>JAFBJR010000096.1:4942226-5542226 GCA_016785285.1 Brachirus orientalis | reverse complement strand
AGATGCCACAAAGAGCAACTATAGCTTATGTGATGTATTATATGATTAAGACTGAGGTTCAGTGCCAGGGGAAAAAAAAAAAACATGAAGGTCACTTAAAACCCTGCAGGATGTTTGTGAAGTGTATCTTTGAGCTGTGGTGTTTATAGATTTTTGAATAAAATATAAAGACACTTGTTAACCATAACTAGGGCTGCAATTATTACTCAAATATAACAGATTATCAATTGATTATTAAATAATCAGATATTTTGATAATTAATGAAACAGTTTTAGTTCAGCTTTTATAAATAGTTAAAATGTTTGTTTGAATTTTCAAAAAGAAGCTTCTTAAATGTGATTATTTTTCTGGTTTCTCTGCTCCATATAACAAAGAATCGTTAAAACTTAATCATTTTTATTATTGATCATTTCCAGGTCTGGGAAACAGACAATATCAATATTTTCCAACATTTTGTGATTTTATGGACCAAACAGGTAAACCGATTAATCAAGGAAATAATTAACAATCATTGGTTAAAATAATCCTTAGTCGCAGCCCCAACAGTAACCAATGAATCTTTAGTTTTGTGAATATTAAAAGAAACAAAAACGCACTCAAAACAGCAATGTGCTCCAAGGGATCAAGAAGATGCTGGCAAAACAAAATGGACACCAAGAAATACTGTTATCTAGGTTTGCTTTTTATTTGTTTATATTTTCTGCATGAGAAAGAGTAACTTTAATTTTTCTTTTTAAAATTAAATAAACAAGATCAATTAAGTAAAGTTTAACCAGAAATATACTATTTGAACATGGATAACCATAATTCCACATATACAGATTTCCTACTGTTACATATCACTTGAAAGAAAAAAGAAAATTAGATATATCCTCCATTTCCCTCCCTCTCTGTTTTGACATTTGCCCACTCAGCTCCATTTTAAAATAATGTGTCTTGTTGTCTACACTGCCCTCACCTCCTCAGCACTACTAGGTATTGCGGGTAAACAGCTAGATTAGCCAATCAATCTTCTCCAGGGAATAAAAGGTAGTAGTGGTGGAGGTGAGGGAGGAAGATGGGGAGGGGGGTCAGGAAAGAGATAGGGGAAAAGAGAGGGAGAATGAGAATGAGAGAGAGGGAGTGAGCGATAAGGTGAGGGAGATGAGAGGAGGCGGACTTGTGTGTTAGGTTAAGGAGAGGGTGAGAGATAAAGTGAAGCAGGGTGGGAAGAAAAAAGCTGCATGTGCTGAGGAGAATGAATATGGAGAAGAAATAAGAGGGGGAGGGAGGAACGATGCAGATGCGGGGGGGGGGGGGGGGGTCGCAGGGAAACCACAAGGGGGGGGGGGGGGGGGGGGGGGGGGGGGGGGGGGGGGGGTGTCGCAGGGAAACCACAAGCTGCTTGAACATGAAAACATGATGTGAACAGGCTGGAGTTGCACAACATGCTACAGAAGGAGAAAGAAAGAAGAGCAGGGGTACGACAGAGAGAAAAGTAGGCAGATCTGTAGAAATTTAAAAACGAAAGAGCAGCAGTGAAGGTAAAAAAAAACAGACCATCATAATGAAGGAATGAAGAAATGGCTACACACATCACAGGGTACACATGTGTAATGTATGTAGGGCTAAACTATTTAGGAACAACATCTAATTCTATCTAATAAACCCTAGGATTGTGATTTCTTTAGAGACATAATTTATGCCTCTAAATAAGCTTCAATTTAGTATTAAGTATGCAAAAGATGCCTGATGAGCACACAACACAGAATAGTAAACTACTCTATATTCTAATGACAGGATGAAAATGTAAAGATGTGAATTGTTTCCAACATTTATGAGTTACATCTACACAGACAATAGGACAAATCAGGAGCAAAAGGAACGATTTGATAATTGCGTTGTTTCAATCTGTCAAACTTTCAATGTGCAAACGATTTATTGTTCATCTCTAAATGCATGTGACTGAAATGTCACAGAGGAGACAACAACTGCAGTGAACAAAAACATTAGATTTGCCTGCATAAATGAGCAGCCTGGAATGACCTTCACATTCACAGAAAAAACAACCAAAATTGTGCTATTTTCCCCAATAGCTACCATGAGCATTTTAATAATGAAGTGAAAACTCTCATTACATTAGAGGTCTGACTAAGTTTTGCACAGTGTATTGATTTGTTTGGCCTTCAGATACATCTCATCATCCCTTGAGCAGTTGTAGGAAGTTCTTTATAAACAAATACCAAGATGACACCAGTCAAAGTCAGCACAAGACTGAGGTGAGACGATGACATCATCCTTTTCCCGAAGTAGCATATTGGTTGTGTACAAGAAAATGCAAGGGTAGCAATTTGAGATTTTCCCACTGGGACTTTTTTCAAAAAATTATTATTTCAACACTCCCAAAATGCTTTTTCCATGCAGAAAAAAAGGCCAATACAAGAGAAAACTTTGGTGGACATGTTTTGGTGAGGACAGACCCTGAGGTAACAGTCCAACAACCCCAGCACTTGGTTTATAACCTGTGTTAGGACTTTGGAAAAAAAGGAGACAAAACAGTAACCATGAACTTTTGCTGAGTCTCTGTACCCAGCAGAGAGAACTGTGATAATACCTTTTAAATGCTGGCTTGCAATCTAGCAATCCACAAAAGACTAAGAAACTGTTTGAGGTGGGGAGAATATTTTTTTCTGCCGATGCCTCGGACCGGCTTATTCTTTTGAAACCAGGAGAAAAGGACCTGCGCTCAGAGACGAGCCTCGGGGGGCTGGAGCCAAAATTAAACCCTTCCCATCTCCTTCTCTTGATCATTATTAGGAGCAGACTAAAAGTAAACAAGGAATATGCACACACACACACAGGCAGGGTTAACTAGCATGCTGTCTGGCACTGAGGGTGCGAGCCCCTCCAACCTCCTCCTTTAGGCCAAGTGCCAAACAAGAACCCGTTCCAAAATACAAACGCATACATGTGCATGTGCGTACACACACACACACAAAATCCCTGGCTTAGACTCAGTCCAGTGCTGGGATTACCGGATTAGAACTCTATCCCATTATCTCCCCACACTATAGAGCACACACACTCATGCGCAGAGTGTCAATCACAACACATGGCATTTACACACCAGAGGATACAGTAACAGTCTTGGCTCAGAATGTAAAAACACACTTTTGCACATTATTACTGGGCAAGAACTTCCAGTTATTATTGGGAGTCCATCTACAAATGATCTGAGCATCTTTGACAGTGAGCAATAGCCACACTAAAGCCTCCATGGGCAAGACCTTGAATCCCAAAAAACCTTGAAAAAAAAAAAAAAAAAAAAAGCTGTTTCATAGTCGATCTTTGACCTTAATGAGGAGCAGAACTTCTGAGAGAAAAAAAAAGAAGAATTTCTCCTTCAAGTGCAGCGGGGCAACAAATAATCCACCAAGGATACTCAAGCATTAAAAGGTTAAATGGAAACAAAATAAAGCTGCACAGCTCTCAATTTTAAAAAGCAGCATGATGAACGCCATTAAAACTTTGATTCTCAGTCAAGTCTTTATACTTATTTTTAAAAGCCAAAATAAAATCTACACAAACAACTCCCAATTCTACAGATCACAATTTTCTCTCATAACTTTATATTTAATAAATGCATCTCAAGCACACATCATTTGACAAAACCCAAGAAATAAGTTCTTATCAGGGAATTTAAAGACGAACCAATTTAATGACTTGGTAACGAACAACAAATTTTCAATCACAATAAGGAAGACATAACCTTTATGTATAGCCTTTATGTTGTTGCAATACAAAACTAATTTTAATGTGATTATAAACTTCCGCTGAAGTGGTGCCTGTAACTTTGATCCATGAAACATATTTTTGAACGTATTGCTTGTCCAAATGTCCTTGAGGTGAGCACCAGTCTCCACCTACTCGCTATGCCACTTCAAGATTCTCCTGCACACTTGACCTCGATATAAAAATATGTTGCATTTATAAACATGTCTCCAAGGCAAGGACACAAAAAAGCAAAATCCAGGATCCACATTGTGTAGAGAGAGTAATTGTTAACAAAAACATAAAATGCACACATCTATCTGTCACTTACGTAGTCGTGGAAGGCCTTGGCCTCACTGGAGTGCTCACATGTCTCCCTTCGGTCTGGAGCCGCACAATACAAATCCCAGAATACACTGAAACGGAGGGGAAGAGAGAGGAGGTCAAAGGTTACTGAACAGAGCAATACAAGCAAATGTGTAACAGCTATTCATAACCCATTCACACACTCTCATTATCTCCATAGTGCTCTTAAACTGCCTCTTACACACTTGAGCATATTTTTCACAGGAGACACAATGCCAGTGTAGCCCTCCCTGTAGAACACACACACACACACACACACACACATATCCTTCTTGGCACCTTTTTTTTTTTTTTTTTTTTAACTCAAAACTTAAACTATTCCTGCCTCAGCTGTCCCTAAATAACCTCCCATACAAGTGTTGACTGGTAAAAGGCCTCACAGTGAAGGAATTTGCTTATTTAATCCCTACAAGAACAGACAAATACATACGATAATTACACATATAGAACTGTTTCAGTTGGACACAAACCACCAACAATGATAACACTGTGTTATACCCAGTGAATAAAGTGGGAAAAATAAGTGACATACAGTATGAGGCGTGCATGTCTGCACTAAACATTAAATAATGAAAATTTTCACAAATGTGGCAGGAAGTCAGTGAATATAACTAAATATTAGTGAAAACCTAGCAGATATTGTTCTTTTATTTGGTTCTCTCTATAGTTGTTGCAACTGCGGATCATCTGTCTGACAAATATCGTTTTTGTGAAACAATACAAATAAAAACACTATAGACAAACACTAGACAAGTGAAAAGATGAATGTCACGTAGTGCACCCTGAGAAAGGACCATAATGAATTGGACAGACAACTTAAACAGATTATTTGCCTCATGTGAGAAGTGCCAGTACTCAAAATAGTAAAATTAAAAAAATGCCAGTACTGTATACCAGACAAACCAGCCCACTTCAAGTACTGGCCATACCTGTCCAACAACTCTTCAAATCAATGATTTTGCATTGATTTAGTGGATAGGGCTTGTCACAAATCAAACTCGGATGTTAATTAAATTTGTATTATGATGAACAAGCAATGCTTGGAACGAGCAGGGCACAGCATTAAAGACACTAAAGGTATTTTCTGATTTGTTTCACAGTGGTTACAATTTCAAAGTGGTTACAAAAAAAGAAAAGTTACTGAAAGTAAAAACAGAAATAACAGAGCTTCTGCTATGAGTGACAGAGCTGCTGCTGTGAGGAAGACACACCTTTTTTCTGCTACAACTTTGTGACACACACTCAGAGGCTGCCAGCATGAGTCAGGGCTTAGGCAGGCAGGGATTATGAGGAAAATTTTTATTGGTGCTTCTTGACATTTTCAGACAAGGAGGTGAGCAGTGACATCAGACATTCGCCACTCCTAAGGTGAGTCTACAGAGCATTCTGAAAATTCAACTCTCAGGACCAATCATTTGCAGCCATCTCACATTACTGTTATGATTGCCCCTTCCCTCCGCCAGACTTAATGTACAATGCATCAGCCTGTGCCCAGCGTGGGAAATACATATAGTGCTGAGACTAGTGTGAACTAATTCGACAATAGTTAGAATGTAATGGACATACAGCACAACGGCTTTAAACCAAAACTGAATGATACTTTCCTTTAGATAATAACCTACAGTGGACCAAAATGGATAGAGGCTCTCAAAATGAGACACAGCACAAGACAACAGCTTTCAAACCAACATGCTGAAAATAAAACTAAACAATGTCTTTTCAAAACCATGGAGTGCAGATAACACTGATAATAAAAAAGACCGTCCAATACTTGTTGAGGTAAATTGGCAACTGCTACTTTTACCTATTTTTGTTCATCAAGGTATGATGGTATTATGAGAAACAGTAATATAGGAGAGGGTTTGAGGGTCCATCTCAATTAATTAGGATACTTTGAATACAATAATTAGGATACTTTGAACCAGCATCTTCTTTCAAAGTATAATTATTCTTCTATAACCTTCAGTATTGAATTATGTATGTTTTTCCTGCTATGACTGAACTAGGATTTGAGTTTTGTTTTGGTTTTTTTGTCTCCAACGCTGATGGTACCGTTTAATCATCGTCTTTGCTCCAGTTAAATGTTTTGTAAAATTTAGATGCATTAATTTTTCAAACCCTTTCAAAGAACAAGATAATGCATCTCAAGGGGTTGGACACAGATTACTACTGATATGGACCTGACAAGTTCTTCTAGACACAGACCGTTTCTATCTGAAAATGCGTTTTCAAAATAAAATGCAGTCATAGGGAGGTAGCTTTATTTCAGATTTATTGCTCAATAAATTTATTGGCAATAAAGAGCTACTTAACACATATTTTAAGAAAATAGTTGGAGCTTTTGCTTTCACGTAACCATCTTTCATGAGAATGTCAGGGTGCACAGCTAAGATATAGAGAGGGAAACATTAGTGTTAGCATGTCAAGGACACATTAACTTGAGGGAAATGCTTAAAAGTTGGTGAACTTGGATCCTTCAGTCCAAAATGTTATTTCCTTTTTCAAGAACGGACAAATGACAAGCTATGTTTTTTCCTAAGATGTAGGCCCACAGTTAAAAGATGAACATAAATGAAAAGATGAGATTAGAAATTATTTCCCAATTCAAAACAGCTCCACTTCTCAAGTATAAGCCTGCACAACAACAAAAGTTTATACCTTTTTTTCATTTCTAATTATTCTAAACATGTGCAAAAAAAACACCTCGAGGTCACTGTCCTTAAGCAAGAACATTAAACCCAGTCTTTAGATTTACTCAGCCTTGTATGCTTTAAAATTATTATTCTATGGCTTCATTTTCTTTTTATTAAAATGTGTCCTTGGTCTTTTATTGCTGTTGGTGCTCTATCGGTCTGACATTCATTATTCTGACTCAGCAGAGCCACCCCCTGAGGTGAAAGTTGCACTGTAATTTTTAAGACCATTTAAGAGTATATTTACAAGTCTGTAATTTTCCATCCACAGGTGTTTAAAGACTTGTTCCTTTTGTAATGTTTACTACAAATTTCGGGCAGTGTGCTTCAGAAAAACGGTGAATCTATTATAAAATGTAGCGCAGCGGTTTTTTATAGCCAACCCTGTGCTCTAATAGTCCTGAAGAGGAACATGGAAAAAACACTCTTCCTCAAAAAGGAATCATTTTTAAACACAGGTCATACTGTCACAGTCTAGGTTTTCACAAAACAACGGGAAAACAAATAAAAAGGCAGTACCTCAATACAAGTACAAACAATTACCACCAGCTATAGCCCACAAAAAAGAAAGACACAAAACCTCCCCCACTTTCAACTGTCTAGACTGCATGGCAACAGTAAATGCAACAGAAAACAGACAAAAAGAGTACTTGTTAAAAAGAGTGACCTCAGTACACCACAAGTGTACATTTAACATAAATTTTTAAAATAAAAGTTGAGGGGTTGTGATCTGTGATTCTTTACTCTTCATAAAACCTCATTAAAATTTAACTAAATGAATGACCACTTCAGTTACAGTTACTTATTGAGGATTTATGACATTTGTAAAAACACAAATAAAAATGATAATTTAACAGAATGCGTTGTTACTGAAGCCACAAAAAAATCATAAACTAATAAACACTGCGAGAAAGGTACTACAATAAACCCATATATTGTCATTGGCTAATTTTCTTTGGTCACAGAACTATTTGAGTAACTAACAGGTCCTGATCAGACCTGATAGTAACATCTGTCCTGAGAGATCCAATCACAAGAGGACAGTGTTGAGTTGTTCCCTTCACACCTGACACTAAAAACTGTCCTGGCTCTGTCTCCTGTGAGGACATAAGATAAGATTCCACTTCTTCCGTCTGTATGCAAATGACCACAAATGTCATTTCATTCACAAGTTAAGACTAGACAGCCAGGGGAGTCAAGAGGTGCTGAGTCATGATATATGCACAGATGGAACAAAAGTTCAATAATTTGAGGGGGAAAAAAATGGGGCGATTAGCATTAATATCATAGCTGAGAAGTATAAAAATACTTTCAGTTCACTGTGACACTGCTGTGGGTCAGAGGACATCAGTAGAGAAGGTGGTCTTTACTGTGTCCTAAGGACAGATTTGTGTTTACACATGTAAAAGAATGTGGTCACATGTGTCCCAGACCACATCCGAATGAGGTTGAGTAATCAGATCTGGAAACACATTCACTCCTGTTCTTTGAGATCCATTTGAGGTCAGATCACTCGGGATGGATGTTACGCCAGGTACAGCTGGGGTCACACGTACACCATCTAGCTACTTAAACCACTACTTACCCAAACACCTGAGCAATGATCTGCTAAAACAACAGTGTGGTAATTAACCTTTCATTATAAATTCATGACTTTTTCTAAAAGATTTTAGTAGAAACAAAAAGTATTGAAACCCACAGGAACATAACAAACACTAAGATGTTCAGCATTTTCACAGGATTTGCTTAAAAGAGAAAAACAACAAAATTTCCTAAAACAGAACAAAACTATTTTACTGTTGACACTAAACGTCTTCAGCTCATAGAACTTGAAAATGGTTTCTTCAGGTAAGTAAATGGGGCTTTTATAGTCTAAATGCTACAGTTATACACTCACAAGAACTGTATTTTATTTAGTTCAACCTATTCAGCAAATTACTAAAGGTAAAGAAAAACAATTTAGTATCATTACACTGGAACAATGAGTGATGACAAGTCCATTTACATTTACCAAGTGTTCAGGAGTAGCATCAAGTATCAACATTTTTATAAAGGCTTAGAAATGTGGCTGTTTTCACTGTGGAAGTTCTTCTCCTGAATACTCATAGCTACGTCTTAAAATAAGTGAAACTGCTGACCAGACCTTAAGGGTAAAATTTTAGCTAAGACCAGAAATGACATCGGGGGAGGAAGACAGTGGAGGGAGAGGTGACACAAAGGAAGCTGGAATGCAATGGGTTAATCTGCTAAGAATCCCTCTCCCACGTGAACAAAGGACAAAAATGGGAGGTGGAGGAACACAAAGGGTGACGAGAGGGTGAGGAGGGGGGAGGGGACTATAGACTGGGGCGGGGGGGGGTTCATTCCCTAACCATCTGGTTCTATTGTTTCAGGGACGGTGGTGAAAAATGGAGAGCTGGAGGAGGGGAGAGGGTAGAAGGCAAGGAGGGAGGGGTCATGCCCTCAGTGAGACTGGTCAACCCCAAGGCTAAGACTCCACCCATCCTTTCACCTATGGAAGCAATTTTTAAATCATAAATGAGGACCAGCATCTTCACTTCAAGTCATATTTTCCATTTTTTTTACAGATACTTGAATATCTGAGTGTTCATGTATAATATGCATTTTAAATATTCAATTTAGAATTATGTGTCTTTTTAAGGCCACACAAACCATACCTAATGTCCTAATGAAGCTACTGTGCATATGACAACAATTAGTCAAGTAGTGCCGGGGTGACACTAGAGTCCCATAAATGTGTATGTATGTGAGACATAATCTGCATCTATAATAAACACACCTAAAACCACACATCACATGACCATTTAGGTGCAGTAGACCTGCATGTGCTGGTGAAAACAGGAAGTTAATTCACTCATCTGCAGTTGTTTGCTTAGTTTCAGAAAGTAATTTGGAGTATACAAACAAAAACCTGGCCAACATAATTTTTGAACTTGGACTTTAAAACACCAAAGAGTTGTGTGAAGACAAAACGTAGTATGGATGTAGCATTCTCCAAAAAAATGAAAGAATTGTCCAATGAATAAATAAAAATAGTGGCAAAAACTTACCACCACCACGAATGGAGAAATCCAGGGGGCTCCCCTAATGTAATATTCTTCTCCCATCGAATCTGCAGGAGAGAATTCAGAAGAGAAGAGAAGAGAAGAGAAGAGAAGAGAAGAGAAGAGAAGAGAAGAGAAGAGAAGAGAAGAGAAGAGAAGAGAAGAGAAGAGTCACTTGCAGTCAATAGAGAGAGGATTATGTCTGCAGGTCCTGGGGTTAAGAACATATAATCAGTCAGTCTCAAACTGTCAGTGGCCTCTGACGTGAATATAGGCATCAATTCTGCCTCCGTCAATTTTCATCTCTTGCTTTCTGTCATGTTACTCTTTTTACATTCATGAATCCAGGAAATAACTCGCTAACTCACTATCTGAACACAAAAACTGGGGGGCTTGGAAACAACACAATGACATGTAGAGTAAGATACCAATGTCCACAGATGGCTACATCAACCTACTCTGGTTAACAGTGAGCACAAGCTGGTGTAACTTTACAGAGTTGCCTCATGAAAAATTGATGCAACACCTTGCACTCTAATCGTGTTTAGCATGTTTGCACTGATATTGTGTCTCTGAGAGGACTTAGCATGGCTACATTAGCAGGGTCACATTGAATTGAGCTTTAATGATGACGCTTGAATGATGAAGGAAGCTCTTTCAGCCTAAGTGACAACATACCCTTTTCCACCAAAATTAATCTGTGTACTATGCGTTTCCACTGCACCTCAAAGTTCTTGCGTGTTGCTGACGGCGAACAGTCAAAACGTTAACCCTAACCCTAACCCTAACACACCGGCAGATCGCTTGATTGTGTTACAAGAATAAACTATAAAACAATTACAAGACGTGTGGAGGGGCGTTGAAAAGGAGCTTCAGTGAGATGGTGGAAGTGAAAATCAAGCTTCAAAATAGTTTTTACCGACATTACTGTGAGCTGCATCAGGCAGAGACGCCAACAGCAGCAGCACGTGCATGTGAAACCCACTCTTTAGAACGATACCCAAAGACCTTCAGAACGATACGTGCTTTCACGTCAAGTGTCTCCAAAAGTCTCAAATAACAAAAAAGACGCTAGATTTGTTGCTCATTGCTTTTTTGAAAATGAGTAGCTAAAGGGTCTGAATACTCACTGTGTGTTCCACACGGCCCCACCCCTCCAAAGTTCCTGGTAACCTGAAAAGTCCCTAGTCGCGAGTAGGTACTAAATTTACCCGGGTAAACCAGGGTAATATTTCTGGGGTAATTTTGGTGGAAAGGTGCTGAGGTTTTTTAATTACCCGGGAAACTGAGAAAAGTTCCTATGGTGGAGAAGGGCCTAATATATTGTATGTAGCTGATGTGTACCCTCATTGTAAACATCTGCCGAAACACTGATACTGTCCAACATGGTGGCTACATTCTGCTTAACAATAAAACATAATTATGGATTGATCATGACAAAATAATCTTCTTTATCAAAAAAAGAACATGTTTTGGGATAGACTTAGTTTCAACAGGTAGCTAAAAGCTCCATCTTACCTCGGACAGGAAGGTCTGTGCGGACTTCTGTGCTCCCACATGTAGCAGGTATTCGTACACATATAATGCTAACCTGAAACGCAGAGAGGAAAAATGTCAGTGACCAAGATCCTTCTCTTTTTATCTCAACACCTCTGTGATGTCAGAGTATTTTAGACCTGCAAACTCCTTTCCACAAGTAACAAAAACCATCTTTCGATATTAAATAACATTTACATTACTTAGCTTTTTGTAGCTTAGCCAAACACTTGATGGCTAATATTGCCCAGTTTATTGCCCAGGTTATTTTGCTCATAGCTTCATATTTGAACAGAGGCACAGTAGTCATTTTTCACCACATGTAATGTATAAAGAAAGTTTAGCAAACACAATAAATCAATGTATTTCACATTGTTCAAGCACAGTCCTGAAAGGCTGGAAAGAAGAAACACAAAGAGACCAAGAAATGCACTTAGGATTAGACGGACAAAAAGAGCCCTGGACTTTCTCACCTTGACTAGTAGGGCTGAACAATTTTATATAGTAAATCTAAATGCAATTATTCTGACGGAAGCTGCAAATGCAATATGATTTGTGATATGAGAGGGAATGGGAATTTTCACATTTTCATTAAAATAACACTAAAAATGATTACTGTGCAAGTGTGCAGATCTGTGAAAAATAAAGAGGGTTTCTTCAGTCTGGAGAATATTATGTGTATAGGCCAGGACAACATTTAATTTAACGTTTTGGCTTGAAGAAATATTGCGCCACCTGCGATTTGAAAATTTGCGATTTCGATACATTTTTCTTTAACTGTTCAGCCCTACTGACTAGCCTGGAAACACAAGCTCACACTGACCTGACTATGGATGCACAGCAGAGTTTTCAAGCCCAAAGAAATGAGAGGCATATTTAAAAATGCTTCTGGCTCCATTTTTGTTTATAACTCAAAAACTCATGCATTTTAGTCTGAATGGGTATAATACCTGTTAGTGCCAGTCTCTAAAATTAAGCAAACAACTGCAGAGTACAGTATCAGCTTTCTGTTTACACCAACATGTGCTTAGTGGGCCAAAAACGGGAATGCGATATACTGTACATCTTGACATATGTTGGTAAGGATGCAAATTACTTCCGACATAGAGCTGAAATGCTCATCTCATTGTTTATTAAAACATAGTAGTATGGACGTAGCCTTCACGCTATTCAACAAAACGCATGTTTATCTGGGAAATGCAAGACCAGAAGGATAGGAAACCTCCCCCCCCAAAAAAATTCTTATTTAAGTGTGTCACACAAATGATTGTTTCTGGTTTCAAAAACAGCAATTTTCAACAAAGGGTCGCAACACAAGTGATATGCTGAGATGTCTTTCTGGTAAACAATAGCTTAAATAAGGGGACAAAGAGCTACAGGATAAGCTGATTTTTCCCTCTGACTAATAAAACATAAATCAACATTTATCATGCAAAGGCTCAACATGGGTGGTCCACCCTGAAACATGAAATCACTCCATTTCAAGTTACATAAATCATTTGCCTTATTTCACTACTTTTTTAAACACACACACACACATTTTTGGTCCCACACATCTGTCAGCACCTGTCTGGTCTCGAGCTTCTGTAGCTAATATCTGCCAGTATTCTGCAGGCCTATTATTTAGGGGGCATCTGTAAATTAGCCACAGAAAATAACCTCTTTTTGAAATGAGTCTGTCACGCACTGTGCAACCCACCACCATGAGAAAATTCTCCACCTGTAGTAGATAAAATGTGTTTTATCTACTACAGGTTTCACAGGTTTCGTTTTCCAACCTTGTTACTTAACTGTTCAGACTCAGATAATAAAATTGTAGGGTTAAAGTTGAATCATACTTTCTGCATACAAGTGTCCACACAGCTCTGCTAGGGTCCATGTGAATTATATTTTGTCACCATTTCCCTTGTGGTCCACTCAGACCCTATGCAGTTTCCAAGGTATTCCATTTGGAGTTTCTGCACTACACCTGCAGTTTGAGTCTGCGTGGACTGCAAGCACTGGCAGCCCATGTTCCCTGTACAATAACACTTTCCAGTCCGGTTGGTGGCACACTATGTGGTCAAAAGTGATAATGAAGAAGACAATATCCATGGAAACTTACTTAAGATTATGCGTCCGCTGGTGTCCACTGATGCAGATCCTCATTTAGCGTGAATAGAACTGTGTGTACATGAATGTGAAAATGAAAAATGGCTGTCTGCGGAATATGGAAAGATCGACCAGGCCCCGTCTTCCTTCCCAGTACAAAATTGATAAGGAATCAAACCAAGGAACTGAAGACAACCAAACTTGACACTCCTATGAACTCCAACCTCAAATAAAGTTATTGCGCACCTCAGAGTTGGTGCAAAAATTTTCTGAGAGCAAAAATACCACCAGTATCTCTGGCCTGTACAGTTTTCCCAAGATTACCCTTGTCTAAGTGTGAAAGTCATCAGATCACAACAGCTCTACACACACTGAAAGAAATTCCTGTACATGACAAGCATTCTCACTAATTCCAACAGCCTTTCAAAAGCTCTTGGCATACTTTTTTCCTTTTTAAATCGTTGCTATTATAACAGGCCAGGCACACTTGAAAACAGCAATCTACCAGGGTCTATTAACAGACACAAGAACCATGCTGAGGAGAGGGAAACCCCCATTGGCCTAACATTGTACTCCTAACTCCTTCACTTAACCGTGTTTAATAGGCTGTTAATGGACCATCAATCGACCGGCAGCGTGGATATGACAGTGCCCCGTGTGCCCAGAGCAGACAGTCCTGTGACAGGCCAATAAGGTCCTAATGAGAAGGACAGTATCTCAGTGTCATAGTCCCTATCATTATTCAATTTACTGATCAATGAAACATGGCTTTGAGATAATCAGGCTGTTGTTCGGTTAGTTTTTAAACCACTGACAGTTTTTTTTCTTCTTGCTCTTGTCTTTGCTTGTCATGTTGTCAAACTGTTAAGTGACGGCAATATCTGTTTAAATGAATTAAGTGACTTCAAGCTTCGTAAGATGACTTATAGCTGTTTAACATATATTAATATAAAACAATTATAAGTTTTAATAACTGCACTTGGGGTTGCTGAAATTCCCAATTTAGAATATTTCTAAAATTCCCAAAGTTAAGTTTTCAATTGCATGGCAAGTTTCCGGAAATTTACCGGGAATTTTCCACCCCTTTGCCACCCTAGACTGCATAATTTGTTAATAGGGAATCTATCAATACATCTCCACACCATCTACTCTGACAATGTACAGTGACAGTGTTGAACACCCAGGTGCATATACGGAGAATTGTACTGTTTCATAAATATAGAGCTAGAGGGTAAAGCATTTGCAATGAAATGTGGGTAGGTGGTTGGCTGGCCTTCCCTTGACCCTCTAACTTATCCCTGGGCACTGCACCTAACCACCACTCTGGGTGAATGTTTACTGCTTATAATGCTTTCACTTTTTAGGGCTTATCCGCATGGAAACAGAACTTGCCCAATCTTTTTTTCTTCTTTGTTCTTAAAAAGGATTCTAAATGATGTTATACATATGTCAGGTCTGTATGTGATGCTGTAATGCTCTTAGAGAAATACACCAAAGACAGAGGAGATGTTTAGTAATGCGCACTGTGCACAAACTTTTAAAATAGAGCCTCATTTGCTATACAGTAACTATACAGAAAGAGCCTAAGAAAAGAGAATACAAGGTCATCATAATCATAAAGCAAATAGACCAAACTATCTCCAAACAAAAGAAGAGGAAGACCATGAAGATGGCAAATTCAAGAAAGAGGTGGGACTGTGACATCAACATTTTTCCAAAAGTAGTGTATTGATTGTATACATGAAAATGCAAGGGTGGCATTTGAGATTTTTCATCCCCAAGTTTCCCAAAAATAGCATTGCCCTGCTCCCAAAATGCCGGTTCCATGTGGATGAAAAGCAATACAATATGAAACTTTAGTGGAGTCTTCAGAATACACAATATGCAGAAAATTAAGTGCTGAAAATTGCTAAAATGAAGGCACTAACACTGGTGCCTGGCAAAAAGAGAGCCAATTACTGTAAATTACTAATTATGAAACAATATTGTTTGACAATATCCCAAAACATAAAGTCAATCAGGTGTATCAATATTTTACACCACTACAGGCTTGTAGAGGATTCCACTTAATCTGTTGTTGTAACAAGATATTTAATCATGTGACATTGTGCTTTTAGACAGTAAAGACTAGTAAAGTAACGTTTTTTTTTTGTCATTTCAACATGTTTTACTGATCATCTCTTAAATCAGAAAACAAGTGGAGCCCCATCAACTCAGAGCATTTCTAAATTCTTGCTCTCTAAAGTAGAGACCAGATTGGTTGGTCATATATACAATGTAGTAACCTTAAACAAATCATTGTGAAGAATATAAATGTTCAAATAGGGGAAAGTTCAGCACTGCACACTTTTGAGCAAGTCAGGACCAATTTTCACCTTTATTAAGTTGTTACTGCTGCCAAATGGTATAAGTCAAGATGAAGATGAAGTGAAGAGAAAAGCTGCTGGAGATATGACCTGACCTGTTCTTGCTACTCATGTTATGCAAATGCTTAAAATATGCATTGTTAGTATGCAAATTTACTCGATAAAAGATATAAATAGGCAAAGAGACAATAACTTCAGTATGGAGCCCTTGGCTACTACAAGATCCCACCTTGTCCTTAACACAAAAACAACTTAATGAACATTAGCTGGACAGCTAGAGGGGTGGCTTTTTAATCATATGATTACATATGTTACTAATACACCGAAAACTAAAATATTGAGAATTACAAATGAACTCATCTAGTCACTGTGAGTGCTCTTCACCTGTCCATATGCAGTATATATCCCTTTTAAGCCAACACAGTGTTTAACGTGTTGGCTTACGTGTTAGACACATTTTGGAATTTTAGTCTTTATTAACATATTAAGATTACTTAAATAACTCCCCCAACCTTTTCCCCAGCAATAGAGGAAAAAGGGGAATTGAAAAAGAGAGATTGAAAATAGTGTTAATTTTTCAGCTTATTTTAGATGCTTCCAATTCTGAGACCCAAGATTTAACAAACCAATTTTAGTCAGGTTTACACAATTTCATTTTATCCACATCAAAACACGTAGGAAAAAAAACAAAATGGGAATTTACCTCTTCTATGGTCTATTAAAATAAACTGCAATTTTACTTTCACAATTAGAATAGAAGTGGGTCAACAAATGCTTTAAATCGTATGATATTCCAAGAAAATTTGCAATAACTATGTTTACTCATTGGGTGGAGGCAGCAGCATATATTAGTCCAAAGAAAATTTTCATCTCCACATTTATCCAAATTGCATGCATGTTTGTGGAAATATGTGTTACAGGGTTCCTTGAATGCATTTTGTAGCTATTCCTCTGTACTCTGTTTCTGCAAAATAAAACCCAATAACCCTATTCTTCAGCCTTCACCTATACTGTGCCAGTCTTACAATACATACACCACTTTATCATGTTAGAAGAGAAGCTTTTCCAACAATAACCTGAGGTTAAATCCATTTGGTCCTGGGCTGCCTTAACTGTTTGTTTGTTTGAAATCCTTTGTTCACATTTACCCATGTAATAGAAACTTACCAATTTAGGCAACAGAAGAACTTCAACTGTCCTACAAGCTGTTTGGGCTGTGGACCCGACGTCACTCACCATGGCAATATATCAACACACAACTGACTTATATGTTGTAATATGATATTGTGTAAATATCCCCATATCATTGGGAACTAAATGATATGGCACAGCCCTAGATTACACAATCTTTGAACACAAAGCTAGCTAAGCACCAATAAACAACTAACAACTCCCATACTTTTTAAAGCAACAAAACAGATATTCTGTGCATTTTAATAAGCAGATGTCACTAATATTGCCGATTACATTTAGCTGATCTGGTCAGAATTACAATAAATAGTATTTTATTTTACATTCCAACATCAGGTTTAAGTATCTCCAGGTTTGTAGGATTCTAAGTGCATCTCTCTCTCTGGGTCCTCACAATACAAATACAGGCTGTTTCTGTAAATCCAAATGTCAGTGTCATTTTGTCGCAGCCTTGTGCAAATTTCCCTTTCTGTGTGTTATTACTGAAGTCATGGTGCAAGAGCAACGCTAGGTCCAGTCAAGAACTCCAGTCATGCTTGCATTGTTGGCAGGATAAAAGATAAAAGTAGAACGTAGTGCAATTATTAAAAGGATATAACATAATATCATTGTTTGATTACATTTTTTAAATGTTTTCCTTCTGTTTTAGTCTCATCAACAAAATTGCATTTACAGTCACAGTTTGTGTTTAATGACATTGGTGTCATCTCAGTCAAAAAGGTCATTTACCAGACATATTCAGTCATAAATACTGTGACAAAATTGCCCGTAAGCAAAGAAAATGAAAAAAGAAATGTGTTTATTAAATGTGTTGTGTATATGTACACATCAAACCACAGCTGCAGATATTCATCTACCTGTTAATTGTAAGTTTCTATGATTAAGTCAGGTGTGTGTTAAACAAGACTAAATTTGAGCAGACCCACTTTTGCCAGACAGTGTACCATTCTGATCAGAAGACAGGAGGGTGAGGGTGTGCCAATGTCGAGATAAGAAGACATACAAGGGTGAGCATACATTCAGACACAGATGAAGAAAATGGCAGAACTGGCCTGAACCCTATGCTTCCTGAAGTGACTTACACCAATATCATTGTACTGTAAATAAATACAGTATATCACACATGCAGTAATACAATGCAGACAGTTGCGACAGTGGTTTCACGAGGGACCAATGCTCTTAAAGTGAGGGTTTTGTATGGGATGAGTGCCTCCTTTTCTTTAAACAGCTTTTCAGATTAGAAACTGGAGTTCGACAACCACAAACTCTCTACATCAAAGTCCACAGAGAAAATAGGGACTTAATTTGCAGGGATACAAGAGATGTTGGTCTACTGCTGCCTCGTCTGGTAAGTTTATGTCATTATGGTAAGTTTCAAACAGTGAAGCCATAAAATTATAGATTTGAAGTTAGTGATGGAAGCAGCAGTGGATCAAGAAAGTTTGTTTGCCATGATGTTAAATCGGAAATTTTCTCAATGGACTGTGGACAGTGATTGGGAACTAGCACAAACTTATGTTTCTAGTTCTGACTGACAACAAGATAAAGCAATGAACATGGTCTTCAAGACATCAGTAACTTAAGCTGTTATAGCTGTTTAAAGCATCTGTGTCTCAGGCTGGTTCTCCGCACCAGCAGGTGTTAAGGGCATGCACAGCTAAGTTAGCACTGACTTAAGCCAAAACCAAAAACAACCATGATTTAAAAAACCTGAACTCTCTCTTTAAGAGGATAGAGAAGATTGCACACACACACACACACACAGTTTAGCCAGGGGAATCTAACCATTTTCTGAGGCTCCTACCAATTTGTAGGTCACAAAGCTCTCTGTGACCAATGGCGTAAAGTTTAAGTCACCAGTACGTGCAGGTCACTCTCACACTGGACCACCCACACACCTGCACTTTTTGGGTTACTAATCACACCTGCAGCCCAATGCCTTCCATCTGTACTGATCCTTACCGTTTTGAAAGGCTCACAGGAAGCTTTGACAACGCAAGTATTGATCCCAGTATACACTGCAGGTTTGCTGGCTCCCTTATATGCCATATATGGTAGGGTTGTACATTTGTCCTATTTCTGAGGATAGGTGGATCACACTGCAGACCCCTCTCCCAGAGGCCATGAATGAAATTTTTATGTGTGGTGTGTGTACGGGTGTTTTTGTGTGTGTGCACCTGGCTTACTGCATTATTAAAACTCAGAAGCCGGCTCACAGATAAAGAGAAGTTTGAGGAGAAGAAGAGAGAGAAGCTATAGGATAGTGGAACACAGGGGGAGAAAAATTTAGTTTTGACTGGTATATAAGAGGGAGCATGCCCCATTTTAATGGGGAGGAAACGGTACATAGTGCAGGGGATCAGAGAAACAACCAGAGTTGACCGCAGTAACCCCAACTTTCATTTGTAAAGTTGAATGACCACATAAGCACCACTGACCACATACCTTTTCTGATTCTAATACTTTATCAATCTGAGCCCACATTTTCCTTGTATAGCACACCATCTGAGGTGACATGTTGACCTCCTTTTCCTGTCATTCCCGCTGTTGTTTTGAGATGGGACATTAGTACAGTCAAACACCTAATCCCACAGAGTGAGAAATCTCCCTGATGCACACTAGTGACACACCTGACATCCTGCCTGAGGCTCCCAACAAACCCTCTCTTTAAACATAGATGAGACTACCCACCACATCTCCCCCTGTCCTGTCTCTTCCTTTCTCTCTGTCTCTCTCAAATCTGATGCCAAGCTGAGAGCAGCTGCTTCAGTCTATCTCAATAATTCAACGCTGAAGCGAGGGATGGGGACTTACAGGATGGGAAGTGAGAGTCAGAAAGCAGATGAAGACAAAGAGGAAAAATGAAGACAACATGGGACTTGTAACAGAGGAATGGAAGGCAAGAGTCTAGGGGTAATGGGATACCTGCTGCACAAGAGACTGACAGTTGTATCCCACCTCAGTTGCCCCACCTGCAGCTGACTGGTTCAGCGAGTTAGAGAGTGAGCAGTTAAGTAGTGATCAACCACATCCACCGAAAGGAACAAAGCCACAAGCTTTCTCCTGTGTGGAGGTTTCGGTCTTTTATTTACCTCTAGTTTGTTCAACTATAATGTTACAGGATCAAACATAAGCCATTAACACATTTGTGACTGTTATTTTAATTGTTAATCTTGGGTTTCTAACAGTTGTTTTGCTTTATACCTTTTTTCACTCTCACTTGCTTTTGTTCTCATATTTACTTCTCTTTTGCTTTTAACATCACCACCTGGAAGAAGGTTATGTTTTTGTCTGTGTGTGAGCAGGAAAGCGAGAAAAGTTAACAAACAGATTATTTGGATGAAACATTCTGGGGATGTATGTAGGACTGAGCAATAATTCAAACAATATTTATTGCAATAAAGTTTTATTCAATCGCCATACAAGAAATATATGACATGACTGCGTTAAGATGTTTTACCGCAGATGTATGAAATGGTTCTCCTGAGTTTGTTTTTTTCTGTCCAAGATAATTATCAACACTGAGTGATTTGAAAATCTTTTTCTGGACATATCAGTATTGTGTTTTAACTTTATCTAATGAAGAGTAGTGGTATATAATTAATGTTAATGTAATGATGATGCTGTAACAATTAGATCTAACAAAGTTTAATGAATGCATGTGCAGGTCACCGCTAGATTTGTGAACAGTGGATGTGAGCAAAGAAGTTCCCTATGACTACTATTTCATAAACTGATAAGTGCATACAGGTTGGTGGAATTGAGATTCCAGATTAATATGTAAACCATGCGCTTCGTTACAGTGTTCGACTCAAGAGAGTGCGATGTGCATGCAGCTCCTGCGAGGAACAACAGGCATGGAGACAGAGGCATGCAGCCAGACAAAGGGACTAGAAGGCTACGCTCTCCAAGCTAACACCGCCAAGCCAAGCAGACCAAACTCAAAGCCAATTTTATGCGTTTACTGTAGCAAACATTTGACGGCAGTAACATAGAATTTGTATAAAATATTGGTTCAAACAACTCAGTGAGTCTTAAGACGATCCCCACGGGCCACAAAAGTTGTGAGGCGCAGCGGGGATCGTGGTAGCGGCTCCCCGGCTCAGCTTTACGCACGCATGGATATACCAACATATCGGTTCAGCGCGGGAACAATTGTGGAACAAAACGTTCCTGTGCCATTTCGCAACAAAGCCCCTAAACAGCTGTATTCTATTTTTACCTGCTGCTTCAGCATGGGCGACACAAAAGCCAGCCTGGCCACCATGCACAGCAGTGCAGCGTCACTCCGAATGCATTGTTCCCAACACTGGGGCGAGTAGACAGAAAACACAGAGGAAGAAAAGTGGGATCTACACCAAAGCTCCTCTCAGACATCTGTGCAGAAACCCGCGCCGCAACAGCGTAGAAGTGCTGCAACTTTAGTCGCTAAAGCTGCCACTTTTGTTTTTGCAGGAAGAGACACAAGGAAAACTAATAACAAGCCACAAGAGTGGAAGTGGTAGTGTAGCTAGCTGCTAACTTAGCAGCCATGCCTGTGTAGTGTAGTGTAGTTGTTCGGGGGGATGCAGGGAGGCAGCGGCGCACGCCAAAGTGCCAAACACGACCACAACGTGGACCACTTTTTTTTTTTTTTTTTTTTTAAAGAAGCTTGCAAGTTATTAGTAAAAAATAAAAAGTGTTGGCAGGACACGCGCACCTCTTTCTGGAGCTGCTTCCACACCAGTTAGCAACTTTAGCCACCTAGCACACTCACTCTTGTTATGTTGTGACTACAGTAATGTACTTACTTTTCTCTCGCTTGGCTATCGGAGGGGACCACAGCTCCTTTGCCCTTGCCGTACATCTTGGAAGCTGTTCTGGCACTTTTATTTTATCCCACTCGACACCTGTCAAAGAAAGCGACCAGGAAAACCTACTATCTCCATAGCTACCCAGTTAGTGTTGTCTCCCTGTCTCTCCCTCTTGCGCTCTCTCTTTGCTCCGGTTTCCTTTTTTTTTTTTACATCCCCAACATTGCCCACAAATCAGGCAGGGTTTCAGCCGGGGGGAACTTGAAACCGTCCACTGGTGGAGCTTTTTTTTTTTCAATCGCTGTTCCTGGATTCTGCTCACGCCCCCCCCGCTCTCAGACGGTGGGGGCTTCTTAAAGACACAGTGACTCAGTTTTTTTCCCGACTTCGCTCAAGTTCAAGTTCTTTTCTAAAGGCCTGTAAATTCGTTGTAAATTCGTTGGCCTTAAACGTTGGAGTTGTGTTTGTGTGCAGCACCACATTGTTAAGACTTATCATAATTATTACCTGGACCGTTTCATAAATCCAGAACATGCCGTGGTCTATCTCAAAGCTCCAATGAGGGCCAGTACCAAAAGTGGATCCTTGAATTTGGTACCAGCACTCAACTGTACTTGTTCTCAGTACTTTTCTCTCTCTTTACTAATCAGAATTATTGTTCTGACCACTTGTTAAATCCAAAACATGTTGTGGTGTATCTATCTATACGAGGGCCAGGAGCAAAAGTAGATTCTTGAAATTAGTACCAGTACTCAACTGTATCTGTTTTCAGTAATTTACTCTCTATTTAATAATAAAATGTAGTTTAAATTGTGGAAAAATAAGTCCAAGCGTCACAACAAACAGACTGGTGCCGCACCCTTTAACTCAGAGTTCACTCTACTCTCTTCATGAGATGCCCCTTCATGTCGTTTTAATGGTACCATTAAAAGTGTCAAGATCAGCATCCAACTCTAGTCCTAAGGTCACAACAGAATAGCACTTGATTGGCCCAAATGTCCATTCATGACGCACTTAAAGCCACATAATACAACTTTTTCTCCCTATAATATCACCATTTTTGATAGGTCCCTAGTAAATTATGGCTTTTTCATTCCCACTTTTCACCCGGACCTCTGTTCTCACACTGTGTAAGCTTGGAGAGCTAGGAACACTATATGACTTAGGTTACATCCATTCTACTAAGTTTTCTTTTGAAATGGCATTTTCAAATTAAAATGATCCCACTGCTTATACTAATACCTTAAAAATGTATACCGTGTGACGATAGACATGAAGCACATGCTATTCTGTGCAGTTGTTTGTCCACTTACAGAAAGTCCCATTTATGAGAAGCAACAATGGTGAAAGGTTAGTGCAAGGATTTATCTTATGAGACTGAAGATGAGGTGAAACTGAAGTTGAAAGTAATGGGTTAACGGAACTTTCTGTTCCCAGCTGATAGTAAACTTGTGGCAGACGGAAAAAAAAAAAAACAATTAGGAAGGGAATTCGGGTAACTTCATCATCGCTTTCAAAGGTCTCTGTTTCTGGCCATTGAAACGATTATGGAGCAAGTAGTGTTTTGTTCTCAGGCTTTGAAAAGACTAATGTGGATGGGTGCCACATCCGGAGCATTTTTTAATGAAAATGAACTAGTGTGGATGTAGCTTTAATAACAGAATTTGTCGGAATTAGAGTAATGTGAACTTAAGAGTCAAGCAAAATATATACAAGTCATTGAAAATCTGCTTTCATTGTGGTACGCCACAGCTACGACGCATCTGCCAAAGAGTTATGTGGTATTGTTTAGGGCAGCCAAACAATACCCATCAGCTGTCAACAAATTAAACATATTAACTTACCTGATTACAGACAGAAGTTGTAAATAAGTCATAATATTGTTTGTCTTTTATGCATTACTTGGTTCCCAAGCTGGGGTTCAGGGATGATCAGCAGTCATAGCAATGGTGGCTGTAGTCCCCATGTAATTAAAAGTTTTCATTGGCTCTAATTAATTCATAGTTTAATTTTGTGTAGTAATTAAAAAAAAAAAGTGGTTTCCTGGTTTAAGCATAAATTCCATTCTGTCTTTTAACAATATTGTACAATGTAGATGTTCTGGGAAAGCAAGTTTTTGAATAAATAATTCACTGACAACATTTTAATCAAGATTAAATGTTTATTATCTGGTGCTGGCACTGGGTAACTATGTGTAAGCCCGTGTCATGTCCCTTTAAGAGTGTGTAGAGGGCAGTTGCAGAGTGTGTGTGTGTGTGTGTGTGTGTGTAAAGCAGGGACGGGCAGTGTGTTCTCTTTTTGTGCTACTTGCTGTGGGAAGGGCACAGCTGACTGTCTGTGTGCACGTCTATGTGTATGTGAGACAGAGTGAGAGAGGACGACAGACAGACCACGCGGCCATGTGTTTTATTGTGAGGCTTAATTTTTTTTTTTACATAATACAAACACCTCGTGATGAGCAGACATGGAATTAAAGGACAGAGGAATGATGGAGGAAGAAAAGAGAGAAACAACAGAAACGAGAAGCCTCTTCTTTATAAATGACAGGACTGTTATACATAATGTGTATAATACACACATGCTGTTGTATGTAATATGTCTATAAACTAAAGTAAAAACAAGACAATGCTTTTTTTTTTCTCCGTTTCATTCTTTTATTTAAAACTGCTTAATTGCACACATTTGTCATTTTAAAGTTACATTTGAGAGTTATACTTAAAAAATTATATGCATCCTCACCGGCATTTTCAGGCACATGCTCTTCATCCCCACTGCGCTAGCAAAACAGTAAAAGAAAAGAAAGGGGATAAACTTTTTCTACACTGTCCAAATAAAAAATATTTGGCGTCTCAGCATGTGTGTGTATGTCTGAACTGATTTTTAACGCAACCAAACTCACCATTTAATGAACCTCAACAGTGTGTGACGGGCAAACATAAATGAATAAAAGAGTAATTTGAAAACATGTCATATTTTATCCCTGTCGTCTATATATATCTCCACATACAGTATATATCCTCTATCTACACTGCAATGTAATAGTGAGATTTCTTTCTGATTTCTCCGCCATTGATACCATTTTAAAGTAAAAACACACCAGTGCAGGATTGAAACTGTATGAATTAGCGTAAGAAGGATTGAGAAAGTGATGGTGTGTGTATCCTGTAAGCTCTAGACCGCAAACTTTATCACTGTCTCATCATAGCACCAGTATTGATCCAAGAACCCAGTGATCCCTGGGAACACTGGCTCTTCCTTCTTTGCACAGAGTAAACACAAACGCTGTCACTGTGCACTTCCCTCGCCCCTCTTTCTTTGATTTTTATCAAATGCAGATGAGCTGATAAACTGTTGTTGCCGATTTGTCCATCCATCCTCAGCACCCTCCGCTGAGGGTCACATGGATGTACTTGTACTTGTATGTCAGAAATGCGTTGTATAAAATCATAAAATGACCACGATATGCCATCAGATATTAAGGAACCACGTTAAATTAAAATACTGGTTTCACTGACAACAATGGTACAGCCACTTTTTTTACAATTTACAAATTTACAGCCAGCAAATTCAGCTGACTTTTATGTTGTGGAAAAGTGGTGTCTACGCCAGGTCATACTTTGCACACCTGCATGTGTGCAGAAGGCCTGCTGGGTTTTGCATCACATATATTCACTAATTTTTGCGTTGGTCAGAGAGGAATTTGCACAAGCATCCATTTTGATCCTGCGTTGACCGTATCCAACACTAAACAGTCCAATTGGCATGCTCCTGTTAAAACACAGAGACAACGAAGACAGTAACCATGGAAACATGCTTGAGATGTACAAGTCCATCAGTGCCCATACATGTACAGCCCAGCACACAAAGAATACAAGGAATCACAAATGAGGACAATTTCTTGGTGAAAAATCACTGTAACAGGAATAAAACAAATGGAATGAGGGCAACGCACTCCATATTTTACATATATTACCCCTTTAATCGTAATTTATAAGTATTCTAAAAGTTGTGAAGTACAATGAAAAATGCTTTTATACAAGAAGCTGATTTGAAAAATGCCTGCTCGTACACTCACCAGCCACTTTATTAGGCACACCGTTCAACTAATTGTTAACACAAATATCAGCCAACCACGTGGCTGTAACTCAAGGCATTTAGGCAACTTAGTCAACTTAGTCAACTAAGTCAGGACGACCTGCTGAAGTTCAAACTGAGCATGACTTAAGTGGCTTTGAAGTTGTTGGTGCCAGACAGGCTGGTCTGAGCAGCTCAGAAACTGCTGACCCCACACAACCATCTGCAGGGTTTACAGAAAAAGGAGCGATAAAGAGAAAATATCCAGTGAGTGGGAGTTCTCTGGTCCTCTGACCTCTGGGCTCCGTTGATGCCAGAGGTCAGAGGAGAATGGCCAGACTGGTTTGAAATGATCGCAAAAAAGTAACTCAAATAACTTCTCACTACAACCAAGGTATGTGGAAGACCATTTCCTAAAGCAGACATTAAGGTACAAGGGCTACGCCAGCAGAAGACCACACATCCTGCTACTTAATTAAATGCCCCTTGTACTTAATTAAGTGGCCACAAGTGTATATTTTATGTAACTCCATAATTTGATGTAAATGAGGAGTATATTTAAGTCCCTTTTATAGTCTTAAAAACCACTCAAAGTGCTTCATAGTTCAGATTTGTCACCCATTCACACCACTTCAAATGCACATTCATAAAACACATCTACAGTGTATGCTCCGCTTTATTTTTCTTTCACATATCTTTTACACAACTCCGGCACAGCGGTTCAGTGTCCTGCCCAAGGACACTTCAGCACAAAAAGTGGACGAGCTGTGGATCCAAGCACTGACCTTTTTAGTTTGTGGCTGACCTGCCCTACTTCTGAGCCTCAGCTGTCAGTAATATATAACAGAAAACTGAACCATGAACTGCCATTGTTAATCCAATCACAGCTCTGCTGAGACCCCATGAGGCTGCCACTGTCACCTCTCACAACCTCTTGTAAAGCTGAACTTCACAAATGTATTTGGTATGATGTAAGTGTCAAATAGTTTAATTTGGCACAGTTATCCGTCAAGTTTTCTGTGCAGTTGCTTTTCTGCTCGACTTGTGCTTATACTGTACTGTACCAAGGTCTAAACTCCCAGGATGTGTCAGTTCATGGGGACAAGGAAGGAAAAACGGAAAGGAAACAAAAAATTGAAAACAAAGAGAAGAACAAGGGTTGATTTAATCCACAAGAAGTTCTAAAATCAGTTGCAGACTGTGCCACAGTCTGCATTTAAAGGTATTAGTTAGTTTGCCCTGACAGCCAACAAATCTTGCGGTCTTAATTATTTGGTTCAGTATTTGGTATTCAGCACCTTATAATTCCACACAACAAACTTTATTATCATCCCTCTCTCCATCCCGTCCTATCTCCTTCCTCCTCTTGCTTTTCCCACTGGTATCTTTCTCTCCATCTTGCCTCATCACTCACTTCTTACTTCTCTTCTACATAGTCGTTCTCTCCTCTGACCCACTTTTCTGCCTTGTTGCCACTGTCTTCGTCTGCTCTTGTTCCTGCGCCCACATCCTTCATCTCTATCACTCTCTCCCCCATCCCCTTCTTCCACCATTTCAGTCTTCCCTCTTCTTGTCTCCTGCTTGTGTTCATGCCTCTCCACCCTAAAACTCATCCTCCTGTTCCTTCCTCTGCTTCTCCTTGAGCACAGCCACTCTTCCTCTACCGTCCTCCCCGGTGCACCTCTCTTCTCAGCCTCACTGAATATTCCCACTCTCACTTCTTCTATCCGCCTTTTTCTCCATTCTCATTCTTCATCACTCTTGCACTCTTTTGCTGTTTTCCCTCTTCCGCCCCGTGCGCCCTTCTCTCTCCTCTTCCCACCTTGCCTTTTCCTCCTCCTCCTCCTCCTCCCTTCTCCTCCCCTCTCCTTCCACTATGAGTCATTTTGTGCTCTCTGTGCTCCCCTCGCTACACCACGGAGCCACTCAGGACAGACATTCATCAGCGGCCTGAGATGATAGATGCTGCTCACCACAGCTCCAGCAGCCAGTTAGCCTGCGGTGATGCCTTATGCATACAGATATCACCTGGCTAGCTGAGGTGTACGGGCTCAACCGAGATTGAATATACTCAAGTTTGCACACACACATATGCACAGCAGTTACCTGTGGTGTCTGACAATGGGAAAGAAGTTTGGTGCCTGTAAATTTTACTGATATATACTGCGGTTTGATAAAGTCAGCAGGCAATAGTGAAGAGGATTTGCATGTGTGTACATATGTGTGTGCACGCCGAAGATAGTTAAGTATGTAAATTTCAGGGGAGTTAGGTTAATTGGGTCTGAAAAAGAGGTGGGTGTGTCGCTCTCCTCTATGATAGGCTTATTTACATAGTAAAGCTGTAATTACCTTATAACGAAGCCCCTATCCGATCAGTGAGAGCACACATACACACACACACAAACACACACATATATTTGTGCCAAACCTGTATTTTTCCTCACTCCAGATTGCTCTCAGAAGTATTCCATTCACACGTTCATTTCTAATTGAATGGCACCCTTTGCGGTGCCAATCAGTGGGTTTGTTTGAATTCCTGTATCAGAGCTCATTGGCTTCTAAGAGAGACATGGGACCCATTCCAGCACTTAGAAATAGCTTCCTTCCTTTTTCTCCTAAGTATTCATTTGTAAAAACAGGCTTATCCTTTGTGAGTTGTGGTTAATAGAGGGCAGAATAAAGATATCTTTGCTCTGTGTCTTATCAGTTGAAAATTCAAAATCATTGTCATAGAAAAAAAAGAGTAAACCAGTGCCTTTGCAGGAATAATCCATCAAACTAGCTGAAGGTAAATTTAAACTCAGACTTTTCATGTAATGAGCAAGGTCTAATCAGATAATCATCAGAAGAACTGAAACCACAAACAAATGTCTGTACAAAATGTTAACAGAGGGTCAGGACCCTTAAAAGCACAAGATAAAAGTGCTGTAAGTAAAGTTGGTACTTCACCTGGTTAACCCTCTTTAGGTGCATTCAAACTTGATTAAAATGAATTTCTAGGTGGCACCAATGCAAATAAAGTTGCAGTATAAAGAAACAATACACAAATACATGCAAAGTCACTCTGGATCATGCAAATCAGAAGATTTCATTAAAAAAAAAAATCACACTTGTTTCAGAGAAGCTTGACTGCACCTCAAAAAAAGAAGAGATTGGAAGAAATGAACTGAAAGGTGAAGAGTTCCTGATGAATGACACGATGTGAAGCAGTTACTCACGTAGGCTTGTATTGACAGGTGATATTGGTACCACTGGCACACGGGCTTTTTGAGGAGAATAAACACAGACACAATCCGGTGTCACTTTTCTGAGAAGACGATGACATGGATTAATTAAATTAAATTAAAGACCCAACATGACAAAATCTGCCAACCCCTTGTTAAAACTGAGGTGAATACAACAATTAGTTGCATCATTGTGGTATCTAACTGTTAGCACTTAGCAAATAGTCCCTGTTAATATCATGTTTGTGGATGATCCAATAAAACAGCATATAAAACAATATTTTTTTTTTTTTTTGGCAAAAATTGACTATACGATCATTAAGTATGTTTGAATAGGTGTATACTTGCTTGCTTCCATTATGGTATAGTTCAGTTTGGTACAGTATGGTTTGGAAAGGTAAAGCCCTGGGTCAGGCTTGTGTTTTGAATGAACAGTACCTTTACTTGGTAGGCATCAGAAAGATATGTAGCATGATGTCAATGACAACGAACGACGACAACAAATGACGTCAAAAAAAAAAAAAACACTCAGTGAACGACATCAAGCTTTGTATGAGAACAGACTGCGGGGATCGAAGAGATGGGAGCAAAGAGAGTGACATTTTCCTGTTGCCCAGTCAGCTGACTCTCATGGCCTTACTGTACCATTTTACTCTGGTAACCCAAAGGGAAGGGAGCCACAAAATTGAATGTATGTTATTTTGGTACAATTCCTAATGGAAATGCAAAGAAATCTACATACCATACTGTACCAAATCGTACCGCTCCACTTGAAGGAAATAAGTGTTTCATATATGTTGGGAAAGGGCCTTGGCTTATAGAGGCTGCTATTTTGTGATGCATTATTTCAACAGCAGCCCAAATAGACAAAGCAGCCAGAGCATGTGTTTTGCATTTGGATGCAAAAGCTTACTATGCAAACAAAAAAGAACAACTTCCTTTCAGGTATGTGGAGGCCACTGGGAGGGATAGGCAGAGTTTGCTGTGTTATACACTTCTTTGTGAGCCATTGGTAAACATTTGTACCTTACTTGTTTTTGGCACCCTTCTGTTTCGGTGTTGTGCATATGGTGCTTTTCTACTATAGAGTTTTAGCACAACTTGGCTCGGCTCGGCTCGGCTTGGCTCTACTCTACTCTATTTTACTCTATCTGGCACATCATTTTCCATTACGATAGTGCCTCCTTTAAGTAGGTGGGATTGTCGTAGCACAACTCAAGTGCCATAACATTACTTTATACATGACACACACAAACTAGTGATGGGCAAAGCAGTTCTTTTCAGTGTACTGAATTATTAGAATCAGTTACTTCAAACAATTGTTCAGAACCTCCTACATGACAGGGGCACAGGCTCTGTCTGACACAGTCACTGAACTAAAATACAGATGAACGGGTTGTGATTTGACTCGCGAGCGCCAGCTTTCCGCTGTGCAGTTGCTACATACACAGCTCCGCTGTTAAATACTGAGATTTTAGAGATTCCTTTTAAGTCTTTTTAACTGATCTACAGTTCGACATTGATCAGCACCCCAGGTTGGAAACCCAAGGCAGATCAGAATACACTGTTCCAAACCCCAACTTGGTGAGTTGGACTGCACTGTAAAGACTTGCACACCTGCATAAAAATGCAGGTAAAATGATGTGATAATCCGAGCGGTATATGATTTTAGATTAGCAGATTTCTGAAAAATTTGCGAAAAATTGCAAGGGAAAAAAATGTTACAGTGCTGATTTATAGAATAAGAATAAGAATAAGAATAAGAATAAGAATAAGAATAAGAATAAGAATAAGAATAAGAATAAGAATAAGAATAACCAGCACAGTCACCAGGGCAGCACCCAGTAAAACCATCGCCTCCTTCACATCACCCTACACTTTCCTATTCCAACAGGAATTTAATCTTTCAAGCCATCGTTGTTTTTCCTCTCCCCTATTTTTACTGCTGCTGCCGCTGTTGCTGCTGCTGCTGCTGCTGCTTGGAAGACCACAGACTGCCTCTGTATGCTGATGCTCCCCCACCTCTACCCCTCCACCCCTCCTTCTCTGAGCCTGTCTCACTCCCTCTTTCTGTATCACTATTTGTCTCTCTCTCCCTCTCTCATGCTCCCCCGTCTCTCTGCACACCTCTTCTCCACTTCTCTCTGTCCTCATCTCTCCTCCCTCCTTCTCCTACTCACTTGTTCTCTACTTCTTTACTCCTTCTCCCCCCCCCGCACACGCGCACACACGCACACACAAAGACACACGAACAATTCCTCCTCCCCCCCCCCACATCCCTCCTGACTGTCTCTCTGCTGTTTCTTAGCTCTGCTGTACGTGCCACAGATTCAGATGGCAGTCAAATGGTAGACAGAGACAAACACGTAGACACATGCATGCAATTACATGCTCTCTCTCTCTCTCTCTCTCACACACACACACACACAAACATTTTTGTGCAAAAGTGCACACCTACATGCGTACAATCACATGCACAAATGCACCCTCTTCCTTGTGACACACATGTACGTTTGTATGTCTTCAGTCACTTCAGCAGGGAGGACATTGCTCCTGGAGCAGAGAGAGCGATCAGAAAACAGACTGCAGGAAATATTAATGAGAACGGAGACTTTTTGCCAGACATTAAAAATAAAGAAAGAGGGAGTTGTGGGAGAAGTTGTGGAAGAAGTTGGTGCAGTGAAGGGAAAAAAACCAGTGGGAAGGGTAGACATTTCAGGTGACAGCATACGTGCGAGTTCACGAACGTGTATGATAGGCTACTATTTGTGCATCAACTGTTTTAATGTTAGTGTGAGAGGTAGATAGTGACACCAAGAGAATGAGAGAAATGGAGTGTGTGTGTGTGTGGGGAGGGAGTGGTGGAGAGGGAGAAACCGAGGAAAGAGGTCACTCTAAGCTTATGAAACATTTTCTTACCCAGTCGGCCTATTTCTGACAGGGCAGGACTGTGGACTTGCAGTCAGACACAAGCTCCCAGGGTTGACAGCGACATGCCTTCAAAGGCTGACACGGCCTAACGTACTGTACGCCCAGTTGAGATAATGGTACAGCAACTGAAACGACAAGAGGAAGAATCTCAAAAGCAAATAGCTGTTGCAACTTTCAAATATTTCGGCACGAGTGACTAAAGCATACAACAAGGAATTCATGTCACCCATTGCAGCGGAGGTGAAGGTTGCACCTACCTGTTCAGTGTGAACATAACACAGTTGTAATTTAAGGCCTCTTTTGAAACTGAAAAGTCCTCTGAACTTGGAGAACCAGTGATTAACTTCAAAAACCTATGTTACATTTTATGTTCTCTTCAAATAAGCATTGGTGTGTTTGAAGGAGTAGGTAACCATTTTGAGAAATAACGATTTTTAACTTTCAGAAGATGCCAACACAGAAGTAGATTTTTGAATTCTGTGTCACTCGCTACGCGAAACACAAATGACATGACATTTGCGTCAGTCACTTCACTCGTTCAAGTTGACATATCTGAACTCAAGAGAAAAATTTGTGTGATGCTATGCTGCAAAAGCTCCCCTTTCCCGGAAGAGAATGGGCACATTAAAAGTTCTGTTTTCTTGCTTGGTTTACAAGAATCGCAAATTATCTTGCAGCCAAAATCCTACATGTGAGTGTACTGCATGTGGAGGTGAATCTAGGAGATTAGCTTAACGTAGCAAAAAGAGTGGACTCCCTCTGAGTAAGTTGACCCATAGCCGGGCTGCTGTGGTCTTGATGAGGCCTTGCCACGCTGTGCCATCTTCAGCCATTTTTGAGGTGAGAGCAGTGGTCTTCTGTGTCCAGTTGGTGATGTCCATGAGCCAGGATTGAGGTGGTTTGTTCGGGACCTTACTCTGAATGAGCAGCTTTTCTAGGCCATTGTGATGAACAGCATGGCCAAAGAAGGTAATCTTTCTTCTGGCTATCTGATCACGGAGCATCATCTAGGTGTTGAGTTTTTCTACCATCCAAGTGTTTGTTTGTACATCTCAAATGCATCAACCCTCTTCTCCTTTTGTTTGGTCATGGCCAATGACTTGCATCAATATGTCGCAATAGCAAAAGCAGTTGCGCTGATGATCCTGAGCTTTTGGTTGTTACTTATGGCTGTGCTCTTCCAGATGGTCGCCATGCCTTGGATGCTGCTCTTAGCCATATCTAGCCTTCGAGTTATCTCTTGTTAGCAGTGGCCTTTGGTGCTAATCACTGAGTCCAGGTATGTCGATTCTTGGACTTCCTCAAGTGTGTCTCCCTTATAAATTGAAACCTGACTGATATTCTTGAGGTCTTCTTTAGAGCAGAAGGGTAGTGTTGTGTCATCTGCAAATCTATAAAAAAGTGGACACAATGTGAAACTACAGCATGTCTTATGCATCACATATACATTTTTAAAAAATGGTTTGTTTAGCAGAAATTGAAGGTAAGATAATTATACTTACATTTTCATAAGTAAATAATCACCTGATTGTATTATTTGTTGTCTTTAATTACCCCAGGTTGAGCCTTTAATAATTATATCAGTAGCAGGGTCAGCTTTACAGAGGCTGCCATTCTGGACCATCACGGTTTTACAAGAGCCCAAGATGGACAAACATCTTTAGATTTTTGCCATACATGTTCTCCACTGTACCTAAGACGTATCAAAACTTTGTTCAGTCATGTACGTAGCTGTTTTTGCTCTGTTTTGCTCTGATTTTGCTCTGTCTCTTTTGTCTTTTTTTAAGAACTGAGTTTGAATTTGCAAGGTGACAAGGTTTTTAGGGGCTAATTTCCATTGGCCATCAGATTAAATGAAAACAGTCAGTTTGGAAAATAAATAAAATAAATTCAGAATTTGGAGAGAGGCTTTGTATGACATGTTTTCATGTTGTGTATTCATGGTTTTGGCCTTGCTCATTTAATCAATAGTCCTTGAGTATTTTCAGAGGAATTTGGTTTCATACACTTAGACACACTGTGGACACGGAAAATTTTTCCTTTTCTTTCTGGCTTTTCCTTGTCTAGGGGCTGTGACAACGAATGATCCGCACACATGATTTGAATGATTTCTATGCTGGATGCACTTCCTGATGCGACCCACTGGGATCAATTTAGAGTCTCCAATTAACAGTGAGGTACCCGATGGGGGATCGGATACCTCACTCAGGGGTAGCCCAGCTCTTGACCTGGTGACTTTAACCATCAGCTGTCTAATTGCAATCCAAATTTCCTTCACCAAATAAAGAATAATTTCCTCATATTGTGACAATTGTGTGCATTTAACTCCCATCATATGCTCTTGCCTCATAAAAGTGGAGTTAAGTTGCAAACATGCACATCAAATTAAGAGCAGCAGGGTATATGAAGCTTTGTATGATAGAAAGTTGGTTTCCATATATTTGGCCTCTCTTATTTGAAGCATTTTCTTTTACTTCATGGCCCCTGTGCTATTCTGTTTTTGTCACAACCTACGGTCACATCATCTTATACTATTTTTATGCGTAAAAAAAAAAATTTGAATGAAAATTTACCTGAAAAGTAAAGTTTATCAAATATTCACATTAAACCAGAGGGCCAACAATAAAGCAGTGAGTATATAAATTTATTCATTAAAGTTTAACATACAAAAATAAGTCTTTTACCTTCATCTGGGGGCATCGCTTCATTCAGTGCACAACAAAGCATAACTCACACATTTGGTATGGATTCAGCAATGTGTCAATTCGCCCTTTTTGGTTCGCTTTTGTGTGAAGAATTCATAACATAAAGTGTTCGCAGTCTTTTATTTACATTTGACCTGAGAGCTTGCGACAGGAACATATGTTGACTTGGATGTCAAATTGAATCCAGATTGTGTGTCCTCACACACACACGTTTGAACAGTTACAGGACCTTTTTTCTTCTCTCTTTTTTTTTTGTGTTCGTCAGAGACACAAGCACGAGTGTGTGGTGGTATAATTGGCTGCACAGACAGTCTACAGATGTTATGCTCTTTCAACTAGCAGAGTAATTTCAGATGCTGTTTTTCTGTCACCTTCTGAGATTTAGAACGGTGTGGTCTGCACACTTTTCTTTCTGGTGCCCATGATGGCTTTTCCATTCAAAGTCCTTTTACGTTGTTTAACAATAAAAACTGCCACCATGGAAGTGTGCTGATATCTTTGCATTTCTTCTGTGAACATCTTCTGCTGCTATACGAAAACTCTCCTGATAAACAAGAACAAATAGCTTTCTACAGAGTGTAATGTTTAGCTTTCAATCGTTGGTGGTACAATCACATTTCAAGGTTGCTGATTGCTTGTACAGGTAAGCTGATACCTTTCTTTTTAGTTTTGTTTACACAGAGCTATCACAATTCATCAGTGGACAAAATATTTTTAAGGGAATAGGTCATCTGTTGTACTGATGATTCAGCCTGGAAAGGTTTATGCCACTCCAAGTGTAAATGTTCCAAAACTGACAATGTTACTGTCAATTCAGAAGCTGGACAGGAGAAATAATTCATTTAAAAAAAACTATAATGCAGCACAAATCAATATCTTTACTTACCTTCTGCCTGAGCGTCCATCCAGACAGAAATGGGTGTTGGTGAATATACATACTTTTTATTTTTTATCGTATTGGCGTTTCATCCACATGGAAGTGAGCCAAAAAACAACATGAAACTATAGTTTTTGAAAACGGCTCAGAGAGTGGGGAAATCTTAAAATGCTGCCCTTGCATTTCATGTAAGTACCTTTCTCTTACACTGGCTTTCACTGTCAGCCTGACAAAATGGTAGATATCAGTAGGGCACGTCCTGTCTTCAGCGATTTCACACACAGGTTCATTCTGTTTCCGTTGACGTCATCGTTTTCCTAAAGTAGTATAATTGCTGTCTGCACGAAAACACAAGGCGGAGGCCTGTGTTAGCAAACATATGTGTGTTCACCTACACTTGTTTCCGTGTGGACGGCCCCTAAATGTATAAATAGATAACTGTGTGCTAAAGGCTCTATCAAGGTTATCTAAAATCTGAAATTTTAGATAACAACAAATTTTGCACCTCACCCATGCATGTTAAAAGTCCCATTTTAGTCAGAATAAGACAATAATCCAGTTTTCTTAATGCAGTACTTCTCAAATAGTGGGGTGCGCCCCCTTAGGGGGCGTGATGAGATGCCGGGGGGGGTGCGTGTGACCCTGGGGAACATGCATTTTTTGCCGTACTAGAATAAAGTGTAATTGCACATCCATTACGGTGGTTGGCAGTGGCGCTCTCGTGCGCAGGGAGTATTAGCTCTATAGTGTAGGGTTATTTTTGCACCGAGCCAGCGAAGTGCAGTATACAAACCCTTAAGGGACAACATGGAAAAAATTACAGAAAATAATTGAGAAGCACTGTCTTAATGTCATGTAAACACATTAGTCAGTCAAAATTGAGCTAGTCTTAGTCTTTGCACCGAGCCAGCGAAGTGCAGTATACAAACCCTTAAGGGACAACATGGAAAAAATTTGAACAGGTATGAAAAGAAAGGTGGAGAAAGAAGGAGCTAATGAGACAAAACAAAATCATCTGAAAGCTAAGACGAGGAACTATGATGAAGCAAATTTAGCGCTTGACGAGGAAAGACCGGTGTACTTATAATTTTTATAATTTTATAGACAAATGATACTATTTATAGTTGCAGCGGAGAGTGGGGGGCGCAAATTGTTTTCTTCTTCCTGGGGGAGGGGGGCGTTACAGAAAATAATTGAGAAGCACTGTCTTAATGTCATGTAAACACATTAGTCAGTCAAAATTGAGCTAGTCTTAGTCAGACTAACAAACCTGGATAATGCAATTCATAGTCTAATTACTCCTTCATCTACTTCCCAGTCTTCGGACCCGGAAGTAGAAGGAGACGACGTATAAGCTGCAGTGCTGTTGCCGTTAATCATATGGGGGCAGCCTCTTTCTGTAGACAACACAATAACCACAAGAGCCAATGCTTGATCTAATTTGTATCATAATTAACATACAGAACCATAGCACGATCCATCCCGCCATCCATTTCATCTTTCACTCATCTTCCTGTGACATAAAGGTCAACAAGAAACTGATTCGATAAGCACTAGCTTATAGAAACACACAGCGCCACCTAGGGAGGCGGAGTAAGACATACTTGGCCAATAAATCGATTTTCTCCTCGCATGTATACTTGGACTCTGGAAGTCGTGTGATTGCCTGTCTCAGTTGGACTAAGGCCTTAGTGTGATAAAACTGTGCATGTTAATGTTGTGACTGTTGCAAGGTCTTTGTCATGAAACCATTGCAGCTGCCATTTAAAACTAGCCCAAAGCAAACACAACAGCAACAAAGCCTGGCCTCTAAAAGTAGTCTCTAATACCAAAACTCTAAATCTTAAAAAGCTCAACAGCTTTGCTATCATTACCAAATGTATTATAAAGAAAGCACAAAAAGCATAAATGTTTCGTGTGCCAGCATTTAAAGCAGTTATTTAACCAAGGTCCTAAAATTACTTTGATTAGAGACATAAATAAAATATACACTGGTGCAATAACTAAACTTTTTTTTACCTATGTTTCTTTCTTTTTCTTTCCTGTCTGAGTTTGTATTCGCTGTACACAGATGAGCCCTAACATTAACAGTGGTCATGTAATGACATAAGGTGTATGACCTGAAAGAAGGCATTGCATTAACTTGTGCAACAATACAATTAACAATATAGCCATAGCAAAAATTGCTAACTATAAGAAGGCTAGGTGAAACTGAATAATTTCCACTATCTGTTTACCTTTTAGCTGATTGAATCTGATGTTTTAAAGCAAAACAATACCTCAAACTGGACCTGTTTACAATTTCCAGTGTTGGATGTTTAAATTATTTAAGGGTCCCTCACTGTCTTGGTCTTTTTTCATGCATCTAAAGCGCACCTACTCAAACAGCAGACCTGGCAACCCTGAACATACCCAAAGTTCTAACCAAACTGCCAAATCTGTTCTGAGGTCTATTGTGGTTAATATAGGCACTGGGTGTTTGACAAGACAGAAGAACAAGCAGAATATGAAGCTGTTTGCACATCTGCTTGATCAATTCTTGGAAATTCAAGCACTATTTGGACCTTTTTGGGAGAACACCACTGTTTCCCCACTTGAGGAAGTGTACTCTAACAAACTCCGGATAATTCACAATGTGCTCAGCTCTGCATCAGTTAAAACCAGAGCAATGCTGACCCTTGTGGAGGTCACCAGGAAACATTCAGACCTTCAGAACCGGACAGAAACGTCTGAGGCTAAAAAGGTTTGTGGGTTGCCAGATCTGGCTTTGTCTCCAAGATGAATTCAGTATGAAGGTTTGGATACACGTGTTGTTGACTATCTCACCCCTCGACCATAACTAGAGGGCCTCCTTTCTCCCCCGCACAGGGCCCCTCAGCCTCTCTCTCTCTTTCTCTCTTTTTTCCTCAGCCTTTCACTCTATCCTCGCTGACGATCCTCTGCTCTCTCTCCCTCTCTTCTCACTCCTTTTCTTTCCCAGCTCGTACACATACAAGTACATGCAAAAGCACACACACACACACACACACACACACACACACCTCCTCTCTTCTTTAGCCCGTGCTCACTGCCCATATCTTTCTCCTTTCTCTCTCTCTTTACCCCCCCTCCTCTCCTTTGCTCCCCTCCCCCTCCCCCTTCGCCTTTCACCCCACCACCAACCCCCAATCCTTCTGAAACAGAGTGCATTCTGCCATGCACACACACACACACACACACACACGCACACACACACCTATACACACACAGAGCGTGCCTCAGTCAGCGAGTTAAGAACAATTCCTAAGGGAGGTAAAGCACCAGTTTGTGTTTGTGTGTGTGTGGGAGCGTGCACACGCGTTTTAATGCGGACCGTGCATGGGGGTGGGGGTTAGCATGTTTTTGTGTGTCTATGCTGCTGACTCCACACATGATCCCCATTAGAGGCTGGCGGGAACACACACAAACGCACACACACACACACACACACACACTTTCATCTATACTCACACACACTTCTTTGTGTTCACACATACACACCCTTACACACAGGAACATGCAGGTATCCGTGCACCCACCACACACACAAACACAGTGGGGTTCTGTGGGGCCTGATCCTGACCCTGAGGCTTTTCCTCCAACATTGGGCAGATGTTGAATTTGTTTTCCGACCAAAATTTTGAGTGTTTTCATTGGGGGAAAAAAAGCAGGTTCTGAGACACTGAAATGGTCTGTGTTCTGGCCACTTAAACCTGCTTTTCTACAGCCATGGCAACACTGAGGATCAGGGGGTGGGGTGATGTCATCACCACGTAAAACCTAACATCATTCTTAGAAAACCACAAGCATCCTAAGAAACCATGTGCATTGTGAACAAGAAGGAGAGCCTTAGCTGTTTTAAAAAAAGAAATGTACCATTAAGAGTAAAAGCCTCATCCATCAGTCTTTTGAACTGGACAGATAAAGCATTGGCCATATCTGACCAAATTTGGACAGATGTGGACACATCCATGTTCTCTTGAATGATGGAATAAATAATTTAAAGGAGACCACAAACTCCCAACAAGCAACCTCAAAAACAACAGTAGAGGGGATTTTTATTTGTTCCATTTTGCGGTCAAAATGACTGAGGAAGTGAGTAAAGCAACTGCGCCATTTAGGACAACATCAACACTGGGTAGCTGAAATTGTCCTTCAACATGTTAAAGATGTTCTTTACATTACAATAAAATACCTGCCTAATATGGGTCATTTTCTTCAGACTGTAGAAATCATAGGGGTCGAAGTCTTGCCCTTGATTGCACTTGAATGGTTGACATGTGACAATGGCTGAAAGAGTAATGAATGCTCACGGTGAGGATGAGGGTCAGATTTAGGTTCTGTCCAATCAGGATCTCCTTGCTTGTAACAATATGACAACTGTGCTGAAGGGAAAAACACAGTCCTAGGATACTTTAAACAGAGGAAAATGGCTTTAATGGTTGTTGCAGTTGTTCGGCACATACGCTATCATGTGCAATTATTGTAATTATATACTTGCATTGGAGAAATGTATCTTTCCTGGCCCTTCGGCAACAACAGGAGTGAAGCAATGAGATGGCCACCCAAATTCAAGCACCTCATTTGTTATGAAAACCTGAAAAATATGCTACACTGAGAGTGGACACATGCCAAGTACTAACAATATAGTGCCTACAGTACGTGTATTTTACAGAAGTGGTTAGTGGAATGACAATGTTTCATTGTACAGCATCGCAAGGAGACATTTTAGTCACTTGCCTATAAAAGCTTAGTGAGGCCGTAAAGCGGACAAATCCAGCATAAAACAATTTTGACAATACTCTCTTACAACATCACACTTTGTTTTAATTTTTGCCGATTATAAACTGATTTACTTGTACTTCTGCAGTTGCCTCATGCACCAATAACCATAACAGTTGGTTAAATCTGATATTTTGAGCATTTAGAATTTAGGGAGAATATTTGGTATTTAGTAATCACATTATTTTTCTGAGCGCACATGACATGGCAATGCAGCAGTTGCTGTTTTGGCAATAGTTTGCAATAATAAAAAATATAAGAAGAAGGAAATGTAATGTTTGTTGAAACATTAGCTGTTGCTGGACACATGGATACAAGGTCTAGTATGTAACATATATGGGGTTTTTGGCAGAAATTGAATGGACCCATAAGTATGTTTGTATAAATGTATAATGCCATCATGTACCAGTATGTTTCTAGCCCAAATGGACAAACCAGCCAGAGTGGAAGCTTACTTGACAGACAAACAAGAACAACACCTTTTCTGGTATGCAAAGGCCACCGTAGTTGCTTGGAAAAGGGAGGGGGAGCAGAGGAGTCCTTTGCATACCAGAAAAATGGTAGTTCTTCTTTGTTTGTAGAGTAAGCTTTCACTCTCTGACTGGTTTGTCCACTCAGGCTGCTGTAGAAAACGGCAGCTTCTACGTATAAAGCAAGGCCTTGCCCTGAGGCTACAAACCAAATTATTTTTAATTTAAATTATATACAAGCATGTGTAGTATATTTAATTTTTGGCCAATAAACCCTCCTAAATGTAGCACACTGGACATTTAATGTACAATTCTAATTCCAAAAAAGCTGGGATGCTGTGTAAAATGTAAACAATAGAAAAAATAGAACAGAAACAACATGTCAGATGTTGAAACTAAGACATTGTACAATTTCATGAAAAATATTTACTCATTTTGAATTTGATGGCAGCAACACATCTCAAAAAAGTTGGAATAGAGGCAACAAAAGACTGAAATTACAAAGCTCATTTAATATGAGCTTTGTCATTTCAGGACTCCCTGTAAAAGAGGTTTTTAATCTCAATGTGACTTTCCTGGTTAAATAAAGGTAAAATATGGTCTGAGGCAAATGGAAAACTGTTCTGTGATCAGAACCAAAATTTGAAATTCTTTTTTGGAACCATGGGCACCATGTCCTGTGGATTAAACAGGAGAGGGAGCAACCAGCAAGTGGACAGCCTGCATCTCCGATGGTATGGGGTTCCTATGGCGACGGCAGCTTACACATCTGAAAAGGCACTATCAGCGCTGAAAAGTACATAGAGGTTTTAGAGTAACCTGTGCTCCACCTAGACAACGTCTCTTTCAGGGAAGACCTTTCACCAATTGAAAACATTTGGTGCATCATGACAAAACATCGGGCAACGAAGGCAGAGGACTGTTGAGTAGCTAGAATCCTGCATCAGACAAGAATAGGACAACATTCCTTTCCTAAAACTCCTGCAACTGGTCTCCTCACTTCCCAGACATTTACAGACAGTTGTTAAAAGAAAAAGAGACGCTACACAATGGTTAACATCGCCCTATTCCAACTTTTCTGAGCTGTGTTGCCGCTTTAAAATTCAAAATGAGCTAATATAATAATATAATATTTGAAATGGTAAAATGTTACAGTTGCAACATCTGATATGTTGTTTGTGTTGCATTGGGGGAAAAAATGGTTTTAGGAGATTTGCAAATCACCCAACCCTTTTGGAATTGGCGTTGCATGCTACAACCTACACCTACATCTACCCTCACTGTGACTTTCACACACTGCAGCTCAAAATGGGCATCAGACATCTTTCCTATCCTTATTCCTTTATAGTGAGTTTCATAAAGAAGCAGCAGCAGTTGCCACAGCTCAGAGCTCAGAGCTGGGGTTGTGAAGTATCATAATGAGCATTTCTGTGTGTAAAAGCGGAGGATGCCGAGTGACCGCTCTGTAAGAAGAGAAGAGGAAAACATAGCCAAATCAAGGCTGATAGGAATCAATACAAATAAAGTTGGTGTTGTTTTTCTATTGCCATCACACTGCAGAATGTTTTAATATCATAATGATATGTTTAAGCCAAACTGTGTAAAGCTTCAGTATGTAACTTTCCTTGCAATTCTTTTTCATTTAAATGGCAACATCGCAAACTTCAAGACTTTCAACATTTGTTTTGGTATCTCACTACCTCACTCATGTTTCAGAGACCGAGGGATATTTCCTGAACCTAAACATCCCTGCCATCTGACTTATTAGCGTAGCTGTTATGATCCCACCTTCCCTCCATCAGTCATAATGTAAAATGCAGAACTCTGTGTCTCCACAGACACAAAAGCAATGCTATATTGAAAAAAAGAGTCATGTGGAGCTGATAGGCTTATGGTCCATTCCATTTGGAGTCAGAACTCGGAAATTTCCGAGGTCAGGAACAGGAATTCCCCTAAACTGAGAGTTCTGACTCGGAAACTCACCACTCACAGAAATCTCACTAACTTCAACATAGGCTAAATGCCGCCACTTTCACTGATAATGGTGCTTCTGCCTTATCGTTTTAAGAACAATGGCTGGCCTGGGAAGCACTTGTGTCCCGGGTTTTTTCCAACTTTTCTGTGTGAAATGGTCAACACTGTGATAACGTCACTCCCAGTTTCGAGCTCCAATATAGTAAGTGAATCGCAGCATTATTGTGGATAATTTTCTGGACTAGTTTCACGATTGTTTGAAAGCAACAGACATTCATTTATATATTGAAAGGTTACATATTACAGCTTTAAACCAAACATGCATAACCAACCAAACAGATAACTTTCAGTATTTAATATGCAGTTCGTAATAGACGAACATCGCAAACTTCAAGACTTTCAACATTTGTTTTGGTATCTCACTACCTCACTCATGTTTCAGAGACCGAGGGATATTTCCTGAACCTAAACATCCCTGCCATCTGACTTATTAGCGTAGCTGTTATGATCCCATAACCAACCAAACAGATAACTTTCAGTATTTAATATGCAGTTCGTAATAGACGTTCAAACATCAGGGGCTTAGACCTTATCTTATATGTCACTGTTAAATTAATTAATGATGAGCAATGATTCAGGCAGGTGATTTAGGGATTTGGGGCATCAAAAAACAATCACATGAAAAAAGAAGGAACAATATAGTTTTAAAAACAAAGTATGCAGTCACTGTGGTTTAGAAGAGCTCATTTGCTTACAATATACTCAGCATACTCGTTCTCACTGCAACATTTGAGAATTTGATTTTACCACCGCTCCTAATTTTATAGCATTTCTGACAAATTGAGTTACATACCATGGACAGAAATAAGGGAGGAAAGAAGACAAATCTGATAATGTGAGTCCAGAATCCACATCCACACCCACAGCTTTACCACCACAAACATTTATGTGTCGTCATTGTCGATTCATTTTTAAAGCTTGTGACGCTCGCTAAATAAAACAGACAGATATCCCTCCCTTCTAATGTGTGGTAGTAAAAAAAAAATAGATAATTTAGGCTTTATTAAATCTTAAGCAGATTATAGACATTAGAAAGATCATGTAGGGTCACAAAAGGAAAAACAACCATTATTTTGCTTCAACCCACTTAAGAAAATATGTCTAATACATTACATTTCCTACTCTGAATTGTGGTAATTAAATTGTACAACTCTTTATATATATATATATTCAAAATATTAAGTAATGTTTACATACATAGCTTTAAGTTTTAAATAAGAAAAATAGCATGTCAAACTTATTTTTCTATACTATATACTTCATATATATATATACTATACTATATATATATGAAGGATACTAAAGTTTGGTAGCAGAAGATTCTGGATGTAAGAAACATTTAAATCAGCAGAGGAAAGGATCAGAGTCAGAGTTGCAACAACTGGAGCACAGAAATATTGACCTGGTTAATTGGTGCTGACACATTGCAAGAAGAATGAGAGTGTCACACTGGGTCTTGGGCAAACCATAACAGGAGCTCACATATGATAGCGCGGATAAGAAAGGCTGCAATAATGGCAGACTAAACATAAACACTGCAGGTATAAATTCAGAGCGGAGGAATCTTTTCCACTGCAGCAGCACAGCAAAGTTGGTAACAGATGATGTTCAATGTGGAGCTGCTTGGGCTGATACTCAGCAAAAGATTTGACTCAGATGGAAAAAAAAACTGCAACCACACTGATTTGAAGTCTGAAAAGCTAATACCTGCCTCACCCTGCACACAGATTTCCATATACAGTATTGTACATTAGTACCCATATGTGGAGTGTAACAGTGGCTGAAAAAACAATGGCAGCATGAGAGATAATCAGTCTTAAGTCCTCATCTAAACTACACCCAGGCTGTCCAATGCCTGCTGGCCCTGGGGATTGTGCTGGAGTTTTAATCCACTTAAAAGCAGAGGACCTCTGCTGCTGTTTCCAAGGGGCTTGACCCTTGTTACATGTATGCACACACACACACAAACACACGCGCGCACAAAAACCATCACTGGTACACGTAAGCAGCAGCGTGCACAAAGTCAGACACTTCCCATAAACAGGATTTTACTTTGCATATATAGGATTAACAAACAGCAAAGACACACTTACACCGTGTCCATATTCACTGCATTCTGTCACTACTCCATATGTCCTCAGATTTTATTCCGATATTTTACTAACTCCTTTTTATATACTATGTGTTTGCTGTTGTATTTGTCCTTTTATGTTTTATTGGGATATTTTGTATCTCATCTATCTACATATCTAAATATATTAATCATGGATTGTATAATAACCTTGTTGAGAAGCCAAGTCTGGTGTGGTCCAGAAGGAAAACACTAATTTAAACCTCTATAGAATCAGCTGATGGATTGCAGAGGCACAGCCTCATGTTGACTGGATTTACTGAAGATGGGGTCAACAGTCACTCTACCATTGTCCAACTCCACTTTCTGTTGTAGGTATGTTACAGAGTATGTGTGTGTGTATGCACATATTTTGCACCTCTTTCTGGTATAAACAATGAAGTTGTCAGGACCTGTAGTCCTGACAACTCATAGAGACCAAAACCTGGTCCTAATGAAGCCAAACCTCATTTTGGTGGTGAGTTAAAAGTTATGGTTAGGAATTAACTGGCTTTGGCTCGTGTTAAGGATAAGGTTTTGGTTAAGCTGTCCAAATGAGTGGAAGTCAACGTGTTGCCCTCACAAGACCACCTGCACAAACATCCGTGTGTGCATATGTGTGGGTGTACTTTTCTTGCATACATACGAACTGATCAGAACCAGTAGTACTCATGGAGACCAAAACCCATATCTAATGAGGCAGAACTGTATTTCTGAAAACGTGGTTAATTTTATGGCTAAATTTTAATTGTGCTTAGGGTTATGATTAGGCGTTAAGTGGTTATGATTAAGGTTTGCTGATTAATGGAAGTCAATGCAGTGTCTAAAGAAAAAGAGCTGTCCTATCCTGTGTGTATATGTTGTTTGCAGCCTTTATCACAAAAAAATTAAAGAGGAATTTACTGTACTTTAACTTCACAGTACTAATATAACAGCACAATAAAAACGACACAAACATTCTTGATATTAACTGTATAGAAATTCACACTATGATTAAAAATGTGTTGTTTAGCATTTTTTAAAAAAAATCCTCTCATATTTAAGTGGTTTATATTGTGCAGCGGACATATTGTCATACTTTTTTCTCATCTTGCACCAACGTTTGTCGTTATCTAATTTGAAATGTACTAATTCCTTATTCTTGCGGAGGGAGGGTGAACCACTGACTTGAACAGCTGCTTCATGACCCAAAAAACTGTCAGTCTTTCCCTGGAATAAATTGTGGAATATACCATCTTTGGGTACAGGGGGGGAACTGGAAACGTGCATTTTCAGAAACATAGGGGTCAACAAGGAATGTGTACGTTTGAATGTCACGAGGAATTTTACTTTGGCCTTATGAACGCGATTTTGTGAAATGCGGCTTGTTGAGAGTTTTTAAAAAAGACACCAATGAGGAATACACGAGCGGTCACTCCCCTGCGTTTCAGCGCCGTGTTTCTACAAGACCCATAGTAGAATCAATTCAGCGAGAGGGGAGCTTGAAACCGTCCACTCATGCTTTCCTCCGAGTCTGAGAGAAACACAGTTGAAGTGAACACACTGAGCAGTCGGCCGCTCTACATGCTCACAACAGGCAGGCTCCCATCACTAACCAAAAACAACAGCAGTCTTTTTATAATTACAACAATAAAATCAACAAAAAAAGCTAATAAACACTGTACAACACCATACACGTGCGCAAACAATTGAGAAATGTCACTGAAGTACCACATTGTATTGAAAATCTCCTATCAAACCAAGTTTGAATGCATTATATAGTGTCACAAACACTAAGAACACATAAAAAAAGAAACCCTAATGTGAAATTGTCTAAATTTTGAAATCTCATTTTCCATGTTTTAACATATTTCCCCGCAGCTGCAAAGATAAGAATACATGTCCCTCAGAGTAATTTGACAATAACCTGTTCAGTTAGACAGCATGATCAACTATTTCAGATTTCAAAATTAAAATTGATTTAATAGTTATTTTACTCCAAAGTATTTTGTCTAGAAAGTATTTAGAAATAAGAAAAATACAGGCCTAATAAGTCAACAGCCACTTTAGAAGGCCCACAGTATACCTAATAAAGTGGCAGGAGTGGCACTGGTGATCTTGTGCTGCTGTAGCCCTTCTGTTTCCAGGATCAACATGTGTGTCATGGTCTTCTTTTCTTGGTTGTAAAAAGCACCTATTGGACTTACTGTTGCCTTTCTATCAGTACCAGTCTGACCATTCTTCTCTGACCTTTGGCATCCACAGTTCTGCCCAGAGAACCGCTGCTCACTGGACATTTTCTCTTGTTTGGGTCATTGTGATTGTGATGATTGTTGAATGTGAAAATCCCAGTTGTCTGAAATTCTGAGGCCGGCCGACAAAACATACCACGTCCAAAGTCAACTTAAATCATCTTTCCTCTCCATTGTGATGCTCACCTTGAATCATGTCTACGTGCTTTAATATGCTGTCATGTTGCTGTCATGTGATTGACTGATTAGATGTTAACAAGCTTTGTTAGGTGTACCTAACAAAGTGGCCGGTGACTATATGTTAAATATGTGCATCAATGTCTGTTTGTAGTCAGCAACTGACTTGTACTTAAAGTAATATTTAAAATGTGTGTCAGTTTACACATTGAATTAAATGAAATATAAATGTACAAATCTTAAACTACAATTAAAGAAATTAAGTTTAACCTCCTCCCTTTAGATTATTTTGAGAGTGCCTCGATTAAAAACTCTCTTTGTGTCATGTGGTGTTACTTTCCGTACTTTTCTCTCATTTTTGATATAAAGGTGTAAAAATCTAGAAAACATAAAAAAAATATTAATGATTTACTGGTTCTAGGTGCAGGTATGCATAGGCTGTCGTCTGCCATTTAGTTCCCTCTGCACTTTAACAAAAAATATAAATACCAGTGATTCCCTCGTGTTTTTCCCTTAGAGGATTTTGATGTGAGAAATTATTGATATTGAGTTTCTTATACGCTCCATGCAGCTGTTATAAATGCATACAGTATGTCACTTGACGCAAGATGCTCAAGGATCAGGGAGCTACAGTGGGTCCATGTGTGCGCATGAAAACATTCAAAGATGTGTGTGTGTACTTGTACGTGTGGATCGGTCTCTCATACATAAACAAATTGTTTTAATTCATTATGTGAACATACAGTATGTAACCAAACCAATGAAATAAATAGGGCTCAGAAATCTGAGAGATAGTTAAAAATCCCCACATATAAAATTGTGTGACCGACCGTGATACATTGGCTCTGTACTCTGCACTCATTTCACCCACAAGCATTTGTGACAGTTTCACCAGTCTTCCGTTCTTCACTGGATCAGGCTGGGCGTGCCTTGCTCAGGGGCATCTGCCAGAGAGCAGAGAGGAGGGCTAAGATTAGCACGGGCACAACGCTAAAACTGAAGTCACAATAGCTCTGAGGATGTTTTGCACAGGTGCCACTTTATTAGATACACCTGTTCATCTGCTTAATGCAAATATTTAATCAGCCACATCACATGGCAGCAACTCAGTCTAAGAGATGTAGATATGGTCAAAATGACAAACAAAGAATCAGGCTGGGGGAAGAAAGGTGATTTAAGCGTTGAGTATGAAGGTGGAATACGCGCTGGTCGGGATATTTCAGAAACTGCTCATGCACTAGGATTTTCACGCTCTGCCATCTCTACGTTTTACAGAGAATAGTTCATAAAAGAACAAATGCCTAGTGAGCAGCAGTTCTCTGGGTGAAAACGCCTTGACAATCCCAGAGGTCAGAGGAAAATTACCAGACTAATTCAAAATAAAAGAAAGGCAACAGTAACACAAAACCGTCTCTGCACAAACAACACATCAAACCTTGAAGCAGATGGGCTGGGTGCCACTTCTGCCACTTTATGAGGAGCGTTGTGTACCTAATAAAGTGGAAGGTGGCTATGTGAGGGTATAAGAGGCCAACAGTTGCCGGAAAATTAAAAGTTAGGAAAAAGTGCTGGGTTTTTGTGGTGGGTTGGCCGTACAACACAAATCCTGTGAAGTCTGGGGTCAGATGAAAGAAAACAGTCAGACCTGTTCATGCTGCAACATCTCCTGCTGTCATGTACTTCAGTGTGGATCCACTGCTCACAGTCCGTGTCTATGACAAGTGGCTAATATGGGTACAGTATTTGCATGCATGTATAGTACACACATGCGTCTGCGCGCGCCCGTGCGTGTGTGACGTCATCCTCATTTGAATGTGTCTGCACGTGTTCTCGCTGAGGGGTGTATTTCCACAACGCCAGCCCACTCGCCAATGTCACCTTCATGGGTGGCTCCATCGTAGGAGCATCCTTCAGAATGTAACAGATTAGCTTTGCAGGCAGGGATGTTGATGAGGTCATCACTTCCCAAGGTCACACCTACACAGTAGCTGTAGGCCCACTAGAATCGAAGCCCCTCGTCTCTTCAGACACTTTGGTGGCTCAGTTATAGCTCCGGCCTGTGTGCAAATCTAAATAAGGCCGAATAAGCCACATCCAGCAGGATAAGCCTCGTTGTAATACTCGGTGACGCCACTGGCTGCTTTGATCCTGTCACCCTTCCTTCAGTCTGTCTACCAACTTGAAAACGTACGGAATATTTAAAACTTTAACAGCCATGCAAACACATTTGAACACACTCTGCCATGCAAAGTATACGTTAAACGTCAAGGCATAAAGAATTTAAGAGGAAGAGATGCTGAGCGTCTGCAGCACTTTGAGATTTTCAAACTTTTTCGATCCCAAGATAGTTGACCAGATAGTCATATTTGCGACAGACCTGTGGGAGAGAGAGAGGAGGCTCCTTAATTGAAAGTTATTTACCTTTAGTCAGGTTAAGATAACACGTAAAAGCATATTCGCATTCATATTTCTTTAATTTACACAGGGACAACGGAGAAAATGTGCTGTAGTACTGTAACGTACAATATCTTTTCTGCTTATTCCTATACAAGCGCAAGATTGGAGAAGCTGCGTTAGGCCCGGGTCACACTGTTCACCTCCAGGTGTCTGCAAAGCTCTGCGAGATGTTCTCTGTGAACCTCGTGAGAACACCTCCAGTTTGAGTCTGCGTGGAAAACATGCACAATCGCCGTCCAGTTTGTGGCACACTCTTGTTTTACACCAAAGAGGCAACAAAAAAATGAGGGTAACCATGGAAACTTGCTTGAGGTTACGCAAGGAGGTCCATCGGTACCCACACATGCACAACTAAGCGCTCGGGGAACACAAGGACACACAAATGAGGCCGAACTCCCGGCGAGAAAGTGAAAGTGAGCCGGAGTACGCGTACACAGAAGGCTAGTGTGATGTGGAGCCTAATTTAGAGTGGAGCTACAGCCGGTTTTGCTCTTACAGAAATGTGCTGCGTCTTTCCATGGACATGAACCGTAGAAAGGGACCCAGGCGTCATTATTAAACTTTCTAAGGGCATCATGGTCATTTTCTAAAATATAGCGTACATTAATATTTTCATGATCATTCGCTTAGTCATCGCCTTTCCCCAGTTACATTGAGACTGTGTACAATCATGTTCCTGTTCTTTAATCAGGAAGAAGCCCCACCCATAGTGTCTTAGTGGTTGGCACTGTTGCCTCACAACAAGAAGGTGCTAGGTTTGATTTCCTGGTCTGGGACCTTTCTGTGCGGAGTTTGTTCTCCCAGACAAAGTCGGCCAGGTTAGGTGTGGCAGCGCCCTCTGATCAAACCTCCATCTGCCCTCGCAATGGCTCCTTCTTTCCTTCCTCTGCACACGGACATAACGCTGTCTGCTGTATAAAACACAAGTACCTTACACACCACTTAAAAAAACAAAACAAAAACGTACTCACTATGCCTTTAAATTTCAAATCACAAGGTTGTGGACCAGAGGAAATAAATAATTACATCACTCTTCATTCAGACCACAGGCCCTGCATGCTTTCTCCTCTGTCAGAGGATGGCGCTCTCCTCCAAGTCTGCAAAAGACAGACTTGTACAATAACTACATGTGCGTGTGCACTAATTTTCCTCCCCTTATTCTCCGTGGAAGGCAGATCTCCTCGTCGTATAGTGGCACATCTTTTTCTGTATTCCTCTCCTCTCATGAGACAATGAACACATTGAGGCAAATCTGTTTCCACAGCCTGCGAACAGGAGACAGCCAGCTTTGTCTTGCACGAGTGTGTGTGACAGACAAAGAACAAGCGTGCCTGTGTGCGCACACATACATATTTGTGTATCAGTGTGCAAATGTGAGTGGGATGCCTGCGTCATGCGTTTGCCATGTGAGCCACTTGCTCTTGTGTTTAAGTAGTGATTAAGAGCCCTCCGCTCTTCTCGCTTGTCCCTGCTCTCACTGCCCGGGGCTCACAAACACAACCTCCTCTGGCTTAACTTCCTCTCTGCTCACCACCCAACAGGTTGCTTTGTCAATAATGGTTGATCACAATGTATTGCGTGTCCACAAGTTTGAAACCTGAGGTGGAGTCAGAGGGAGACAAACGTGTGGCCACAGTCACCTGCTTTTTCTATTATTCCATAAGAGCCATGGAAAAACAAACACCCTCTCCCCCCCCCCTTCTCTGTCAGATATCTCGACATAGTGAGATGACAGAGAGCTGTATTTGAATAATAGCTGCGTCCATGACTGTCTTTTTTGGAGGCCTGCTGGGATAATTGCAGGTGAGCCATGGTGGAGTGAGAGAGAGAGAAGAGCAGAGCGGATAGAGAGATAAGTGAAGGCACAAGTGACGTCTGTGTTTGATGACTAACGCAGTGGTGTCTACACTAGCCTCTGTCATCTTTTTTTTTTTTTCAGGACTGCTTCATTAAAGGTCGCTGCTCAGCTCCAATTAGCCTTAAAAATGGACAAATATTCGCATACAAAACAGAATATCAGTGCTTCCACTGAGCAAAACACCATATGCACAATATTCTGAGGACATGCCACTGATTGTCAGTCGGAGAAGAGCTGTTATTTTTAAGCTGTCACTGTCATCTCTGACATGAAGAAAGAGACAAAACGTTGAAGTTGAAGTGTGCAGCTGTTTTTGGACTTATTCCACCATCTAGTGGTGAAGCACGTGCTATTGCATACTGTGTACAGACACCAGAAAGAAAATGTCAATTAGAACACGAAACCGAAATGATGCAGAAGTACGATTTTTTTTTTTCATTCACAAATTTGATTAACTTTACAGAAACAAAAAATAAAATTTTGCAAAAGAAAAAAAAAAAAAAATCAACAAAATATTGAACAATGGCACTTGGTGTCTGAAACATCATTGGCACAAAATGACAGAAACACTGACATGCTCATTTGGACAGACAGAGGTAAAGACAATTTCTCACTCTGAAAGCGATTTAAAAAAAGAAAAGAGAAGCAATATCAAAATAAATAGTACTACTGTTTAAGATTACTGTTTTTCAGCATGACTTGCAAATGAGGAGTTAAACAGTATACAGCTATATCTCCTAAATGTTTCCATTCAAACAATACCAGCAGTATCCCACTAAGCAGCACAAGCCGGGTCCATGAGGGCAGAGATATATGAGGTATATGGGTTGTCCAGGTTTGTCACGCTGGAAGCTTTTCATTGAATGTGCTTAACCCTCTTTTGAAAAGCAGCACCACTTGGAAACACATTCAACACAGATTCTGCCTCCTGCCTATGTGGCTCCTTCTTCCTCCTCCTCCTCTGGTTCTGGCAGGCTGCCAGGACAGGGCTCCATGGTAACAGCGATGCCCATGCCGCTGCGTCCAACAGGCATCTCAGTGACGCGCGTCCATTCATTTCTTTCTGGACAGTAACACTCTACGCTGGAGATGAAGCCCTGCTGATTAAAGCCCCCTGAATACACACACACACACATTTAATGAAGCTGGTGATTAGAGAACAGTTCAACAGTTGTGCCAGCTAAAAAAAATTATTTTATTTTATTTTTTTAGTTAAGATGGATTTGTAAAATCACTTTTTTCTTTAAATTTAATTTAGTAATACAGTTTTTTTTTTTAACTTCCTGTAATTTGACTGTGGTTGCCAAACAATTTGCTGAATTCTTTTCAGTCCTCAGTGTAAAAAAATAATAAATTACATGTACAAACTAGGGTTGTGATTAATTAATCAAACATTCTGTAAACATGTTTACTGTAAATTAATTAAACATCATGGAAATGGCTGGTTTATCTAGTCTATATTCTAACATCTAAAATAATATAAGGTATCACAGGAATGGCAGTAAAATAGGACAGAAACATTATACAATGAACAAATTTGCTCTTGTCATAATTTACTGCATATTTGTGTGAAATGGGTCAGTTCGGATGGTTTGTCATCTTTACAAAGATGGTTCCCAAACTGGCTTGTACAGACTAAAAACATGAAACTTCTAATGCATGCAGAATAAATGAAACATGAGGGAGTGCGGTAGTGACTGCACGCCATAAAATAATATTTTTAAAATGATCCAAATCTATCTGTCTACTTTATACTTGACTCTCAGATGTGGTGATGTAACTGACCGAGGACAAATATGCGTCTCTGGTGGACGGTCACTCCATGTGCACTGCGGCTGCAGTGCATTGAGGCCCTGGGCTCCCAGACGTTCCTGGCTACATTGTAACGCTCCACAGAAGAGAGCTGGTGGCTCCCATCATACCCTCCTACTGCGTACAGGTAATTGTTCACACACACTAGCCCTGCAAAAGAGAAGCACAGATGTGAAATGTAGAGGAAAAGCTCGACAGTGTCACAAACCAAGCCTCGTTCTTATATCAGAATCAGAATCAGGTTTATTGCAAAGTAATTTGCATTACAAGGAATTTGTCTTGATTTTTGACGGTGCCTACATAAATATAAACATGAACACACAAGCAGACCTAAACATATAGCATTAAAAACTTAAAAACTATATAAAGAAGAAAGATTATATACATAAAAATAAAAGTCAATGTATTTACATGACCAGTGCAGGTGGTAGTGTGCAAGTTAAAGTGTCCAGTGAGGGGGGGGTGTGCTTTGGGGGATGTACGTTAATATAACGTATGAGTTCCGGATGTCGTTAATATAACGAATTGAATTACAAATATAACAAATTTGAATTACAAATATAACGAATTGAGTTACATAATTTAATCTTTTTAAAAATCTGTATAAAAATCTTAAACACTGGAAAAAATGACAAGATGTCTTGGTTAGAAACTATTTTCTGATTATGAAAGCCCAGCTGTTTCCGGCTCTTTCCAGTATTTTTGGTAAACTAGGCTAACCAGCTTACACTTATAACAGCAGTATCTTCTCATCAAATCTCATCTGCACTGGAGAAAATCAACATATTCCCCAAAAAACACACACTCACCCAGGCCACTGCGTATGGTGCTCATGGGAGCCATCCGCTGCCAGGTGTTTGTGTCGGGCTGGTATTTTTCCACAGTGTCCCAGCGGTTCTGTCCATCATAGCCACCTGCCACGTACAGAGCCCCCCCACACGCCGCCACGCTGGCCCCCAAGCGAGCCACGGACATCGGACAGACAAAGGACCAGCGATTAGACTCCGGGTCCCACCTGCAAATCAAATCAACAGGTGTGCAGAGCTTGTTGTCAGTGTGGCAATAATCTGTTTAATCCAGGTTAGATTACATATTAGCCAATTACTAATTATACACTGAGAGGGAAACTGTTGTTAGAAGCAATTGACTTGGACTGACATGAGCTCTTCAGCGTTAGATGGATTAGGTTAAGCTGACCAACATGTTTGGCAACTAATGACCAGCTTTATTAGAAGCTAAAGATGATGTCGAGCCAACATGAGCAGTTTTCAGGTCTGTTATCCAACAGACAAGTTTTACTCAAGTTGCTTTGAAGGTCTGACAACAAATAAAATCTTATTATATAATATATATATATATATAAGAATACAATGTGATTAATTTGACAGAAAGAACAATGTTTCCCTTGAAATTTCAAATTAAATACAAAATACACCCACAAATATAATAAGCAAACATTGAGATAAACAGGTTCTGGCATTGTGACAAACAATCAAACAGGAGAGTTGTATCGATCGTCTTATCCAACTCCCATCAGAAAAGTGTTTTTACCAAAATGGCCAAGTATTCTTATAAAGTTGGGGTATTTCTGGGGTTATTGAGCAATAATTCCACAGCAGCGGATCCATCATCATAATTTATATCAAGTGATCGGAAAGAGACCTGGACTTGTGCACCTGTGTTTCCAGGTGCAGTTCTGAGGACTGGCTGTTCCACAAATTAGTTTTTGGTGGAAAGACAATAGAAAAAGTTTGTCCATTGTGTGATTGTCATACACCCCATGAAGGAGCATGGCTTTTTCAGAACTGGTAAAAACAACTTATGTTGCAACAAACCTCAGTAAAGGAAAGAGTTGAATAGTAAATGCAGTACAATGAGTGACTATTGGCTAAACACTTTAGAGATGCAGAAAATTGCCTAATGTTGCATATGAGTCTTAACAATCAACAATCACTTTTTTAGTGACCCTTGCTTTCCCAGCTTTATTACTATTATCTCTGTGAAGAAAATAAATGCATGGCCTTTCAACAACAGGAAAAAGGCTTCAGTAAAAACACGGCAGGTTGAACTCTATTCTGTTACTGGTTAATGAGTAAATGTTACTGGCACTGTTGTTGACACTGGTTTAGGTCCAGCTGTAAACTGCAGATACAAAGGTGTCTGATACTTTTATTCCCCGCCCTCAAACACTGGTGAAGAGATTGCTCAGGTCACTGTGCTGAAAATGACCCTGCAGTGACGCATAAAATATTGCATAATGCTTCTGCAACAGAGCTTTTCCTACACCACAGAATGAATGTTAAACCTCACACGGTACTCCAATTCATTTGGGAACTACCTGCATAAGCAGAGTCTTTTGTGCCAAATACTTTTATTAGAAATGCTCTGATCTCCTTTCACGTGTTACACGTTCAGTTTTCTTTTAAGTATTTTAATGTCTACTGAGTTCTAATAATTCTCCTGTGACTAAGATTCATTAAAATACCTTTACTCTTTTTTTTTTTTTTTTTTTTTTTTTTTACAAAACACTGCTAAGGTGTTACATTTTGAAACACATTTCTGATGTGAAAAATAAGGATCAAGACATTATCAGATTTGACAGTCTTTGAAAGTTTATTCATAATCTCTTTTGAACTCCTCCCTGCTTGATGGTGGAAACTACAAAATACAAAGCATTCCCGACAAGGTTGACATTCCTGGGAAGTGTGTTTCAACATGTTTTCAAAGAGCCCATGTTGATGTCTAATTAGACTGAAGAGGATAGCTGAGAACATTTTGACTGCTCTTCAGGTTGAATGACATATCTTCAGGTGATCACTCACTTGTCATTATCCACAATTTCACAGACATAACGACACTCAAACTTTGCACAGGTGTGTGAGAAAACATTAGATTTATCCTGGTAAAAAAAGGTGTCAATAGAATAAAACCATTCTTTAAATGCCTTGCTCTATTTCTCTGACACACACATGGTTTCCATGACTCAGGGGACATTGCATTGACTTACATTCATTTCCTTAATCATAATTACTAGTGCCCTAACCCTAACTTTAAAACACGCCATCTCCTTAAAATGTAGTCATTTTCATTATGGTGACTTGATTTTCGTCCCCATAAGGAAGACAAGTCCTCATAATGTGACTGTGTACACATATTTAGGTCCCCACAGCATATGGAATACCAGGTATGCACACCATACACACACACACACGTTTGCGCTTCTATCAAAGTGAGGACCCTCATAACCATAATACATTCTCTAGCCCCTTACCCTAACCTCAACCATCACAACTAGATGCCTAACCCTCAATTCTAACCCTGAAAAAGCCCTTTTAAGGGGTGAAAAAATGTCATTTTGTCCAAATGTCCTCACTCTGTAGGGTTTATATGATTTTTGGTCCTCACTCTGCAACAAGTACAAGAGCACACACACACACACACTCATCTTAGGACAATGCACTGATTAACATTTATTTGGACACCCTAAACAAAGCGTTATGCCTAACACTAACCTCATCCTAACCACAATTGATAACTTAGCCATGAATTTAGCAGTTCTTCAGAAATTAGGTTCTGTCTCATTAGGACCAAGTTTTGGTCTCCATGAGGACTACTGGTCCTGACAAGGTCAGTGTTTATGCCAGGAAATGTCCGAAAGAGGGAACATATAGACATACAGTCATATGACACATACAGTAGGGTGAATACTGCAGTAACATCTAACCTCTCCACCGTGTTGTGATGTGTTGGTCCGTAGGAGCCTCCGACAGCGTAGATGCAGCCGTCCACTACACCCACCGCAACTCTGTTCCTGGGGACGTTAAGGGAGGCTCGCTGACTCCACTGGTTGGTCATTGGGTTATAGCAGCACAGTGAGCTCGACTCGGTGTTATTTTGAAGTGACAGGTTTCTGCCCCCAACCTGAATTCACAAAGAAGGGGATTTGAACAGAGCAGATCTAAAAAAAAAAAAAAGGTCTGTGATCTGTGCTGAAACTGTGGTAAATGGAATTTAAATCTCTCTAAACTGACATCTGTGTTATGGTATGACATAACTGGTGCAACCTACAGTGTAAAACAGTCCAAACAGAGTGCAGGCTCCCAGACCGCTGCACGGAGTTCCCATGTCAGCCAGTTTCAGCCAGATGTTCTTCCTGGGATCATAAGCCTCCATGGACACCAATGACTTTTGCTGATACCTGGTCACAGAAAAAAAGAGCAGAAGAAGAGTTTTTCACCAGGTGCATTGCATATGATCCAAAAAAATGTTGGCAAATATAAGTCAACATGCAGAATGCCACTCTACATACAGTGTTTAAAAACTGGAGGTTTTATACGGGAAACCAAGAATGTGGCATTTCTTTAAGGAAGACTGAGTAGATGACAAGCTAACAGCCACTAGGGGGCAGCCTGACACCCTGTAGTTTGCAGTTGTCAGTGTTCAATAAAAAAAAAAAACATGGCCTCAACAAGTCAATGTAGTGGAAGAGTGAGGATGAGGTAAAGTACCCGCCAGCCACATAGATGAGCTGAGTTCCACGGTTTGGTGGAGGAGGCAGCTTCCTCAGTGTCATATCCTGGAAGATCTTAGACAGGAAGTCCTTACAGGAATTGGCCTGAGGTCAAAATTAAAGACAAAAATTCAAAAAAACTGGAAAGACTGTGACAGAGTAATAATAATAAAAAAATCAAACATGGATTTATTTTTAGTCAGATAAGAAGAGAAATTTTTATACGAATAATAAGCTACAGTGCTTAACTTGTTTTTCTGCCTCGGTGTGGTCATCGTGAACAGACATTTTGTAACATTTTTAGATGTGTAACAGTATTTGTACAATACTATCAGACCTGACTGCTACACAACCAGGTTTTTTTTGTACTTTTCACAGATAAAAATCACAAAGCGCTTGACAGCAAATAAAATGCACACGTAAAACAAGATTATAAGAAAAATGTGTACTCAATAAAACTAGATATTTAAGATCAGTGTAAGCAGACATTGAATAAGAGAGTCAGAGCAATTCAGAGCTAAAGCCTGTTTAAAAAGATAAGAATCTGCAGACTCACAGAAAGCATAAATGCAAGAGAAGCACATTCCAAAGGTGTGGTGCTGCGGCCTGGAAGAACGATCACCCAAAGTTTTGACATTTTTGTGAGGGGCCACCAAGAGTCTTTGATCTGAATATCTATAGTGATCGTGTTGGTGAATTTGGTATCAAGAGTTTAGAGATGTGTGAGCCTGGACTTGACACTAAAAGTCAAAACTAAAATCTTAAAATAAATTCTAAAATAGAGTGAAGGAAAGATAAAACTGGGGTAAAATGCTCCCTTTTCTAAAGTTAAAAAGTCTCGCCGCTGTGTTTTGCGCAGTCTGTAGACGGGCGTCAGCTTTGTTGAATACATGAAAAGGGCATGACAATAATCTAAATAAGATGAGATAAATGCATGGACTATCATTTTAAGTTCTGGTGTTGAAAACATAGACCTTAATTTTGCTATGTTCCTCAGATGAAAGAAAATTCACATGTGGTTTTTTTGTTGTCGATACAGCAAAACAGAGGACGTGATGTTGCTAAGGGACTTTAGGGGAGATGACCATGTTGTTGACATGATGTTGACCATGACGCATGTTTGATAAGAGAAAACCCATTGTAAAAGCAGGTGTAAAGGGGGGCCAGAGAGAGTCATTTGGAGCTGACAGGCTTAATCAAAATTGAATGATCATTAAGCTATATTTATGGCTGGACTGTAGTTGACATTTGCTTATATTTAAAAGGTATACACTCCAGCTTTAAATAAGTCAATTTACTGCAGAAACTTGCGATGGAGAAAATTAGTTAAGTTGGATTTGTATACACATACATTTTATTTGAAAGCATTATTGTCAGATTCATATTGTTATTAAATATCTGATAATAATAATGAAAGAATAAGAAGAAAATATTACATTTTCCCTTCTTTTCCTTTATTTTTTTCCTCTTTACAAGTCTCACCTCTTCTTATTGTCAGGCTGCTGTTTACCTTACTGAGGATGGGGCAGGACAGGAGCTGGTTCTTCAGGAACTTGGGAGGGAGCGCGTAGATATGAACTGCATTTAGGAGAGCGTGTAGATACTGGGCTCGACTCTCCATGTCCCAGCCGACCCAGTCTGTGCAGGCCTTATACACCTGTTATAATCATATGGAATTTTAGACCAAGTATCTTAAACACTGTGACCACCAGTTTTCACAGAAATCACAATTACTCTTACAAGCACAGTTAATTTATCTTACAAAATACAAAACAGTTTTTAACCTAAACCTTTTGATTAATTTGACATAATAAAATATATTAACAGAGTAATGGAACTGGATCATAATTTCTGATTGTATTTTACTAATACAATGGAACAGAAATACAAGTGTGAGCTTAAGTGAGTTTCCTTTTCCAGTGGCACACACCTCAGTCTCACAGAGAACCTTGAGACTGTCCTGACTGATGAGCTCCAGCAGTTGGCAGTGAGAGAGACTGAAGAACTCGTCTACTTTAGTCACCTGAGACAAAGGGACATACCAGGATACAAGAATCAGATGAGTCAGACTGATGACAGAATGAAGACATTTTAATCCCCTTTTTCAGACTTTATGTACACAGGGATTAAAAAAGGTACAGTGTGTAGGATTTAGCAACATCGACTGCGATATATCTTTTCAACAAGTGAAGGCCTTCACACACCAGAAAAAATGTTAACTACTCTCTCCACTCTTTATGCCGTTTCCTCTTTCTTCTTTCTTCTTTGTTGGTTTATGTATCAGATTCATGTAAAGGGTGATTTTTCTTTGTCTTGGTGCCGAGTCAAAGGTTTTGCCATTCACCCATTCACTTACACATTTGCACTTTTTATCAATCACACTGCTTTGGTAACGTGACTGCTTATTCTAAAACTAAGGTACTTCATAAAAAAAAAAAAAAATAGGTAAGTTAATAAGTAATATGTATAAAATAGTGATAAAAATACATTACACAGTGATGCATATCTCCCATATACAGTTTATACAGTCATATAAATGCTGCACAGTGTATGTTTAACAGTGAAGTATGTGAGAATTGTGAGAATCAACACTCAAACTTTATTGCTGCTTCATTTAATCTTGTTTTAATTCTAGCTTTTGCCTTGAAATTTTTAAAATGATTTTTCTGCTCTGTGCCTTTCCTATGTGTGTGTGTAGAAGCTAGAGCATGGGTACCCGACCAGAACCCATCGCAGAAATAAATAACTTGTCAATTAACAGTTTTAATTTTAATTATAGTGAAATGGATCAAAACAGGGTGAATTTCAATTGCATTTTTAAACTGCTATATTGAAAATATAGTGTAGACATTTAATACACAGATGTAAAAGTAAGATAATTAGTAGTAACAGATAATTGAGTGACTTATAGCATCTCTTTACTATTTTATGAAGGCACACTGAACACAACAATCAGGCTATGGAAGCCATCCATGGTGGAGGTTTTCTTTTTTTCCTTGACACAGTAAGTGACACAGTGGTTTTGGTTTTAGGTAACCTTTTAACCCTGCAGCTGCCTTTTAACCATTTTATGTTACTATAAAAGATTTGCTGCCGACCCTTTGCTTGTGAGAGTTTTAGGTTGAGGCAGAGACAAACTCAGCGTCTGACCTCAGAGTTGAGCTGAGGGCAACAGAGGAAGAGTTGAGGTCAAAGTAGAGCAGCGTGGCAGCAAGTATATGTAAAGTACAAGCCCAGGAGAACTCGAAAAGCAGACTGAGCGAGAAACTGCAGTATAAAGGGAAGGGGAAAAAGATAAAAAGAAAGTAAAGTAGGAAATAACATGAAACCACATACTTACAAAAATAATATCTGGTGGAGATGGAAGAAATGGTTCATAAGCAAATTAACCATGGTGACCAATGATAAACATTTAAGGTGATTTTTAAACTTATGTTAAATTATTTTTAAACTTAAACTTATTATGTTGAGTTCTCATTAATTAATTAGTGCTTGGGTCCATAAAACGTTAGAAAATAATGTTTCCCAAAATGATGACATCTTAAATTGTCTTGTTTTGTCTACAAACCACAGATATTTTTGATATCGACAAGCAAAGACAAGAGAAAATATTTACATTTGAGAAGTTGAAAAAAAAATCTGAAAACTGAAAGAGATTAATTAATTATGCAATTAAAACTAAGTGTTATAATTATACATTTCTTCTTGCCATTTATTACTATTAAAGAAAATAATCATATGATTAATTGATCATGATAATGATTAAAAAAAACAATTGGTTTGAGTTTTTATTAAATAATTAATTTCCCAGATTTTTCAGCTTCTGAATATTTTCTGGCATATAACAAAGAAATCAATAAAACTAAAAACTGTTTTTTTGGGCAAAATAAGACATTTGAGAATATCATCATTTCGAGATTTGGGAAAAAATGATTCACATTCGCCAGGATTTTCTGATATTTAATTGACTAAACAACAATCGAATAATGAACAAGATAATGAACAGATTACTATGAAAATAAGCGTTAGTTGCATAACGTTTGCATCTTTGCTTTAAACTATGGTAGGTAATGATTTGATGGTGACATGTGCTAATGCTTCATCTTGTTTTTACGATGGGGCATTTTAAATCTATACCACAGTGAATATTTAAGTGATGCTTGAATCTAACACATTGACACCGCAAATTATGTCACATTGCTCACAAGTCAGAAAAACTGCAAGTAGATGTTGTAAACAAATTATTCACCCAGAGCAATTACTATTTCATATATGAGGAATGCTTCCAGTGTCAACAAAGGTATGTAAAGTATGTCAAATATTTACATGCTTAAAGCTGTTGTTTCATGATGACACTGCAAAAAAAGCTCAATCTGTTTACACTGCAGGTTTGTAAGGTTACAGCCTGTGTCAGAGGCATCAATGTCCTCAGATTTAATATCGTAAAAGGCCTGAAAATCCTCTACAACAGTCTGACTGTGAACCAAGTTGTGGTTAAGGACTAATCCGACTGCCATAAAGTGAAGCTATATAATCTTGACCTGACATTTTAAAGGGTGCACATGTATGTGAGTGACAGTGCATACTTCTGCTTTCTACATTTTCACCTCACTGAAGTGTGTGTTGATATACTCTCGGCATCTCTGGTGCAGCTCTGTGCAGCCAATCTCCTCAGCAAAGCGGGCGATGCCGATGACGTTTGCCGGTTCCAGATGTTTAGTGAGGAAATCACAGCAGGCCTTGGCTACATCCTCCATCTGATATCTTGGAATAAAGACCAGAATGACATAGCAAAACCATTACTGCCTATGAGCTGTATGTACGTTTTTTGTATTTTAGACTCTTAAACATCTGAAGGATTAACAGAGCAGAGCAACTGAAAGTCTGCCAGCGTGTGTTTTCAGCTGTTTACAATGACTGAGGATGATCTTTCCAACACAGTGTGCCACTGTTTATGTGTGTTTACCTCATAGCAGCCAAAAGAACATGCAGCACACATTTCTCTCCCACTGTGATGTGGGAGGTGTAAGCGAAGTCGATGAGCCTCCCCACCACTTGAGGGCAAACATCACGCAAAGTGATCTCTGAGGCGTGACGCTCTTTGAAGCTGCTGGTGAACATGGCTCTGAAGTAGGGGCTACAAGAGGCCAGGACCACCCTGTGCACCTGCAGAAAAGCAAGAACACACATTGTTCTGTATTTCTGTAACAATGATTGAACAAGATACATAAAAGGTCTGTTAAAGAGCTGTCAAAACATTGGCTGATAATGTTTTTAAATATCTTCAATCAAGATTTACTGTGTAAAGATTAAAAAAACAGGTGATAAAAGGTTTTTACTTTACAAAATTGTGGTCACCAAAGTAAATTAACCATGTTTTAAACTGCATTTTTTTTCAATGCAAAGATGTTGGCTGGAAATACGAAGATAAAAGTTTAAATGTAAACATAAGATAATAAATTGAAATGTTTAGTTTGTTAGACTTAGTGACTCTTAGAGAGAGACGATTCCTCTGCTCACCCTTCCTAAAAAGTGGCTTTTGCAAACCAGAAAAGGATGTAGTCATTCTTTTATAGCACTTTCTACTCTCCGCCATTTCCACCTTCTTCTTCCTTGGTTTATGCATTGGGTTAATTTGGGTGGAGACATTCTTTTTTGTGTGTATAGTAAGCTTCAACTTGAAAGCAGCTGCACAAGATGGCAGCCTCTGTCAAGCAAGGCCCCATGAAAACCAAATTATTTTACTGGTATTGGCACTGGGAGAACAAGGGGCCTTCTGCAAGGAGTTTGCATGTTCTCCCCGTGGTGCGTGGGTTCTCACCGGGTACTCCGGCTTCCTCCCACAGTCCAAAAACATGCAGATTTGGGGACTAGGTTAATTGGACACTCTAAATTGCCCGTAGATGTGAATGTGAGCGTGAATGGTTGTTTGTCTCTATGTGGCCCTGGGATGGACTGGCGACCTGTCCAGGGTGTACCCTGCCTCTCGCCCTATGTTAGCAGGAGTTAGGCACCAGTGCCCCCCGCGACCCCTAGTGGATAAAGCGGTAGAAAATGAGTGAGTGAGAGAGTGGCACTGGGAGCTACTGACTGCTGGTCCTGCAGCCATTTGTGGGTGCTTTTCCACTACACAGTTTCAACGTGGCTTGATTAAAGACGTTAATTTCATAACAGAGGTCATGATGACTGATGAAATGGAGCATTACCACTGGAAATCATGGGGGTAGTATAGTGTAAATATGTCCAATTGGCCAGGAAAACACCAAAAAAGAGTCTACACAGGCATTCATTTGAGAGGTTATACGAGGTTATACCGCAATTACAAGTTGTCAAAAGTTGCGGCAGACATACAGATATAATGAGAATGCCTTTCCCTCACTGGCAAAACCAACGAGTATTATAGATGGGACGACTTATATTCAGTGGTCTTACATTCCACTGCTGCAAAAACTCGGCTTGCGTCTCTATTTTGCCCATACCAAGACAAAAGATGCACAGAGATACAGTATGAACGGACGTAAAACAGATGAAAATAGACTTTTATTCCCCTGTATGTACCTAATAATAATAATTTATTAATTATTCAGTATTTTTGCCCTTTCTAATTACCCTTTACTTAAGTTCATTAGTTTCATTTCTCAACTGTACAGCAATTTCCCCACCCCAAAATGTCCCAAGCTGCCAATGGTTTTTTTAAATGAAGAAGGTGTCTACCTTGAAGTCCACAGTTTTCTCCTTGTATGTGACATGTAGAACAAGGTCACACAACAACTCATGCTGTCTGAACTCGTCCATGACCTTCATTGCTCTGGAAGCGTGGGTTTCCACTGTATAGTCAAGGTAACCAGACCCATACATGGAGGGAACGACGATAGCTGAGAAATCTGAATCCCTTGTAGGACGTTTCTTCTTCATAGGGCAATGCATTGTTTGGAGACAGGAAGAAAAGCACTCCAAAAGTATTTGCGTTATCACCTTTTTGGTCTCAAAATCTCAACAGTTTAAATTTTTGAGTTCTTATCCCATTGGGGACAGACTTTCTACAGAGTCAGTAGTTTTAGGTCTTCAATTCAATTTCCCATGATCACATGTCTTTCATTTCTCCATTTTTCTTCAAATGTATCACAAAAATCTGTTCAGTGAGTTGACATTTACCAAAAAATTAGGAATCTGTACAGTGTAACGTGCTACCCATGGGTGATCCCAGCAACAGCCAGCAGGCAAAGTAAACAGTCCACAGGAAAATCCGGTTGGTGCATGATATAAGTTGAGGTCATATGTTTCTCGGCAGAAATATGGCGGTTGAATGAGCTTATAGACTGATGGCGAACCACACGATAGGACTCCCTCATCCACTGATCCTGACTCCAACATGACTGGCAGCATTGGGTCAGGATCACACCGTGTAAATCACATCAAACCAAGACAATTACATTTGTTGGTCCAGATTTGACAGCTTTGGGCATTTTGAATAATCCATTGTGACAATCGGCGAATCATCTGCTCTATAGTTGCATGGGAGAAGAATAAGAAGAAGACGAGGAGGAAGTGGTTGGTAAATGCACAGTCTTGTATGTCCTGGCAGGGACCTCTTCTGTTACTTTTTCTGGAAAGAAGAAGGGAAAAAGGGAGTAAGTTTTGGTGATTTAAGAATAGGTTAACGAAATCAAACTCTTGCATTAATGTTTGTCTTTTCTGTCATGTAACTGTTGGAGTGTGAGTCACACACTCAGAGTTTCACTTCCTTGCAGCTTTAAAAGAAAAGGCCAATTCTGTAAACTGTTTGCTTACAATAGAGATTTTTGCCTGAGGAAATAGTCAGTATTGTTAATGTGGTTATTAAAGGAAATGTCTTTAACAAATAAAATGTTCTTATTAAAAGTATGGTTTAATCTTATGGTTCAAGCTAAATTCTGGCGCAATGATACACTTCTATGTTGATCTTTTAAAAATGTTCAAATGTTGTGTGAAATTTCTACTTAATACTCATTTAGAAAAGGAGATTTTTTCAGTCGATTAATTTCTGTGGCTAGAACAATTTCAACCCTTAACAAATCTGCATTAATTCTGCTTTTGTTTTGATTTAATAAGAAAACTTTTACACAGACAGATGACTAATAGTCAGACTCATGGCCTCACTGATTATTGACTGACTATTATAATAGCTGCTGAATATTTATCAGTTAAGCCATTAGCCATCTCATCATTGCTGCTCTACCAGAATAATTTTATTAATGTGACATACAGAGACTTAGATGGTTCTGTAAATTCTCATTAATGTTATTTTTCTTTATTCCTCACTTGAAAATGCTCCTCAAAACACTGTCAGAGTGTGTGCGTGTAACATACAAGTGACTGAGATTCTCCAAAGAACCAGAGAGCTGATGAACATGTACAAAAAGGACTAAAGCAACAGAAAATGTGAATGAACTCTTACCAGACACCAGAATCTGCAGCCAACTGACAAACCTTTCCCTGAAAGCACAGACTTCTGTGTTCCTACAATTTTGCAACCGTGTCCAATAAAATACGTTGGTTACCTTAAGGTCAGAACATATCTGTTTAGCATCATGAGAATTGTCATTAAAATACATGTTGTAGAAATAAATGATTTCAGTATGTCTCTTTACCCAAGGCAGAAAAATGGCAATATGAAATCTCTGCATTCCACAGAGGGGGGAAAAAACACAACCTCTGCTAAGCTGTCAGTTACAGCTGTAGCATCAAGAAAAACAGTTTCAATCAATAGCAGATTTTTTTTTTTTTTTTTTACCAAATCTGAGAGTCCAAACCACAGTGAAAATTCACTCTGCATGACTGCTGCCTCGCAGCGTTGCACAATGAAATCCCTTCATCCTGCTGCTCCCTCACCTCTCACCCCACAGTCAGTCAGCCCGTTTGCTGGTCTTATGACCAAAAGAGTGAGACGCAGGGAAAGAGATTTTGAGGACAGCGTACAGAGAGCAAGAATAAGAATAACCGCGAGATAGCAGAAGTAAAAGGACACTTTGCAGTAGGAGGACATGGAAAGAAGTAAAAAAAAATGTTTGTGGAAGAAGTAAAACAACTGTCTGCTACTCAGTTTTCCATACTTAGATTAGCCTGTCTGTCTGTCCTGACCAGGCCTGACAGGGATTTATGGAGAATTACTGTGCAAGCTCTGTGTGCAGAGACTATATAAAGGGCCTGCTGGGACACAGTCAGTGAGAGCACGTGAATCCAATTCTGACTAGTTTATTGATTTGATTAAGATTTTCCTAATCCCTGTTTGACCAAGATCCTGACCGGTGACAGCAGAGGGGTCTGGGCTATAGGTTAGCTTTGTCAAATGCTTCTCAAATGTCTTTTTTGCAAGAAAGAAGATTTCTGACCATAGACTGTAGATAAAACAATTGGACAATTGGACATAATCTTCTGGTTTTCCTCCTTGAAGCCAAATCGGAAGTAAGAGTCTTCCGGGCTTTTTTAAAAGAACATAATGTCAATTTTGTAAACTATGTTCCTGTTTAGAGGTAAATTGACTATAAAGCACTTTATTGTTTATTATGTTTATTGATGTTATACTGTAAATCAAGTGAGAAGGTAAATCATTTTCCCATAAACTTCCATTCTTCATCTATGCTTCTGACCAAGCCTCTCATTTCCAAAAGATCTCAAATTAATTCAAGGGAATGTGGGCTTTAAAAAGGAAAGAATGAATCATTGTGACCATTGACTAGGGACAGTATAGCAACTAAACCAGTTTTTATGAATAACGGGCTGAGCTTAGTGCAGAATTTTTAATGTGGAGAGGCAGAGTTAACTATTAACAGCAGCAGTTTACTGACTTCAGCCTGGGCAATCACCTTTGATCGGCATGTTTAGCCCATCACAGATTGTTTGGCTTAACCCAAAATACTGAGGTGTAATAACCACATCTTACGTATCAGCAGTGACACAAGCTTTTCTGTCATGTCATTGTTCAGCTGCTCTAACAGCTGACTGGGGGCAAAGGTTGCTGATGACACCCAAGTTGTTTTTTTTTTTTTCCACTGAAATGTTGTTGAACACTGAAAACAAAGAGGAACGGAACATGGAGCCACAGTGTTATCTAAGCTTCACAGCAGTACACTTGTATTTTAAACAATATTTCACAATTAAAAGAGCCTCCGCTGAGAATGTTTAATGGTGTAAAACCTCAGGCCAAGCGCTGCACACTAAATAATCTACTGACATCACACTTGACAGTGAAGAGCTACAGCTGCCCAGTTCATGCTTCTTTAACACACTCACCATATCAGTCATAAACACTGAACACACAGTAATTCATTTATCAAATGAGCTAATAAAACACCTCGTTATCTGCAGTTAAAAGAAAAAGAAAATATTTATATGGACATTAACATATGGACTGACCTGTTTGCAGTACACCTCAAAAACAACATATTCTAATGGGCTTCTTTGCTGCTGTTAATCACACATTACTGTTAGAGCTGTAACTACTAATTACTTTCACTGGTGATTAATGAGCAGGTTAATTTTTTGTGTCATCAGTTTCATACCTTTAGTCTTTAGTCTTCTTGTGATTTGTGATATTGTCCTGCAGGGATTCACCCAGCAACTTTAAAATATTGAGGCTGCAACAATTAATTAGCAAATTATTAAATTTATCAACTGTTTTGATAATTGATTAATCGCTTTTAATGTTTGTCTTATTAAATGTGATGTTTTTTTTCTGGTTTCCTTGCATTATTCAACAAATAAATCATTAAGAGTGAATAGTTAATGATTGGTTTGTGGACAGTCATCATTATGAGGTTTGGGAGAGGCCAATGACATTTTCGGTCATTTTATGGACAAGGAATGGATTAATCCAGACAACAATTGTTAGTTGCGGCCCTATGAAGTATTAATTATTGAGTGCAAACTTACAGCTGTGTTTACATTCTATTATTCTGTAGTTATTTATTTCAAAAATGCCAAAAAAAAAAAAATCTAACCCCACTGTTGTTGTATTTGTTGTTGTTGAAGTAAAGTCAGTACTGAAAAGAAAAGAGTTTAAAAGCATTAAAATGACACTTTTGCTCTGAGAAATTATACTGAGCATTTTCCCACTGACTGTGTCCTGTCATTTTACAGCCTAAACTTCAATCCATCATCCAATTAATGGATGAAGGATTAATATTTGTTTGCTTCCTCTGAGTGATGGAACAAAGCATTATTTTCATTTTCAAAAAAACAAAAAAAAAACAAAAACTAAATTAATCATAAACTAATTTATAATCAAGCCATTGGTTTGAAATTCTTTTGATAATTAAAACAAGTTCAAGATGTTTTCATTTTCTTAAAGGTGAATGTTGTCTGGTTTCTTTGCTTCATATAACAAAGAAATCATTAATACTGAATAATTTTTGTTTGTGGACAAAACAAGACATTTGAAAACATCATTATTTTGAGGATTGAGCGACACTGGTCAAAATAATCGACAGACAGCCCTATAGTTGTTACAGGCCTTTGACTGCTTTTTTTGATCCAAAAATGTATTGAAGGTTATTTATTATTAACTGGTAAAGGTCACAGCAGACACTTATTTCATCATTTACTTTATATATGATTTCAGCCATTAAAAAATAAAAATTGCACACACGCACAGGTTTGCACAGCTATTCATTTGAACAACCTAAACAAAGCCTTTTCCCAAACCCTAACCGAAACCAGTTAATGACCAACCCTCATCTTAACTTAACCACAAATCAAATCTTAGGCCTAAATTTAACCAGGGCCTCAGAAAATACAAACTCCCTCATTAAATCCAGGTTCTGGTCTTCATGAATGTTGGGGAGATTTTTGATTAACAGGTCGAATGACCAGTGATGGAATCTCTGGAGTCAGTGATGAGTTAAGTTGAAAGATTTCACTGAAGACAGCTCAGTGTCGAGGAGAACAGAGACAATGCCAAACATGAGCCGTGAGATGTTGACAGTGAGGCATCCTCTCTCATTCTGCCAGTGAAACCTCCAGTTAAGGTATATATCTGTGCAGCTTAGAGACAAGGCTACGGGTCAAGATGCTCAGCACCTTCCTCTGCTGATACCTAGGGACAACCTTGGGGATGACCGCGTTCCACTGTGTTATCGTCCCTTCTCTCAGCAGATTTAGGAACAACAGTGACACAAGAGAGAACACTCTGTAGAGAGTTCATGGGAACCAAGGTTGTACAGAGGCCTTACTGCAGTAATATGTGATTTTGGAGTTGCAGCTATAGGTTTGTATATAGGAATATGTAAGTTATTAAGCTAAAGAAGGCCAAATAATAGACTTTCCCCTTACAATGAGGATTGCAGGTCCTAACAAGATCAGTATTTAACACACACACACACACACACACATTTGCGCTTCATTCATAGTGAGGACCCTCGTAGACATAATGTATTCCCTAACCCTAACCCCAGGTCTTAACCCTGAAAAAGCCCTTCAAAGATGTGAGGATGAGACAAAATGTCCTCACTGTGCTACAAATACAAGAACACACACACACCCACACACACACACACACACAGTAGGCACAGTTTCATTTCTCTTCAGTGAGTGGGTGAGTTCAGTCACTAGTGAGGAAATACAGTGAATGGGCGACAACAAGAGTGTGAACTGTAACAAAAGTGCACTGTTGTTGAAGCTTTGCTGTTGTCATGATAAGCAGCGTCACGAGTGTTGCCCTAACACACACACACTCACACACGCGCGCGCGCGCGCGAGAGAGAGAGAGACCCGCGTTTGACGTTCGCGGAAAAGGGCGCGTCCACTGAGAAAGTGAAGCAGATTTTTAAAACACTTCAACATCTACAGATTGACTCACCTCCCAAAAACAGCAGCAGCAGCAGCAGCAGCAGCAGCAGGTGGTAAACACACACATACAAACACACGCACACACACACACACTCTCTCTCTCACACACACACACACACTCCAGTTTCTGTCTGGACTCCGGCACGAGCTTTTCCGTCCTGTCACAGCAGCGGAGGATCAACGTTGACCAATACGAGGGGAAACAAGAGGAGCTGCCACTGTGCGCAGCCGCTGGCTGCACCACACACACACACACACAGGAGGAGGAGCAGGAGCAGGAGGAGGAGCAGGAGCAGGAATATCCAGACTCATGTGTGCTCATTTCTAAAATTATTATATATTCAAGAAGACACGCAAGAAAAGAAATAAACCGCAATAAATAAACCAATAAATAAATAAATAATAAAATAATTAATGAGAAATAAAAGCAGCAGGGTTTCATGCCATTAGTTTCCTGGGAGAGGCAAGAGGTGAAGCTTGCTGCAATCTGTAGTCTCACCACCAGGTGTCGCTAATTCGCACACACTGGACTTTGAGCGTTAGAGCACATTTACTGGGAATAGCTTGATAACACCTTTTCATATCTGCTACCAATACTGATATCACAACCATGAGGATCACGGCCAATATCGGTGCGATACGGTTCTTTTACATCTTTTAATTGACAAAGATGTTAACAACACTCTTGCGGTGATGCATTTACCACCTAACCATAACAGTATAACAGTATTTTAAAAATCTCTTCTAAAAAAGAGAGGAAAGGACAACGAAACAATGGAGAGTTGATCAGTATTGGAATGAAACAGAGAGACCTAAATACAAACTGTAAGAGTTTAATATTTTGCTTTTAACTCTTTGCTTTTGTGCTGCTTTTTACAAACTGGAAGAAAATTTGGTATGTGTATTATCCATTCCTGATTTGGTGGCAATTTCAGTGTCTCATGAAAAGTCCCATTTAGCAAGTTCTATCTCAGGCTTATATAAGAACAGGGGTGTCAAACATGCGGCCCGTGGGCCAGAACCGACCCGCCAAAGGTCCAATCCGGCCCACATAATGAATTTGTGAAAGTTTTGTGAAAGAAAACTCCTAGATTTTTCTGTTCTAGATACATGTGACAAACTGTTTAGTGCCTTGGTAGATCCACTGTGATCTGTAAGTTTTGTGTAAATAGTAAACTTAGGTATGAAATTACACTTATTTTTCTCAAGAAATTTCAGGTTGTTCGTAATGTTTTGTAAAAAAGATACTTCATTAAATGTAAAACAAAGGGAAACATTTGGATTTCTTGTTGTTTATAGGTTATTATGCTATTATTTTACTGGTCCGGCCCACTTGAGATCAAATTGCGATGTATGTGGCCCCTGAACTAAAATGAGTTTGACACCCCGTATAAGAAGGTAATAGCTATGAGCAGGTAAAGTTGGATCAAAATCTAAGAAGTTCAGGGACCAGTGTTTCCATCTTGTTGGAAGTCTCTGCTCTATCTAATCAGGTTTCATGCAAAAAAACAAAGTCACTGCTGTAATTCCTTCTTAAAAGCTAAACTAAAGATCCCTTGAGCACAACGTGCGTCAGGGTCATGCAGCGCTCAGCATTCCTCAAACTGAAAGTGAAGCTCAGTCAGGGATCAGGAAAGCTTCAGGGATTATGTAACCATTACTAAGCTGAAACTTGATTTTGTAAAAGCATGTCGCCAAAGCAAACAAGATGCATTCCCCTGCCTGTTTGCTTTGACCCCCACTAGTTCAATTTTTGAACACTTCTTTCAACAAATAGTATAATCCCATAATTCCATTTGCCACTTAACTGTTTGTAAATGACTAAACTGGAGCTTTAGTAATCTCTGGTATGAGATTAAACTGGTAAAACAGAATGACAGTTGCAAAAAAGGCCAAACTGCTAAGTTTGACAGTTTAGGTTGATGACATGTCAGTGTTTTTGTTTGGAATGTGTTACCAGGAGCGTTTGGGCCACAGGCAAATGGGTCCCCGGGATTATTTCAATAATGAAATGAATCAGATAAACAGGTTAAACTAACAAGCAAACTTTTCAACTTTTCAAAGCTTTTGAATTATTTACACTTATTATATTACTCACATACTTATGTTTTATTTATTTTTAATATTTTTTTTAAGATTAATTCTTATTTTTTTATTGTTTTTTTTATATTTTTACAATTTTGTGTCAGTGTTGCTGTTGTTTTTTTAAATGAGTTGTTTTTAACTGATCTGTAAATAAAACATTGACACCTCCTAGGAAATGAGTGAGAGAGTGAGTGAGATCCGTGTCACTGAGTAAACACTATAGATCACTGTACATGTACTTTTTTTTTTCCACCATGAATACTACAGATTAGATTAGATCAGATTATTTTGAAGATTAGATTAGATTAAATTAGATTAGATTATTTTGTAGATTAGATTAGATTTTTTGTAGATTAGGTTAGACTAAATTAGATTAGATTATTTTGTAGATTAGATTAGATTAGAGAAATTCCTTTTTTACAGCAGCAAAAGTGTCAGAAGTAGATTATTGCAATAAAGGCTATGAAAATCCAAAATAAAAATAGAAAAACATTCACATGTTACAAAAAATATGATTATAGATTAAGAAAATGTAAGGTGAGGAAACATATTTGGCTTTAAGTTTTGTGTTTCGCATCATTATCCATCCTTATCTCTTTTTTTAAAAGCTGCACAATATACTTTGTTGCGTAAAAATTTGTCTACTGCTTTTCTGATCATTCACAAAAAGTACAAAACAGATCTATTGTCCAGGTTTTAGCCTTAAATGAAATATCAATGAATAGTTTAACCTGGGGACTTGATGAAGACTCTAAACATGTCTGTGTTCAACACTTGACCACATCCAACACAACCAGGTATTAGATTCATGTCTCACTCAACATAATAAGCCACTCCCTTGGTAACCGGTGACAGTGACCTTGTTTGACTTCATCTGGGAGCAAACACAATCAGACTACAGTACTTGGTTTGATTCCGGGTGACACAGGGTGAAAGGTCGGGTACACCCTGGACAAGGTGGGCAATTTAGAGTGTCCAATTGGCCTAATCCCCAAATCTGCATGTTTTTGGACTGTGGGAGGAAACTGGAGAACCCAGAGAAAACCCCCACACACGGGGAGAACATACATACTCCAAGCAGAAAAGCCCTTGTTCCGACCGGTCGCGTACCCTGGTCTTGCGCCAAAGGCAAGAGTGCTAACCTCTACTTACAGTGCATTGTAGCTGCCTTGGTTTGCCTCATGAATGTCTTTTTAATGTCCCACATAGATATTTGCGTATGTGTGTCTGTACATGGAGACTAAAACCTGGTCCTAATGAGGCAGAACCTAATTTCTGAGAAAATGGTTAGAGTTTTAGGCTAAGATTTGAATTGTAGTTAGATTAAGATTAAGATTGGTGATGAACTGCTTATGGTTAATGTTAGGGATAATGCTCTGCTTTCCAAATTAAGAATTAAGAATAGCTGCAGACTGCTCTGTGAGACTGACTGAATAAAGGCATGTTTGGTATTTTCAGACTATGTTCTCTTCAAACATACAGACAAGTTTAAACTGATTTTGATGATTATCTCACTCATCAACATTAAGCTTATTCACTGCACTGATGCTTTATTTGAATTGTCACCTGAACATTTATGGGTCCCAGCCCTTTTTAAGATGATCGTGTTTTAACCCGCAGCATTTGTTCTGACGTCAAAGAGTCTACGTCTTTATCATTACTAAGTGCGCTATAAAGTAACACCACCACACCCTCCACCAAAAATAACTCGCTGAAACAATAACAGTGAGCATGTTGCTTCACCAGAATTTGTTAATCTTTTCGCTCCGTTACTGAGGACACACCTGGAGTTGTGGACTGTTTGTATTTGTATTTGTCTCTTATTTCAATGAGCGTTACAAAGACATTGTTGTCTCATTTAATTTCATGATTATTATGTATAAGCAGAATATGGAACTGCAATTTTACATCAGTGTTCAAAGACAATACATTCTTGATTGCTTTATCCAAATCCAGCATCCACTCCTCCTGCACTGGATATGATTTATGAGCTACAGAAACCCAAGTATAGAAAATTAAATGTACTCAGTTATAAAAAGGCCAAATGCTTGTTATGGGCATCCAAGGATTTAAGGATTTTTAAGTGTCCCATGCACAGAGATGCAGAGTAAAAACATGCCGTGAACTGGGGAGTATACCCTGTCTTGTTATTGGGCAAACAGAATACAATAAAAACAATAAACTCCTGTACCAACAAATATAAATAAAAATCCTTTGCATTCAAGTTCCAAGCTGTTCATAATTATTTACAATTTGAACAATGTATGGATATTTGATCTGAATACATTTTTATTCTATTCATGTAATTGCATGTTTGAGTGGCTTGTTTTCTTGTGACAATGATAAGGAATTTCCTCAAGTTTGGAAAAAAAATGCCAACGTGGATGAACAAGAATGAACTGCATGGAAAATGTCACTAAGAGATCGATGTGACCTCACAACTCCAGACTGCCTTCATACAACAGGTTATGGTACTTTATATCCAAAAGGTCACAAAAACGAGTCATGATTGTTTGCCGCATCATTTTCTCTGTAAATATTATTTACGGAAGCGTGACCCAGAAAAAGAAAGAAAACTTTGTGATCAGAATTTTCCTGGTGACTGGTAGAAGCTCTGAGGTAGTAATTCTTGTCAGACCAGTCAGAACTACTGACACAGGAGAGGCCTTCAAAGAATCATTCTCATTCAGCTTCTTACAAAAGCAAGATATTATATTTTACACGTTGGGTTATTTCAGAATTTAATTTGATGAATTGGTTTTTTAAAAAAAAATATGTTAGAAGACCATATTTGTGATTTGGAACCACAGGCTTTGAGGTGCATGTTCAGGTTTGCTGTCATTTGAATACTTGTGCTCCAGGGTGTGTACTGTTACATAACAAAATACATAACAAAAACAACCTGGATATAAACAGTCATGCTTCAGTGCAGACAAATATGTGGTTGTTTTTTGTTTCATGCCTGGTGGCTGTTTGACCTCACTCTGTCAGTCTCCAGAAGATCATGCACGGTGACCGTAAAGTAATTAAAAGCTCTGAAATATCACTCTGAATACATGTATCACTGTTATAAACCATAAACACATTAACATTTTGGGGGTTTTACTGTTTTATATAGTCTTTTAAAAGCTGATCATAAGTAAACTGCAAATGTCAAACTAGTAGTGGAGCATGAATTGCAGAATTTCCACCTGAATGTTTGACTACAGTACATGTACAGTATGAAGTGAAACATGCATACGATGGGGTAGACATTTTGCAGGGGAAATATTTAAAGTCAACATTTTCTGGTTTCTTTGCTTCATATAACAATGAAATCATTAAAAGTGATTACTTTTGTTTGTGGACAAAAGATATTGGCAAAAGATATTGATAAAGGTTTTGGAAACATTGATTAACATTTTTCAACAGGTGCTCGATCAACCAATCATGAAATCCAATATGAAAATAACCATAATTAATAATTATAGTTGCAGCACTAAATGAAATGTGTGTCATTTGCAATACCTGCTGCACAGTCATGTGAACGAGTTCATTCACTGCTTTAAGGAAGTAAGAAAAAGACTACAGTAGGATGACTTTGCAAAATATGCCCCCCCTCCCTCAACCCACCTTTTTATTTGTTTTTTTTCCAGCCTCTGTTTTCATCAGCTTCACCCTCCACTACAGCCAGGCCCTAAATTAAGAATACCATGGCCCAAGTTAAACTCTCTAAATCTTCTTTGAGTTTCCGAGTTTCCTGAAATCTTAACTCCGACCAACACACAAGATGATTTATTTCCCAGGCAGAACATTTGGACTTTGATTCAGGCTTTTTAATGTCTATGGTATAAAATAAAATGCTCCATAATTTGTCCATAATAATCCATCCACATAAATATAACAATTTGCAAAATAACTGCATCATTCAAATATGTTTTCTGTTATTGGAATCAAATCAATCAAATTTAAAATAAAAAATATTTTATTTGTTACCTCTCACAGCCCACCTGCAGTAACTCCAGGGCCCAGTAGGGGCCCCCAGCCCACACTGTGGGAGTCACTGCAGTACTATCTTATCTCTCCTCCTTTTCTTTATGGCTTTATTGCTCTTTCTTTACACATTACTGAGAATTTCTGATAGTTTTCCTCTCCTCTCCTCTTCGTGTCATGTTTCCTGCCAGCAAAGGAGTAGCCATGAGAGAGAACCATATAGCTTCGGTTATTCTTGGCTTCAGATTTTATTTCTCCACATAAAACAAACCATGCATGTCTCAACCCCCACAAAAAAAGACCATATTTCTTTGTGAGCACAGTTTTCGAATTAAAAGACGAGGAGAAAAATGCTGCTGGGCTCTGATAAAAGAACCACAGGGTTTTATGGAGCTTATTATTGGTGTGATAATGAGAGAGGAGCATCAATCAGACATCATGCACCTTGGCGGTGTTGCCCTCTGCTGTCAGAAAACAGAAACACAAGCAAACTACAATATACAGGCCTTTCAGCAATGATTGGAGCCAACCACTGATTTTATACATAGAGAGGTAGCTTACAGAAACATTTATGGTCTGGAAACGGCATCATTATGATGGAACATGTTTGGAGCTTAATGGTAATTAAATGTTAAAACTATAGTGTGTGATTTTTAAATATAAACACATTTCAAACCCTTGTTAAAAGAGTTCACACAATGCTGATTAAGCATATCAGCTCCAAAGGACTCTCTCTGTGTTTCTCTGTAAAACAGTATTTAGTATCTTGTGTTATATGACAACATTCACATACTGCACAGAAGAAGTGATTTACATCAATACAGACAGAGACAACAGCATCATTGGGCTTGTAAAGTGAGACATCTGCAAACAGGTCGGAGAATGACTGAAAACACAAAGAAGCACCCACAAAAAGTTTCAGAAGTGAATTATTCTGCACAAAAAAACAAAAAACCCTGGCTATTAGCAGTTTGACAGGATAAATGCATCTTGTCTCCACCTGCCCCTGTGCTGCTGGTGTATACACACAAATGATAAATAATGTTATATCATTTCTGGTCACAAAGACCAAACACGGGCAGAATATTATCATCATCATCATCATCATCAACAACAAAAGACCCATTCTAGTGACCTGGGTTCGATTCCATGTCGTGTGCGGCCTCCACCTCCTAGTCACCACCAAATCTTCACAGACTCATCTTTCACCCTTCATCAGTCTCATCATATCACCAACCATCATCAGCACCAGTGTCTGGACCCTGGTTGTTTTTCCTAGACGCTGGTCAGAAGCAGATGAACTCAGCTTGTGGATAGTGTCCAAGCTCATACAGTACGACTCTTTACAGACTATCAACACATTATTCTGTTCAATCAACACACGGTTCAGTTTCTAATAAACTCATCTTCATTCTCTTGTCGTCCCCGAGTGAAATGAGCAGCGTAGGAGTCGACAGCAACACCATGTCAACTTGAAAAAAAAAAATCCACTGCAGTCAAAGTCAGGATTAAAAAAAGGCTGTAATCATCTCTGTCTTAACTTTATTGATTTCATGGAGGTGGATGCCTTGATACATGACGCCCATCACCAACCAACAACACATTGGGCCCATATGAAAGAGAGAGAGAGAGAGAGAGAGAGAGAGAGAGAGAGAGAGAGAGAGAGAGAGAGAGAGAGAGAGAGAGAGAGAGAGAGAGAGAGAGAGTTGATGTACATCTGTCATGCATTATTGCAGCAAATGCCAGTGCTGTTATCCTGGATTTAGAAACTATGTGAGGAGGGGGTTGATGGGTCTGATTCCTGCTCTTCTCCACTGCTCCTTTTCAGTGTCTATATTAACACACACAAAAACCTTGTCTTCTCCAAACACACACACACACACACACACTGTCCCCCCTATGAATTCCTCAGGAAGGAGTCAGCCGTCTTCATTCCTCTGGACAGAACTTTTCCTTAACAAGGTACTGATGGTCTTGACCTCCTCTTCAAACAAACCCTTCCCTCCAATCAGTGAGGATTGTGAAGCTGGGGCTCAGTCTGGGCCTGTGGGTATTTCAAAGGAAACGTCCTGATTCTCCTTGATTACGCTCTCCCCCTCTCTCTCACCAAATGTCTTTCTGGTCATCTTAAACCGAATTGTTAACGTCTATTTTCTGTCTCTGTCTCTGTTTTTTCTTGTTTTGTCTCATCTGTACCACTCCAGGGGTAGGTATTGTTCACTTTTATTGATACAGATGCTCAAATGGATACAGTTCATCTATTCCAAAACTTATACAAAACTCTTTCATCGGTGTTGGAGGCAGGATTGGTGCACAGAGGACGCTGCAGTTGTGAGCAGCGACAGAAATGTTAGCTCTGCCACAGCAGTCAAACACATGCTGCTCACATTAACAGAGTGTTACCCATTTAGTTGCAACTATATGTTTACACAAGATACAAGTTCCGCTAAGTGAGCACAAACTTTCAAGCACTGATCCTGCATAATGACCGGAGTAAACAACACAGCCCAACATCACGTGCAATCGCTTAACACGGACAGCTTTGTCATCATTAGAGGACAGCTGAGAATCACTGGTAGTGCAGTTCACTAGGATTTCACCTTGTTCTAAGGTGAGGTTAGAGTCAACATAACACAAATACCAAGAGCAGTATCATTTGTCCAGATGTTTATTGATACTTTGGAACTGCTAATGATGGACCAATATCAATTTAATACTTGTTCTCGATACCATTACTTACACCCACCCGTCTAATTGTTCGCTGTTCAGTTTTTAGTAGGTAGGGTAGGGATGGATGGGTGGATGGATGTGGATGGATGGATGGATGAATGGATAGATAGACAGGTTTCCCTGATCATGTCTTCATGTCTAAAAGAACTGAGCTGCTGCCATGGGATTGGCTGACTATAGTATTTACTTTGACCACCAGTTGCACAGGTGTGCCTAATAAAGTGGCCCATAAGGGCTTATTTAGCACAGACTGGCTTATATACAAATATGTATACATCATAAATTATAAAATTAGAAATAGAAATTAATTTAAAAAAAAAAGTCTTAACCTGGTGAAAGGACAAAGGGGCAGGTGCTTGAGCGCCACCTGGGGTCTATCTGTTCACATCCATGCCTTTTTGGTTTTCTACACCTAACAGTCTCCGCTTTACTCCTCATTTTTTTATTGAACTATCCTGAAAGAATTTCAGCACCGATTTAACTGCTCTCTTGATCATTCTGGTTCTTGCTGTCACCATCTTTACTGTGTTTCACTGCCTCTCAACACTTTGGTCTCTGCTGTCCATCTGTGGTGTTTTGGATTAAAGGCTGCCTGGTTGGAAGATGTCTGTCACTGACTAATTTCAGAGACTAATTTCAGCTCAAGAAACGGTTAAGGGAGACAAATGTTTAAATTTGGGAGGAAAAAGCTTGTCCTTAATCTTTGAGACAAATATGAACATGCATGCAAATGCGAGTGTGTGTGCAGGGGCATTCAACAGTCAGCAGAAAATGCACAAGCCGAGACAGTGACACAACATTCCCCCTGACAGAGGGAGACGGTGACGACTGCCCATCATAAATCAACTATTCTAGCTATGTCACTGTGAATAGGCATCACAGCACACTGACTGGAACGTGACACAACAGCCATGACAGTGTCACAAAATTCTTCTCTCATTTCCTGGACAGTAACAGGGAGGCATGAACGGGAAATGCCCCTCGAACAAGGGTTTTCTCTGAGAGCGGAGACAGGCGAACATTGTCGGCCGGGACCCAAAGGTCGTCAAAGCTGTTGGACTCACAACTCCTGCTGAATCACTGCTGGTAGAACCATGGACTAACTTGTGCACTTCTTGGGCCACCATTAGTCAAACATTAATCACAGTGTCCATTTTAGTGATGAACATGAATTGATGTTCTGTTCTCTGCACATGCTCTGAGGCCTCAAAGTGGATTTTTCTCAGTCCCGATGTGACTTGATATGATTGCATTTCCTCCCTCATGCTGAGTCCCGCTGCCCCCGCCTTATCTCCGGTGTCTGACATTGGACTCCCACTGAGGTCCTGACCGAATAATCCACTCAGCTGATCCAAAAACTGTGCCAGAGGGCAACCCTTCCTCTGTGGAAAACAAATGTTCTCATCTTGCCTTCTTCATCTGTAAAATGTAATCTTTTTAAGCTCAGTGCTTTGTGACTGACACATGATCTGACCCTTGTTATTTATGAGAAAATTAGTTGGTTCACATTATTCCACACATAAAAAGCTCTGTATTGTTTTCTGATATTTGATCAGGTTACATGCATAAAATGCTTATTTATTGATTTCTGATGAAAACCACTGGTTTAATAGTGGCTTCCCATAATCAGTTAATTCATATAACACAGACACAACTTGACTTGTTGCCTGCTGGTTAGAAAAACAAAACCTTAACTTGATCTTGTGGTATAAGAATTTGAACATTTATATAATCATGCCTTGCTCCATGGATGATAAAAACACAAAATTTCATGAATGTCTTAAGAAAATTGGCCTTTTATACAGGAAAAGAACAGGTGAGAACCACAAACCTGTTTTCTAAAGGGTTAAAGGTTCCTTTCACAGTCATTGGTTTTCTGTACTTCCACTGTGGTCTAAGTCATGGATTTGGTAGATGAACCTGCTTATATACAGTCCAGCAGGTGGCAGTAATGCAAAAGCATACAATAATGCAAGAGTACTTGGCCTATCAGAAATGTTCAGAGCTGCAAGTCCAACCACAAAGGTACCTGCACTAAAAGAACCAGTCCAAAACAGGAGACTAAACATTTCAGCTCCACTTCCTTCAATGGAACTCACAGTTCCTGCAACGGTTCCTATAGTCTTTGCAGTCGAAAAGCATATGCTGCTGTAAATATTCCTTATATACGGTATTTTACTGATGAAATCAAGGCTAAATAAATATCAAATAAATCAACTCACGATATCATCACTCAGCGGTTTTAGGACAGCCATGCCTCAAGCCGTGAAGACTTGAGTTCAACATTTTGCCAGCCATAAGAAATTATTTTGAAAAGCAAGGTGGACCTAACTAAGAGCTTCCCCACAGCACATCCACCTACACCTGCAGCCAGGCATTTATTGAAAGTAAAGCTCCATGTCCATGCCCAAATACATGCTGAGATTTATCATCAATTTAACTCTAAATGGGACCATAATTTATAAAATGGACATCATGGTGTATTGCAGAAGACCTGGCACTAGTGACTCAGACCACAAAGGAAATCATTTGACTGATGTCAATCAAAAAGAGAACTTTTCTTATAGGCTTCCATGAAAATTTTATACAAAATTTTGCAACCACTGGCATTGTCAAATGGTGATCCATGAGAAAAAGGAGTTTCAGGCACTTCCACATTGGCTTCATTTTCAAAGCCTGGAGATGCTCAGACCAAGCCTTAGTCTACCAAATAGTACAGTATGTCTGTAAGCAGACCAAGCAACAGGATGCCACATAGTGCACAAGCCCTGTCCATGTAGTGAGTCAAAGGTTCACTCTTATCTGTTTTGTAACCTCTTCATTTGTACTGCAGATCAATAAAATTGGTCAGGCCCAGTGATTGTACTCGGGATCTTGGTCAAGTCAGTCTTTGCAATTTTCTTTGGTGAGCCACAGAGCTTGGAATTTGCATTTGCCAGGCATCACATAACTTGCTTTCTCTTGCTTTACGCTACTCGCTCATTGTTCAGCATGTAATCTCACATCAGTGGAGGAAAGGGACAGTGTACAGCACACTAGTAATTACACTAGTAATTAACAAGTAAGGTTTAGTCGACATACTACATTAATTAATACAGGCCACATGAAACATTAGTTGGCATCGAAACAAACAAGGGCACATCAGCGGCGGCAGCCATTTATCCAAATATCAACTTAACTTCTGTCTTGCACAAATTCAAGCACTAATGGCCTATGTCTATTTAGGTTGATAGGGTGATCTTGATTTTTAAAAGAATTCACAAACTTTTGAGGATTTCAACAACACATAACTACAGTGGCCTTAATGTAAAAGAAAGGACATCATTCTTCCACACTCAAAACCACACACTCTGTCTGGTTTGTGCGTTCATGCTGCTGTAGAAACATGGTGGCACGAAATGGTGGACCCTTTTCTGAAAGTACAAATAAAGGGCTTATTCTAAGGTTACGAAACCTGACTTTTTTTTTTATTTTAAAAGTATTATACGCTTATACAAACATACATAAGAACAGTATATTCAATCTTCACCAATTAACCCTCCTAAATGATACACAGTGGAGCTTTAAGTAAGAAGTCAAAAGTGACAAAGCTTCATAATTCAAATGGGCTCATAAATTCCAAAATAAGTCTGCCTCACTTGCCATGAACAATGAGATAAATAGTCAAAATAAACCTTTCCTGTAACCCTGTGACTCAACAGCCTCCTATGGTGAGGAATTGTAAAGCAGAGAGACCTGAGGCATGGAAACTAACAGGGGCAGATGAGTGATTCAGTGAAAGTGAATGACTCTCCTACCCATCACTGACTAAAGGCGGAGAGGTTGGAAAAAAGAAGGGAGCAGGGACGGACGGAAAAGGGGAAATGACTGGCGACTGTGTGGGAAGAGAGAGAATAAGGCAGAGAGAGGAGAGGAGAGAGAGGAGGGGCTTAAAAAGTATGAACTCGTGCATGATTTGGCTGCAGGAAGCATTAAGAAGGGAAAAGACTGCAAAACAGGACGTGGTACACTCACTCGTTTACGGGCTCCAGTGTGGACACAGTTGCCTTATGGCTCCAAGGAGAGACTCTTTTTTCTTCTCACTCTTTCTTCTCGTGCGCTCCTTCACTCCTGCTACTTGTTGATTAAATCGGGAGCTTGAACGCGTGCTGCGTCTCACTCTCTGAGTGTGTGGTTCCTTCCCCCCCCCCCTCTCTCTCTCGTGCGTAATTCCGGACCAAAAAGGCGACATCACAACAACATTAGGACGAGGACTCGGCACAGATCAAAAGAAAGTGGGGCAAAATGAGAGGCGTCCTGGATCTCTGCTTGGTTTTCTTCATGCTCACGCGCACTCCCGGCGCGCTGTCCCTGTCCACACGTAAGTTGCACACACAGATGTCCATCGACGCACAAAGTCGTGGTCTTGCTTGGTGAAGGGTTTTCTTTATTCTTCTACCTTAATCCATGTGTCACCCAAAGATCTCAGTGTGTGAAGCTGTGCTGCAGTTATAACTTTGGGATAACATAGAGAAAATGATTTGTATAAGGGTAACCCACTATATATTTAAGAAGCTTTTTTTTAGTGAATACACACATTAGACAAAACCCACAAAACCTGACTGGATAATATAGGAAGTGACATAAGTTTGCTTTCTTAAAAACAATAAAAAAAATAAATAATATCCACGAAGAGGAAAATTAAAGTGATGTTAAACTGTACGTACACAAAGATTAGAGAAGTTAAATTAAAATTACAAATGCTTGCTCCTACAGGAAACTAAAAAGGTATCAGTTTAACAGCAAATATTGCATGTAAACATTACTTAAACACACACCCTGCCTAGATGTGATATACAAATATATGATTTGTCAATAATAATGGAAAGTAGTATCCATACAGAAAAATTATGTTGTATTAAATGGTATATAAACAGTCTAATGTAAAAATAGCTGGAAAACATTACAAAAAACCCCACAAGCCCTGATTGGATATTACAAGTAATGATATCATATTGGACAAAATGTTATTATTTTTATTATTAATAAAATACTTTATACAGAGGAAATTGTAGTGATGTTAAATGCTATGAAAACACTTGAAGAGGTCAGCTCAACTGTTTGAGTGTTCCATGTGGTAATACTTTATGCAAATACTTTAAAAGGTACATATTGTACACAATTCAGATTCCTTTAAATATAACAACATGTTCCCCTCGGTGAGTTTGAGGGCTTATCGTCAGTCATAAAAAAAAAATACAACAAATAAAACAGGAGGAATACAAGCTATTTAACAAAGAAACTGCAAACTGGAAGTATGAGCAAAAGTGTTTTTAAAAATAAATATATTAAAAATAGCCAGTATAGCAGAATTATTTGCTGTTTTGCATTGGAAAGATACAGTATTCTATTCTGGAGAACAGAACCTAAAAGCTGTCTTACATAAGACAAGGCCACTATTCAGGACATGCCGGATCCACCCAGGTTGATCTCTTGACACTTGGGAAAAGGACACTGCCACTGTGTCCACCTGACAGCTTGTGTTATTGATGTGAAGCACAGTGGTTGTTTCCCTGCAGAGAGAGCTCGTCTCCCAGGAGGCTGGATTTCAACAAGTCAGGCCATAATTCGTTTAACACATGGGGAACATGGGGGCTTCACGGACCGCAACAAAGCAGTGACATCACTTTCTAGGGTTTTGGAGAATGTTAACCGGCGGCTTAAAGGGACAGTTGAGGTTTTTTGAAGAGGGGGTTGTTTGAGATAGTTATGAAAACTGTGTGCGTTACATACAGTAGACGGTGTTCAGCTCGCTGCCTGTTTGTAGATGGAGAAGGGAGAGCTGGAAGATCGTTTATAGGTTGTTTTGATGTGAATGGGGACAGAAGGGAAAACAGTTAGATTTGGAGTACTCTCAGAAAATTGTGGTTGTAGTGTTCTCGGTCGACCCTTTTGAGAGAAAAAGCCAAACAGCTGATCTGCTGCATTGCAACACAGCTTCTGTGCTGTTGCACTCAAGTGTGTGGAAAGTAACGCTGCAACTAAAACTTATTTTCCTAATCAGTTGACCTGTTGATTATTTTTATCCGTTAAATCGATAAAATGTTAATGAATGTTCACTTTTAAAAGGTTTTTTTGTTGTTGTATGAAGCAAACAAATCAGAAAATATTTACACACTTAGGAAGCTGATAAATCTCAGAACTTGTTATTATATAGTATAGTATTAAAAAAAATCATTAAAATGATTAATTGATTATCAAAATTGTTTGTTATTAATTTATCAATTAATAATTTATTAATCGACTAATCTTTGCAGCTGTATTAGGAATATGTTTTGGGCCTAAAAGTGACTCTCTGTTTGACAGTATGATAAATAAATACTCAAAATGTAGCCGCCAGTGAGGAGGATTTTTTTTTCCCCCCATGGGATTTTCTTCTGCTGTCCCTGTTCACACCAAAACAATGCCTAAATTGGTTCTCTGAACAGACAGTGCACTGAACGCCGTCTACTGTATGAACTGTAAGGCTGACTCTAAGTAACTTATACACTCTTTCTTCAAAAAAAAAACAAGACAAAACAATGAAACCTCACTTTAATGCACAGTAACGTAAATAAATCAAAGTTACATCCGCTTCCCCTGTTAAGTGTGTGGATTAGTTTTTATGGTGAGCTCACTGGCACAGAGCGAGCTCTGCACAGACAGAGGATCGCCTGTTATGCTGTATGAAAGACGCTAATAAAAGAAAGTGCACTTGCTACAGGGGCTTAAACAAGACAGTGGACTTTGATCATAACCTGCTTTGCTGTTTATTACAGAGCCTAACTGGTCATTAGTGTTTTATTCACTGTAATAATGGATGGTGATTCCCCTTCACTCAGCATGCTGTGGTTTACAGATGCCACTGAAAATAAAGCAAGTTTCATTGAGGAACTTTCTAACATATAATTAGTTTCGAGTGCAGCCCACGATCCCATTAAGTTGAAACTTTATGTCTATTACTAGCAAATAAAAGGGTAATTATGTTTGATGTCATCATTTAGTAATAAATATTGCATGTCATGAATACATAAAAGTGAACCCAGCGTCACATTTCCAAGTCTTATATTCCTCCTGCTTGTTTGTTCACATTTGGGCAGACATGTGACTAGATAATCTTTTCGCTCTTGAGTTTAGAGCATCAGATAAACTCCTAACATGTAACATGTGCAAAGACAAACAAATAAACAAACAGTAAAAAAAAAAAAAAAAAAGAGAGAGGAACATATCTCCGCTCTCTCCTCGACCTCTTTTCAGATGGCTTTGCATGGCTCATTGTCACTAAATGTTGCGTGACTTCTTCCACTTGGCTGGCCCCTCAAAATGTTCCACATGTCCTTCTATTGTACGACAGACAGAGGAAACCGTAGGCTTCATTTGACCTGTTGCATGGATGTGTGCAGGATAAATAGTAAAGAAACACGTAGGGTTGTCATGTGTCTTGTGAACAACTGACAGCTCCTACAGGAAGGTGTTTTCAGACCACATTCACCGCAGACTTCCAACGATTAAATACTTTCTCTCAGTTGAAGTTGCCCGAATAACTTCAGCCTGTCTCCTGCTACGAGTCTCAACCTTTTTCCACACAAATAAGATTTTACAATCGATCCCGCCTGAGCGTGTCGAGCAGAGATAATAAACAGTGATAATTGTGTCTGTCTCAGTGGTGTTTGTGCTGTGAAGTAAGAGGAGGGGGCTGTTAGACAGCTTCACACCCAGCGCCAGGACAATATCCCGTCCTCAACGGCTGGAATACATAAACACTGCTTGTTATTCAGCTGGATCCGCATATTATCGGCTAATCACGACCCCCCGCCTTAAGTCCATCGTATCCAGTGACAAAGACAACCAGCTCTCTGTGCATGTGTTTGCTTGTGTTCGTGTGTCTGCATAAAATGTGTGGAAGCTCATGGTGGAGTTATGATGTTGATGTTGGTGTGGAGTTGCAGCTGTATTAACTTCTTGAAAGGCGGCTTTTTCATAAAAGGACCACACAGTGTCTGTTAGCACAAGGTGGCTGGCAGAATAGATGTGGCCCCAGGCGCATACATGTAGTGGTCTGACAAAGTGCTGACAGTCTCACTCACTGCTCAGTCTCATAGAAGTCATTTCACATACATGCATGTTTTTTGTAGTGGTGTCTAATTAGATGAAACATGTTTTGTTAACCCTCCAATAAAAATAAAATGCAAAGAAAAAAAAGAAAGTCAGAGAACTGCACATCTCCATTCAGCGTTAAATCACAACGTATGATAAATGATGATTAGTCATATAATTGGGTCATGTAACCACTTAAGTGTGGTGTTTACAAAATGTTTTAACTGTAATAAAAACTGAAAACCCCAGAGGGACAAGAACAGATGTACAGAATTACTGTAAGACAAGTGAGAAAAACATACAAGATCTGATTAAAAACAGGAAATAACAAACTATAAACAAAATAAACCTCCAAACTATAAAAACTCCAAACTATAAATAAATCAACAGGTAGTGATTTTTTGAAAAATTACATGTAAGCATTATCTCCTAACAGCTCCTTTAAATCATGACCATATGCGTTTGAGCGTTTGATTCATTTGTAATAATTTCAACATATTTTGATTTAGTGCAGCATTAAAATCACCCTACAGAAAGTTGATCCCATTGTAGCAAGCTTTTTAAACTATGTTATCGTGAAGCAGAATGTATTTTGGAATTCTTTCTGGTGCCTCCAAGGTTACAACAACATCTGAGACAATTTGAAAACATACGGCATGTTTGACCTATGAACAAAATGATCCAACAACATTTCTCAGCTCATGAATGCAGTAAGGTAGATGTTAAATCAAACACAGGTTTGTTTTTAGAAGTGGCACTATGTTGGATATGAGGGTGGGTTTCGTTGGCCGGTCCAAGGACTGTCCCAGTCCTTTTGCCTTGGTCCCCCAAACTCCCTTAAAACAGAGACTTGCTGTTGTTGGCCATAGAATAACATGGCAAGATCCTACAGTTCCCAGAATGCAACCGAATAATGACCCACAAGCAAAATGTCATGTATTTTGTACGAGCCACATATACAGTACAGTATATGCTGCTGTTTATAATAACGAGAAATGCCACCTAACAAACATAGCAACAAAAAAATGTTTCTTTGCAAGTACAGTATTAATGTGGTGTGATACTGGGATCTACCTGTGCTTTATTTTGATTGTGATATATTCACATTAATGACACGTTTACAGAAGAAAACACTTAAAAAGTCCAGTGTGTAAGAATGAGTGATGAGACTGCAGATTTAAACTCAGAGAGGACTCTCTGCTCACCCGTCAGAGAACTATGGTGGCCTTGATACACCAGAAAGGATTGCCTTTCTTCTTCATTGGTGTAGTAAGCTTCCCCTTCAAAACATAAAACATTTAATTTCAATAAACCACCCTAAATGTTACACACTGGACCTTTAACATTTAAATACATATACAGCCATTGCTCAGGTAGCTCTGCTGTTGCTCACTGTTTCGAAAGGATTGCCTAAAGATTGTCACTCAGTAAAATATGTAGGATCCTACATATTTTGGAAGTGTCCTTCTGGGCTCCAGTAACATTACACCATTGAAATTTAGTCTCTCAAGGATTCGTTCTTGATTTTGACAGGCACGTTTACCATGGCGATATTCTAATATCGTTGACTGTCATCCTATATTATCCATCTCCTCCTGCCCTCCTCCAGATGTAGCCATCATCTACCCCCAGGACCCCGTCCTTCACATGGGGTCCAACCTGACCGCCAGCTGTTGGGTCCACCCTGACCTCGGCATCCATGCCAGCTCTCTGTTCTGGACGCTCAATGGTCAACCGCTGCCCAGCTCCCACTACAGAGTGCTGAGCCCGACCAACCTCAGCGTCACTCTGGTCGGACTCAACGCCTCCAAGCAAACGTCCGGGGATAATCTGGTTTGCCACAACCACAAGGGACACATCTTAGCTGGCTCCTGTCTCTACGTTGGGAGTAAGATTACATTTGTCATAAGTTTGACAACAAGTTTTTTTGATTTAGGTGTCCAAAATAGCTCACTGTATTTTTTTTGTAAGGCTGTCGTGTCTGTATTTACCTCGTAAAGTGTGACAAAGAAGTTAAAAGGGAAATAGCAGTGGGGAGAAACAACAAGAAATGCAGTGGGCAGATTTGTGTCCCTGGTGGCTGTATTTTATGTTTAGTGTTCCTGCCTGAAGTTCCAGTGAGAGGCCTCCATGAGTGTATGTCACTGTGTGATGCTTTGACCACCTGTGTGGTCCATTATTCGCACTATCACTCATAGGGCGTGAGTCTGACATTTTGCACGCACACACACGCTCACACACACAGCTATCCTTGATACTGCAGACTTCCATTAATTTAGACAGCATAAACAAAGCATTATTCCTTTCCTTAACCATAACCGGTTAATGCCTAACCCTAACATAACCATAATTCAAATCTCAGCTCTAAACTCAGAAATTAGCTTCTGCCTCATTAGGACCAGGTTTTGGTCTCCATGAGGTCTACTGGTCCTGACAAGGTCGGTGTTTATGCCAGAAAAGCTCCTTGAGAGGTAACAATTACAAGAAGACACTGGGGGCACACACACACACACACACACACACACACACACACACACACACACACACACACTGTTGTACTTTTTTACACTGTTTTTTTTTTTTTTGGTTATCTTTCTAATGTGACTTTATAAAAACCTTAAACAATCCGATCGTCTCCAGGCTTGAAAAAACCCCCACTTTATCTTTATTAATAATTACTAATTTTACAATTAATTAGAAAATAATTAATATTAAAGATCCAATGTGCAACAATTGGAGACATTTAATAGTCAGACTGCAGGTTGTAACAAATGAAAGACTAAATACCGTGGCCTTCTCTACCAGAAAGCATGTTGTTCTTTCTTGATTCTCTTTTTAAGCTTAGCTACAAAACTCGAAACGAACGCTGGGCCTGGTTTCGAGCAACATGGTGGCACAAAATGTTTGCCTCCTTACAACTCGGTCCTTGTTTAGGTACACGTTAAAGGCTTATTCCTAAACCAAACTTTTTTTTTTTTATTTTAAAGCATTTACATGCTGATACAAACACACATATGGCTAGTATATTCAATTTCTGCCAATAAACCTCCCTAAATATTACAAACAGGACATTTAAGGCTAAAAGACTTCAAAAAGCTTGACGGTTTGCCACAGTCCAGCATACAAACCCCTATAAAACTTGATATTGATACTCTTGTTTGTTGTGCTGATTTAACAAACAGGATATAATGTGTTACTCAGTGTGCTGTGGTGAGGCTGCTAGGCAGATTTTATCCTAGGACAGAACAAGAGGAACAGTTTTCCTTCTGTTTCCATTATTTTTCTCATGGGAAAACAAGAAAAGAAATGTTCATACTTTTTAGAATGGCAAGCTGTAATAGTACCCAGAAAAATAAAACCAAAACCAATTGTATTGTTATACAATGTACGACTATAGTTTTTGCCAGCATTTCTTTCATGCTCACTTAGTGTAGAAGCACAGCAACATGGTCCAACAGGCCAAGAAGCACAAGCAGTCATGATCAAAAAGGTTGTAAACAAGCCAGATTATATAAACCACATTATTTGGAGGTAAAACCCCCAACTGAACACAATGCAGGTTACTGCTCTGCATAGGAAACCCCAACTACAGTACCATATCACAAAACAATGTTGCAGGTTCAAAACCAAGGACAGGTTAAGGGCTGGGATGCCCCTAATCAAGGTACCCAACCCCCATTACTCCCTGTGTGCTGCCCTAAAAAAAAAGGATGGGTGTGTGTGCAAATAAATATTTATTCTCATCACAAGAAGGGCGCGTATAATCTTCACAGGCAAGACATTTTGCGGTTATTGTCTTTTGTGAATTTTATTTAATCCATCTACCTTCATTTAAGAGGGGTCTCAAAATTACTAAAGTTACTACAATAGAAATGGTAACTAAGGCTACCTAAATGATAAAATAAACTATTCTACAAATTAGGGCTGCCACTAATGACCATTTTCATTATTGAAAAATCGTTTTGTTTTTTTTTTTGTTTTAGATTAGATTAGATTAAATTTGTTGATTGGTGTTTCCCAAATGTCAAAATGATGACATGCTCAATTGTCAAATGGCTGACATGAAAGAAATAAACTCAAAATATCAATTATTGGAGACTAATTCAGTGTTTAATTATTAAGTGAATAGTCGTTGCTTTCCTATTAGGACTATTGAAAAACATGACTGTTAAAAATGTCACATTTTGAAAATGTGCTCACTCTCAAGAACACACACACACAAATTGCAAATTAATGCAGGACCCTGCATTAATTTGCATTCATTTTGACTTGGTATCTAAAACAGTATTCCCAACCTTAACTGTAACCAGTTAGTTCCTAACCCTAACCCTAACCTTAACCTGACCACAATTCACATCTTCAATTTAACTTTAACCAGAGACTTAAGGACCAAGCTTTAATCCCCACTGGTCCATAAAAAGTCCCAAAGAGGTAACAAAAATAGGTATATATACACACACACGCACACACACACACAGGTTTGGGATCTTAATCCCTGTGTGACACTGGTGTTCAGCACCATGTGTTCTGAGAGAAGAGGAATGTTGGCAGGGATCCTGAGTCTGACCAAATCAGACGACACACACACACACACACACACACACACACACACACACAATTAAGAAAAAAAACACCAATTTCTGAGGAACATCACTAGTGGGTGAATTACACTCCAGAAGAAGAAAGTGAAGTAATGGGTGGAGGTAACTTTGTTCTCTCACTGACTGTCTGCCCCCCCCCCCACACGCACCTCTCCTTAATTCCCTTCTCTTCCCTCTGTCATTTTCTCTCTTTCTTTGTCTTTCTGTACACGCTCCCTTCCCCACCTCCCCAACCTTTTCCTGCACTTCTGTCATCGCCCCCCTTTTCTACCTCTCTGTCCCTCTTTCTGCCCCAGTGCCTCCAGAGAAGCCGGTCAATTTGACCTGCTGGTCCAGGAACACCAAAGACCTGACTTGCAGCTGGGCCCCAGGGGGAAAAGGAGAGACCAACATTAGTACACAGTACACACTCAAGTACAAACTCAGGTATGTATACACACACACACACACACACACTACAGATACACTAAGAAATCAAGTTAAAATTTGCTTTTTTAAATAATAATAAAGTTATAATGCATGATATTTCAATAGCAGGAATGTTACAGCAAACATGGAAATACAACAAAAGAGCAACTGGTGGTGTCTATTTACAGCCGAGTCAAGCTGCATTAAAACTGAGGTTTAATGGAGTCGCTCAGTGTACACGGATTACAACTGCAATTTGGTTATGTTTTCCACACACAAAAAGCCGAGTACTTTAAAAGGAGTGTCACCTGAAACTCGCCGTGGCTGCTCTTGCTTCTTTTATTACGCCCAAACAGAACTCACATAGGATCCACTGATGGAAAAATATGCCAAAAATGTCAGTTGTTTTTCTTTTCAAAGACATTTCATGTTACCAGTTGAGGTCAGAGCTCACTTCAGTGGAAAAACAAAAAAAGACAAATAAGTCCACTGCGTCACATTATTTATGAAATGCTTGGTTTAGTTTTTTGATACTGTTCTGACATAGTGTCATATGAGAAAACAACAGCAGTAGGATATCAGTATGATTAAATTACAGTCAAAGACTGGATTATACCCATGCATTATTTCCACTGAGTTCCTTGTAATTTGTTATAATCTGAATCTAATGATGTACTCTGACACTTACAATGAACTATGAACAAACTATTTGAATGTTTAAGCACTGTATGTAAATTATAGCATAATTGTAAACACAATTATGTTATTTGAAATGATATGTATTGTTAACAAAATTGAGTCTGGTCTAGCAGAAATAAACAAATTATATCCTGTGAGGGGCAGCATTGCATCTCTCAGTGTGCAGCTCGTCTCTAATTATGTGAAGAAGAAGAAAAGATGAGCTAATTTCAGCTTCATGAGTTGATGACACTCACACACTTACTGCCAAATTGTTGACATCATACTAAATGATTAGTCAGTTGTGAGAATATTTTCCCCCTAATATATAGTTTACATTTCTTTTTTTAACATTAACCCAAAATAAAACATTAGTCAAGGTGATATTTTATTGTTTTTTTTTAAGGGTATCTGCAGTTGTAACATCTCTAAAAGAAAACTTGTTTTGCATTTATGTTGTTTCCGTACATGTTGGATAGTTGTTTTTGCTGTGCTCTGTTAGTGTCAAGTGTTCTCCCACCTTTTTTTAACTTCACATCAGGAGACACAAGCATCTGAAACTTTCCATAAACTGCGAATGCAAAAATACATTTTGTAATATACCTGCAGAACTTTGATTGGATGAGCCGCTGTTGAGAAAACTGAGACAGAGACAGATTCCTTCTCAAAAACATTTAGCTGATTCCTGCATTTATTAGTACAATTATAAGTCATGTGAGGAAGTAACTAAGATGCCTTCTTCTCCACCTCGTGTGGATGGAGCTCAAAACCAAAATACTGCCACATGCTGCTTTTCGAATGCTTTGTTGTTGTGATTGTCTGCTCAGGACACTCACACACACACACACACTCACAGTGACTTCTGCTAGGCTTCTAGGCTGTATATTTGAAACGTGAATGGGTTTTTAGGGTTTTAATTTGAACTCCACACAACATCCCCATCGATATATGAATCTCAGATGAAAAGTAACAGCCCTGTCTTTGTATTCAGTGTATAGCTCTTACTACAGGCCCCATGAACACTGCTTCAACATGTGGAGAAATCCAAAAGGCTGACAAACCTGTCATACCTAGTTAAGATAAAGGGTTTAGCGAACGGTCAATTGTTAGGATTTCTGAGTAGCCTAAGATATTCTGAAAATTACAACATGTAGAAACATGTAGTCACAATACCATAAGTCTGTGAATGAAGGTGAAAACATCTCACTGTTGAAACAATTTAAACATCCAAGTTGCACAAGTTTCTGTTCAAAATCAACAAGTTTCAGGACATTTTTTAATGATACTGACATGTCTCAAAAAAAAGCACCGGTGGAGCTGGAAACGAGACAAAATGCATTATTTCTTTGGCAGACCTGATTCAAAGAGTAACATCAGAGGTAGCCAGAGGGTGAAAACCTTTCAACCGTAAAAAAGTCAAATTTCATGAGAATTAGGAAAACAGGTTTTCTGCAACAATGACTTTCAGATGTGATGTAAGGAATCTGTTCACATTTTTTATTATTAAATGAGTGATTTAAAAACATCAAGAGAGAAATGACTTGACATGTATTGCCCACAGGCGTGTGAACTGCATGGAGATCTCTAATGGGAGTCAAATTAGTGTAAATAAGCACTTAATAAAACCACTAGTGCCAGAGACACTGTGAACTTGTAAAACAGCACCATGCATGCATTATTAAGGGGTTTTGAATGTTTGCCAGTGTTTCAGTATTTACTGTTTTCCTCCCAGGTGGTATGGAAAAGAGAAGGAGTGCGAGGATTACACTCACACGCAGCCTTACTCCTGCAGCATCACCCGAGACCTGCACCTCTTCACACCCTATGAGATCTGGGTGGAGGCTACCAACCAGCTGGGTCGGGCTACCTCTGATGTCATCACCCTTGACATCCTAGACGTGGGTGAGTGTGAGAGAAGTGAACTTTGCCCCCGTTTCCTTTAACTGCTGTTTTCTGGAGCTTAGATCCCAGATTATCCTCTGTGCCCCGAGGCTGTTATCTAGGAAAGCGGGAGCCAATCTTAAAAATTAGAAAATTAAACTGACAAAATAGATGAGATGCAACTTCAGCTTTATCAATATTAATGTGACAGTATTAGATATTGTCACCCATTGCCAGAAAATGTAATCACAGTAAGTTCATTGTGGTGATTTTACATTCTGGGGATAATCATGAATGATGGAGATCTTTAATATTGCATGTTATTTCTAGTGATTATGTTTAGGGATGCAGGATATTATCTGCACAATATATTAACATATGTATGGAAACTATGATGTTAATTTTACTCTAGAAGAGACTAAACACAGAGTTTGGTTTTGGTTGGTTGGTTTCTCCCTTTGTGATGAGCAGTTTACATAGTAATGAATAAGTTTTATCTTAAAACACCATCTTTCCAATGTATCTTATATTATCTTTATGCTACTGTATTTTTATATAATTAAAAGTTTAATAAATAAAGTTAAAATAAAAGAAAATATATACTGTATGTGAGAAATAAAATGTTAAGCTACTTAAAGAACAAATGAAGAGGATTATTGCATATTACGTGGTTCATTTCTTATTTGGTTTATCGCCTCAGATTTATCGTGTGACCCACAGATTGAACCATGAATGACTTAAGCTTCAGCTCCAAATAAGCATCTCTAAAATCTCTTTTATTCCCTCAGGCGGGACTTTGGCTTTAGTTCTGTGGCCTCTGGCTTTTGGTGAAAATTGTTTGCAAGCTCTCACCCAGCCTCACGCTGATGGGAAGTGAGCAGTGTTGCCTTTTAAAGCTTTGTTATGTGGTCGGTTGCTTAGCTTAGTGCGGTTTAGGCAAACGGAGCATGAAACAAGACCGAATTCTTCTGTCTTTATTAAACATGTACACCAACACACACGCGCGTTCTCACACCTGCACAGACGTAGATGTGTGACAAACGGAAACGCCCTCTTCTTTGATGAGCTAATTTTCTTAATTTTAATGCTCACTGGACACACACACAGAAAACAGTCTCTAATCCCCTTTTTATGTAGTGCTGGAATTTCCTGACTGATCCTTGAATCTAATCCCGTCTCTGAGCGGACTGTAGACCCCAGAGGCCTGTGAAGTTTGGGTTTTGCGGCTTAAGACTCACACCTGACATAATACAACCTGATTAGCTTGGAACTGTTCACCTGGTTTACCCTGAACATGCTCCATGTGCCATGAGAGCCACATATAGAGTTTCAGAGGTGAACACGTCACTGGCAGGGAAACAAATGTCCATCAAACTGTAATCCTTTCCGTTCCCTAATGTATACACGTATGCATGCACGCACACACCTGTTTACACATCCTCAGGGCAAGGCAGGGCCTGGTAACAGTATAGAAACAGAGAGAGACGCGCCGAGTGTGGGCGGTTTCTGGACTTGCGTTGGTGCTTTGTTTCGCTCAGGTTGCCCTTGCCGAGTCGTATCCACAACAGCAGCGTGTCATAAAACACAGCAACCACACCTGCGTGCTCGGGCTGCCGTGAGTCACTCACGTCTACGGTGTGTCCAATCAGTTATGAAGGCGAGGCAGGAACATCTCCACTTTCTCTCTGCATTCCTTAGTTACGGGGGGGGGAGTCCTCTGAACCAAGAGGCTTGAGGCAACTTGTGCTGTTTTGTCATCCTGGAGATGAGGATGCATTGGGGAATGACGACATACAGTATGTTCACAGTGATTCACCTACAATTAGTCATGTCTCACTGACTTCTGTTGCTAAATTCATCTAAAAAGGAATAGGAAATAAAACATTTTTTTTAATAATAATAATCTTTACCACTAATATTATTAAATTTTTCATTTTTTCCATTCTATTCTCACTAAACTAAAAAGCATGTGTGGAATAATCTTGGAGTTGATATTATCGATTGCCTTGGAATAATGTTTGGTTTTCTTGAGAACTTGACATGATAATCATGACTGAAAAAAGTAAAATAAAACTGAACACATAACTATGAAACCAATTAGCTGGTTTTCTAGTCAAAATTAGAGATGCTGTATTCACAGTAAGATCTTACTTAATGTTTAAAGATGTATATGCAAACAAGAGCACTATCCTTTATTGCCTTATAATTGAACAGTGACCAGTTTTACCGTATTTGTTTTCTCTTTACTCAAAAAACATATCTGCTCTTTGGTACAGGTATTGACACCCTTAGGTAGGGCATCTTACCGGAAATGTGTTGGCAAAACATTCACAAGAACGTCTGAAGGCATTTTATTCAGTAAATGATGGGAGGGTGAAAAGGTATGGGGAATAAAAACATGATTTGGTCAAGTAAAAATTATTCAAATGGATTAAACCAATCCATTACCATGAGTCCATGGATCTGTTGTTCTGAAAATTGGCACATGAACTTGTGATCTTTAGATAATGGTATAAAATAAACTATTGAAACTAGACATATTTTTTTTCAGTTCAAACCTAAATAATAGTGGAATCATTTATTTAATTAAGAGAACTCTCTCTTTGGTTCTCTCTATCTAATTGCCAAAACCCTGTGCATGTCACTGGTTAGTGTCTCTACCATTGATTGATTACCAGATGGGCCCAAGAGGTCAGGAGGTCAGAGGTTTTTGTTTGAGTCTGCTAATATTTCTTCTTTTGTAGTCAGAGAGTTCAGGTTAAAGACACAAAATGATACAAAGAAAAACAAAAATTCAAAATGACCACAAAAGTGCCTTAAGGGGATGCAGAATCACTTAAATAACATGGGAAAACAAACAGAAACTATTTCAGTCTCTTTCTGTGCAGGCAGGTGCATTTTCTCCCTCTCTCTCTGTGTGTGTATATTTTTGGGGCATAGATTTCTTTCCCTGTAGGTGCATGGGAACATATTTTCTCATAACCAATTTTTAATCTTCCTACTGTATTGTATTAAAAGTAAATATTATTCTAAGAGAGAGTGGCTCAACTGTTATAATGGGGCTCCATTTTTTAATCAGGCATGAGTAACAATATTTATTTCAGAGAAAGTCTTTGGTTCCTCTTAAACTCGCGAGTGAATGTTTCCCATTCTCCTCATCCCCCGCGGGTCGCCTTGTTTGTTTAATGGTTAAGGGACAGAATTATGAAAAGGAACTGACGTAGATATCGAAACGATCTCGAGAGCCCAAAACAAAACTCAAGGGAGGTTAAAATAATGGTCCGTCGCCACATGTTTGTTTGTCGAAAAGATAATCACTGACAGATGAAAAAAGCCTCCTTAGGCTCACACAAGTCCACCCTTCAGAAACTGGAGGCATCTAACCGCAAACCTCAGTCAACGCTGAACAATCCTTCAGTGCGCTCCAACACTCAGACATCCCTCCTACCACTTATTTCCTGACCCTGCAAACATAACCTTAAGATGTATAAAGAAACCCCTGATGTATGGATTTCTGCAGCCATGGCTGGAAATGAAAATCTGGACCCTCTGACCACCAGAGGTTTTTCATTAGAAATATTAGATAGAAATAAATATAATGATGAGCACAATTAATTTATCATACATTTCAGAATTTGCACCAATTATCAATTATATTCCCCTTAGGGGTCACAAGAGTGGAGGCAGATGATACATGGTGGTCAAAAAGAAAGTGAGGATTGAGTCAAACAATCCAAGTAACCAATCACAAGTAGTCTATATTTCATAGCTGCATAATGGTGACAATTTAGAGATGCTTATGCAGTCAATGCACAATATGAGTAAAATGTAGAATTATGACTGCAGTTTATTCATATTTTTATTATCTGTTAATCTGATGATTCATTTTTACTATTATTTATCTTTCTTTCAGGTCTTTCTCATCATCTAGCCATTATCTACCACTTTATCCTCCACACGAGGGTCACAGGTCACTGGAGCTAATCCCTGCTGACACAGTGCAAATGGCAGTCTTTAACATATGAGGAGTAATTAATGTTATTGTATTTCTCGAGATAATAAAGTGAATTACTTGTTTTAAAAAGGTCCAGTGTTTATTGGCAGAAAGTGAATTAACTACCCATAGGTGTGTTTCTATACGTGTATAATTGCTTTAAAATAAACATTATTGGGTTTCCGTAGTCTTGGGATCAGCTTTTTGGGCAAAGGCTTTGCTTAAAGGAATGTACTGTCCATCGGTACAAACAGACAAAATAGCCCGTAGAGTGTGTTTTGCATTTTGCAGTAGACACTTAGTTTCTGTTTTGTCAAAGCCACTGTAGTTTGCTTTGGAAAGAGAGGATTGGGAGGAAAAATCCTCTGTTTATGACAATCTAATGTCCCAATATTAAATGGCACTGATTCTTACACCCCGGACCTTTAACTTACCACCACAGTTTTATTCTGTATTTTTAGTTTTTTTTCAGCAAATGGATTTTTGGTGTTTTAATAATCCTCTCCATCTCCTCTTCCTTCAGTGACCACGGACCCACCATCAGGTGTGACTGTGAGTCGTGTCGGCCAGTTGGAAGACCAGCTGAGTGTTCGCTGGGAGGCCCCGCCCGCTCTCAAAGACTTCCTGTTTCAGGCCAAATACCAGATCCGCTACAGACTGGAGGAGAGCCAGGAATGGAAGGTAAAGGACAAGGGCCGGCAGTTATGAGGACAAATTATGAGGATAAATCTATCGTCTCTGTCTCTCACACTCAAACAGACATATATCAGTGCAGCACTGTCCCAGCTGTTTCTCATCCTCATGCTGTAATCACCTTTAATCTCGGCTGATTGAAACCTCCTCTGCCGGATGAGTTAATAGTTAGTCCCATCAGAAACTTTCATAAAGTCATAAATCTACAAAGAGGGAAAAACACAGGTCAAAGCCACTGTGTATACCACCACTTAAGCTCTTAATTAATGAAAAATACAGTGTAAAACCTTTAGCCGCGCAGATGGTGTGATACAGAATTCACTCAAGTCCTCTGGGTACGAGTGAAGATTGTCGAGTAATTAAAGGGGAATTACACAGATGTAATGTAAGCAAGTCTTTGCTCGCAAAGTGGAAAAAGAACAGAAGGGGAGTGGAGAGGCGGCGGAGGGATGAGACCTAAACGGAGAAGGACTCCACTCCAAGTGGCTTTAAGGGTTTGGTGGTGAAAACAAAACGCCATTTCCCTCAGAACAAGCCGTAATCATGAGGTCATGCTTAGGAATGGAGGGATATGTCTTGGCTGCTAATGTCTTCAATATGGCTGTAAAAGTGCTCAGTGGTAACTTCTGCCGATTTGGCTTCCCCACGTCACATCATTAGCCCTCTGATGCCTGTAATTTCCATGTTCTGTTTTCTGTTGGAGTCGTGCTTAACAAGTGTTTACAGACTGAATGCCAGAGAGAAAGTGGGGACTATTAGATAAGATTATTAACGGTATGCAGTCTGAGTGTGTATGTTTCTGACTCTGTATTCATTTGTGTATGTTTGTACACTCCGGCATGTGTGTGTCCCAGAATTTCTAGTTTTGTGTTATATAATAGAGAGCAGGTTTTAACCCAGTGGGCACAATTACATTAAAATATTTTCATAAACATCCTGATCAGGACAGGAGCCACCAAACAATGTGGTGTGCATGCATGCATGTTTAGGTCTGTATGCGGATTGTGTGTTTTCTGCATCTTGATTTTTCCCCTTTGTTACAGTTTATGCCCTGAGGTATTTAATACTGCGGTCAGACCTCCAGTGCTCAGCTATTCCTGTGTTTGTGTCATTTTCTTCCCCCCCCAATAGGTGATGGATGACGTCGGGAACCAGACTTCTTGTAGACTGGCAGGACTGAGACCTGGGACTGTGTATTTTGTCCAGGTATTTGTATACGCGTCTGCAAATGTGTGATTGGCTATGTTTCAGATCTGATTCAATGCAGATCAGATTTGACGTGTCACATTGATAATTTAAAGTGTCTTGTATCAGACTATTCAAGGTACTAGGGATCACTGGATCAGATTATTCCAAAAAAGATAAAATACAACCTGATACGACCTTTAAACCTTGAATATTATATGCTTAATTAAACATGTTTGCCACTCTTGTCATGTGACGAGAACTTAAGTAATCATATCAGCTCTGTGGACATGCACTGCCTGGCAGGAAAAGTCACATTCTCTAATATTTGGCCTGTGGGGGGCAGTGTTATGATCTGGTGTTACTTCAGTCGGTAACTTCTAGATTCAGCAACGTCATGTGCATCATGTTCCAAGACAACAATGCCAGAACTCATCACACTCAAATTGTAAAAGAATGTTTCAGGGAGCATGAGACATAATAGTCTCACAGGGATTGGCCACAACAGTGTCCAGACTTTAACATCATTGGGAATTTTTGCGATGAGGTGGAGAAGACTTTTAACACAGGGGTCCAATTCCCGCATCATAAATACGGGAGCTTGGCAAAAAATGAATACAACTGTGGATGGAAATAAATGTTGTGACATTGCATACACTGATCAAAACAATGCCAACAAAATATTGGCATGTGTGACTTTTTTTGGCTGGAGACTTCATTGTGGTTTGTTTATTTCGTCTTTTGCGTGAGCACAATAGTTGTTACACATTTGGAGCTTTATATCTTTGAAATAGTGATGGCATCGGCACAAATCCATTATTAGGAACGTAGTTGTTTGGGTAATAAGATGGAAGAAAAGGTGGTAGTGAGCCAACCATCACATAAACATGACTGTGTTTTGAAACAGTGCTCATGTGAACAATCTCCTCCTTTGATGTTTGGCTTTGTCTTGGTTCCGGTGCGGGTTGATTATAAGGCTTAGTGCATTAATATAAGCAAAAAGTCATGTGAATTCCAATAAGACCACTCTCTTACATGTCACATGGCAGTCTTTTGGATCTATATCTGTTCTAGGGCCACAAAATTAAAACTACTGATCACATTTGTCCACACAGTCCTGAGAAAATCTGATTTTAGTCACAGCAAATGGAAAAAATGGATACAAGTGAATTCTGCCTGGAAATGTGAACATATTCATGTCCAAGTGGGTCTTTGCTTCTGAGTCTAAAATATTGTATACTCTTTCCAGGTCCGCTGTAACCCTGTGGGCATCTATGGCTCTCGCAAAGCTGGGATCTGGAGCGAGTGGAGCCATCCCACTGCTGCATCCACACCCCACAGTGGTGAGTACACATTCACACACACACAGTGTAAGGTTAAAATACATCTTTTGGTCCATTTTGAGGAGCAATTTCTGTCACTGAAATATTTTTCATATCATGGTGCTCCACATATTCTGCAGTTCTCTCCCACCCCTGGAAACTGGCAACCTCATAGAAGAAAATTGTGCTATTTTACCCCTCTTGTTCAATCCTAAAGCCTGTTTTGCATTGTATTGGCAGTTTTATTCGGAGCAGATGCATCAGTTAAATCAAACCAAATCAAATTATTGTCAAACATTTCAAATCAAACCAGACTTTTGAATGTGTAATGTTTTCGTTGCTCCACAAAGAAATGATGAAAAGCCCAATAAAAGGAGGCTAAATATGACTTTAATTGCCTGAAAACCTGTTGGTTGTTTCTTTACTTGTGCTGTTTGCCCTACTGGATGTTATGAAGCTGTGGCTGCCTGTGGTTCCCATTTCCCCAAACCTTAGCAAATGAACTGTTGAGTGAATGCTATCAAAAGTGATAGGACTTATGGCCACAAGCATGAGGACACAAACTTCCTTCAAGGGGTTTCCAGACCTTTCCATGAAAGTCAAGAATTTTGGCTTAATATCCAGACTGATTAGCATTTGCATCATCAAGTGCCTGAACTTTTCCATTGCTCCAAGTGCACATTAATATTGTATCCAGCACTGGCACGCACACACAGGGACGCTACACAACTCAAACAACTTTCTCTTTGGCTCTCTCTCCTTTCTCGCTGGAATGTGACTATAGTAAGTCATTGTGTTTTAATCGAGTTCTTCAACACTTTATGCTTATGATTTATTATTATTTATTTTCAGCTTCTATGAGCGTTTACCTGAAAAGCACGAGATGAGCTTAAGAAATCCACTGCATTGTTAAACATTGCGAGTGGTCCCTAATTGTTCTGAGAACTTACTTCATCTCAGTTGTTTTACAAAATGGATGTCATGCTATATCGAAGAACTGAAACTAAAGACTGAGACCAAAAACTCATCAAAATGTTGACTGATGTTATGAATCAAGTGAGAAGCAGCATTTTATTTAGATATAGATTTAGATATAAACTGATTTGCCCCCTAAGGGCCATTCAAGAGAATACAGGTTTTAAGTACTTCTGTACCTTAAATTACATCCATTGCTTGTACACAGTGTATATTGAACGGTCCATTGTGTAACAGTTAGGCAGACCTGGGGCCATAGTGAGGTCATCGGTCAGGCACTGGATTTTTGTGGGTTTGTCCAATTAGAACATTAATTTTGAACTGCTATCAACTTGCTTTAGAAAAACAACAAAGTAGAGTTGAGCATGAAATCACGCACACAGACGGCCACCACATACAGTGCATTAGCATGTGTCATTTACACCACGGCAGGTGCAAAGTTAGTATAGTAACAAAACATGTGTACTCACCTTTTCTGAGTGTCACAGAGTGTCTCACTGTCGGCCTCTGGGTCCAACACAGCTACTCGAACCAGATGGCAGTTGCACTCACCAAAGTGTTCGCACAGCTCTGCACGCTCAACCTCCACAGCAATCGCTATCTCATGGGTTATTTGTGCTTGGGATCAACAGTGCCGCATTCACACACAGGAAAATTCAAAATGTCTGCTTAGTCCCACTGTCACATGAAAAAACAGGAACATGGCTGGTGCTGCTACAAGCAGTAGCTCATCAGTGGTAGCAGACGTTTCTGTTGGAACAATTGTCTTCCTTCCAGAAGTTGTTAATGATAAGGAAAAACCTTCACATGTCCATATTTTAGCCAAAACCTGAAGAGAGTGACCTAAGTCCACAGCTGTTAGCTGTTTGGTTAAATACCTGTTGTACACAAAACAAACAGGAAGCACACAGGTGTTCCCTCTTAATTTCCAGCCAATCACAGGGCCATCAGATGATTGACATGCCTCCAGCATCTCTGACCATCAAGATGCATTCACTTGCCTCCAGGAAAATCTCATTAACAATACAAACTTCATTCTTATTCTACTTAACATTATACAGATTCAACAGGCTTGTGCTTGAAAGGGGCCCACAGAGTTTCTGCCCACCCAAAGCACCAGATCTGCATTTAGAAGGGTTTATTGGCAGAAGTTGAATATATTACTCATACATATGTTTGAATAAGTGTAAAATTGCTTTAAAATACAATTGATTTTGTTTTGGAGCCTTAGAATAAGGCCTTCAAATGTAATTTTGGCAATGGTCTTAATATTTTTGCTGTGTTTCTACAGTAGCCTGAATGGACATACATTGAATATGAATATTATGGAAGTAAAGAACAGCTCTGCTCACATAAAAACATTGCACAAATCAATGAAGAAGAAGTAGGAAATGGCAGGGACACTTGGAGAGTGGAGAGAGTTATGTGTTTACATTCTTTCTCATATGTGACAAGCTTGGGAAATGGAGGGGTGAGCAGAGGAGTCCTGTCTCTGCACTTTCACCAATAGATAATCATACATTTTCACATGATGGACCATTGCATATATAACCTTTTAATCTTGTTTTTGTTTGTGATATATTTTTAATGTTTTGTAACCTAACTATTTATTCTGCCCAAATTCCAAGCCACTGAAATGTAATTTAGTTTGGCTGTGCACTGTTTGTGTACAATTTGAATGACAGTATTTTAAATTTATTAACACACATCTGGATAAAATAAACAATATTTCACAAAAGGTTCAAACTATAATTACCTCTATGGTGTTTAGATTTTTTTTGTATATAGTAGCACCTATGCCACTTAATTTTTTTCAAGTCTGTTACCACTAAATACTGCAGACTAATTTTATAACTATACCTCCCTCCTCCCTCTCTTCTTGTATTGCAGAGCGCTTCATGTCAGGCTCCTGTGACTCCAAGTCCAGCGGGGACTCCAACTCCACCTTGCGGCGGGAGCTGAAGCAGTTCTTCGGCTGGGTGCGTAAACACGCCTACGGCTGCAGCAGCATGTCCATGAAGCTGTACGACCAGTGGAGAGTGCTGATGCAGAAATCCCACAAAGCTCGCAACCAGGTAGGTAAGCATCAATAATGCAGGGATGACGCACAAGCAGACACCAGCATATACTCATATGTAACCACAGACATGTGCTGTGCACAGTGACGTGCACGCAAAGTTAAAACAGTCTGTCTTATAAGAGCTGATTTGTAACAGATTTTGTCTTTTAATTTAGGTTCTCCAAGGGGATAAATCCTAGCACATGCTGCCTCTATAGGCACAAAACAACACAAGAAAAGAACTGAGTGAGTGTGATTTGTGTTTATGTTTGTGTGTGTCTGTGAGAGAGAGAAATGGGAAAGAGATTGTATTCATATATGGGAAGTATAAAGATAATTTGTTCTGGACATTTAATGCGGATAACAGCAATGAAACGAGAGAGGACATCCAAGGAAAAACTGTGGGATATTCTTCCTTGAACGCATCGCTTTCCAGTCGACATGAGTGCTGCTTTTGCCTGCTACATTTGCAGCTGGGAAGGACTGAGAAGATGAATGAGTCATGGATATCCTGGTGTTACGTGGACTACTCTGCTTTCACAAAAGGAAACTGTAGCCTGAATAACTTGGACAGCAGTAAAGACGTTTGACATGTGCCTGCTCTACATGTGCACAGAGGAGGCCGAAAACAGATCCAAGCAAAACAGAAGCGTCGGTCGGTCGAAGCATCCAAAAAAAGAGGCTCCTCTGACCTCTCTGAGTTTCTCCTGTGGATTCAAAGCACCATCTAGTGGCTGAACGTCCATGGACACTTCATTCAAAGAGAGAAGAGGAAATGAGCAAATTATCATTCAGTATTTCTAATTCATGATTTGTTATATACGTGGATAATGTGCCAAACTGGTTCACCCAGGATTCCTCTGTTTTCTGAGTGACAGTGTGTGACTGATGATGACTTGATGGTGTTTGGGTGTGGAAACTTTTCACTGCCTTTTTATTTTTGTACTGAGTTGAACCAGCATATTTAAAACTGTATAAAGTTATGTTTTATTTCTTAAGTTATGTTTAGTTTAGTAAAAGAAATATCAATGACTGAAGTTGTTATCATGTTGATCTATAAAAAAAAAATATTGTCTGAAAAATACACTGTTTGGAAATTACTTTTCAGCTTATGTAACAGACATTTCTGTTGTTGAAAACACTTACAGTGAAGGGTTGGATTGAATAACCACAAAACTCATTTCATTTTCCAAAAATGCACATGAATCTACATCAAGGATTACATTTGGTTTTAAAAAAATCACCACCAAAATCAAATTATTTCTTCTATGGACCATAATTTACAGTATGTCCCCATAAAACTTCAAAATAACTTTTGGTATGGTAAATGCAGACACAAAATTAACCTTTTTGAGAAAAGTTATGTAAAAGAATGCAGAATTACCAGAAACTAGAGAAGAAAATAAGTCTCTATGAGATGCCTTAAGTCTAACTTAAGTCTTTTTGTATTCGTATTTATTTACTTTCTGAAGAAATGTAAAAAAAAAAAAGCCTTTTGGGGCTTTTTTTTTGACATTTCATAAACGGCACATAAACCTGAGCACACTACCTGAAAATACCAGAAACCTAAGAGCAACATTTTTTACTTTGCTGTTTTATCAGTGTCTTTTTTTTCCTTTTCTTCTATTTATTTTTATTTTCTTTTAAAAGAATCTTTTTTAAAATGTTTAATCTGCAGCTGTTAAATACACACAATTGTAGCAAAGAAAGTCATGCTCATTGGCTAGTTTAGCTAAATCCATGATCAAATCTGAAAAATGCACTTATTAATATTAAATATTAAATAAAAATAAATGCAAATATTACCAGCTACATTCATTTCACAGTAAGTTACTGAGTACAACTGCATTCAATTACTGTGCTTTCGGCGGTAGGTTACTGTATAATTTTAAAATAAATTGCCATAAATTGGCAGCTGTTAACTCACACATACATATATAACTGTGATTTATCAGCATTTTCATGTGGACATAGTGAATTTAACTATAAAAAGTACAATTAAAAAAGGACTAGAAGAGATTCCTGTATTAACCACAACAGAACACAAAACATGGTTATGTTGTGAATTACCACAGCTGAAGCCTGTGAAATGATAATGATGTAATGTATTGTGAAATTCACAGTTTAGGCCTGGAAAACCCTGCAAATAATTTACAGTGTGATCATTTTTTGCAGAAAGTGAAGGTGTGAGACGTGGACCCGGAGTGAACGGACCGCGATGAACCAACAAATGCTAAAACAACATGTTGTAGCTCAAAGTTTATGAACACAAACACAAAAACCCCACATGCAGACCACATTGGCTCTGTGATCCAGCGTTCCACTAAATATCTAAAACCTGCCAATGTGTGTTTGCTGACAAACCACCAGGAGTGAAAACAAAACATGACTTTGAAGGACAATTAAAAAAAACTGACATCAAATACTTTCCCCTGAAAGTATTTCCCAGGCTACAGCTGATTCCAATCTCTCCTTAATGAGCTGCATATTTTTACACAGTGTCTCACACAACACTGCTGCTTTGTCATACAGGTTATCCGGAAAACATGAGACGCCACTGTTGTGCTTCCTGTTGGTGTCCCGGGGCGTGCAGCGAGTTCATCACACCGCAGCGTCTTGTTACTGATCCCGAGATCACGCAGAGTCACTGGTGCTTAATATTTAACCAGTGTGGAGTTTGTCTACGTCACGGCTTTAGTTACTTCTGTGCCCAGAATTAGGACAATGACAGAACAGCAGCGTGAATTTCTACCTGATTTTTTCCTCAAAAAAGTGCAGCCTTTGCCAGACATGAATCTTTCTCAGGGCTTTTGTGCCACATATAACACTTTGTGACCTAGTTTGGAATATGATGCATCTTTGGTGAGAGAAAACATTTTACCTGTTGTCAAAAGTACAGCTGACTTTTCTCTGACAGGAAAAATACAGTGTTACACAAAATGCTTCACATTGACACTTTTCGCTACAAATACATTCAATTCAAATATAAAAGTATATAGTATAAACTGTTGAAATTTGCTTTTCGGGTAACTTTATAATTTGAAATTCTTTTTGTCAACCTTTACTTCATTTACCAGTAAAAACGTATATGCATCAACTTCCTGCACTAAAAATTCAGTTTTTTTTTAAAACACAAAATGTTCTAAAAATAAATGTTTTGTCAGTTTTACTACACAAATCGATGTTTGCCTTTTATTTGTAAAGCATTAGTTCTGTAAATTATTGTCCTGTTAGGCTTCAGAGTTATTAAAATGAAACCACATGACACATATGAAAGAAAATATTGGAAATGTCAAAGAAACCAAAATGAAAAATCAACAATAACATACAAATGAACAAGTAAAGGAAGTGATTTAATATGCTGTAGTTTCTTTCCACCATTGAGTGCTGTGGGTTTTTAACTGTGATGGTTTTCAGCCAATAGAAAAGAAAAACACAGGCAGATCCATGGAGATTGTTAAAGCGTCTGTTTGTTATTGTTTATCGAGCCTCCTTTCTTGGAAATAGACATTTGGAATGTTGTTACATCTTATTACATTTACCCTGGCAGGTAATGAATCATTCAGATCTTAAACTGATTCTAAATAGATATTTTTTTTGAAGACTTTTTTAGACTCAACGCTCCATGGTTTTCATTACGCTGATGTTCAGCTTGTCAAATATCCACATGCAACAGGAGATCAGTACTTTTCATTTTTAATGGCATGTATTCTGCTGACTGAGGTCCAGTTAGTCACAGTATACACAGCGAAGTTGAGTGTCAGCACAGTCACTGCTAATCAGCTCTACTATAATCACCTTTGAATAGGAAGATAAATACACGTCATCACATGTGAAGTGATGCCTTCATGTTCAGCGCACTCATATCTGCACAGACACAGTCATTCTTAAGACAACTTCCTTCCACACAATCAGTTATAACTAGGTTCTTTCTTAACCCTGTTTTTGTGGCACAGATCTGAAGCATTTTTGTCCTAAAATGGACCTCAGGGAAAAGGAGGTGGAGAGAAATCTGGGTCGTACCCAGCACCTCAACCAATCTAGGGTTTCTTCACCTCACAGTCATGTATAATTCAAACTAGGAGGGTGCTGATCACCTGGAGAAAAGCACACAAGTGAAGGATGTGTCTACTAGTCACAGAGGGACCAGAGAGGAAGAGAAGAGGAGGAGGTATGGAGGAGGTGGTGAAGAAACGGCCAATAATCTCTGCCAAAGAAAGAGGTCAGTTAAAGGAATCTGTATCCCTGTGTGTGTGTGTGTGTGTGGTTGTAGACCCACATGGAGTGTATTAAAGCTGAACTGGTTGTGGTATGAAATTTCTCACAGCATTAAACTGTCGTTGCTCCATACTTGTTTGGGATTTCTACTTTGTTTAGAATCCTTTCTCAAACAAGTGGAGGAAGGACGTTAAAATGCATAACCATAGAAAATCAGTCAAAGAGCTGCATGTGGAAACCATCAGAGGCAACGCTGCAGCCGGAGCCAGAGAGCGGTGCTTGTGCTTTACCTCTGCTGCTGCTACGGACTGAAACTGTTGCATCATTTTATCACTGTCCTCCTCCTCGTCCTCTGTCCCACTGTCAGGCCCAGGACCTGGACGCTATGCTCTGCCCCCTACAGTCGGATACATCAACCATGACTTCACCAAACCCAGCAGCCCTGCATACTCCTTCCACAGCCGCAGCCGCAGTAAGATTTCACCAGTAAATCTGTATGGGAGGTCGCACTATTCTGCAGCGGCCCACTTTAAACCCCATAACTTGTCAGGTTCAATTATTTTTATGGTAGCTCATCTTTTTTAAGAAGAAAAGTGTTGTTTTTTTGTGTTCAGTGCCGACCACTGCAGACTCCAGTCCAGGACCAAGATACCACATTGATGACAAGGTTACCCGCTTTGGCCGAATGGAGATGCCATCCTACTCTATTTTGGGCAGAGGACGGAGCACAAGGAGTAAAGGTGATACAATGGAAAGGAGAAGAACACATCCACAAGATCTCACTTAGATGTGTTATTATTATTTTTACTCTTATACTTTTGAGGTACCCAAGGCCATTTTACCAGAGCAGGAGTAGTAGAACACACATAGTGTATAGAAAACATACGTGCAGTAAGCACAGCAGCAGACTGAAGGAAGATTTGATAAATGGGATAAAGAAAAGATGGCTTCTTTCATAGGTGAACTGTTCCAGACTCCTGGACCTGGAACCTACAGCCCAGAAAAGGCTCCGCCTCTCAACGCTCACCACAGACCTCCATCTTACACCATCAGCTCCCGCACCAGATATCGCTTTGTAGATGCTGTGCCAGCACCCAACAGGTTTTTAATTATTACCATTATTCAACAGCGAAATGACATGAATGTGGTGACATTTATTAAGATGAACCTGGACAAAATTAAAGAACTAAAACAGCTGAGCCCTGTTTTTTTTTATGTTAGTCAAATTATATTAAGCAGTTGACATGCTGTGATTTTTCTTGTTAGCTGTGGAATTGGCAAAACTTTACATTACAGTATAATAAAATAATAAGTAATAGCTTGATATTAACAATGGTAAGTGTGTTTGTGTGAGCATATGAAAGGATTTGTATTGGCATTTGTATTATACTGATCTATCAAGATATTACAATGAAAATAATATGATATTACTGTATTATTACCTCCTCTTTTACTACACTTTTCCCTTTGTGACAATCAAATTGAATGTTGCATTAGAAATGAGATGGCATGACCATATTATCACCTTCCTGTTAGGTTATTACCATGTTGTTACTGCATTGTAATGTAATTTTTTTTCTATTCTATTGAAGTTTTAGGATCAGAGATGACAAACTGAGTGTTTCTTTCCACCAGCTACACTCTGCCTAATCTGCTGGGTTGCCAGGTTCCTAACAAACCCTCCAGTGCCAGTTACAGCTTCTCAGGCCGGAGGAAGGTCGGTGCTCCTTCTGAAGATCTCGCCATGAGCCCCGGACCAGCAAAATACAACACCATCAACACAGACATTTACCGCCAGCGGCAGCCCTCCTTCTCCATGCAGAGCCGTACCAAAAGGCCAAGTTATTCCTCAACTATTCCAGGTCCAGGTGCATACAGGCCGGAAAAGTACCATGTGCATCTTCCTAAACCCCCGTCCTTCACTATGGGCATCAGACACTCTGAATTTGTCACCCCACTTGTTGTGGATATAGTTGATTGACAAGCTTCTCTGTGGGTTTTTCCTCAAATGTCTCATTTTATTGAAATTTTCAACACGTGTCCTCAAAGACAAGCAATACACCAAACACTAAAAACAATAAAAAAAAAAAAAAATATTTTATAAATAAAGCAAAAAATGTCAACATCCTTTGCTTGCATTGTTTGTGCAGTTAAAACGACGACTCAGCGCGTGTGAAGTTCTCTACTCCGACGTCACTGGTCGCTTGACGATAAAGACGTGTGACAGGGAGCGTCTATGGGTCTGTTGGCGGAATGGTGATGTTCACGGCTGAACTCCAGTCGCTGCACTCTCCCAGACCCAGAAGCTCCCTGGCGCACACCTGGAACAGGTACAACCTCCCTGGGGTCAGACCCTTCATTTCCACCTTTGTGCTCTCAAACGGACCCAGCTGCAGGAAAGAAATAAACAATATACTGAAACCTGCAGTATCAATTTACACCTTTTGGGTTGAGTTGAGTGTGGAACAGTTAATTTGACACATAAAATGTCAGTTTGAAAAGAATTAGCCTTTGACTTTATATTTTTGAGCTGGAAGTGTTTGTGGCCACAGTTTATTAAGGTTTTATATCTTCTAACTGTATTAATGTTGTATATGTCATAATAATAAATGCATAATATAGTATCAAAATATTTCAATTAGCCCAATAACTGAATATTTCAACTAGCAACAATACAAGTTAATATACATTTAAATAATAGAATTGGCTCTGAATTCATTAAAAGGACAAACATCAGCCAGAATAAATTTTCAACATCTATTGATGCAAAAGCTTTAAGTCAAATACTGATTAATATGAGCATTAGTATGAAGCGTTTATAAATAAAGTAGAAGTTATTATTTACACATTTTCAAATTTCAAATTGTAGCTACTGGCTGTGAAGGCTGCATTTATTACTGTATGTTTAATTGTTTTGTACCAGTTAAAAAGGTAATACATAGAGCATATGATGGCATCAATTTATGTTGATGGCAGTGTTCAATCATGTTTTAAATCCATTACTGTCAATATTCAAACAAAGGTTGACCCAAAAAAATTAAATCACAAATCAAATCACAATGTCTTGCAACTTGTAAGTCATTTATAAGGATAATTTATTAAAAAAAAATCTGAATAACTGAACACAGAAACCATAATTAAACACTCAAATGATGTGCAATGATTATGTTTTAATCAAACCATTCAAAATTCATATGAGACCTACGTAGATTTCAAAATATAAAGAAAATGGTTAATCAGTTTGTTCTTTAGCTTTGACATCATTGACGTCGGTTTCAGAGCTTAAATCTGTGATGAAGGTCATTCTTACCTTGACAGATTTTGGGGTGCCCTTGTTTTCCCACTGGTACATGATCTGGTATTTCAGGGGAAAGATATCCAGGTGGATCCAGGTGGATGGAGGAGACCATTCCACCACCACGTTTCTGATGTTACATGTAGAAACCTTGACATCCACAGGAGGATCAGGTTTCACTGCACGTCAAAAAGAGAGACAGGAGTAACTTTTCCTCTCATACCATTACACCTCTTTATCTATGTTTCTTTCTTTTTCCTTCATTCTTTACTGTATATATATATTTTTGCATAATTGCAGTCCTCACCAATATCCTCCAGCATAAAACTTGCAAGATAGGAGCTGCTTCCACCAGAGGAAACAGCTGTGACATTGATGATGTAATTGGTAAGAAGCTTCAGGTTGGACAATTGGCAGTGCCACACCTACAACACATGACAGATAATATGAGAGGGTTGGCAGTACTTGTCATTTAAACACATGAACATTTGAACATCTTTTCTGTAATTTGGTTTAAAAATTCAGTCGATGAAAATCATTTATTGTTGATTAAAAGTCAATGTAATTTTTTTTTTTTAAATCCATTCCCAAGCCATGGCTTTATCAGAAAGCTTTCCCTGACTTGAATTTAAATCCTGCATTTCTATCCTCTAAACTCTTTTCACCTTTTTTTCACCTGGTCCTTTTAAAATTGTTTTTTATCATTTATTCTAATGATTTCTCATGATGATGATGATCACTTTAAGGAAAAGATCTCCAAATTATAAACAATATAAACAATGGCAAATATTAAAAAAAAAAAAAAACAAAAAAACATAATACTACAACTTGTAAAAACATTGTACAGAGGAATTCCCTCTAAAATGAACACATAATTCCACTTCTCTCATTTCACTGGCATAAAGTCAGCTTTAGCAAGAAAAGCAAATAGAACTAAAAGGGGTTTTCCAAAACTCAACCAGCTGTATGACACAAGCTTAGGAAATGCATTTTGAAATTTTGGAAGATGAAAATACTCACACACACACACAAAAAAAGTATAATGTGTGATTGGTTTCATTTCTGCATTTCTATGGAAAACCCCCTCCTTTACTGCAGAGATGCTGTGTCTGCTGTCAGTTAACTGGTACCTGCTCAGATGAGGACGGTGAGGACACAGAGGATGAAGAGCTGGGTGGGATGACATGGCACTGCTTGGTGATTGGCTCCCCGTGTCGCTCACTGCCAAACACACAGGAACACACATGATGAGCTGCTTCATGACTCTCAACGCATGGAGAGAGTTTTACTAAAAGGGGTCAGTGGTTTGGGTCGGCACAGCAGCCGCAGCAGCAGGAAGAAGGTGAGGATGAATGAGGAAGAGGAGAAGAGCTATGTCTGTCACATTCACCTGTATGTAGCAAAGTAATGTGTCGGTGGTTCATGGGAAGGTTCGGGCCAGGAGCAGAGCGTTCTGTTTGGATAGCTCGCACACCAGCAGTGCACTCTGGGAGTGGATGGAGGATCTGGAGGAAGAAATCCCAATGAGTCCATTTAAAGTATCACATTAGAGCATGAATCACAGAAAACATTCCATTCACACACACACACACACATATATATATATAACATTCATATATATATATATATATAAATTTATAAAAACAGATTGTGTTTATAGTAAATCCTTGCTTATTTCATATTTATTTGTGAATTAAATATAATATTTTGAAAAAGATGGTAAAGTGAAACAATTATTAAAGACAAAATGTTGCAAGATTAAGAGGTTGTTCATTTCTTTGTCTCATTACGGGATTGTCGGGATCCTTTTTTTTTAGTTACCCAAACTAATGTGGTGAGTTATGTGTATATTTTTTTAAATAACATGGATAAAATTAAGTTTAAATTAATCTGCCAAACATGTCTTGAAAATAATTAATAAAAAATAAATTAATTTACAAAATTACCATGATATTAGCTGTTACAGATATACAGGCTTTAAATTTGCTCTCGTCACGATTTATATTTTGATACGGATCAAAGTGGTTGGCCATTTGAACCAGCTTTGTTAAACACTGGTTTATGTTTTCACTTAATCTTGTGGCAAGTCATAGTATTAGCAAAATAAGTGGATGAATTTCTGAGCACAGATGCACAATTTAATGCAGAAATATGAGCTATCCAGTAGCAGTATACTTAGTTAACTCAGTTATATTGGTATTGAAAGGAGGTAACGTGGAAGATTTACTTTCAAACCACTGTTTAAAAACCCCGTCATCACATGGACTAAATATCTACGATCTCCTAAAATGTATACATTGTCTTTAGATAGGTGTACAGATAAAAGGTATTTATGACATGCATACGATGTTAAAGCCCTGCCTATACAGCTATGAGAAATTATTTATTTTTGTATTGGTGATAATCAGTTTCTCATTAAGTTAAAATACCAAATTACCCACTGATAATTTGCTTCTTACCAACTGGTGGAGGTTGGTCATTTTACTGATGACGCCTCTTCAAGATCAGAAACATTTATAATGTAGGTCGCTCCTACTGTGACACATGTGCTGGTAATCACAACAGTCGTCATCAGTAAAAAAGATTCTTATGTGATAAACAAAGTTAGACATTGTATTTTTACTGATAAACCCAGATATGTTTAGTATTTTCTTCTGTGTTCAGCACCTCAAAAACATCCACTTGCATTAATTAGGGACATATAGGGACTGTCAAGTATGGGCAAGGTGGAAATCCCGGTTATTTTGATCAACACTGCAACTAGGATTCTGAAACTAGGAATCTCAAGGTTGGAAACCCCTGTAATAAAGATTACTTGTGAAGCAAGTCAGGAAAAAATACTTTGTAATCACAGTAAAATAAACAAAATAACAGGACACAAACAACCTCAAACACCACAGCATGACATGATTATAAAGAATAATTAAGTCCTCCTCCTTGTTTGGGGTTAGGGTTGTTTTCTTTGTGACTAATGCATGTTGTATACACACTGACATAAGACTCACAGCACAAGCTGGAAACAATGAACATTAGACTCACTTCCTGATGTCACAGTCGCTCTCAGCAGGTCCAGTGCGTGTCCTCCAAGGACACACATGAGCAAAATCACAGTGCCAAACATACCAGCCATCATTATTCCTTGAGAAAAAAATAATTCTGACTTCATTTTTTAAGCTGTACAGATACTGAGGTGAGCAAATTCAAGACCTGTCTCCTACTATTCTCCTTTGCTCGGTTTCTCTCAGTTACGGTCTGCTAGTCAAAGTTCAGAGATAACAAACAGCTGGCAGACGTCTCTTGTCTGTGCGGGTGTGTGTGTCTGGGCAGCAGCTGATCAGCACTTTAAAGAAGGCAGAAGTGGTCAAAGTGAAAGAGGAACAAGTGAGTGGGGTAAGTTTGTGAGTTTTCTTGTCAGGTTTCTGTATGTCACAAGTGAAAAGTTGATTTCACACTTACTTTTATTGAATGTTCAATTTCAATCATTTACAAACGAAAGTGTTATATACAAAAAGGCTCACATGGCACATGATATATGGGAGAAACCTTAGCAGTGAATGCAGTTTTTGAGACCTACAGTAAATGTCCTTGTGTAGGTGCAACTGTAAGTCCTGTCAGGTGCTTCCCCTCTGCCCTCCACATCGCCCACAATGCACAACATTAGAAATAGCAGCTACAGTTTTGAATACATGGTGCACAAACCCTAAGGAGGCACCTAGAGAGGCATGATGAGTGTGTGATGTCTAGGCTGTCACACTTTTTCTTGATTGTCACCGTGACGCCACGACAGCATCTTGCTGCTCCATCCAGACGGGGAGCCGCCGTGGAGGTGCCAGCCCAGCGCTGGAGCCCCGTCCCTGGGTATGTTGATGCCATACAGTCCCCCGCCACTGGATGTGCGCAGGGAGGTGAAGGCCTTGTTGATCCAGCTGTTCTTTGCTTCCTGCAGCTGGTTGGTCATGAGTCCCTTCTGGTGCTGCAGCTCCTGAGAGAGAGGAAAACACACGGGCATGAAGAGAATGAAAACTTCACCTCATAACATGTGGAACCATATAACTTCTGTTGTCGTTTTTCTCTAACTGTAATATGATGTTAATTTGAGTAACAGACAATAACCAATAACCATATTTACTCACAACATAAGCACTTAATTGTTTACTTTTACATTTTACATTTAAAAACCCCGTCATCACATGGACTAAACATCTACGATCTCCTAAAATGTATACATTGTCTTTAGATAGGTGTACAGATAAAAGGTATTTATGACATGCATACGATGTTAAAGCCCTGCCTATATAGCTATGAGAAATTATTTATTTTTGTATTGTGATAATCAGTTTCTCATTAAGTTAAAATACCAAATTACCCACTGATAATTTGCTTCTTACCAACTGGTGGAGGTTGGTCATTTTACTGATGACGCCTCTTCAAGATCAGAAACATTTATAATGTAGGTCGCTCCTACTGTGACACATGTGCTGGTAATCACAACAGTCGTCAAGTTAGACATTGTATTTTTACTGATAAACCAGATATGTTTAGTATTTTTTTTCTGTGTTCAGCACCTCAAAAACATCCACTTGCATTAATTTTCCCACTGACATGTGTTGAGCATATATGGACTGTCAAGTATGGGCAAGGTGGAAATCCCGGTTATTTTGATCAATACTGCAACTAGGATTCTGAAACTAGGAATCTCAAGGTTGGAAACCCCTGTAATAAAGATTACTTGTGAAGCAAGTCAGGAAAAAGTACTTTGTAATCACAGTAAAATAAACAAAATAACAGGACACAAACAACCTTAAACACCACAGCATGACATGTAAACCCATTTTAAATAACACACTACAGGTGCACTGAAAAAAAAAATATTTCTTTGTATGAATTTGATTACTACTGTAAAATTACATTAAATTTATTTTCTTTTAAAATGTATACGCAATTGTGACTTTGTTGAGCCATTACATTTCATATTACAAAGTTATTATGAAAACAACCCCCTAAAGGTTTTAGGAGGTTGTTTCCTGAAAAATTTTACAGAATTGTCAATGTTAACTAAAATCATTATTTCTCAGCCTTTGGAGCAGATAGTGATTAAATAAAAACGTAGATATTTACATTTGCATCACGTAATTATAGGTGGATCTTGACACATTGGTCACACTCAGATGGTACATCAGGTCTTAATGTGATATTAAAGGGAAATGCTATGATTTGACATGAATATTGAATAAACTAATTGCTTGTACCAACATTTACCTGGATTTTGCACTTGGACTCCACAAGCTGGAGTTTGGTCTGGGCCAACTCCTTCTCCAGCTCCCGTATCTGAGCCTTAAAGGACTCCTTCTCCTGGTCTTCTCTCATCTGCTCCACCTCTATAGAACCTCCACCGTCCTCATCCTGGTCTGCTTCTGCCACCGTGTGGCCCTCAGTCTGAGCGTGTCCTGCTGCTGGAGAGGTTTGACGTGCAGTTGATGGTTCATCTACGTCTAAAATGTGCTGGCAGTGAGGGCAAGCCTTAACCGCACTCTGCAAACCATGAGATTAACAGCTTTAATGATGATATTAACAACGTTTGTCTCCACTGAACTGAAAACTCTTGACACCGACTTTAATAAATGATTTTAGTAAGTAAATTAAGCATGTGAGGGATGTAAACTTTTATAAAAGGCTTGGAAATGCGTAACAAAGTGTTAAAGATGGTGGTTGAATATATTAAAAGGAGGGATGAAAGTGTTTCTTCTCACCTTGAGTGAATCCAGCTGGTGCCTGTGGGCGATGCGCTGCCTTTCCAGACGGTTTGTCAGCTGAGAGCAGATCTGAGAGAAGGAACATCTGATATTAACATCCTTAAACAAAAACAAAGGACTCAATTCTTTATTAATATATATTTTATCAAATACACGCTTTAAACGTCTGTCAGTGATTGCCTTTACCTGTTTGTAGTCTGCGATGATGCCCGATGACCTTCTGACCTCCTGCTCTGTTTTCTCCAGCTCTCTCCGACACACCTCCTTCAGCTGCGTTACAACATGATAAGATAAGATAAGATAAGATAAGATAAGATAAGATAAGATAAGATAAGATAAGATAAGATAAGATAAGAAGTGTGAAATGTACAGTCTTACAGCAGCAAAGACAGTCAGGAAGAAAAGTAATAAATAATAAACAAGCATTTTAACATCTATGAATATAATGAAGAAAAATATTACATTTTAAGATGACAAAAGTAAAATAAAAAATAAAATATATACAACATAAGCCTAATATTTACAGAGTAAACAATGTAGAAACTCTATGAATTTATGAACAACACTGAATAAATATATTAATTTGGTACACAGTCGTCTAACGTTTGTGACTGAAATGCACTCAAAATGACCAAAATAACAACTTGAGCAATATTATCTTTGTTTATTTGTTTGTTTACTTTGTTCATTTTCTTTTTTTCTTATTTAATAACCTTGTTTTAGTCTGGTTTTGTTTTGTGTTTTCTTAATGTCACATTACCTGTCTATGTCCTGTGTTTGTTAGTATTTTTTGTTTTGTTGACACTAAAGTACATCAACTAGCATTGTATATATTGTTTGCATATAAAGTCACCAGTCACGTGATGTTCTTATTTTGTACCTTTGCAGCTTCCTCTTCCTTCGCTTTCTTCTCCTCTTCCGCAGCCTCCAGTCGATGTCTGGCCTGCAGAAGATTTTTGGTGAGTTCGTCCACTTTGTCCTCAGCCTGCCAACAGAGCACAAACAGTCTGAGATAATGTTGGATCCAAAAACAAAGAGATAAAATTGTCTTTTCTGCAACAAAGTTAGAAATAAACATACTGCACCGGGATATTTCAGGGTTTTATCGAACATTTCTTGGAATAAAGATTATTTTTAATCATAAATGTGTTTTAGGTTTATGTTGCTTCAGATTTATTGAGGCTGTTACCCCTTTTTTACTTTATTTTGTCAATATAAACTGTTATATAGTGCTTTAAAGTTAGCAATCATGACTCCACTGTGGAAATAAAACATGGCTACAACAACAGACTATAATGAAATATAAAATTCATAAAAAAAAAAAAAGAGTGGAATAGTTGGCATTTTTAAATAAACTTTAGAGCCCACAACTAACAATTATTTTCATAGTAGAATAATCTGTTGATTATTTTTAGAAATTGTTGATCAGTGTTTCTCAAAACTGGAAATGATGATATTATATGGAACAAAGAACCCAGACAATATTATATTCATTGAATAATCATTGCAGCCTTATTGAACTTTAAATCTTGCAGAATATGGGGCGGGACCCACAGATGGGACACAGGTGAAAGTATTTGGGCTGTCAGCTACATTTGCATAGTTTTGTCAGCATTTTACTGGCTTTTTGGATAATACATGCATATAATTAAATGTATTTTTATTTGTCAAACATATATCCCTTGCAAAAGGCCTTAATACCAAATTAAAATGATAGTAGTAGTGTTACAGAAAATACAGTAATTTAGTAAAAATTTTACATTTTGCACAAAAGTGCTCCACAAAGAATACATTTGGGAAACACTGGTTTAGATGATCATACCTTGTCCAGAGCATTTCTGAGGGCCACCTTGCTGGTGATGAGTCGATGAGCCAGGTTGTCATTTTCCTGCTCCAGACGGAGGCTGGCCTGCTGAAGACGGCGATTTTCCTTCTAAGTATAGGAACAAAATCTGTCAGGATTCGTGGGCAACAGCAGCAGAATATAAAGGCCCGTGATCAGAAAACTAAAGAATAGCAACAAAATCAAAAGTCAAACACTTCTGACCAGGTAGTTGTCCACAGGATCTTCATCATCCATTATCTGCAGCCGACTTTCCCTCAGTTTGGCTTTCTTTGACGGGACCTGAGGGAAGAAAATCAAATCTGACTAAACCGAGTCATGTCGAAAGAAAAGTTGACTGAAATGAACCCTCTCTGCTTTAACAGTGCATGATGCAGAACAAGTGCACCAAATTAAGAGCAGGAACCCAAAGAAGGTGCAGATAAGCTCAAAAATGAGATAAGTTTGAGAGTTTTCACAGAGTTTAGAGTAAAAATTATGATCTAAAAGTCTGAAATAATTTCAAGCAAACAGTATATATATATATATATATATATATATGAGAGAATTAATTTCCTTGCATTTTAAATTACAAGTCGAGGAATGAATGTGTACTAAACACACTAACTTTCCTTTTGTTTGTTTTTCAGATCAGCCTTATTCTCATGGTGACAGACTCTCCTTCCCACCAAGCCTTCTTTCCTATAAGCTTTTACATCGCAACCAAAACACTCACATTTTAGATTCCTGATCCTCCCTTATTTTAAACCAGTACTGTCTGTGCTTTTACTCTGGTAATTGTTGCACTTTCATTGCTCTTTTATTGATTTTACCTTACTGTTAACATTTTTAAATGGATTACCTGTTGTTTTTTTTTCCTTCTTTCTTAACGGCGTATTATTTGAGATGTCCTTGGGAAAAGTGCTTCTAAATAAAATTTATATTATTAGGGTTTTCGCAATAATGGAATTTCAAAATCAATACCAATACTGAGGAAAGCAATCAATACTCAGTACCATTTTGTGTACAGTAACAGGCATTTGGAACAAAATGGAATTAAAAAAACCCGTTATTTTCTGTGCATCCAGTGACTTATGTGGCACCATGTTTGATCAAATAGAGTGAAATTGTCTTGATGCTACTCAACATTTGTTTAGATTCAGTCGTGGATTTTAACAAACACATCACTTTTAGACACAAATAATTGTCTTATCCTATTAAATAACACTGTTATCGTAACAGAGGACAGCATGGTTGGTGTGAACACTATTGTGAAATAGAATATGATTTAGAATATGATGTGAATAATGGTTATATTCATAATTAATTAACCTGTAGATTATTTTCTCGATTAATTGAGTCATCGTTTGGTTCATAAAATGTTAAAAATGTTGATCAGTTTCAAACCTGGAAATGATGATGTTCAAATGTCTTGTTTTGTCCACAAACCAAAACGATTCACTTTTAATGATTTCTTTGTCATATGGTGCAAAGAAACCAGAAAATATTCACATTTAAGAAGCTGAAGAATCAGAGAATGAAACCCCGTCCACAAAACAGTTGACAATTAACTTAGTAATAGCAGAGTAATTGTTTCATCCATAATCTGATTCAATTTAACTGTTTTCCATAGATTATCTGAGTACAAATGTTTTTGACAACCCCAGTCATAATGATAATATTATCAAAAATAATTAACACTGGCACTGCATTAATTCCATGCTGAAAAAGCAATTTTATTCTAATCAACCAATTAAAATTATTGCCTAGTAAATTACAACATAATAACAGTGTAGTCAAAGCTGTAGTTTTTGAAAATCAGTGTGAACTGTCATGTAAACTAAAATACCCCATGCAAAGGGGAGTCTTACTGTGAATGTTGGTCCTGTTTCTGCCACCAGACAGGCCAGGATCTCCTCCTCGCTCATCTGCTCCATAACCTCGGCATCGTATGCCATCATCGTGGACACCTCTTCCATCATGTCGGCTGAATATGTTGCTGCCGCTCACACAGACACAGTCTTTGCACAGGTGAATTTCAACCAAATTTAAGAAAATCTACCAGCAGCGAGTTAAGAAAACAAATGCAAACGTCTTGTTTGCTTAATCGCGGTGATGCAAGTAAGCGTGAACAGGGGGGGGAAAAGAGTGGGTAAAATCAGGTTAAAGTCCAAGACATACCCATGGGATTAAACTCAGTTTGTCGTCCAAATGTGGAGAACAGGAAGAGATAAACTCCCTCTTTCACCTGTAAGCAGTGGTGAGGCTCCACTTACACGCAGCGTTATAACAAGGAGCCTGTGCGTTACATGTGTACGGGCAGTAACAGGTTCAACAAGCTTTAAAACGAGCCGTAAGGGAGTGTGAAACAACAACAGGGTAGGATACACCCACTCCAGTGATCACCTTTCTTATCACATCACACGTCTTCTCCCTCCCTCTTAAACTCACACACATGCACACACCAACAATCCGTTCTGGTTTATGTTTGGTTTTTATATTTTAGTTTCATCAATTTTTCCCTCTTTTTTTTCCTCACTACTCAGATGTAAATGATGTAAGAGGTGATGTCGGGACAAAAGATTGTTGCTCTTTTATTGTCCTGGGCTGAGCTGCCTGGAAAACAGGTCCAGCAGGTAAAGTGACAGATGAATGCCAGAGAAGGATTCAGCACCTCCACCCAGTTTTTTTTTTCTTCTCCATTTTAATTTCTACGTCACACAATGTAGTTTCTCCTCATTTCTCCCATAATCCTGATTTCTTGTCGTTGTTCTTCATGACGGATCGGTTTCATTTCCCACTTTCTAGAACCTCCCATACCACCAATACTTCTCACATCTCTCTTTAATTCCCTTCACTTTTTGTTTCCATCCTGTGTTGCTTTAGCTTTATTCTCACCATATGTTTTTACCCCTAAACGGGAACTGTGATTTCAACTTGTCTGAGACATCGTTAGTGAAGACAGACCCCAAAAAAAGTCCAGGCAGACGTATAAACATTTATTCCTCCTCAAAAAAAGGGAACAGTTTGTGAACCATGGTGGATTTTTTTTTTCCTGTACCAGAGAATAACACAATTTATTAAAGTTTCCCACAGAAAACTCCTGAAAATACAATTTAAAAAAAAAATTGATCAAATACAACCTAAAAATTCTAATGCTCTTTATGGTGCTGGTTGGCACGACAGATAAAACTCTTTCACCAAACTATACAGGGATCATATGTGAGTTTGTGTAAGTGGAGGTGAACACCAGTGTCTAAATGAAGAAATGCTCACGTGTATAATGTAGCACATACTGTACAACAATGAGGAGAAAGTTAGGAAATGCGATGAACGAATCTCACAGCTCAGTGAACACATTGCAGAATAATGTGAGAATATAATGAATAAATAGATTAAATATGTCTATTTGTGTTTATTTTCTTCCATATATTTAACTTGGCTTGAAGACCAATACTGCATAACTGTATGAACTACACCTTCGCCTCCTGATGTAAATCAATCTTTCCACACTGGGGCTATTCAAATTAAAGATACGATCAAAATTGACGAGTATGGAGGGAAAAGAAAATCATATTTGGTACAAACTCATTAAAAACACCCCTAAACCCTGACATCCCTCACAGAAACTGTAATACTCAAAAACATATAGACTCCAGCATATACTGTGGAATAACACTTCATCTTGTTACTGTACTGTATAGCAGATATAGTGTAATTGTCTACAGTTATGAAAATATGATACATGAGCCTATTGTATCTTATCACTGTTTAAAATCTAAGGACGTTTTCTGTCTTTTCAGTCTGTAAACATGGCAAAGGTTAACACCATAGCTGCGACAATTCGATAAATTGATCAATTATCAATCGGCAACCATTTCCGTCAGTTTGTTAAATGTAAATATGTTCCGTTCTCCTTGCTCTTCTGTGACATTAAACTCACTGTCTTTGGTTTGAACTCATTTTGAGGTTTGAAAAACAAAAATTGACTAAAAAAAATTGACAAAAAAAAAAACGAACAAATCAATCAAAAAAAACTAAAACAAAAAAAAAACAAGTTAATCAACAACAAAAACTAGGGAAAGCACTTAAAAATCACAAACCTGCACCAAGTAACATAAACCTACATGAGGTTTTACTGCATGACTTTTTTAAGTTGTGTTATTGAATATGTTGAAAACTGTGCTATCACCCAAGGGTAAAAAATGTAATATAAAGTGAAATAATTTCTTTTTTGGGTCATAAATGACACATCCAGAATATGTCATCAAAATCTGTCTTTAAATTTTTGAGTCATGCTGCTCACAGTCAAACAAACAACAATAAAAAAAGCATAACCTTGCTGAGGAGGTAATAAAGATCTGCAGCCCTAGTTAATACATCAACTTATATGGAAGACACAGCCGTGCCAAACTCCTTCTTTCACTGAACCACATGTCATATTGACCTTTTCTTTTGTGGTTGACTTTTTTCTTCTCACCGACTGAAACTAAACACTACAGGACGCACAGAAATGTCCCCAAAACTGGAAGTGTCTCATTGGCTCGTCACATCTGTCCTCTGGACTAAAACCAAAAGCAGCTCCATGAATAGTTTCTATAGTGGACAAACAAGCGTGCCACAAAGAACAAGTGGTAGCCCTGATATATGTAAGTGGGACAAAGGGGAGGGTGGGGGCTGTCAGTTGACACAGGCAGGTGGGAGGGGGGCAATAGAAACTTAGGAAGTGTTGTTGGTCCAGGTTTTAGACTAAACTGTAACCAGATGTGGTCCAGTTTTTTGGACTCTGTGTTATGTAAAGGTGAAGATCAAGCAACAACAGGCTGCAGCTATACTGAGCACACAATGTGTTTGAGCTTGGAGCCTGCATGAGATCGGGTTTCACCTCACAGTTGAAGCCCCCTTGAGGTCGCACAGGGGGATTTGACTAACATTTGACCTGATTGATTTTGAGTTTCATGTGCAGGAAACAGTGATAGACAATAAAACAAAACTCATATTTCCACACAGTAAAAGAAGGTTATTTCTGTGGCTTTGCAGAATATAGACCTCAAACTCTAATCTTAGTTTCCAATTACACGTTTAGGGTTTTTCAAATTTTAAACCAGTAGTTATCAATAATTAAGGAAGTCACTTTTCAGATATTTTCTTGATATTAAAGTTTTTTTTTTTATTCAATGGAGCATGTGCATGTGGTTCTGGTTTCCTTTAAAGCTGCATAATTTCCAAATAGTTCCCATGTGCACCTCTGATGAATTGCTCTTGTAATCAAGAGAATTATTTAGTCAGTGCCTGCACATCAATGGAAGAGTTTTAAAAATAATCAATAAACATCTACATAATTTCTTTCCTTTTTACTAAAATGAATATATTGTAACATCCAGAAAGTCTCTGGGGGAAATTATTTGAAAATGATTGAGAAAATGTGAAGCAATAAATCATGGTTTTTTTCCTACTTCATTCATGACTCAAAGCGAAGTTTCATAACTCATCTTGGGGTTTGGTGAATAACTAAACTTTAATTGAAGATATTTATAAATCATGTGCTGCTTATTGTCAACGGGGCTTATGGAAATTGTTTATTGTTTGAATCAATGGCACTTAAACAAGAAAAATGACCTGGGACTCGTTTGTGTTCACACTCACATTTAGCTTCGGTGTCACCACCTTTGAATCTGGCACCAGTGCAGGTGCGTTTACACCTGAATCATAACTACAGTCATTATCCAAACAGGCTACAGTGACATTTCCAACCACATTGTTTGGCCCAATTTTAACCCCTTCAAGAGCTGAAGGTTCACATTCATAACTACAAGTGCTTTTTACTTTCACATGAATCCATTGTTGCTGATGCAGGTCAATGCGCTCTGAAAACACGTAGGCAAAAAGTATCATTGTGACAAATAGATCAGGTCTAAATCTGATCTATGACAACATACAGAAGTGACACAAATTCAGTTATGGACAATATGATATCTGTGTCCACACATCAATGGGAAAAATTTGGATATGAGTCACTTCAGCCTGGTAATGTGTATGTAGCCTGGGTGCCATTTGTGATGTGGCCCAGTGTGAATCAAACTAAGGCTGTACAAGAGTTATGTAACTTATACCCACTGATCTAACCCTGTTTTAAGCAGCTGTCTGCAGAATCAGTTGATTCGTTGCCCACACAGAGTCTCTGCTCATTCACCTCCCTGGATGATGAAGAATCTGAAGTGAGCAATGTGCATTAATGTGGGTGTGTGAGTGTTACTGTGCTGTGTTATAATCATCACCTGAATCCAGTCCCAACAAAAGGACGTTGTCGTGTGAATGCCAGGTGTGAGTTAAGTGAGGTCTTCTTTGTGCCAGTGCTTGTGTGTGGTGGTGCAGCAGGGGTCAGACCTGGGTGCTGTAGGGCCGCGGCGGGGGAGGAAACATGTCCGTGGGACCGTAGTAACTCAGAGGGGAGGAGCGCTGAGGGTTGGAAGACAGAGGGTGAGAGAAGGACGGGTTCTCGTAGTAGGTATGGAAGCCCAGCCGCTCCCCTCCATTACGCATGTCATCTGTAGGTCCAGAGCGGAGGGGGTACGGCGAACAGGTGGGGCAGTGGTTGTGATGAGAACCCGTGTCCAACTGATCCAGAGAGACGGGGGTGATAGCTGCGCCATCCATGGCCAGAGCGTTGCAGGTATTGCAGGGGAAGTGAGAGAGAGGGTCCGCTCCAACCACGGAGCCAACGTCCACCTCGGAATCATTTTTCTTACAGCAGTAATACTGCAGACGGTGGACAAGGATGAAAGAAAAGGTGAGGGTTTGAGCAAAAAGAACAGGGTCTTCAGTGCTTACTATATTTGAAAAGAGTGAGCACTATGTGGTAAAGCTGACGTCTTTATCAGGGTTTACGCAGGTTTAAAACTGTTAAATGTAATTTAGACCATAATAAATGATATGTAAACTCAGAAAAGGTCCAAGATTGAGGTGAAATTATTTCCATTTAGCTGAAATGTAATGTAAAATAATTAAATGCATGCTTTTTTTAATTTAAAAAAAATCACCTGAATTTATAAATTGTTGTTTTCATTGCCGCTAAATAAGTCCTTAATATTAACATCAGGGTACTGATAATCAAAGGCAGCCATAGGTTCTCTCTACATCCTTGAAAGGGACGGGTGAGGTAAGAGATATGCAATATGCAACTTCACCAGTGGATGTTGCTAAAAATCCATCTCCTTTAAGTCCACACAAGTGAAGTGAAGCCGCTGTAAAGTTTGACTAGGCCGTTTTTCTTTTTCCTATTTTTTTTTAAATCCGTTATCAGTTCCACTTTGGTCTTTCTAATGTCTTGATCACTGTCAAATAACTCACGGAGATCTTAGAAATAATGTTATATGAACCTCATTTTAATGGCTAAACCTCAGATTAAATTTTAGACCTTGTGTAAATCATGTTCTGTGACTTTGTGTGCATCTACTATACAACAGGAGTTACAGGGATTATGCACTTTTTAAACTCGTCTTGATTCATAATTTTATTAGGTTTAAATTGGCAGAGCGTGTGTGTGTGTGTGCGTGTGGGTGTGTGTGTGTGTGTGTGTGTGTGTGTCTTTCCTCTTTTTAACCTTTTTAACCATGAATCTATTGAGCTCTGTTTTAACCAGTGAACAGAATTTTCATTCATTCTGTGTCTACTGCTTCATCCTCCACATGAGGGTTGTGGGTTTCCGGAGCCAACATTAAGAGAAGAACAACCATTCACTATCACACTCACACCTATATTCAGTTTAGAGTGTCCAGTTAACTTTTGTATGTTTTTGGACTGTGCATGTGCACAGGGAGAACATACAAACTCAACATAGAAAGGCCCTCGGTTGCAAACAAGGGTCTTTTTGCTGTAAGGCAACAGTTCTAGCCACCACTCTGCCGTGTGGCCCTCAGCGAATTACCTATGTGTGTGAAGTTGTCTATCTATCTATATAGAGTATCTGTTTATCTCTATCTATCACTTCAAACCTCTCATGAGACTCCCTCAGCTATTACACATCATCTGCAGATCTTTGAAAAGTTTGTGGTTCAAAAACAAAGGCACGTATGCACAAGTGACACAGCGATGATACCTGGAGTCGACAGTAACAGAGCACTGCTACGATGCACAGCAGTATCACTCCGGCGAGAATTCCTCCGGTTATGACAATAGTTCCCGCTGACATTCGACCAGCTCTCCATCAAACCCTTCAGCGTGTGGTGAAGAGAGGCGTGGAAGGAAAGACAGAGAAGAGGTGGGAGAAAGCAGATCCTTATTAAACATCTGGATTTCAGTATGGTGTTTAAAACCTGCACGCAAGCATTCTGCATCATTCCAACAAAGGTTACTGTAATGCCAACGATAACAACCGATGTGGATTAAAAGAGGATGTTGATGTTCCACTGTGATGTAACTGCAACTGATGAAATGTGCTGCAATTTAATGGTTAGCATGCAGATGTGATCAGTCAGCTGCGACTGAAAAAGGCCTCACAGATATAGATTTGTGATCATTTTAAAAGAAAAAAAACATTATTTTGCTTTTTTTTTGTGAGATGCTCTGCGTCCACACATTCTACAGGAGTTTGGTGTCTTCCTGACGTGATACGATATTACAAGAAATGATTTATTTACAAATCTTGGAGATAAAAATGCAGGTTGTGAATCTCCATATAGAACAAGGCTTTAAAATACATGTTGTAATCTAATCTAATCTAATCGTTGTCTTATGTAACACATAAGATAAAGTTGATGATGATGTTCTCAAATATCTTGTTTTGTGCACAAACCAAATTGATTCAGTTTTAATGATTTTTTGTTATATGGATCAAAGAAACCAGAAAATATTCACAAGTGAGAAGCTAAAAAAAAAATCTGAAAACTTGTTTTAATTATAGAAAAACTTAAAAACCAAATATCGATTTTCAAAGAAGCTGAAGATTAACTTAGTAATTGATTAATAATTGATTAATCTAATATTCACTTCCAACTCCAGTTCCTTTGTACCATTCTTTCTTTCTTTTGGTGATGACCACACCATGTTGTAAAGCAAAATCTTTACAACCAAACAAATAAAAATACTTAATCACTATTTACTACAACAACAGTAAGACAGTGTGTAAGAATCCAGAGAGACTAGTGACCATTCTGTGGAAGCTAAAGGGATTCCCAATACAGTGTTATAGCATTGCTAATTATTATATTTCAATATTACTGTATATGCCAAATCAACATGGCCTACAACAAATACTAATGAAAAAGTCCAAGTCACAGTCGTCATGACTACAACACAGCCTCCACAGTTGAACTCTACACAGATTTTACTGACATGACCTCATTATCTAAATCGACCAAAGACAGTGAATAATCCCAGTAAACCCAGTAACACCTGAGCTCTGGTGGACGTGACAGACACCTACATTAGAGGACAATGGGAGACACAGAGGTGGAGGAGAGTGAGGAGGTGGGAAACCATGATGGGCCCGCGGAGTGTCCCTCTCAAATCCTCCTCTCACTGGGACTCCTGCAGCAGGAGAAAGAGGCTTTAGTGGAGAGCAAATGGTTTCCCTGAAGAGGGGCATGAGGCTGCAGCTAATGATCAGTCTGACTGTTGATCGTCTATCTTCACCTCTCTTCCCCTTCTTCTCCACCTCTCCTCTCACTCCCCTTCCCAAACGACTGCGGCAGATGCTGCACATCTGAGTCGAGTTCTGCTAATATGACGAAGGGAGTTTTATTTTCTCTCATTAATGCAAAGAGCTCGCACTTGTGTTAATATGTAAACTATAACTGTAACTATGCAAAGTGTCCTGACTTTAAGTACTGTATGTTTTGATTTGGCTTCTTAAAATTACAATTTGATTCAAATTCACGTGCTCTTTTGATTAATCAAATCATCATTGGCAGAAATTGTATGTACAAAACGTAAAAAAAGAAGCCTTTTCCAGGAAAAACAATTAACTAAACAATATTATAGACAGAACACAAAAAAAATGTTTACAGGACAACACAACGTCTCTACAGCAGCACAGACTGATGTGTTTTTCACGTAGAACCTTAAAATGCAGATGAAAAAGAGCAGCTTCGCCCACTAAAACCTATGAAACAATGAGTGAACAAACAAAGAAGGAGGAGGTAATTGGAAGAGAGGTAAGCAGAGATGTCAAAATTTTTTTACTTCCTTTCTGGTCTGTGAGGGCCACCATACTTTCCTGACACACTATAGAAAGAGAGGAGCATCCTGTTTGTTACTCACTGCAGTCTCATCATTAGATTTTTTCACACATTGGACCTTTAACTGATACACTTTTAACAGCTTTTTCAGTTAATCAACAGGGAGACCCTTACATTTGTAGAGCTGAAACCGTTTGACAATGGAGATTCTTACACAATAAAGTACAATTAAAAAAGGAGACCAACAATGTGAAACTGCATCATCACCTACTGAACACACTCGCCATATGGCCTGTATGTTATACGCATATGTGCAGTTTAGTTTCACCACACAAAGTCAGGCGACTGTGTGCAAATTCAAGCTGTTGTCATGTGAACAGTATTTGCTGCTGCATTTCCCAAACAGCCATTATTTTTTACCCCATGAAAAAGGCAAGTGAGATTTAGTTTCCCACTGAGAGCCTTTGAGAATCAAACAATAGCTGACTTAATTAAAAACAAAAATAAGCACTCATTGTCAAATTATAGTCAAACACTCGTAATTTTCTCATTTCCTCCAGCGTTTGCCGGTCTACACTGCAGGTAAATAATATTTAACAAAAATAGCAGCAGCTCACGTCGGCGCAAACATGTTGAGAATGAGAAGGAATCAAGTCACCGTACTCTGCACACATAATTATCTCCACTTCACATGGTAAATGAATTGTTGGGTCTCAAACAAACCTAAACCAAAAATAGCTACGTCTAACAGAAAGCAAGCTGTGTGGAATATAAAGTGGAGCAGCACGGAGGAGCAGTGATTAGCACTAGTGCCGCACAACAAGAGGGTTTGAATCCTGCCTCAAATGGAGCTTTTCTGTGATGAGTTACTCCCTGTGTGTGCATGGATTTTCTCTGAGTACTCCCACAGTGCAAACATATGCAGATTAGGGTTTGGTTAAAGGTCCAGTGTGCAAGATTTAGGTGAAATTATTTCCATTAGGCAGAAAGTGAATACAAAGTAGCTGATGTTTTTATGAGTAAACAAAATTCTGAATGCATCAATTGTTGTTGTTATTTCCCCAGAATGAGACCTTTATATTTACATCAGGTGCAGCTCTTTGCTTTGGAGGCAATCACGATGAATGTTTTCACAGTAGCCCACAAGGGACAAACTAAACACCTTTTGAGTTTTAATGAAAACTGAAGGCCACTGGGAAAAAAAAAGGAAGTGAGAAATGAGAAATATTCAGCTGTAACATGCAGTTTCACCTATGGATGTTGCTAAATCCTACACAATGTACTTTTAATGGAAGACTCTGATCTAAACTGCCTGTAGGTGAGAAGGTGAATGTGAATGAATGGTTGTTTGTGACTATATGTTGACCCTGAGGCTGGTGACCTGTCCAGGCTGTAGAATGACTCCCTGTCTCCCTGCCACTACAAAAAGATAAGAGGTGTAGATAGTGTTGGGCCTGACTTACAGACCGCAGTCACATCTGGTACTAACATTCATCCTGAGCCGTTCGATCACAGCTGGACAGCACTAGGTACAGCTCTGAATGTGTCAGGATCCGATCCAAAAACCATATTCATGGACGGTGCGGCGACGCATGTGGTCACATTTGTTTGCATGCATGGACACTTTTAAAGACACCCTCTGCAGCTGACCAGCCGCTTGGCAGTTTGAATTCTTCTCATGCTAAAAACGAGTGAGAAGATGGCAAATTTCCTCACAGACTTCCATTCAAACATCGGTGAAGTCGCCTCCAGGAGGTTATTTAATATATTCCTACTTCAGGTTGTCCTCAAGTGACTACATCCACTTTATGTACAGTCTATGGTATTAGCACACAATCAGGGGAAACAAATCTGGATCACACAAGTGATTGCATCTCTCAGAATGGATGTTAATACCAGGTCTGAACAGGAACATAAACTATAATGAAGATTTTACGAGTTGATTCGGGCAAATTACAAACTCATAACATACACAGATATTAAATTTTGAAAGAACATAATGTAGAAACGTGTTTAATTATTTTTAACTGCTGTCACAATAAAATGCAAAATAAACTAAGTAAACATGACTTCAATTAACCGGGGTGACACAGATCTTTTATATCCAAACATAAAGTTCACACTTAATTTAGACACTTATTTGGTTGAACTATGGGTGAGTTATTCATTTTAAGCACTGCCCTCATTGTGATTAGTATGCCTGACGACGTTCTTGATCTACTCTTGGAAGTGATTAACTAAAATGTCCATTTCAGTGGAAGTACACCAATTAATTATCTCAATTAAAATTGATTGGAAAAACTCAAATTTCTCTCATTACTGATGTATTAATTTAATTTTCGGAAAGTAATGAGCCTCAAGAGGCTGTAACTGGTTTAAATGTTCTGGCGTGTTGTCATACTCGGCAAAACTCAGCCAGAACATTAAAGCAAATGTTAGTTTAGGGTTGGCTGTTAAGTGGAGCCACATGTTTTTATTTAGTCAAATGCAGCCAGTGGTTCCTCCCTTTTGCTTTGTAAATGTCTGAAAGGAGGTGGAAATGTCAGGGGTTATTGTGATAAGATGTAAATGTTAATCCTTACATTAAATGGGAATAAATCTCTGACAGTCGTATCACAATAAGAAAGAGAGGAACTTGTGTTGAAATGAGTACTTCCCCAGTCAGGTCACTCCCCACAGAATATTCCATTGCGTCATCATACTAAATTATATACACCACCAAGGGCCACGATAATGTTAAAAGCGATGTGAAATCTCTTTTTCTCCCCGTTTCTCCATCTCCTTCCTCTCTCACTCCTCAGCTTTCCTTCTTTACACTCTGTCTCCAATTCACTCTCAAACCCCATCGTCCTCTTTCACCACACCGTTCACCCTTCCTCTTTCGGGGCTTCAGTATCAGTTCCATCTGTTTTTGAAGCTACTGTAGCACATTTATGCACAGACCGTGACCTTTTCTGATGTTTATCAACACAGACAAAACAATGGGAGCTTTTCTTGGAGGCTAGAGCGGGAAGGGGTGACATACAGACTCAGATTACCGAGTTTCCAAACAGATTGGAGAGAGACATATCTGAATGTGACTGCCCTCTCACAAATGACACACAAAGCATCGTCACCACCGACAAAAAGCGCCATGTTTGTGAGATCACTCGGTATTGAAGCAGGAGATGTGTAAGATAAGATAAGATACACTTTTATTGATCCCCCACAGGGAAAATTCACAAATGGAAGCTATCAGAGCAAATTTGTCAGTGAAATTTAGAGCTAGAGGATGACACTCCATCAGATACATACATATATCTGATTTAAAAATGGAAATTGGTGATCAGATTTGACCGTCTACACAGCCCGAGGAACAAAAAAAAAAAAAAAAAAAAAAAAATCAGATACGAGTCAAACCGACTGGAAAGAATCAGATATGAAATCACTTCATCCTGGTAATCTGAATGTAGCCAAAGATGCCAAGTGACAGAGGCTGGGAGACTCAACTCTAATGCTGTCAGAGTATCTTAACTAGTGCAGTGCGTGCGTGATCCTTGTGGGTTCAGAACTGCCTGATTCAACCACGAAAAACACACACACACACACACACAACTTCCTTGGATTTAAGTGTGGCTTTGAAGGAGCGACAGGATCTGCCCGGAAATCCTTTCGGCCGCTCACTTGGAGAAGTGACGGGGATGAACTGGGATGAGAGAAAGACTCAGATGAGCCAATGAGTATCTGAATTTTCACTCCACAAAAAAAACCCCTCCTTGAAGACATTAAGTGCACGAGTCCCGGGTGACCAGTAGACTGCAGATGTTACACCGTGTGTATCTGTCAGACGGGCGTCAGCGTGTGAGCCTCCGCAGAGAAGGGCTGGAGAAAACACCTTTCCCTGAGGTTTACTGAGATTCTGACGAAAGCCCACAGACTATGGGTGAAGGTGATGTATGTGTAACAATATACGGGGTGTGTGTCAACAACATTCCCTCTACAGCAGGGTGATATTTCAAAGTGATTATTTACTGACCTTAAACTGCAAAATACAGGTAGGTCATGCAATGTCAGAGGCAAATGTGGAAGCTTGGATGCCGGTAACCCCCATTCTTGGTTGTGCACAAAAAGAAGAACATTTTGGGGAAAAACATAGTAATTAATAAGATATAAGTCTATGGGATACTTACTAATGCTGAAACCTGATACTTTTGCATTTTTAAAAACGATGTGATTGGGAAAAAAATGATTTGTACATTTTTAATTAATTGTATAACAAAGGTTATTAAGAACTGGTGTCAACCTGAATCTCCAAGCTTCAGAGAGTGGACAGACACAAGGAGTGATCTTTCTCAGACGTTAGGAGAAATGGACCGCCTTTCTTCAAAAAGTGACAGATGCAATCACGCACAGGATGTGCTTTTAGACAGTTAAGATGTAACACATGCTATATTACAGAACATGAACTGAAATATCCCTTGTTTGGTGGTGTGTTTTGTTTTTCTGTTGTCTACATCAAAACTACTAAATAAAAGTATATATATATATATATATATATATATATATATATATATATATATGTATACACCTCTTGCACAGGTAAATATCTAGTCGCTGAATTAAAAACAAGACAATATGAGCAGCAAAAACTGCTTTAAATTCAACACATGGTTATTATATCTGTTTTCCTATTTCAAACATGTGATAAAATGATTTTGATTGGACCAATACCGATAATGAATGTTGTATCAACTCGTCACTAAATCCAAGCTTAGAAATCACTCGTGACTTCAAGCTAAAGCAGCTTGATTCATCTAAATTTTACATCGTCTACCTTATATTTGATAAATTTAGCAAATACAGACCAATGTTTTATTTCTTGCTACGACCCTTATTGGAGAACTGGACTGGACTGATCACACTGCAGCTACATATAAGAAAGGTCAGAGCAGACTGTATCCGCTGAGGAAGCTCAGGTCCTTTGGAGTGCAGGGGGCACTCCTGACCTCTTTCTATGACTGTGTGGTGGCATCAGCCATTTTCTATGGAGTGGTCTGCTGGAGCAGCAGCATCTCGGCAGCAGACAGGAGGAGACTTGATAAACTTATCAAGAAGGCCAGCTCCATCCTGGGATGCCCTCGTGACTCAGTTCAGGTGGTGGGAGAGAGCAGGATGATGGACAAGCTGTCATCGCTGCTGATGCAGGAGTCCCACCCCCTGCACGACACTATCACCGCACTGAGCAGCTCCTTCAGCAACAGACTGATACACCCCAAGTGTATGAAGGAGAGGTATCGCAGGTCCTTCCTTCCTGCTGCGGTCAGACTGTACAATCAGCACTGCTCCACATTGACCTCACTTGGTTCCTCTGCACTGTGAAATAGTCTGTACAACTCACTTCATCACCCATATTTATTATAACATATTCAATATCTGCATATAAAAAAATGACTGACACTTTTGCACTATACCATGTAAATATGTATACACGTAAATCTGACTCTATTTTTCTTTTCTTTCCTTTTTAATTTCACTGTCTTTTTTATATTGTCTATTTTACGCTGCCTATTTATGTTGCCTATTTTGCTATTGCTTTTTTGATAGACTGAGACTGCTGTGACAAACAAATTTCCCCATCTGTGGGACATTAAAGGATTTCTGATTCTTATTCTGATTCTGATTACACTGTTATAATCGACAAACTACACTGGCAAAAATACATGCTAAGTTGTTCATAATATTAAACAATAAAATAAGAAATTTTTTTCAAATTTATTCCACTTCTACAACAAAGGAATCAATATTCCCTCTTTTAGTTTTCCTTCTCTGCTTTCTCTTTCTAATAAAATCACGGCACATGAAGTTATGATCTTCATAACAGTGTCTGAAATGTTAGAGTGAGGTGAGCAGGTCTCACACTCCACTGGCAGAAGTATATTTAGTGGTTTTGTCGTCTCTTGACACAGCTCAGGGAGGTGTCACATTTTAATTAGTTTTCTCTGTGGGCAATGAAGTGATCCGAGCAGTCAGCTAAACTTGAACACGCAGAAACACACAGGTGTGAAAAACCAGCACACACCAACTCGCACACACTTACACCTCCACCCATCCCATCCTTCAAAACCTGGAGAGGTGAAAACGCTGCTTCCCTCTGAGGTTTTAAGTGGGATGATGTAGGCGATGACTTGTGTTTGGGAATCAGCGGCCTTGTCTCGCATGTGATGCCCGACTGAATCATAAAAACAGAGAAGCTTTCAAAGGCCAATGTATTAAGGAAACCTGATTTATCTACTAAATTAAAGGGGTGATTCAACATTTCAGAGAATCTCTTCGGTAAGATTGACAGTCTCACGTTTGCTCATTCAACGTGAAGCTGGAAGCCAAAAGCCAATTAACATAGCTTCATGCTCAGACTGGAGCCAGCATTCATCATCCTTCAAGCATATCTCGAGCTCACTAATTAACACAACTTATTTCATTACTTCATTCAAAAAAAACAAAAAACACATAACTTTTTATTGGTAACGTGTCAGTCTATTTGTTGGCCAGAAGCAGTGATTCCTCTGCTGCCTCGACTCACTTTCCAACAAGTTTCCCAACAATAGAGGAGAATTCTGGGAAATATTTGAATCGTGTATCTGTGTTACAGTATGTCTGGATTAATACAGTTCCTTGGGCCAATTTTGGCACACAAACTGCTTGACTGTGACATCTGGAAACAGTCTGGTGCACACACACACACACACACACACACACACACACACACACACTAAAAACATCCTGATAAATAACAACGGAGGACATAACAGCTGGAATCGCCCCTGATTCGGATATGGTTGGTATATGGATGAATTTCAAGTATTTGCTGGGCTAAATGTTTCATTTTGCTATGTCCATGCTAAACAGCAAAAGAAAGGTTTTTAATCTTGTGACTCCAGCTATGAAAAGTCTGAAAACAACGAACAACGCGCATCAAAACATTATCTGAGCCTAAACTGTGAGGTCTTTGCATCTTAGTTTGTCTGATTATTGTAATGTGCTGTGGGAACTCAAAAACAAAAAATTGAAATATCACATAAAGGCACTTCAGGGAGGTGAAAAAGAAGACATATGCATAAAAGATAAATGCAAAAACATGCTATGGAAACAGATTATGCAAATGAAGGACAGCGTTTTGAAGTCATGCAACTGAAAAGTCACTCAGTGTCTGAGTTTCACTGAGCTGCAGAACAGGGATGGCACAATACCACTTTTTTGTGTCCGATGCCGATGGATCAAAATTTGTTTATCTACCGATATCAGTTTAATATAGTCATTTTACACCTTTTAAACTATTGAGGCTGTTAACAACACATTAGTGCCATTTCAAGACATTTCAAAGACATAATTCTCCAACTGTGTTACACATATTCTCTTCCCCTAACGGAGAAATAATCAGCCCAAACATGACTCAGCTAAAACGCTGTTCCTGACTTTTATTTACATTTTCACAGTCTGTGCACTGTGAAGCATGCGATAAACAGGGTTTTTGGATTGAAATGGATTTTAAATATCCGATTCAGATATATATCCGATTCATTTAGACCAGTATCGGACCATCGTATCGGCTAATCCATAATGGAGATATAGCTGAAACTTCTGATTATATTGGGTGCGTATGTGAAATTAAGTGCAAGAAGCAATTTCTGCTATAATAAAATGTGAGAAGTAGTGACCAAATGCTTCTTCGTCACACTTTTCAATCTGTCTTTATTTTGTTATTAATTTGTGACTAATTATCCTTCTGTAGTAGCCCTGAAGGTTGCGCCACCTACTGCTTATCTCAGCAAACTTAATTCCAAAATTCACTGCACAGCAGTGGATGGAAGCACACATAATTGTGCACAGCCCTGAAAAACGATCAGATCGGGATCATGGCAATGAAAAAAACAATATGGTAATGTGAATGCAGAATGTAGTAGCTGGTTAGAAAAGGCTTGTTTTTCTCACTGAATATCTAAATGTATGTAATTTAGGATCTACCTGTAAAGCCCAACTAAGATGATCCATTAAATTACATCATCCTACAAGAAGCTGAGGGAAACAGAGAGTGAGGTGGAGTGAGAGTGTGGCAGTAAACCTGAGTGACTCTTGATATAAAACCATCCTTAATGATATGAATGTTTTGCTGCGGTGGCATTGATGCTTTGCGCTGAAAATCACAGCGAGTCCTTGCAATTTTAAAAGTGCAGGGCTTCAATTATTCAAGTATCATTCCTTTAACAATATTTTTCCATCACAGGGGCAATTTAGTCAGGTAGTAAAAAAAAAAGGGGTGGGGGTGGGGGGGACTTTTCTTCCTCAACCGCCTCTGAAAGCACTCATCTGAGCGTGTGAGGAGAAGAAAACATCCACATCTAGGACAGAAGCATCCACCGTCAGAGCAGGACGGATCAAAGGCGGCAAAGGAGTGGAAAAAGAAGGAAAAAAACATAGAATTCAGTCTTTTGACTGACGATTCTAACGATTCTGTTGCCTTTTTGTGTTTGGAATGACTAACAGGAGTTGTACTGTAATCACTTTAAAGCTGCAGTTCGTAACCCCCGGTGATGTTTGTTGCTGATGTCATTATCCTGCCTCCATTTGGTCTTCATGAACACAAATGATGTCATGAAGATTATCTTCATGTGAAAATGTCGAGCCACAACGGTCAGACCTCACTGAGGGAGTGTTGGTGTGTATACAGCAGCAGTGTCAATACCATCATGAGCAGTAGAATTCACATCTGTAATGTTTGGCCGGAGCTTCTTTGCGTTTTCAGTCACACTCCAAGCTGTTTGCAGTCATCTCACTTGACTAATGCAACGTTGCTGTTGTCCCCGTCAGTCTTAGCATAAAATAAATCACTTCCTGCGTGCAGTGCGAGAATGTCGCTGGGTGACACGAGATTTATAAGCGCGCGTGGAGCCGATACTCTATATAAGCACTGTGTGAACTCATTCGACAATGCTTTTGAATGTGAAATGTTTTTTGAATGCATAACTTTTGAATGTCAAAGTTATGCACTACAGCAGTGGTTCTCATACTTTAAACGGAGAAAATATTCAGCTCTCAAACTAACACCATTATTGCCAATGTTAAGATACAGTGGTGTAAATAGGCCGAGCACAGGACTTTTCACAGGAGCCAATAAGATAAACTGCTCTCTCGTCATCCTCTTCCTCACATAAACCTCAGACACGGGTATAGCAAAATTTGATTAAGATGGAGAGACTCTAGTATTATTTTTTTCCATTTATTGTTATTTGTTTCATTTTCTGCACACTCCGGTCAAACATCCTCATCTCCACTCTGATCATATACAGTAGAACAGTATTTCTGATTTTCCACCACAGGAAGCTCATGTACCACTGGTGGTACATGGACCACAGTGTGAGAACCATTGCACTAGATTTTTAAATCATCTGTGGTTGAACAGCCTGTAGGAATTAAAAAAAAAAAAAAATCACAAATATAAGATAATAAATGCCAGATGTAGCTCGCTCCCTCGTGTTCTGTCGAATATAGTTTGTGTGCGTGTTTGTTTTTTTTTTTTAATGTACTGGGTTTTAAAACATGTACTGTCTCCAGAGTGTGCTCAAACACACCTTACCTGTAGAAGTCACCATCTGGGGGTGTATAGCATCGTCAACAGTGCTGCAAAGCCTCCTGGGAAAGCCTCGGGCTGATGGTGATGTGGTCAGCACTGCAGCGACAGGAAATGAACCTGGTGCAGAAAGTCAGCCAGACAAATGTGACTTTATCCACATTATAAGTCCAGCCATCATCACTGTCACGTCATCGATCACTGCTCCATTCACCCCCTTCTTTTTACATACATTACTCTGTTCATTCATCCATAACAAAACATTTGTGCCTTGTATTTTCTACTACATATATATCATAAATAAAATAATTAGGTAAGCTGAAAATAATCGATATGGACAGTGACAGCACATCACAACTAATAGCTTTGTATTGTTGCTGCTTGTTCAGTTAACAGAAGCTCCAGCTTGACTGCAGAAGCATTAATGCTGCTTTTCAGGCAGTGGAACATTCCTATGTCATTAAAAAGTAACATTTATATTTAAATTTATATATATATCTGGCTGTTTGTAGTCTACTGACTGATGAAAAGTAGCTGTGTTCATTAATAAAGAAAACAATGATGCAATGCATCATGGAATTGAATATGGTTGATTGATCTTACCTATAAAGTGTGTGACTTAAATTTGGAACTAGACTTCTCCTCTTCTTTGTCTGATATAAACATATTGGATTATTACAGAGAATCATTCTCTTCTCACCTTTTCAATAATAAAATGCTGCCAAAACTACACGGTGTCACTGTGCGACACCACTGCAGGATAACAAGGTAAATTAATACTTTCCCGAAAACAAACACCGCCTCTGTTTAAGTCAAAGTGCTGTCTGGAGGTCAGTTTACCAGCTGTTACATCACTGATTGGCCTCATTGTGACTCAATTAAGCGGATAAATTGTTGCGCAGAGCCGGCGCCGCTCAGTGGCGCACGGATTGGCTGTGAATCCACGCCGTCTTACCTTCCTGCTTGAGGGAAATCTCAGTAACCTGTTTCCTTTTTTTGTGGCTCCGCTCGGTTCGGTGTCGAACACACAATAAAGTCCGGTGATTTGGTCTCGTTAAAGGCACCAGAAGCGCCGCTTTGCTCGCTCTACAACACCGGGAGCCATCGCGTCACGCAGCCTGTTCGCCGCCACTACTCTTCCTCGTCCTCCTCCTCCTCCTCCTCCCGGTTACACACGACCGGGTGCCGTCGGGGGCCTGTGGGAAATCTCACGGCATGTTCCGCCTGTGTGGAGCGCTGGATACGGATGAGACGAGGCAGAAGTCCGGCTGGTGAGTGTCATCGCTCGGCTTGGCTGCGTCCACGAAGCGACACCCGACTGTGGGTGTGGGGGGGTGGGGGTGTTCGGTTTGGCACGCGCCGGTCCCGGTGGGGCGGGGAGGGGGTAGCAGAGGGTGGAGGTGTGGCATCTCATAGCTGGTCCAGATACATATGTACCACAGATAGTTCTTTTTTTTTTTTTTTTTCTAGTCAAACTGCACATTTCAGATGTTCACATTGACCTTGCTCCATCTACACTTGTCCACAACTTCACTCTTCATACAAGACAAATGAATGCACTTGTTCTTGACATGTGCATGATGTCTGTCATTACGCATCATCAGCTGCAGATATCCACAAAGTGAACTGTGGAACTCGGCACTTGAGTCACAGCTATCACTGATTCTAGTTTGGGATTTGTACAGTTGTAATGTAAAGTGCAACCGTGCAGGATTTTCACTAAACGAACACCTTCGGAGTCATTGTGATGGTTAAGTGGCTTATTGTGGGGAGAATGGAGGCTGTTTCCAGTCCTCCTACTGTCAGGTCAGGGCCTCCGACCCAGAGTCCTCAGAATCAGGATCTCATGAGGTTTTGGGGTCTCATGGGAAATACACATTCCTAAACAGCCCTACACACACACACACACACACCCTAGCCAGGTACTGGCTATAAGATCAAGGCGGCTATAATGTTATTTAAGACATCCGTCATGATGGAGCCAGTGAAAAAGAAGCAGAGAAAACCACCGTCGGAGGAAGCGAGGAAGAGGAAACGACTGTCTGACCGAGCGAAGGGCCACACACGAGTAAACCTCAGGCTGACCCTTTTTTAAAATGGCGAGGATTGAAAAACACAGAAGAATGCAAAACAAACGCACATGGCCAAATGCATCTGGCAGTGAGGATAAAGTGGTAGATGAAGGATGGATGGACGTTTACTGTGGTGTTGTAAAAAATATTAAGTGTAGAGGGAGCTCCGTAGAGTTCCTCTTGAATTGCAGATAGCCACAGTTTCCTTGACTGAAAGAATTACTTTTACAATTAAATTCTAACTATTGATAATTCCAGTCAAAAGTCCAGTTTCTCTTAACTTCCAAGTGTGTTGGAGAAACTTTGTAGCCTTCAGTTAGCATCAAAACTTAAAATGTCCCTTGTGGCCTACTGTAAAAACATGGTTGTCCAAAAGGGCATTCCTCCATAGATGTGACCCAGCCTCTGATGTAAATATACAAGGCTCATTCTGCGGCGATGCATAACAACAATTTATACAATCAGATAGACTTATCAAAAAAATAAATATAGCTCTTTCATCTTTACATGCTGGACATTTAAAGGTATCTTTAATTTCCCAGGAGAACTCCTGTGAGTGCAGTGATGTAGAGTCACTGATTTCCTCCGTCGACTTTGTTGCAGGGATTGAGCGCTGCAGCAAATTCTGCAAATTCTGTTATTTTCCACCGTAACGAGTGTGTAACGGTGAGGAGAAGCGACAGCAGCAGAGTGAGGAAAGTTTTTCCACTAGTGGCAGTGTCTTATACAACCCGACTTCAAAAAAACCTGTACTATCACTTTAAGACAACTCAGAGGTCACCGATGTCAAAAAAAAGGTGCTGCACCTGCACTCAAACACGGCAAAGGCAGTGAAAGGGAATCGGACTGGGTGACAGGAAGCTGCTGATGATCCCAGTGATGAATGGAAAATCAAGGAAGGCAGCAGTGCTCATTACTGCTGCACGTGCAACAAAAACAATTATTAACTCCTAAGTCTTTTCTACACTATCTTCATCTTTCTAATTCCCTAAAGTTGAACCCAGCAAGGTCAATCTTGACTGTAATGCCTATTTAATGAGCTGAGATATTGCTTGGCAACACTTGTTTAACTTTAATCTTTATCCAGAAACATAGCTCATCATCTCTTTGGCACCTCTCTAGTCAAGTCAAGCTAGCTTTGTAGTACTGGGCTGATAAAGGCAGGCCAGTGGGGACTTCTAAGATTACAGCTCAAATCAAATAAAGGAGTCGACACATTATAGCAGCTTAGACGATACACCCCGCTGCACTGATTAATTTAAAGCCAGCACAATGTCGGTGCTGCTCACAGAAACACACGCACACACAAACATGCAGAAATCTGTCCAACAAGCTTTTCCTCCCTTTATCTTTCCTCTCATTTTGCCTGCCACACTCAAACATACCACAACCCATAACCGCCGCAGCATGGCCTCTGCCTCATGACCCGAGTTCATTATTGCCCTGGCAGGGTTTCTCAGATGAAATTAGAATGACAACAGGAACGACACAGTGGTGAGTTTTCAAAGGGTGACTTCAATATTGTGTGTGTGTGTGCATCTACTTGTATTTGTTACCGCTTCCTGGCATAAACATTGACCTTATCAAGAACTGTAGTCCTCAAGTTGGTCAAAACCAGGTTCAGGTTTGGGTTTGGCATTAACTAGTTCTGGGTGAGGTTAGGGATAACACAGTTAGGCTGTCCTCAGAAGAATAGTCGTCCGAACCCGTGAGTGCGTTTGCGCACACTGAACAAATCCAATCATCTCTGATTCATCGGCAAGCTTGTCTGCATGCATTTGTGCCACGCCGCCTCTGTGCGTATGTAAGAACAAGCGCGAATGAGATCCTGTAAAATGGCTTCCGACAGCTGAACGCAGCGTGAGCACCGCTCCCTGGGACAAAGTCACAAAGCCTTCCTTAGCAGGACCAGCAGTTGCTGTTGACAGTGCAGGCTGAGTCCATTTACTGGAAATACTCTGTGACACAGTTACATACCTCCAAGGCTGAAATTACGACGTCCTTATCTAAATGCTGAGACAATACTGTGCTCTGTACGGGCAGACAGCAGTGGAAAGCAAATGCTCATTTTCCTCCAAAGCACCGATAACATAGCATGTCAGTTTTTGGAAACCAAACTTTCACAGATACCACTCATATGTGCCATGCTTTGCCATTTATTTTACTCTACAGAGGAAAGAAGACACGAAAAAAGGAACATCATTTACTAAACTGACATTATGTACTGTTGGAAAAAACCTAAATCTTGTGGAGACCATTAACTTAATATAATCTCAAACTGAAATTGTTTACCGACTTTATAAACAAAGTAAGTAATAGGGTTCTTTTTCCAGACTTTAATTCAAACGGAATTCCTTTTGCAACCACCATAGTCACCGTAGAAGAATCATCTTTTTGTATACACTTTGCAGGGCTACAGACGGCAAAACAATGTATCTGATGCTATTATGTTGTGAAGAGGATTTCACCAAAGCACTTAAAAGGTGCTTCAGAATTAGTTTACCAACACTAGCTATAAATTTGAACAATACAAGCCCCACAGAGGACGATAAGTTGCTTGCAATGTCCTTATGCCAACATGAGACCACATTTTTAAATACAGGCAGTACAAAATTTGGTTTAAATATGTAAATATTATCTAAGATATCTATCCATCCAAGACGGGGTGCTCGATCAACTTTTGCATGTTAAGCATTCTCACTGTGAGCATCTTAGCGTGCTAAAATAAGCATTTGGCATGAAACAGTGGGAGCGAGAGACCCGTCAACAAAATGCCACCTATAATGAATTACTTAAAAGAAGTCTTTACTTCAATTCTAAAATGGAACAGTCAAAATGTCCGAAGCTGAAGAATGAAAACGTTTACTGCCAGTGACAGGCAAAACTGTTCTGTTGTATTATAGTGAGGTACAAAGGCAAGGATTAGGCAGCCATAGTAAATCTCGCTGCACTCGTAAAAAATGAAAGAGCCATTTATTTCTCAATAAAACCCCCTTCTTTTGTAAAGGTAGCTGCTTTCACATCAGGAGAAGAAAACGAAAGGAAATATCTCATGAAAACAAAGCACAAACGGTGATATTAAATATGATGCTCCCAAGCATAGCAGCATTTAAAAGAGCTCCCAAAGGCCAAGTGTTATCATGAACACCAGCCTTAAGTCAAGTGCCAAAACCAGATTAAAAACATCAATAAAAATTTGCTGTGAAAACAGTTCAACTTTCAAGAAAAAGAGCCTTTTTCTTCTTTATGGGCAAATTCTAGTCCACACATATCAGTAGATGTATGGTAGCAGTACAAGAACAACCAAGTCCATCAAGGCTACAGTTTCTGTGGTTTGGTATAATGTAGGACAATTGGCCTTTGCTTAATATCCTGTATTCCCCACAGAAAAGATGAAGGCAGCTGGTCAACCAGGGACGCACAGCTGAGATCACAATAAACCGAGAGCTAATTAGATCTGTTTGTCATCATGGAGAAGACTCTGTGGGACTGTGCAGCACTGAATGTTGAGACCATATACTCTGAACCTGTCAAGCGTATTCCACATAGGATCATTAAAAGTGGAGCCAGACTTTTACTTCTTTATAGTTTTTCATTTTTTTTTTACTCCTAATGCAGAAAAGCACGACTTTGTTCCAACAATACACAACATTATTTCCAGATTCAACACCCTGCAGAAGATACATTCACTAAATGAAGAAATGTTAGCAATTGTCACAGTTGTGGCCTAGTTTGGCTTGATGCCACTGACTACATACTAGTGTTGTTGCCACAACTACCCTAACCAAGACCAAGTTCTGACCATGATCAGTCTGTCCTGAGAACAAGAGAAGACAGTGCAACATATAAAAATAAGAGCAAGAACTGGTATGACATCGTTCAGGCTCCATTTCTCAGATCTATCACATTTTCTAAAATATTAGCAGTGCACTGAAATGGCAAACTTCACTGGATATGTAATTATAAATGACCACAGGCATTTTTTTTTGCATTATGTAAAACACAAAAACAAAACATTCCAATGACTAATGTTATTGTTGCATTTGAAGATTGAAGTTTTCCATCCAATCACAATAATGATTAAACAAATTAATCAGTTGTGGTTTTCACTGGCCTGCATTGAATCTTTGTTTGGGCACAAGATACCACCCTTCATAAAGCAAGGCAATATTTATTTCTAAGCCATTAAATATTTAAACAAACATACTCACGGGTAATATATTAAATTTATGCCACTGAACCCTGCTGAATGTTAGGTGATGTCGGCAATAGACAGACCTCTACGGATGATTATAGTAGTTGTTTTTAACCTGTATCCACTGCCCCCAAGTGACCAATCTTAGATAAAGCAGGATTGAGGGATGATTCTAAATATTTTAAACAATGGTGGCAACAGTTAAAATCACACCATTTGCAGATTTAAAATATTCTGTGTGCATAAAATTAACTAAAAAAGAAATGGAAGACAAAAGAAGAATTTTACCATCCTGCAGAGACTCAAACTGATTCAATATATTGACTGCAAATAAGTCTTATTGCACATCAGGGCAACATCGCGTACGCTCTTATCTTTTAATGAGAGCAAATCCCTGCAGTCAGGTTCTAAAATGTTGTTGGTGGCAGCCCGAAAAAGAGTGGAGGTTGCTACAGCAGTATATTAATGGTGGATAGTGATAGGGCACATGCAGTGGCACAGCAGGAGTAGACATGAAGCTGGTGCTTTTAATGTGGACAGTCTGGTTGGCCATCCATCTTCCACTATGGTTAGACAGTGCAGTGTGTGAAGCTGCTGCAGAGTGTGAGACCTTCTTGTGGGCATATTAGTCTGTCAACACACTCTGCTGTGCTGAGCTCTGGATTAGTTTTTAATTACATTCAAACACTTAGAGTGTCACAAGCTCACACAGTATCACCAGCCACGACCTCTTCCTTGGGCGGAAGGCTGAGTCCGAGTAACGCACAATTTTGAAATACATTAAAGCTGCATAAATTAAACAGCTGATGCCATTCTGAGTCATCAGTGGGCAAACACAGACCTCTCCATTTGTTAGACAGTGGATTAGAGCAAATTACTTTATGGTGTCTGCGTCACTTGACCTCATTTTGATTGCAGGTGTATCAGTTAAGTTGGCATTTAAAGAGGAAGTATACAAAATACCACACTGTAGTATATTAGTATATTTGTTTAGTTGCAGTATGAGCTGAGACAATGCATTAATGCATTAAATATGGAGATGACAATGTCATCTTCATAATTTCGGTAGATTTTTTTTGTCTTTGTTCTGGGTTGTTTGGTCTTTTTTCTTTTTTTAAAACTTTTTTAAGCGTTTAGTGACAAATTTAGTAAAATGTAAAATAAAAAACATCAAAACAAACCAAACGACAATTGTTTGTTTCAGTAGCTTGATACATTACTTCTACTATAAAGACAATTGTAGGGTCAATTCATTTGCTCATTTATTTCTTTGCAAAATGTCATGGCATGATCCATCAACTAATAACAGTGGTGCACAGCAGAGTTTGAAATCCACCACAAAATCATTCCAACACATGTGTTTGATTTCAAAGAACTCTGCATTTCTGCATTTCCTCAGTTTTCACAGTTGATTTGTGTTTTTTAAAATGGTGTTAAATCTCATTCTGGGGTCCAACACAAACAGTGGAAAAGACTGAGCTCAAGGAAGCAAATCATTTAAGATGTGATTTGAAGACCTTTCAGTCAATGTGGGATAGAGGGAGAAATGGAGCTCTTCCACACTCCTGCTGTCTGAGGATAAAAAATAATTGAGAGTGAGAAAACAGAATAAATTATCACTTTGCTAAAAGATAAGTCCAATATCACTTCCAGGCTTTTTGTGTATGCACACTGTGTTAAGGAAAAACTACAGCTGGGCCATAAAGACAGAATCCAGGTCATGAGAAGAGTCGAAGATGTTTCAACCATCCTTCACCTCCTTGTATCAAGGGCCTGCATCTCTAATGAGGCAGTCTCCCCGAGAGTGGCTCAGTAAGAGGCAAAGCTCAGACCTCTGTTTGTCTGACAGCCTGAGCTGAGTTTATTCCAGAATCTTGTGGTAGGGAAAGAGGGGCAGGGCTTCAGTGAAAGCAGCAATGTCCATGATGGCTGTGGCGCCCTCCATTTTAGGTGAGGCAGGAAGGAAAGTGAGTTTAGACACCTCACCATAGGCAGAGCCACTTAAATCTTCTTTGCTGTCTTCTCTTCTTTGCTTTTTACCCTCACTTTCCTCATCATGCTCTTCAGCACCAAATCCCACCACCTGGAGAAGACAGGAAACAAGTCATTGTGTTTTTTTAATTATATATATATCAATATAAAAGCACACACTTACATGCACGCTGAGTTTGCGGCTGTTTTGTCCTTTGTGTTCATGGAACCAGGAGACCAGCTCAGCTCTGGTCATCTGCTTGAGAGCATCGATCTAGACACAGAGACATGGATGTTACAGGAAGCCAAAAGGAAATGTGACATTCATACACAATCATGTTTACATCAATGCAAAAATCATATGACCTATAAGACTTGTTATAGCAATGGTAAGTAGCAAAAAGCAACCAAATTATCTGCCACTTTTTGAGCTTTGTTTAGCTCACTGTTCTTTTCAACAGTTTATTTAATGTTTTTGCTGCCGTCATTGAAGCAGTTCATTAATCAACAGTACACAACCTGCCAAGAAAAAGACAGATATTTCCCTCTGGAGTTGGCAGTGAACTGAGCCAAAGATAAAAGGAGAGTTAATATTGGACTCATATCGCACAGGTTGTTGGAAAACTTGACTCCCAAGAGAAAAAAAAAGTCTGCTATTCGTCTGCTGAAGTGAGTAACTCTTCACAAAGATAATATGTCAGGGTGTTATGTCTGCCAGGTTGTTTTCATGTGTTTTTTGCTCTTTCAGTTCTAAACAAGTGATGGCAGTTAACAGTTTAGTGATTTGGCAACAATGCCGTTGGCATAAGCCGATGACGGTGGAAGCCAGAAATGAAGAGCACTTGGAGTTTTAGTGTAGTTGAATTTTAACACATGTCACAAAAATATTCAGGCAAACTGCAAAGAAATGACACAAATAAACTGATAGTAGATAAAGTCAACACATTTTAATTTTTTTTAAAGATATCCTCGTGTCTTGTTTATTACCACGACCCAAAGATATTCAGTCTACTGGAACGTATTCATTGATTCTCAAAATAGTTGCTGATTAAGTCAGCAATTAATTAATAATTAATTGTTACAGCCCTAGTCCTCACAACTTTAGGAAGATAGGAACCTGTGTGTGTGTGTGTTCCCACCTCTCTGTTGAGCCTGTCAAACACGTATTGCTGTGTTACCACCTCAGCCCAGTTCCTGTCCACCTCCTCCCCGAGGTGTGTGTCCTCACATTCCTTCAGCTTCACTAAAGCAGTCACCTGTATACACACACACACACACACACACACACACACTCTTACAGAGTTAAAAAATGTGTTATATTCCACTGAAAAAATATATAACATTTTTCACATCTATAAATCTTTTTGGATGTGAATTATTTGTAGTTACTTTCATACTTATTTTTCATACAAACATAAAAATAATACACACAAAGACCTGAGTATTAAAGGCCTCCTCGGTCAGGGCATCCAGCTCGTTTCCATATGATGCCAAGAACTCTTCAATCTTTAACTCCACCAGCTCAGTGCTAAGAAAAAATGTTGGGAAGAGGAAAAGAGATATTACAGGGTTTGTGGTGTATTTGATTCCATTAGATTCGTCAGTTCCGCTCTCTTTACAGGATCACATTGGATAAATTGTACCTCAGATTTATGTGAACCCCAAGACAGATTATACCTTGGTTTCGGAAACACTCTTGAGATAAATTGCATATTGCTTTGAGAAAATAAAAGTTTATGATTGTGTTGTAGACTCACTTGAACTTGGAGGCCTGTGTTTCCACAGTGACAGAGAAACCCAGTATACCCGAGGTGTTTCTGCAGGTGGGGTAGACATGGTACCTGCAGCAAAAAGCCCAGGAATATTGAGAAGCAGATAACTGTGGCAGATCAAAATAAAAATTTATTTTATTTCCCAACTGTCCTGACTTTATCTACTCTGCACTCAAAAGTAAAAAAAGTTAGGAAAGGTTTGAGATTTAAATTAAATAGCAATTAAAGAAGGACAGTTTAATGTATGAAAAACACATTTTTATTGTATTTGAAGCTGTTTAAAATTCTCCAGTTTGTAAGAAACATACTTGTTCTTTAGGAAAAATTATATTCAAATACTGTGGTCAATGTGCTTCATTGTTGTCGTCAATGTGCTTCAAGTTGAAAAGCAAACACAAAAACAAGGATTCCAGAAAAATGATTTTCCTCCAAAACAAGAAATACAACAGTGACAGGACTGCAAATTAGTAGCAAATAAATTACAATTGATTATGTTGGAAAGCGCCTTTGTGACACATGATTTAATCATACTTTCAATTTGCCCCAATTAGAAAATAATAAGCAGAATACAAGCACTGAATAAACTACAGATTAACAATCAATGTTAGAGTATTAATCAGATATAAGTGTGTATCCATGTACTTGTCAATGACTAAATACTCATAGGTAGAGACTCACGAGCAATTTAATAATGATGTTAAGTAATTACACTGAGGTGAAACACAGTTGTGATTATATAAGATTTGTATTATAAATGTAGACCAGTGCATTAATAGGCACATCTGAATCTAACCGCATTACAACATGTTCTGAACTATTCTGAACTGTTCTGAATGTTTAATTGAGGACATTAAAGTGACGTCACTTCAATTTTATGTAAGCAGAAATTGAGAAACTCACCCCAGAGTCTCTTTGGTCCGGAGGAAGTCAAAGCAGGGTTCCTCCATGTGCATCTGAAAAACAACAGCAGCTAGCACTCAGTCAGTGATGAAGGGATGACCTGGAGGACTGACTAAACAAATGAAGACATGGGTGATGGGGAAACAATTGAAACACTAAAGTACTCACCACTAACAGCTCCATCAGTGTGTGCTCCCTTAAGGTCTTGAGACCAGACTAGGAAAAAAAATGAGGTAAATATTGAGCAAATAAAACAACATATGTGAAAACATATGTTGCTCTTCAGATGTGTGCGTACCTGGTAGTAGACCGTAACCTCAGAGTTGGCGTCTCCTTTATTGAGTGATTTGACTTTACAAATGTGGTGCTTCACAGGAAGCTCCACCACTCTGAACATCACTGGCACCTCTGCTGGCAACTTTGAGAACTGCAACTTACTGCCAGAGGGGGTGAGAGAAGAGAGGGCAGAGGAGGGGAAAAGGGAGGATGAAGGAGAGGATAAAATTTGGATGCAGAGAGGAAGGAAAGAGAATGAAGTGAGAAAGTTTTAAAGGATGTAGAGAGATCATGATTTGAACAACCAAAGCAAATGCAAATGACTGTGTACGGAGGTACACAAATCTATTTGATTGTAAAGTGCTGGTGTTCTCATTAGAGAGTGCATTCAGGGTGACAGCGGACTTACTCTGTGACATACTGCAGGAACTGCACCGAGTCCTGTGGAGGAAATACAATAAAGGGATAATGAACAGGTAGAGATAAGAGGGAAATGTGTACTCAGAATCAAATGATGCAAGTACTGATGATATTGTTAATCAATCTGCTTGTTTGGTTCAACTGCAGTCCACTCACAGTGCTGCTAAAGTTGCCCTGTACTAGTCCTTCAGCAAACAGCTCTGCCTTGAAGCGCCAGCTAAACTCCATCAGCTCATCAACAGTGAGGCCGGCCATCAGAGCCTGATATTTCTCTACCATGGACCAGCGTGAGTGCTCCAGGATCAACAACCGAACGTCCCTAAAACAGAGGGATGAGCGGAGGAATTGGAGCAAGGGAGAAAGAGGACAGTGAGAGGAACGCTCTATAAAAGGTTGTCACATTTCACCACTAGAAGGCATCCAAGACCTGGTGATGAAATCCGAAGAAAAGATGGAAACATCACTGGAAAAAGGAAAAGAAAAAACATAAGATGGAAGACTCACTTGCCCAATTTCTCAGGTTTGATGAGGATGTTGAAGTAGGTTCTTTTAAGCTGCTCTGAGAACATGCTGAAGACGTCGGGGGAAGCAGTGAAATCGGCAAGTTTGTCGATGATAAGGTGGAAGAGCAGCTGCACACACAATTCAAAGACAGAGCAGCCATCACATCACTACTGTGATAGATGATATCTAATGATCACATATTTAAACAAGGTTTAAAGGTTAAGCAATGTAATTTTGTTGTATACTTGTTATGCAATGACAATAAAGATATCTATCTATCTATCTAGTTAAAAAAGTTAGTTAAAGTATAACTAGATTGCACCACTAAAAACACTGGATAGCACATATTTCATAAACCTTAATGAAGGTGTAGTTTGACATTTTAATGACTAGTATAAGTAACTAGTACAGACCTGATAAGGAATAATTATAATGGTTTAATGGTTAACACATTAAATGCAGTTTCCCCTGATACAATCACTGATAAGATTACTCACACACAGTTTATGGTTAAATCCTTTGATCTTGATGACCAGGCCGTGTTCACCGGCCACCAATTTATACTCCAGCTGTGCCACTTCAGCCTCATAGGCTGGCTCTGCCAGGTTGTGTCTTAGAATATTGACCAGCAGGTCAAAGAGCACCACACTGCAAAGGGGAGGCAGGACAAGGATGATGTCAGAGAGAGGGAAAACTAGCACAAGGTGGTAAGGAAGGAGAGAAGTGACAAGGTAAAAGGAAAGGAAGGAGGGAAGGCAAAGATTAATGTAAAAAAAAAACATACATATTTAATAGAAAGCGCAGGGGAGGATGGAAAAAAACAAGAATGAGGAGTGGAAGACAAACAAATTTTATATGAATATATAAATTATCAACATAAACAAATATTATTATCACAATATTATATCTGAGCCTGCACTTACTTGTTGGCAGATTGCTGGATTACAGGAGAGATTAAATGGAATCTGATGTAGGCTGCGGCATAAAAAAGGACAAATAACTATCAACAACTCTTAAAAGATATTATCTTCATCTAAACATCTTGCATATTAAATTAGGCAACCAGCACAAGCACATATACACTAACACATACACACACACTTTTCACCTTTTGGGATTTTGAATTTGTTGTCCTTCTTGTACCACAGGTAGCCCTTGTCCCTGCTGGCTAACCGCACTGGGTACTCAGTATCAGGGAAGTCAGAGGGCTTCAGGGTGAAGTCAGTGGCTGAACAGAAATGCACATAAACAAAAGACACTGTTATTCCACTTGGTACAATCTCATAAATAATAAGTGAGTTTGACAATTCAATACGTTTCAGTTTGGGGGTAATCATGCATCAACTCAATGCAGAGAAAGATGTCAAACCCCCGCTCCAAAAATAAATGATTCAAGATCCCCTGGGCTGATAAGTGACGATGCATCATCTCTCCCCAGTTTTGTCAGAACTTATCAAGCAGTGCTGTGGCTTCTTCGAAACACAACACGATTCCAAAGTTTGTCAGCTCTCACTTTGGTCAAAATTGCCATAGCTCCCTTATTTGCCATGTAAGAGCTTTATAAAAAAAAAAGGTAAGGTAAATAATTAAATAATTCACTGCAGTTTGTAAAGTTGTCTGAAGTTGCATAACTATTTTCATGATGGTGAAAGAAGTTATATCAAGACAGTTATATTAAAAGTTAAAAGTTGTTTTCACACCTAGTCCACAAGATTCGGTATGAATGGGGATTTGTTCCAGTTGTGGGTTGCAACATTCAGCGGGTCTGAGTTTGCTTTCACATTGCAGTAGAGTCAAACAAGCTGAAACTTTTGAATAACGTATTCCCCTCCTCATCTGAGGTGGTGCTACACACGAATTACTGCAGGAAAAGACAACACAAACAATGAACAAGAAAACTCGCTCATCTATTGTTAAATGCAGGGTGTTGTACGCTGCCCTGCACTGTAGTCCGATTCCTGGATTTTATTCACTTAGAGTGAAGCAAGACCTACGTTTTTAGACAGACCAAAGTTAGCTTCTTTGCTGTGTCAAGAGTTTGGTTACACATTCACACTCCCCCCAACTTTCCAACGAACTATGGTTCGATTATTCAGAATTTGTTATGTCTGATGTGTCTTGTACGACTACCTTAATTGTGATTTTTTTTTACACCATTAAACAATAAAGTGGAGAAATAATAATGGCAGTATTATTTACCAGTAACTATACAGCTTAAGTAATAACTGTAGGTAATATTTCTAAACTACTTGAATGTTTATTTGTGGCATAGTTACCTATAGGGCATGAAATACTGTATAAAATCAGCTAAAACTGAAATTCCAGTCCCATGAGCTTTTCTTTAACTTTATTTCTTTGCTTTTATTTTGTCTATTGTTTTTTTTTTTTTTTTTTAAACAAAAACCAACTCTCCAGACAGGACATAAAACAGAAACTAATTGGGGCTATAATTATTTCTGTGGTGGGGTGTGAAAAACATTTGTGCTCTGAATGGGGTTAAAAATCACAAAAAAGACAGTGAGATCATCCAGTCACACAAGGGAAACAAATCCTGTTAATATGAGGCGTAAGAGGATTAATGCTCAAATCTGAGCTTCAACTGTACCATCTCCATTAGGTCAATATAAATTTATTTTACAAACATGTAGATCAATATGCCCTGTTCCCACTCATTTCGATATTCATCTGATAAGATGTTGGACAAATAATATTTGTGGCCTTTCTAGCTCAAGAAAAACATTTTTTTTGCTGGGCATAAATATGTATGCACCCACCTATGAATTTGTTCGCAGGAGGGAGGTGGAGGTCATTGTTCAGCTCCAGATCGCCTGTCCACTTCTCCATCCACTCCTTCTGAATGTCTGTGAGCAAAGAAAACATCTACTAGCACACAGTATAAACACAGCATTAGTAATTTCAATGTGTGTTTTGAGTTGAGGGCCTTTACTGTGACAAAATTGAAATACTGGTTTTACATATTATTATTATTATTATTTAAATGTGCTTGTGTAAGAATGTATGATATAAGACATAAAATAACCATGATGCGGCAGGATAGTTTGACTTAACATGTTTAACTGCAATAATGATAACAATGATTTCACAAAATAAATTGGTCTGTTGGTCCACCAACTACCACACCCTTAATAATGCAGCTCGTAACACTTCAACACAAGATTCCAGCTGAGCAAAATGTTAGCTGCCAAGCACTGAAAATATTAAACTATACCAAACCTAAAAAGCCACAGTACCCCTCTCGAAAATGTCTCAACTAGAGGAAATAAAACAAGGTGTAGATCCTTCTCTCACAGAAAGAGAACTGTAGCAAAGGTTAGCCAAAGCTCTCTCTCCCCCTTTCTCCATCATAATAATAATATATTTAATATATTAAACATTTATTCTTTTCACAGTCCATTATTATTGACTTGTCATCACTTTTTATCATGTGATAATTGTCCACCTTTGCTCAAAAGTGGACACACTTTCACAATATTTTCCGCTTGTTGCTGACACACTTATGTGAATCAAATAGGTTCAAATATTTAAAAAATAAAACTAACGGTGGGCAGTTTCCAAAAAGGTGTGTATGTGCCAGTTGTCACACTTGCACATACACACCCTTTTGGAAAAATCTGGGACCCATGCACCTGATGCAATGATTTCAAGTGGGTTTGCAGCAAATGCTTCATACACGAAAAGGTCATTATTGTACGTATTCCACAAATGTAATATTAAAATGGTTCACAATATGGTTCACCATAATGTTTGCCCTCCAAAAACAAATGTTGGCATTTCTGTTTCTGGTTCATATTAGCCTGACTTACCAAACAAGGGTAAAAAATAAGTGTAATATATTCCCCGAATCTCCATATTGCATGACTGAGCTATTGTGCTAACAAAAAAAGGACAAAAAAAAGCACAAATAACCCCCACACACCCTCCATGCTGTATTGTGTGCCAAACCACTTCTCCCTGAGGGGACACTGGCCCTCATGTTCTGGTGACAACAGCATCAGGTTGGCTCTCTCAGGGGTGAGGAGGGACAGAGCAGCACTAATCACCTTCACAGAAACAAAAAGAAAGGCAAAAAGAAACAAACTTTTCACTAAAGAGAAAGTAAGTTTTTTTTTTTACCCACTTTTTTTTTTTTTTAAATGGAAAAAGTTTCAGCTGGCATTCCCATTTAGAAGCCAAAAAGCTGAACATGTGCAAAATACAATTAAAAATCCATCAGTGTTCACTGCTTATGGGGCATTCAAAGTTGTATACAAAATTTAAGTTTTACCTCCTAAAGCTTGAAATAGGATTCTAAGAAGGCTTCTACTTATATCAATATTAAAAATACTGAGCTGCTTTTTCACATCAAGTCAGCTGTACACATGCTCTGTACTCTGTTTTATCTATGGACATGTTGTTACACTGTTATGTGTGTGCAAAATAATTTGTCAAATTGGATGTGACGTCTCTCCCAATTCTGTGTAAATGGAACAAACATGAATAAATAACTTTTTTTTTTTTTTACTTTTGAATGACCATTTCAATTCTACTTTCATCTTAAAAAAAAAAGAAAAATAAACTGGATTTCAGAGGAAAAACTTGAATGATTAACTTCCAAAACTATTGAACTACATACCTCTGGGTCAAACTCAAACATCAGCTGATCTCCTGTCAAGAAGTCTTCTTTGGGGAACAGCTGCATGTTCTCACAAATGTCCTCAACATATTCTATAGGGTCGTCCTAACAAAACAGAAATCAGACTTAAAGGTCACAACACAAAAGTTTTGTATGACACAGCAGCATATGGATGTTTGAGAGTTCATACTTGCTCCTGATATCGAAAATCATTTGCTACAATTTTCTGGATCTCTTCATATATTCTGAAAGCAGATGAGAGACGTATTATTTTCATTCATCACAAAAATTTAAAAAATGCACACAGACAGAATGAGCAACCAAATGGCATAAGTATCCCATCTATTTAATGTACTGTTAAAGATGCAACAGGCAACTTCAGTGTTGTGTGGCGACATAACTTCTGCATGAAAAGGTGATACATATTGGGTAAATGCTATTCTTCTCATTGTTTTGGTTGTGGCTGTATAAGCAAAACTCATAGAAGAGTGAAGTAAACATGGATTGTGGCTGTTTTCATCACCATTACACTGTGCAACCATTTTCAACATCATAATGACAGGTTTAAACCACAAAACTGTATAGTTCAGCTTATACTACATCCAACAATACAATGGAACTAATACAGAGCATAAAGAAACAGGGTTCAAGGATTGAGGCAGCCTCTGTACAACTCTGCTGTGTTTGTGCATAAGGAACAGAGAAAAATAGTGTAAATGTGCCTTTGCTGTGGTCCAAGCTTCTGCAGCATCTTTAGGTACTGGAACACCAGGTGAGTCACCTGTAGGAAAAAACAAACACACACAACAATTAGATGTCATCACTTGAACTGTTGTTAAGAAATAATTGCCACATTCATTAAATGGGAAAAAGTTGCTATAAACCCCTCCTTGTCACTATTAATGATGGGGTTTAAGTGGAATACAGTGTTAATGTTGATAAACCACAACAACTGCACTGAAGCAAGAAAGTGGCTGTCAATCACACTGACTGTGTTAATATGATTATGGTCCTTAGAACAAGCTGTAACCATTGCTTGAGGGAAAAAAAGGTGACTGGTACATTTAATTACTTACAAAAAGCAGTGTTTATCTGCCCCCTTTTAAAGATTCAAACATGTAAATGAAAATGTCAGCTCAGCCGTAGGGATGATAATCATTAACTGAACAACAGCACTCTGAGTCTTGACCAAATGTCTTTTTATGGCAGTACAATAAACTGTGAGAGTACATTACCTGACCTTATTAAACAATAGTAAAGCTAAAGCATTTTAAGGTACATTTTGTTGTTAGTTCATGGTTTTCTTTGAGTATTTTAGTGTATTCAGTTTATTTGATGCTTAAACTGCAAATCCTTATCATTTTGAGAACTAAGCTGCTTCTTTTCTAAGACCAGTTTCCAGGCAACCAGAGGAGACTCCACTCCAGAAGGGTTAGTGATCTCTGTCACATGTCTAAGTCTCTTTCCCATGCAAATAGTGTTAGGGTCATGAAAAAAGTCAAGTTCTCTCTCCAGGTCTCATCTTTTATATTGGTGGTATTTTGTGTAATTAAAGTAAGACTTGTTTGTGAGCAGCCGCACCCTCTCTATACACAAGTGTTGATTAATTCTGTCTGACTAAAAGTCCGAGCCGCTAAGTGGTTTTCATATAGAGAAAACAAAAGAACTGAAACATGAACAAACAGTGTATATTAATTAAAAACAGCTCTTCTGTTGTAAATACAAACACAACTCTGTTTAGAAATGTAGAGATAAACTTTCCCTTTGAATGCCAAATACAAATGTTGATTTTTAATTACTTATTAGCATTTTAAACTGATCTACAATTCAGCATTAAATGTCTACCTTTGGTTGTACCCACACAACAAACTCATATCATGCAGGAACAGGCATTAAGGACATGAGTGACAATGAATTTCTCACTATTATTAGTCACTGTACCATCAAAAAGATTTGGAAGCTATATTAAGATAAGATATTGCACATTGTTGCTGTAAATGTATTTCTATGATAGATTTATGCATTTTTGTTGAATAATGCAGTGTGAGCTGCATAATAAGTGAAGGAAATTTCCAAATGAACTCACTGTATAAGTCTGCCCTTTTTGTATTAATGAATGATGATTTTTTTTTCCGTTGCCAATTAATTTTCCGATCACCTCTCCCCGATCTTTTACTCCTTCTGTGGACCTTTCCAGATATTCCATCAGTTGGCTACTACAGTGAACAAGTAATTAATGTAGCTCAGTTAAAGAGTGGAAGTGCTTTATTTGGTTCAGACTCTTCGGTTGATATAACTCATATCTTAATAAGATGACATTTTTTGGAGCCGCTCTGCCTGGCACGCTGCAGCACACCTGCTTTTGGTGGGGACCAAAGCAGGTGGACGTCGCTGGAACAATGACACTCATCAATGTTTGCACAGAACATAAATAGAAATGCTTCACTTTCAAACCTCCTGTTTAATAAACGTGTAAAGAAGCAATATTGTCAAAAGTTTGGTCGCAGTTTAACGATGTATTGCACACAACCACACAATAGTTCAGCTACAGCTCTGCATTCTTTTTTCCTCTTTCAGCAGTTCCTTCAGCCTCACAGCAGAGATGTTCTTGTTTTCTCTCCTTTCGTATTGAATCAAAAATCAATATTGAAAGATAATCATCTTAAAAATTTTGTATCAGGACCCAAAAAAACTGATCAGGAGGATATCCCTATATTTATCACAAAAAAAAAAGAAGATTTAAAAAAAAGTCCAATGACTTACTTAATCATGATATTTCTGAACCTTGGCCGTTTGTAAAGCTGCAGTTAGTAGGATAATTAGAAAAATAGCTGATTTTTGAATATCATCCACAGGTGCTTAAAAGAACTCCAGTTTTGCTTTGGCCCTCTCTCTCTATTTTTGAGTTTCTCTTTGGCCTCAACCCAGTATTGGGTTGATTTTACTCATTTTTACTGTACGACTTGTTTTTACTTGTGTTGTTCTTGAGTATTTTATAGTTATGTTTTTACTGTTTAACTGTGTGTTTAATTGCTTACTTTTAGTTGCTTGGTTACTATATGTTATTTATCCCTGATGTACAGCACTTTTTTATAGTGCTTTATAAATAAAGTTGGACTGGATATGATAGTAACCACAGACACATTCCGAGGTTTATGTCACTACTGCAACACTGGAAAGGATCACTACGAAAAGTACAGGTAGTGACAGCTAATTAAAAGTGCCTGCACTCCTGCTCTGTGTCACTTTGTCTCACTCTCTGAACTGCTCTGTCATCTGACTGGTCAAATTTCATGTAAAGGGATATATTTAGTCTCTCTCTCTCTGTTGATTTTCATTATGAGGTAAGATATTTATAATTATTATACAGCTCAATAATCCCAAAATGTTCTGCCTACTGTACCTTTAAAACAACCATTGGCACAGTGCACTGATAGCCTCACATCTCCAACTAAAAAAAAAGTAGTGTGGTTATGACCTTTGACTGCAGCTGCACCTTGCCCCATAATTCAAAAACATAAGCACTCTTTGATCCAAGCAGCTCTAGAGATTTTAAGATTAGAAAACTTCTGTTGAAAAACACTAACTGCATCTTTTTTTAATAATATGAGACTTGTCATAGAAACAGTTAACACAGATTCCTTCCTTAATAACATATGTTGTGTGAAAATAAGACAACAGTGTCAGGTTTGTCCCTGTTCGTCCCTGCTTTTTGGGTCCTCTCTTAGTTTTCCTTTTTATGGTTCTTTCGAACCGTGACAAACAGTCCAACTGGATTTAATGTACATATTGAATTTACATACCAACAGAAAAAAAGCAGAGGCACTGCTTCTGTATTATCAACCAAACATTATGTGCAAACATTATGTGAGCTGGATATTATTACATGGAGACTGATGCTCCTGTTGCTTGATTTAATCTCAATCTCCTTGGAGACCGTGTTTCATGCAATATTTAGCTTTAAAAATGAATTCATTTGAAAGAAGAACAAACAAATAAAACAGAGAGTATTCTTTACCTCATAAAAGTTTTGGAAACCTTCATTAGTGAGTTTGATGGAGATGGAAAAGATGGAGTAGGTGCTGTTTTGGTCAAAGCCACTTTCAATGTTTCCTCCACACAAAGCCAGAGCCCAGCACCTATACACACACACAGCCATTATTTGACTTTAAAAAGAGGACTGCTGGTGGAGATTCACTCACTGACAATGTATTGCTTCACATTTATTAAAAGCACTTCATATTTTATGAAGTCATAAAAATCCCTGAGCGTTTAAATTATACACATTTTGTGATGTTTGTGCTGCTTTGCAGGCAGACGTTTATTTGTTCAAACATGAGAAACAACTCAGCTGGCTTTGATTCTTTAATTCTTTGAGTGAACATCATGCCAGTTTTTACCCATTGAGAGTTATATACAAGCTGTGTTTGTAGAAAAACCATCTATATCCAAATAGTGTGGCTTGGACACATCATCAGTGATGAACCCACTGATATTGGATGCCTTGGGTCTCAGATCATCAGACTCCCTCACCAATCTAAAGGGATTTGTAATGAAGACAGTCCACTTGCAGGCCCTTTGGCTGCCCTTCTCCCTACCACTCAGCATGCCAAAGGGAGATGTCATTTCAGGGCTCTGTAAAGGCCAGTCTTTCTTCCTCTCTTGCCTTTTTGAACTGTTGTTTTAAGTTCTTTCCTGATCCTGATCTCATGTTGGTTTGGCCTTGTTATACTTGGGTTTTTGTTGTTTGACGTTAAATTACTCAGCGCTAATGGTGACGATTAAGGTGCACATCAACTGGAGTCACTGATCCACTCCCCCCCCTTTGATGAGACGTCAAGGGCAGTGTCAACATCGTCATCAAACTGGCACCACTCAGCCTCCCTGTGTGCAGCAGGCCATTGGAACAGGTGGTGTTTTGCCAGGTTCTTTTTTGTGTGATGAGGCAATTAAAGTCTGCACTGCATCACCACAAAAGTAGAAAAAGTTTAACATTGATCACCCCAAGCAAGTTTTAAATCTCTAAAGGTTTACACACTGAAATCAATGGTGGGGAAAACTACATTAAAAAAATATGATGTATTTTTTGTGTAACAACCAGTAAAGGAATGAAAAAACATATTGATTTCCAGAGGATTAAATACAATAAAAAAATTCAGCAAAAACACTGGTGTAGCTCTTTAAAAAAAGGATGATAAAATTAAAAATACATTTCTCCACTTTCAATCCTGTTTCAGTGTTAACTGTTCATTTATCTGTTAACGTTCACTAAAATAGTGTTGTCATAGTATTTTTTACATCAAATTCTGTTTCAAACTTTTGATGACTTGTCCTGAGTTCAGGGACTTTCACTAATTTAATGGCCAATGAAAATTTACCTCCAGCCTAACATATACCATCCTGATTCCAAAACCTTTCCAGAAATACCAAAAACTGCTTTTTTTTCGATAAATCTACAGTTGTGGTTGAAGGTGGAGTCAAGTGAGCAGCCTGTCCTCACAGCTTTATATGGAGTACAGCACATTCAAATTTATTGGCTGTAACTATCAATCAATGTCTACTACAAGATGATTGCCTACACAGCTTTGCCATTTTACTGGGAACATATAAATATGTGCGATTAGAGAGCACTCTGAGAACTATTTCATGGGAACCTTGAGGAAACACCCAAGTTTATGTGATATAGACAGACCATTCCCCACATTCTCAACAATGGCAGAACAGTGGTCTGTTTTCAAAACAGCCTCTTGCCCTTTGATGTTGTGATTTTCTGAACTCAATAAAAGAGCCACTCCACTGACTCAATAGTTGGTTTCGACTGGGTTTGAGACTGAGGACACTCACAATTCAGCCTTGTTGCTTAACAATTGTAAGCAGGAAAAAAAATGTTAATAGGAATATTCGATCAAATGCTCCATGTGGTGCCAATGGCAAAGGGGCTTCTACAGAGAGGTTTTGGTGAATCACTTTGCCACTTAGCATCAAGAGGCTAAAATGCTCTTGTAGAGCCACATCCATCCAGGGATAAGAATGTACGAATCACATCATGGAGTGGGCCAGCAAAGTGTAGAGTTTGAGGACTGGGCTCAAACACTCATGCATGAAAAAGCTCATGTATAGCCGACAAATTGAAGACCTTTTAACTAGGTTCTGGAGGGCCCTCGAATCAGACAAACAAACAGAGGCAATAACACTCACTTCCTCCTGAGGACTGAGATGATGCTTCCTGTTCCTTCATGGCCAATCAGCCATGAGATGTAAAGGAGAGGCTTCACTCTGAAAAGAGGAGAGAAGGAACTTCAAAACGAGAAACAAATAAAAAGAGGGATAGTATTGATGCACCGATCTATAATGAGCACAAAGGATGGTATCCTTTGCTTGCTGTTAATTCTCTGTCTATGTGAAAAGTCCACAGAAAAGATGGCGGGGGCACAGACAAAAGAGAAACTATCACATCTCATGTAATTTTGCTCATGTCAGGGGAAAGTACGATCCATTACAGATTTTCTAGTTCTGCATTTATGGCCCCTCACTGGATATATTTTTTCTGACATGTAGAATTACTATAGAGCACGCAATGATTAATCGTTTAAAGCTATTATATGTAACAATTCTGCACTGAAATATCTAAAAAATGATGAGACTAATTATGTTTAATGATTTATAGGCTTAGATTAGCCAACTTTTTTCCACAGTGATTTATGTCCATAAAAAAAAAATATATTTATATTTTATTCATTTGCCTTTTATTTGTCACCTAGCTGTTGCTAGATACTGTCATTTCATGTAGAGTTTGGTTTGCCTTTGTAAACTATAAATAATAAAGTCTAAAAACTCTAAATCCTCCTCTGCACTCCAGTAAATGTCAGGACACTTCAGCATGGAGCCGCATATCCTTGTTTAAAAAAAGAATGGAAACAGGGAACAGAAACGCTAGAGTGCTTTTACTTTGAAATGGGTACAGAACATGTTGTGTTTGTGACACATGTGACAGATTTAGACACTGATGCTGTTCAGTGGAGCTGAGATTCACCAGCTGTAGTGAGCTTTCTAATCATGATCTTCAGTAGTGAGAGTGAGTGAGGAAAGGAGACGGAGTCTGTCGGTCAATGACACTACTTTTTTTTTTTTAAAAGCTGATCACTGTAGGGTGTATGCAAGATAAAAAGAGCTGGAATACAATGCAACTTTGGAAAAAAATGACAGAGGATCAGTCACTTAATAGATAGATACTGTACATACTTTACATTAAATGCCAAAAATATTTTGATAACTGATTACTAGTTTGAGCAGGGTTTTGTTCACCTTACTAAACGGTGAATATTGTCAGATTTCTTAGACTGCGTATCATTGGTTTTTGGACAAAACACAATTAAGGGTGACATTTTGAGGTTTTAGGAAACACCAGTTGATTGAGAAAATATATTACAGACTGTAATTATAAAAATAATCATTAGTTGTAGCCCTAAAGCACAATTATACATGGGAATACATGAATGTCAGACTGATGGTTGAATATAAACAATGCTAGAATAAAAATCAATATAAGTGGATTGTTGAAAAGTTATGGTGCAGCCCAGCAGATAATAAATGTCAGATTTTTTTGTCTTGATTTGTCTTGACTAATCAAACCTTATAAAAACAGTCAAAGGTAATTCCAGATCAGCATCAAGATCAGCATCAAGATGATGAAAAGAGTGTGCCAGAGTATATGGTATTAATAGCTCAGATATGAAAGGTCATGTTAAAGATTGTAGCTGCAGCAATCTGAAGTACAAGACAGGAAAGAGCCGAGAAAAAAGACACCATAATGAAAGAAAAAGTCTGATGAATGGATTACAGTTTCAGCATCATGCAGTGATAGAATAGTTCAGATTCCATCATATCTCAAGTATGTACCGCACCTGTAGTGTTTTTCTTGAGGAGGAAGAGCCCAGGTGATATTTAAAGCATGAACCTTCCCAACAGGAACAACTGCAAACACAATACAGTATAAGAAACACAGAGATGAAAAAATAACCCGTCTGATTGGCATATTTCTTCTTCTTAAATTCTTGTATTAACTTAACATTAAAAGGCTAAATTATTTAAAATAAAACAGAAATCAAATAATAAATAATAAAATAATAAAATAGAAATCAATTAAAATAAAACACATTAGCAGGAAACCTTGAAAAATAAACCTAATTTTAATTATTTTGTCGTGTTATCCTATCTACTACCTCTCACTTTTATTGACCGTTTGAGTTCCATTGCTTTGCAGCAACATAATAGAGCAGATGTGTTCAGATGAAAAGACTACGATAGATCAGTACCTCTGTAGAGCTTGTTGAAGGCTGGTGTCTCAAAGGGATCCAGCATTTCAGAGAAATCTGGCTTGGGCAAACCACTGCAGGCACAATAGAAGCAACCATGATGAATGATTTAAAATCAGTAAAAAAATGTTACTATGCAACCACACATAATGGTATTCCTAATGTTTTGGGGAAACAACAAGAAGAATGTTTTGTAATTAATTTGATCAGTTTTAATTAAAAGAGTTAAGAGAAAATGTTTGTAGTACCAGACAAAACTTATCAATTTAAACATTTCATCTGTTTTTAGCCTGATGAAAATTTTTTTTTTTTTTTCAAGTGAAAGAAGCTAAAGTCACCTGTGAAGACTTTATAAGCTCATAAATGAGGGAAATTGCATCAGCCCATACAGGGGCATGTAATCCTTGAGCTGAAATGTAAGCCTTGTAAAGGAGGTTATGTGAGGTTTCACATTAAAGAAAAATAACTACTGAGATGACTCAAAGAAAACAGAAGTGGAGCTGTGAACAAAAATGTTAATTCATCTCAAATTCATGAAGAATTTATCCGTCTCAGGTGAACATCATTGAAAAACAACATCTGAGATGAGGAGAGGTAAAAGGAGGCGATGAAGGAAGGCTTGACATTTATATTTGCACAGAGTCTCAAAAGGATATTCAGACTCCATCTATTATCTCTGCAGCATCTCATCATGGCGACTGAGAGCCTGTTCCTATACTCACTTGTTAGGCACCTTGCTGAAGATCTCTCTCACCCACTCCTCCAGAGTGTCCAGCTTCTCTAAAGGACAGAAGTGAAGGAGGATAAATTAGAGATTAAGTGTGTCTCAATTATTCTGAATGTAAACTCATAATTCTCAGCAGTGAAAAGAACTCGGAATGTTTGTTTTCAAAAGGGACTGACATGTTGCCTTCCGGCGTTAAAAGACAAATCTATGTTTTACCCTTCAGAAATCAACATTAGTCGTATCTAATCTTATGGTGTTAAGATGTTGATGAATAATAGCAGAAAACATACATATGCACAACTAAAATATACATACATTGTATTAAAAAAAAAATAATTCAAACATAAAGCATAATATATCATTATATCTGCCTCATGCAACAGTAATATTGCTACTGTATAGTGTTTGCTTGTGCATAGTAGTTATTTAGTATTGTAAAAAGTATTTAAAATAGGAGTTTTCATGGATTTTGATTTCTTCAGCGGCTATTTACCAAGATTATGGAACATATTACATGATATTCTGGAGTTCAACAAATTTACATTATATCAATCTAAACTGCAGTTTAATTGTAATTGGTGGAGTCGGTGTTCACATTCATTTACAGTGGGGGAATTAATGCCTACAGCATCAATGCTACTCTCAGTAGAGTACGGGAGTTAGTGATTATAGGACCAGCTACAGTCGGAGGATATGGTCCAAAGGCAATTTTTAATCAATATGGATAATTAATGCCATAAATGTCATGATCAAAGATGGATTTTTGCTCCTATGTAAAAGTTGAAGAAACAGTTCAGGGTCGAGATTATATCTACCCATTAGTATGACAACCACTTTAAATTATATAACTGTACATGCTTTAACAATTTAAACATATTTCAATAATCTTTTGTGTTTCAATGCCTTTAAATGTCATACATACTAATAATGGTTACACACAGTTATGATGAAACTTTAACACTAATTAACACTGGTTGCCTTTTTTCGGTGGACAGGTTTACAGATTGGGACATGAAAGAATGTGACTTATGCATAACATTTAAACAGTTTTATTAGAATGATTTTTCTCAGCACAAATGTCAACACTAGTCATCATTTCACTTAGATGCAGTCGTTAATTGGCTGTGTGGTATTTTGCTGTTAGGCACTGGAATGTGTTCCATCGTGTATATAATGTGATGCAGTTTTGAGTAATATTGCAATTTGTGTTGATTTGGGGATCATTATCTACAGTCGGCTGAACTTGGATGAACTACTTCCTTATTGGAGACTAATGGTTGTTTTGATTGTTGATTATTCTACAGATTGCTTTTTTCCTATAATTAGTTCATGTAGAGAATATAATTCATCATATTCAGTTACATTTCTACTAGGGGTACTAACATTCACTTTGTAAGAAGCATTGTGATGAAGATATGGATTTTGTATCAATGTAGTGACAGCACATACAGTAATTGATTAAAGCCACGTAACATTGCTTGTTGATTTTCCAGTTTCTAAATGTTGCAGCTCAACTGCAGATGTAATCATCTTGTTTTGGGGGATGGAACATGTAGGTGTCATTTGTAAAGCAATTTTTTTATTCATATTTAAGGTCATATTTATCTGACTTCTTTTACCGAATGATGAAAAATTCTCCATGTGCATTGATATAGAAAACTGAGGACTGACCATGGAATCAAATCAAATTCTTGATATGATAACAATAATTCGATAAAATAATGAGACCAGTAAAGATGCAAAGCACTGACTTCTACCAGTCTGCTGTTTACCAGTTCTTGATAGACAATGAATGGGGTAGACTTAACTAACCTCTTGACTGCACAGCCAAGGTCATGTAGTGAGCAGAGTAGTGCTTCTTCCAGAAGGCACGCAGCCGCTTGTAGACATTAATCTTCTTCTTCTTTGGCTCCTGCTTAAGAGTCTGGGCATTCCCTATTGATATCACACGTTAGCAAGGAATTCAGCGGAAATATAAAACACAGCAAGAAGAGACTGTTTACAATATGAGCGAGAAAGGAAGCTTGGCATTGATCTTGGTTCTCCTGTTTGTTATTGCTGAACATACCCTAAAGAGACCCTTGAGTGTATTATGTCTACCAGCAGTTATGATTGCCCACTCACCCCAAGAGAACTTGCCCATAGGGTGTCCAGGCTTGGCCAGACTGCCGAACAGCATCTCCTTCCTGTGGGAGTCCGAAGGCTTAGCCAGCTGGTACTCTGACAGACAGAAAGAGAGAAAGAAGAAGAAACTCAACACGACAGAGTAGACATGGCGATCGATGGTGTGCTAAAGAGCTGCGTAAGGATAATGAAGTTAATGAAGTTTAACTGCAAGCATAAATCCTGGAATTTAACCTCCCAAGTATGGAGGAGGAAACACAAGCAGGCATAGAGACTCACCGCTGTCAACAGCCTCCACTTCCCTGTCAATGGCATCTCGGATCATCAGGGGGGAGATGAAGAAGTGAGCCCACCTACAAGGGTGACAGGACAGAGAGGCCATAATCAGGGGTTACAAAGCAGCCAGAAGGACGGGACACAGGTCAGACAGACTCAATCAGAGGTAGACAGACAAACACTATAGAAAACAGCGGGCTGATTAAGCATTGTAGTGTTTGTCCCAGTCTCCTAAAATACATCATAATCCCATGTTACACAATATTCTCTCACCCAATGGCTTCTGAGATTCAAACATGTTGACAGCTGCAGTTTTGCATACATATCTCACAATACAATTTTCTTAAAAATCAGTATAACAAAGATTGAATAATTACCAAAATTCTTCTTGCACTGTGCCAACACACTTTCAGACACAACACATTATTGCTATATAATGTTTTGCCTGTTTTTCTCACTTCGCTCAAGAGCAAAACTTAACTTTTAATTATCAGTATTGACTAATGAGCCCTATACCCACATAATAATACCTCAACAGGGTAAAGTTATCTCATACTATGGTGGAAATAAGTGTAATACAAGCATTTGCAATTGGAATACTCTGTAGCTTCTTCTTACAAACCCTCTATGTCTCACAGCGAAACATGACAGAGTGTTTGCTCTGTATTTACAATCAGCATGTGTCACAGACAGTGTTTATTTTGTCCTTGGGGTTAAGAAATGGACACAATAAATAATGTTCTTTGTTTTGTTTATGTGTAAAATCATATGATGGTTCTCTAGTGGGCCATGTCTTAGGGAGAAGTTGCTCCAAAAAGAGGAACTTCTGAAGCTTCCTCACCTGTCAAGAGCCTCTTTGAATTTTTTTCTCTGGATGTCAAACTGGAAGATGGTCCTCTCACAGTCAGTGGAAGCATTGGCACTCCCACCATGCTTCTTGAGGAAAGCAGCAAAGCCATTTTCTGAGGGATACTTCTCACTGCCCATGAACACCACTGGGACACAGAAGGAGAGGAGAGGAGAGGAGAGGTTATAAATCACAAATGTAAAGAGATCTAAAGAGAAATCACTAGAGCTTCTTCTTCTGTACCTTAAAATAATGATTTACTTGTAGACAGTTGGTCTATGTGTATTATTTCTAGGTGAACCAGCATTCTTTTCACATATAGCTCTCAAGATTACAGTGAACATATGGTAAAAAAATTTTTAATGACAACAGGTGCAAAAAGAACAAGGGTTTCCTTTCTTCCTTGCAGACTAGGGACAACAGTCATATCAGTAGAGGAGACCAACATAAAAATAACTCAGGAGAGTGGCATGCAGAGAGAAGAGTGCAGGAAAATCTCTTGTCTACTCTCTCTCTCTCTCATACACACACACACACACACACACACACCCTGTCTATGCTCAGTTAGAGGAATCGAGGCTGGATTACCAACCAGTCAAATTGGACACTCTGAGGGGGCGCAAAAGCATCAGTATATGCCTTTTGGCCTTTAGGGAATTAATTAGTTGTTTGCTTTCAAATTTTGGAATATGCACCAACACCTTAAGTAAATTGTTAAAGCTGCAATAGTGTTTATGATGTTATTATTCTGCCTCTTTTTGGTCTTTGTGAACTGAAAAAATGTAACATTACCTGTAGTTTGTATCCTTCAGTGAACAGTAAAGCAGTACTATAAGACCTGAGCGGTGCAGGTGAGCAGGGGCAAGAATTGTTTATCCCATTAAACTACTAAACAGCAGTGGAAGTCACTTCTGAAACTTTTTCAGGACAACTCTGTGTTTTCAGTCATAATCGAACCGGTTAACTACATCTGACTTTACAAAAGCAATGTTGCTGCCACCTCTGTTGGTAAAACAAAATACTTCCTGTGTGAATGTTGCTGGGCAACACAAGATAAAAACAAGGCTGTAATGAGAAACACTCAGAGAGAGAGTTGCGCGGAGCTGACATAATCAGCATTGCGTGAACGCATTTGACAATGGCTTCAAAGTAACAGAAATTTGTTTACATTTTAAAAGTAATTTCTAAAGTTTTAAAAGGTCTTTCATCGACTCGTTCATGTGTCATCTCTGAGACAAGGTCAAGGTCTGTCGCAAAAGAAATTGAAATTAAAGCAACACTGTGATTAAAATGTGCATATTCGAGAAAAGAAAGCAACAAAATTACCAAAACAAAATAAATTCACTGCAAGTACTGCTAGTTTTATAGATTTCTATATGAACAGAGTGGGTATTGGAGGAGATTGGGGAAATTAAGGCAATATTGTGATTAAAATGTGCATACTGGGAAAAAGCATGGAACAAAATTACCAAATCAAAATAAATTAACTGGAGGTACTGCCAGTTCTATAGATTTATATATGAACAAATTGGGTATTTGGAGGAGAATGTCTGGATACACAGTCTAAATTAAAAAAAAAAGTCTAAATAAAAGCAATACACTTGTTCCAATATCCAAAGTGTGAACTAACACTGATAAAAAAAACAATGGATCTAAGCATGATAACTAATCATGATAAGTACTTTTCCAAAGAAATGACCCAAATCTCTCAGGTCAATTACATACTGTGTTCCAGGAAGTGGGCAAGGCCTGGGAGGTCACTGGGGTCACTGAAGCTGCCCACTCCAACACAGAGAGCAGCTGCAGACTTAAATACACAGGAAATTGAGTCATGACTCATGTCCAAGTCTAGAGACACGTTTAAATAATTAGTCTGGCTATTTTCAATGTTTTTATTAAAATTGCCAACAAACCCCTTACAAACATCAAGGCTAACAAAAGAATTGATTATAAAAAACATGCACTACGTTTGCAGGCAAAGCTGGATATATAATGTTGCCCAAAAACACACAAATGAGCCACACTGGTGTGCTTAGCACACATGGCCACTCGAGTTTAATTTGAGGCAATCCCACATACATCAACCAGTTTCCAAAAATAAATACTCCATGGCTGAAAAGAGTGCCTTAAAAACTGTTTAAAACTGTTTACTCGTATTGTGTCATTAACAAAGCAAAATTGGTTTACAGTTAGTGTTGACTAAGCTTCAGTACTTGAGTCACGAGTCAAATTTTCTGCTAACACTAGGGTAGTTAGAATAAAACTTCACACTGGTACCTCCTTCTCTGCATTTTCCTTCTTCGTCCCATCATTATCATCATAATCACAACTCCTCTCATCATCGCCTTCTTCAGATTCGTCCTCTGTTTCATCTCCAGATTCATCCTCTTCCTCTTCACCTTCATCTTCTCCATCTGAGTCCTCATCCTCTGATGCTGCTGGTCCATTGTAGTCTGAAATGAGCAGAGCTCGTAGTCCATTCTCCAACACAATATGCCTGAATGAAGTAAAGTCAAAGGTGAAACAGCATTGCACCATCATGTTACACAGCTACTATTGCTTTGTTCTTACTCTGAACAACCTGTTAAATCACACATCTCTTCTCAAGACTGCATCTCCCACCCTCTGAGACTCAATTGCTTTGTTTTTTTCACAGTAAATTTTCTGTGCGTGCCCCGCAGAGACCTGAGGCAGTGGTGTGCAATTCTAGCATTAAATCGTCCCATGAAACTTCAGTAATGTCATACTGATTCAGCTGGAAAAGGGGCTCATATCATTTTTGGATCTGGGCTATTTTCTCAAAATGAGAAAATAGTGTCCTCTGCTATGTATAACTGCAAATGAAATGATATTAACAATAAAGAGAATAAATGGAGAAAATAAACTGTAAGAACTATTTAGTGCAATACATAATTTAAAGACTTGGGAAAATGGTCACATCGTTTATTTAATTTTTAATGTGTATATTACTATTTAAACTGTGAAATATTAGAGTTTTATACCTGTACTGTTTGGGGTCACTGGGGGATTTGATGATCTCACTGTCTCCAATATTGTCCTCATCTCCTCCTGCTTCCCCTGCAGCCAGGCTCACCTCCTGGGACATGGGTTCTAGGTTTTCAGCTGAGGCTCCGGTTTGGACCAAGCCTGAGGACTCGGACGACAGGGAGTTTCGAGACGTGTTTGTCTGTGGCATCCTCAACAGAGATGATGAGATTTTGGCACTGCAGGCTGACAGCAAGGCACGACCATAAACAACAGGACAGTTCACTGTCACTGGATATTTACTCCTCACCAGGGCCAGACACCGTGTCAGCCTGAACAGGGCTATGATGAAGACCCTTCCTGACAGACAGAGAAGATAAAAAAGCCTGGAAACCAGTGGGACCAAAAAACAGAATACCAAGACTGCATGCATATTTGTTCCTGTTTGTGGGACCAAAGTCTGGTCCTAAAGGGGCAGACTCTCATTTCAGAGGCTCATGTTGAATTTAGGATTGAGATGTAAACTGTGGTGAGGATAATGTACAGTAAGGTTAGGTTATTATTACAGTTAATGATGAGACAATATAAGATATTTTCATCATTTTCTCATCATGATAAAAACACAGTAAGTTTATTTTTTAGGCTTTCCAAATGAAGTGAAGTCAACTTTCTGACCTATGTGTGTGAGTGCATGTGTAAGACACAGGTTTCCACAGCAATTCTTGTCAGGGCACAAGACTAACCAAAACCTCCTTATCCCTAACAATAACCAGTGAATGCCTTAACCGGTTAATTAAGGTTCTGTCTCATTTTGTTTAGGACAAAAAGGACCTGAAACAGTGACAAAAATGAGCACACAAGCACACACGATTGCGTTTCTATCAAAGTGAGGACCGGTATAGACATAATGCATTCCCTAGCCCCTTACCCTAACCATCACAACTAGATGCCTAACCCTAACCTAAACCCAATTCTAACCCTAACCCTAAAAATCAGGTCTTAGCCCCGAAAAAGCACTTTTAAGGGGTGAAAAAAGTGAGGACCAGCCAAATTGTTCTCACTCTGTAGGGTTTATACGATTTCTGGTCCTCACTTTGCAACAAGTACAAAAACACACATACACAATAGAGCAATTCACACAGTCTATCTGGTAAATTCCGTCCTATTCAGCTGGATGTCAGCTACAAACCGACCGCTAACCCCCCCCCACCCACACACACACACACACACACACACACACACACACACACACACACACACACACACACACACACACACACGTAAACAATCTGTGTAGAAATGACTACACTAACATCGGAAGAAAGAGAAAAGTAAACATAAATAGGTGCAAAGAGCTATAACAGAAGGGTTTAGTGTCAACAAATCACATATATTACTTAACTAGCGGTACGACTTCGTTGAAAGGCAAAATAAACTTTTAGCTGTGGTGAGAGAAGCCGGTAACTACCCTTACCTTCCTGCCCACAGCAGGGACTCAGCAATATGAGAAGGCGAGTGTCGCTCCAAGAACGAGCGCTCTGATTGGCCGAGAAGATTCCCTTTGTTTTACTATCGCAGTTTCTGATTGGCTGTAGAGGCGGAGGGGGCGCGGTTTGTGCCGTGAACACGTGCGTCCTCGGCGCAGTCAGGAGCTGCTACAGGCGACGATGATGATGAAGCGGCAGTGACATTGTGATAAGTAGCCACCTGGATGGAACCGGCAGCTGCCCGCCGCCATCTGCCTCTGATAATCACTGCTAACCGGAAGACTAGCGTTTAGCCCAGCGGCTGTCATAACCCGTTACTGTCATAATCGGACGCTTTTGTTTTAAACCTCATCACGGGTCACTTCAGCCGTACAGTAGCCACATGACATCTTCAGTGCTCCATGGGAACCGTTCCACTGCATGTACACGAAAGCAATCTGGGGGTGATTGATTTAAGAGCCGCTAGGTGGCAGACATAAGCTGCGAGGCATGATGGGCAAATTTGACACAGACTTTTAGAAATGGCCCAAGATGAAGATGGTTGAAATATCAAAGAGCTATGAGTGTGTGCTTAAGTATAATGTAAACAGGTGCAGTGTGTAAAAGTCTGCAACCTTCCCTTCCAAGTGTGTTGGAGAAACTATGTAACCAGCTAGCATTTAACCTTAAAAGAGGCTCGCAATGAGGGATTTGCACACCTGTAAATATTAAGCCTAATTATCCTAAATTTCTGTCAAATGAAGACATTTGACCTATTTTTTGGCAATGGACATTTAAAGGGGTTTTTGAAAGTTCATGAATCCAGCACATGGTTAACTTAAACCTAAATATTTTGTGTTGTCCATCTCATTGCTTAAATACCTCATGGTATCCTCTACACTAATAATCACAGTAATGATCACCGCTTTCACTAAATTTTGAGTGACTTATTCAGCTTAGTAAGAATTTAAGAATTTAGTAAGAACAAAAGTTCAATGCAGTATATAAACAGTGGTTATGTATGGCACAAAACACTTTGAGAGATGATATGTACAATTTCTGTCTGTTTTCCCTGAGATTTGTGAAATATTGTGTAGAGATTTAAAACCACAATGCATTTGTCGTCAATTTTCTCTCAGGTGCAATAAAACCACTTTTTTATTTATCTGTCATTTTTCAATGTTGATTGATTTGAAAAGTGAATTATTTATGTATTTGTTGTGAGAACAATTTTGACCATATTGTCCAGGCCTAATAGTGGAGAGCAGAAAACTGAAAAACACAATTTTAAGTTAGGCCTCCCCTTATTTAAAATGACTCATATCAATAATATAAACTATCTTTGACCTCCAAAAAAAAAAAAAAAAAAAAACATATCATGAATAAGCCACATTGACATTTGTCTAATGCCTCTCGTCAGCCTCCACTCTGCAGCGTGTTGGCATTTCACCCCTCCGCTGTGCCAATATGTCCTCCCCCTCACTCACCAACTCTCCCTCTCTATGTGTCTCTCTGTCCGAAGCCAATCTGATTTGCCCCTGGGCTTCTGTCGGCAGAAAGAGGTGATAAACACCGCAACCATGACAACCAGCGAGCCAGACACGCCTGAGTTCCTGTATCCTAATGGCTTAACTTGGCATCCTCTCCTCCTTTAATTCATCAAGTCCAGCCTTCACCTGAGCTCATATTAATACACTCGGGGAAAGATGAAGGCAGTGTGGTTCCACTTTAGTTTGAGCCATTTTCATCCTCGTCTTTTGAGCTAAGCATGTCTAACAGTGTGTGAGATGAAACTGGTTTAACACTAAAACCACCACAATGCTTAAAAATAGAGCTCAGATATGAGTCACAGTATAAATATTTCCCCAGCTTGATTTGAATTAACTAAAATGTTTGCATATTGATTTGCTCTTAAGCAGTCTGACAGCAAGTGAAAGTACTGAGCTGGTAGTCCCAAACAGAAATTATCGATCACTAATGGAGCCCTTGTGAAAAGATCGTGGATGATATTTTCAGAGCAAAACTTCTGATGCTGTAGCAAGCACAGTGCTATTTGGCTGAAATTACCGAGCTGTATAGTAAAAGTGAGGATAAACGGCTTATAAGAAGCTTATAAGTAAGAATTATTTTTTTCTTTTTTGTGTGACTCACCTGGTAAAAACTCAGAGCAGAAATTGCTTGTGTTAACGATCAATCAGATCGGCCTCTGCAAACTATTGGAGGCACATATGTCCTTCTCATGGCAATGCATACTGTACTGTAGTAGCACGGCTGTGATGTGAGCTGCAGTATTACCACATTTTATTTTCCACTTTTGTACCTTTCTCTCAGTGACTGGGCCCAAATTGAAGCTCAGATCAGGCACCTTGGGTCACTCCAGGAATATGTCCCTGCATGAAAACACAATGAGGGATGCAGCCAGCTGAATCACTGTAGGTGTTATGAATTGGTGCTCCTCAGTCAGTTTTCTGTGGAGTCACTGGAGGCAGCAGCAGCAGCAGCAGCAGCAGCAATGAAAGTCTTTACCTTAACATTCCAAGGGGGCAAGGTTCCCATAGCAACTGATCTGAATCCTAATTAAAACAGGAGATTTGATTAATTAGTTCAATAATGTGTGTGTGTGTGTGTGCATGCGTGTGCTTGTTGCATCACTGTATGTGGCACATGTGTGGGTGTCATGCTTTTTTTGTGAGTCGCAGTGTGTCTTGTGTGTAGTTGTGCTAAATGAGGAGGTGGGGGGGTTGTAATGTGGCTATGTTTATGCATGTGTGTGTGTATTTATGTGTGTGTTCATGAGCCTCTGGGTTATCGTGTGAATCACCACTGTGTTTTCAGCATGTGTGCATGTGCATGTGCGTGTATGTGTTTCATGTTTCCCAGGAGGCTTGTCCTTGCCTGCAGTACCACTGTGTGAATCAGAGGTGAGTCCTCTGGAGTTGCCCTCTGCTTTAATCTGGAGTTAATGACAGAACCACCTGCCCTCCGCTCCCCCCCCCCCCCCCCCCCCCCCCCCCCCCCCCCCCCCCCCCCCCCCCCCCCCCCCCCCCCCCCCCACCACATCTAACCATCCTATCTGTTTGCCTCTCTCCTCTCTCTCCTTCCCCTCATCTTCTATCACCACACAATCTTAGCTATTAAACATCCTCCAAACTCCCACTACTCACTGTCTGTTTTGTTTAGGGAGAGTTCAGTACCACAAAATAGTGATGCCTATACCAATACCAATATCACAACCCTTGAATTCCAGTGCTGATATACAGTTGTAAGTCTGATACAGTCTTTCACCACTCATTCATTTTCTACCCCTTTATCCGCCCAAAAGGATCACCAGGAGCTGGAGCCAATCCCAGCACACATAGGGCAAAATGCACAGTCCATCCTGGACAGGTCGCTAGTCCTCTGCAGGAGAAATGTATAGAGACAAACTGTGGCGAAGAGTTTCCAGTTAAACTCTGCATGTTTTTTGACTGTGGGAGGAAACCTGAGAACCCAGAGAAAACCCACATCACATAAGGAGAACAAACTCCACACATAAAGGCCCCTGGCTGAATCGGCCACCCTTCTTCCTGTGCTCTGGCGATAGACTGCCTGGAAGATATTTGCAGGCCTGACAAACATCCAAGTCACATGGCAGAAGTGCAGTATTTTTTATTTACAGTATTTAACATGTGCTTAGTGAAACATTTACATCACAGTTATGTCTATCATATCAGATTTATTTATTTTTCCTTTTTCCAATCCAGTCCAGTGACTCTGCCAATTTTTTGGATCGGTATAGATACTTATTCATATACTCATATCAGTTCATCTTTTGCTTTTGTTCTTTTACACTCCCCCATTTCTACTGCTTCTACTGCTTCTACATTTCTACTGCCTCTCTGATTGCCTCATCCAACTCTGTGGACAGTGTAGCCCCTAAAAAAAAGTGAGGGCCAGCACAACAGCATGTGAACAACACCTAGCTTGAAGGAGATTTTCTAATCTGTATGTTGGCAATGGAGAGAAAGAAGCCAAACTGATACTCTTGTCAGTGTCTGCTTGTGTGTGAGTGTGTATGTTCCTTCGTGCATGCAAGCCAGCCCCAGTAGATAACTTGTGAACAAAAGAATAATTGGAGAGAGCTGCAAAAATGGGATGACCACTTCCTGCAATATGTCTACAGTGAAGGAGATGAAAGAGTGAGCAGAGGAGGACAATAAAAGAGGAAAAAAAACATGGAAAGACCAATAAACTAGGCTGAATGGACAACAGCCCACGGGGACATCAAAGGTAAGAAAATAAAAAATAAGTGTATGATCTATAAGTGCGACAGAAATAATTTAGATGGAAGAAAGGAATAGGCTTTGGAAAAGGAAAAAAGCAGAGGAGGCAGTAAGAAATGAAACAGCATGAATCCATTTCAGCACTGGACAGCTCCACAGACAGCACTAGGCCAGTATAAATAGATCCCCTACTTTAGAGGCCCCGTCAACGCTCCAAAAAAGTGCTTTATGTTCACAGAGCGGCTCCTGCCCCAAGAGAACCGACACGCAGGTATCTGATGGTGCCTGATAACCATCTTCTCTCAGTTCCTCTCCGTTTGTTTTCTTAATTTAGGGAGCCTTCATGGTTCAATGGCTGCACCACGGTAAGGAAAGTGGGTGTTTTTCTCCCAGATTCTTCGTCACGGCCATTGTTACACTTTGTGGTAGCCGATATATAGCCTCAGGTCTATGGATCACATTATGCCGGCTGTGGTGCTAGCATCACCGATCACAAAGCTGGAAATAATATATTTCAAAGCCAAATGCACTGCAGAAACTTATTTACATACGTCAGCTACACCCTTGTTAGGTATAGTTCACTTAAATGTGTGGCTGCGTCTGTAAGCAATCTCCACAGATGCATGTAATCATATGACTGTGCATGCATGCCCTGCGTCAGCCAGCCTGTTTCCATTGCAAGTGAGCATTAAGTAGCCTTGTGGGGAAGCTGTAATACAGCCTAATGCACCTGAGAGCCCAGAAATCTATAACCATCATCTACATCTTCCTGATATTACTGGAACCGTCTCTGTTACTGTTTCTGATAGGAATCTCCGGGGAGAGCTTTCCCCTGCACCGCTGTGGGGAGAGGAAGTAGTAAGGAGTGTGTGTGAAGGAGAGATGCGCCTCTCCATTTCCTCAAGGTGATTCAACCTTAATGCACGTTGAAATCAATGTGAAATTGAACTGAAAATTGAACTTTCAGCTCAGTAACATGGGAGACATGTTGTTATTAAATCTTTTCCTATAGCCATGAAACGTCTCACTTGTATTTAAACACCTTTGAATGCATGTTTTCAACACCATGGTCCACGTGTCCTTGATGGAGGGACTGGCCATTGGCTAACCACGAACCCCCTGGGGCTACACAAGGCGCTTACACCTGTCACTTATCATATAGGGAAGTATTAATGGAGCAGTAGCCACATACGTAGCAGGCTGTGATTAGAGTAGGAAGCAAAAGCTGGTGTTGGTGGAAAAAGATTGCTCATTGCTCTCAATCTCGATGGCATCTGTTGCGCCCACCACCTCCATTTGGCAAAACAGATGGTATGATGAAGGCCGTACAGACTTTCAAGCCTCACCTGTAATCTCAGCTTTACTTCGTTGTGGAAGTCACTGCACAGTTTTCCTCACTAATGCTGTGTGTGTGTGTGTGTAAAGGTTAGGGATATGGTTTTAGTTAGGTTGTGCCAATGAATTGAAGTCAATGAAGTGTCCAAACAACAAATTGCTGCACAAACTTGTGTGTATCTACGTGTACTTGTATTTGTTACCTTCTTTATGACCATTTATGGACCAGCAGATCTCATGGAGACCAAGTGTGGTCATAATGAGGCAGAACCTGGATGAAGTTAGAGGTACGATGTGAATTGTGGGTATAGGTTAAGGTTATGAATAGACATTAGCTAATTAAAGTTAGAGTTAGGGGTAGTCTATAGTCGGTTTAGGGTTGGCTGATCAAATCACTGTCGGGTCCTAACCAACATCTGTGTGTGTGTGTCTGCATATATATATATATATATATATACAGTATATACACACTTTTTTGTTACCCATTTAGGACCATTTCTGGTACAATGACCTTATCAGGAAGAAGGTGTCATGGGGATCAAAGCCTGGTCCATTTTTGAGGCTCTGGTATGCAGGAAGAGGTAAATGTGGAGTTAATATTTTTGCAATGGTTACATTTGGGGATAAGGTCTTGTTTGTAGGCTGTACAAATAAATAAAGTTAGTGTAGTGTCCTTAAACAGAAAAGTTGCACAAATCTCTCTCTCTCTCTCTCTGTGTGTGTGTGTGTTGATGGAGGGTGTAGGTACGCGACGAAGCCAGCTGGCACGAGTCGCTATGGTAACGCACACCGGTTTGACGAAATCCGTCGTCGCTTAAGGGCAAGAGGAGAGATGAATAAACTAATGAGATTATAAATTATTGTCGGTATAGCTGAACAGTCGGGGCATTTTTAGCAGACTGCACACGCGGGCAACGTGAGGAGAAAGTTTATGGGGCCTTCATTGTCTGGGACTCAGTGCGTTTTGTCTCGTGTAATCAGTTTATGATGAGGAGCTCAACTGGCTCCTCGGCGCTCACGGGAACTCGTGCGTGCGTGCGCACTGATGATGCCTCACAAACTAGCAGCAATTTGCGCGCCGCCTTAATGCATGATTGATCCTCCGCGTCTCTCCTCCTTCATGAATCGCACACTTGTGTTTGAGTTGAGGAGGGAAGACTCTCCGTCATTTACGCATAACCGACAACTCCGCGCAAAACACGCCTGTCCAGCGGTGTGGTACAGTGCCGCAGCTCCCACGGGCTGCACTGTGGAGAAGCGGACTTGCATCCTTAAGCCTCTCTCTCCCTCTCTCTCCTGGTTTTTATCGTCCACCTCATTGCAGTCTTATCACGTCCCCCCTCTTGCTCTGATACACCCCCCCCATCCGCCTCAGCAGCTACAGGAGAGAGAGGGAGAGAGTGCGGCTGAACGTGAACGACATGTCGACAGTCAGCCTCTAAAGTGTTTTCTCGGTCGTTCCTTAATTCTTTGGCGGCGGACTCAGTGAGTATTACCCGCATCCCTGCTCTGCTTATCGTCGCTGTGTTTGGATCAGAGAGAGAGAAGCTGCTGCTGCTGCTGCTTTTTGATGGGAAGAGACACACAGACAATGGGGAATGCAATTGGATTGCGTTACTCTTGCCAAGGATTTTCATACATAGCTTGGTAAATGTCTTGATGGGTTCTGTTAATGACTATAGGCTGTTTAATTGTTCATGCTTTAATTCTGATAACTATTACCATTTGTCTGATGTGATGTTATAGGGGCTAATTAATTTTCTTGGAGGGCTCCGGGCTATCCAGGCTGATAGAGCCCCCCTATATCTGTTTGATCAGGGGTGATGCTGCTGCTGCTTCTAGCCTGATAGTGCAGGTCTGTACTGGGGAGCAGGGGCCCATGAGATAAATAAAAAAGCCAGGGAGAAGCTGGGTGAGACTCTGTGCACTGGGACGGACAGAGAGGACAGAGAGAGGTAGACAGTGGAATTATGTGACATGAATAATACTGTGAAGAAAAAGCAGTGACCGTCATCTGTGGTTGGTTTGCGTCAATGTGTGTGTGTGTGTGTGTGTGTGTGTGTGTGAAGAAGACTAAAAAGAAAAAGTCAGAGAGACAGAGTCAAGAAACAAAGGCAGGGAGCAAAGACACACCTGTGACAGAACACAGACGGACAGTAAAAATAGATAGATAGATAGATAGATAGATAGATAGATAGATAGATAGATAGATAGATAGATAGATAGATAGAATTGAATCGGCTCTGCTGTCACCACTCAACACACAATTCCTTTCCATTCTTGTTAACATGACGATGCTCAGCTGGGCTGACTGCTGACTAGTCCACTTGGCTGATTGGAAAAACAGGCTCGACTGTTGACTGTGTTTCATCTTAAGGAGAGGCGACCTTCCAACAAAAGCAGAATCTTAACTGGACAGATCCCTGTGGTAGAGCTGGAGTCAGGATTGATCTTCCCTATATACAGTACAAGGGGCTTTGGGCCGGCAGCAATAAACAATACATTTCTTGGATGAAAATGAAAATCTGCTGAGACTCTGAAAGCCTTGTGTTTTGTATCGTATTCCAATTTGTCAAACACTATTGAGCATGTTGGCCTAGATTGTTCTGTGCTGTGTGAAGGGTACACATTCCTAGCACTTTGATTAATAGGAACATTTCCCAGAGAATAACATGATTTTCACCTTCTGCTCATGCTTACACTAATCAGCCACAGCATTAAAACTGGTTTTACTGGTGTGGCAGATCTGTTTTAATGCCTACTCAAACCTCAATAATCCAATACCCATTTGGTAATGGATTGTTACTTATTTATCAGTTTTTGTCCTTAGAAACTTAAAAAAAGCTGCTAAGTGAGCCAAAACGTTATTTATTTTTTCCACCAAAAGTGTACAAGTTACCAGTTTTAGTTTATACATTATTTTTCATTGAAATCAATCACTGCACTGCAATGCAGATTCAAAATTATAATTAGTGTTGTTCAGTACATGCTTTTTTAGTTTAACCAAACTTCTGAATATTTATTAAATAAACTGTTTTAACATATGGATCAAAAAGTTCAGCATCGGCCACAGTAAAACTCGTGTTGGACAAAGCTTTGAGTCACATTATCCAGTACACAGTGTTTTCACTGATAGGCCACATATTTGTGCTCATCTTTATAAAGGTATGACTGATCGACCAACAAGCCTTTGCAGCATTACGGTGGTTTGTTATGAAATCGCACACTCTAGCTTCCTGTTTCTGTACTTGGCAGGCTATAAAAGCAGACTTTTTTGGATATAGTTTGACCTCTCTCACATTGTTTTCAGCACACAGGCATGTAGGTTGGCTCTAGTAACAGTTTCTCTGTGCGGATGGCGTACACTGTGTGCAGGGAAAGAGGAGGGTTTGATGTAATCAATATCAGATTTCAGCGGTTTCACTGTGAGCTCTCGTCCTGAGTGGCAGCCTTGACTGACTTCTTAGTGCTTACGCAGTTCCTCTCCTCTCTCTCTCACACACCTGTTTCTTCATCCTTTGTACGTACTTTATGCCCCTTACTCTTCTTTTATCCTTGTGTCTCTCCTTTACTCTAGTCCTCCACCTTGTTCCCATTTTCCTCCTCCTCCCCTCATTTCCACGTCTGCCTTCATCTTTCTCCTTGTCATAATCATCTCTGTGATTGCTCTTCCTTTCCCAGGCGCTGATGTTTTCACTGATGCCTTCTTGTCTAACTCACTGATGCTAGATTATTGCTGTATGATTACAGTTACCATACCATCATGATCATTATTGCATTTCGTGTGGCAATGTTCAACACTGTATGAGTGGGTTTGAGATGCTTCATCCAATTTAGGTCTCATTAAGTCTTGAGAGGAAATATCCCCATGCATGTCTCTCATCTCAGCTGTTTTTCCTTCTGTTTTTGTTTCCTGGACAACTGCAACTGTTGTTATTGCAGTATCACTCTCATCAGCATCGTTCCACCATCAGTTCATGTTCCCTGTCTCATTACTGCACTGCCTTTCTCCAAAAATTTGAAGAGTTTTGATTTGCAGCAACTCGTTTCACTCCGCTGTCATTATCACAATAATGATTATGACAAGACACGATGGCTGCTGATAACATATTCTGCTGATTTATAATATTGGGTATTTTGTGCTGCATCCGTCTGTTGTCTGATTGCCATTCATCTTATTAAATGGAGCAGTTCATTAGACAGAAGCATTGTGAGTCTGATTTGAATTTACCCCTATTCATATTGCATACATTAAAACAACACATGCATGACATTTTGGTTTCACCAGGCATTTGAGCATACAGATGAATGTATTCATCAGCATCATCATCTCAAGCCGATTCCCCACCCCCATTCTCACTCACTCCAAAAAAAGCCACTTGAAAAATGATAAATTGTGATTCACAGGTGAACTAGCCCACATGGTCGCCTTTGTTTTGCACTTTCAATGTCAGTATTTGAATATCTAATTCAAGAGACACATTTTATCAGCTGCCAGATTTTGCAATCTGTGTTTAAATCAGTGTGTCTTGTTTTTTTTTCTTCCTTTGGATTCGAAGCCTTGTTTCCCTGTGCTTTAAATTCATCTTACTTATGTTCACCTTGGTTCAGATCATATTGTTGCGTACAATGGCCCACAGTTGAACTATACATCATTATTCCTGTGCACCGTAATTTTTTCCCTATGGCACTCCAGTCTGTGCGATTTAACTTTTATTTCGTGACTGCTTGTGATGTATCATCAACCTGATTCATCCTGAAATGGCTTTTAACTGTGTGTGTGTTGCCGTGCAGTGCAGAAAAGGGCCAATGATGGGCTTTAACCCCAGGCTGCTGAGCTGAGAAGCAGAAGTAGGAGGATGCTGTGGGTCACTCTGGTAGTGGCCCTGGGGTGTGTGTGTATGTCGCAGGCATCACACACGCCCACCCCCACCCCCACCTCCACACACACCCCTCTGGTAGACAACTCTGAGGAGGAAGTGGACGAGCCATGCTTTGAGCCATGCACATGTGAAGTCAAAGAAGGTGTGCTACATGTGCACTGTGATGGGCGGGGCTTCACCAATGTCAGCCAGGTATTCTCATATTAATCTATATGCATGCAGAACTGCACTGCTTTTAATTGCACCGTCTTTAGCCGTATCTCCAAGTCTAATATCCTGTCTTTAATGTGGCTTATGGGTGCTTTTATCTGTTACATCTATTAAATTAATAAGATAACTAGTCAGACCTCTAATTAATCACCTAGGTGTCACAATCATGGGTCCGCCCTTTCAAACTCAACCTCCAGAGGAACTCTCTAAGGCGTCTCTATAGCAACGGGTTTCAGCACCTTGGCAACGCAGTGTCGATAAACCTTGGCAACAATGCACTCCAGGACATCCGAGTGGGAGCTTTTCATGGGCTGGCCAAACTGAGACGCCTGTACCTTCATGAGAACAAGCTGGAGGTCTTCAGAAATGACACCTTTGCTGGCTTAGAGGCTCTGGAATACCTCCAGGTAGGTTGGAAACAGTAATCCCCAGTGATTTTCTTTGACTGACAAGATTATTGACAAAATTGTGTAAGACTATAATAGGCAGCAGTGACAGAAATAGTTAGCAGGTGGTCTGAGTAAAAAGATTTTCTCAAGATCTGTGGCACTGTTCAAATGGAGAGAGTGCCTGAGCTTTTCATTTACTCTGTTTCTCAAATAAAGCAATTACATGTTCATCGCTTTTCCTTGCTTGTACCTTCAGGCTGACTACAATGTGATCAAACGAATTGACAGCGGTGCTCTGAGGTTCCTCTACAAGCTCCGGGTTCTCATCCTCAATGACAACCTGATCCCCGTCTTACCTGCTCATCTGTTCAGGTTAGATTCCAATTACTTAACTGCAAAGCTTTTAATTTATGCTCCAACTGATTTGCACGACTGATACAAACACAAGTAGATGGTCTGTAGTGTTGCTGAATTAATCATCGGATTAAAAAAAACAGATTTCTCAAAAATGGAATGTGAGCCAATGTTTTCTCCTACTATCACATTGTCTTTTCATGCAACCCACATTACTATGCCCCTCCTGCACCAGATCTGTGTCTCTGACTCATTTGGACCTGCGGGGAAACCGTCTGAAGAGCCTAGCATATGCTGGGACCCTGGAGTACATTGGTCGCTCCCTGATGGAGCTACAGCTGGAGGAGAATCCTTGGAACTGTGGCTGTGAGGCAGTGCAGCTACAGCAGTGGCTGGGTCAGATCCCCTACACGGCCGTAGTTGGGGATGTTACATGTGAATATCCCTTCCATCTTCACGGCAAGGACCTGCGGGAAATCCCACGAAAGGAGCTGTGTGCAGATCTGCCAGATAAAGAGTTTCAAGGAGAGGTGGGCGGTACATCAACAGGATCACAGCCCCAACATTTGCCTCCTATCTCTAAACCCAACTCCCAGCCAGGGCGAGTCAGACCAACTAAACCCTCCTCTATGGTCCATGGCTCTCGCCAGAACACTCATACTTCTTCCACTTCGTCTTCTTCCTCAGCAGAGCGTAAAGACAGAGATAGGCACCTTAAGACAACTAAAAGGCCACGACCCTCAAGAATATCCCCTACACCTCGTAGCCTGATACCCAACCAGAATCCCCCAGTGGCTGGCTACCAAACACGACCCCCCATCCCTATCATTTGTCCCCTGGGCTGCACTTGCAACCTGCACATCACAGACCTTGGCCTGACTGTCAACTGCAAGGAGAATGGCTTTGTCAATGTGTCCCAGCTCACACCGCGGCCCCTAAATGGCCGCAAGCTTTACCTGAGTGGAAATTTAATTCAGAGGATCTACCGTACAGATTTCTGGAATTTCTCCAGTCTTGACTTGCTTCACCTAGGAAACAACCGCATCTCCTACCTTCAGGAGGGGGCTTTCTCTAGCCTGACAAGCTTGAGGAGCCTCTACCTAAATGGGAACAACCTGGAGAAGCTCAGCCCACATGTATTCCTGGGGCTGCAAAATCTAAGGTAGGATGTTATTTAGTTTTCTTCAGACTAGTTTTCTTCAGACTAATTAGGTGCTCTGTAACCGCATGTCATCTTAGGTATTTACACATTTGTGTATAAGTAGGTGGAAATCAATTTTGATGTCATACTGGCATAGTGCACAGAACATTTTGATTACCATTATGAGTTTGATTGAAATGAAAGCTGCCCATTCTCTTCCAGGAGTGTCATTTGTTAGTCACACTTCTTTAATCAGTCGAAGTGAAGTTGACATGAAGTGAGTGACAACATGATAATTTCTGGTTCTCTTTTTTAAATTTGCATACAGTAGTGTTGATATGGCAATTCAACGTCTGGATGATTCCAGGACTTTGCGTCCGTGAAAAAGGCTCATCATAAAAACAACAAACTGCCAGAATGATGCATATGTATTGTTGTCAGCTTATGCTGGCAAAGATAATTCCTCTGTAAATAATGTACAGCAAACATCAGGTAATCTTTTAAGCTGTGCCACTGTTTCAATTCATTACCTCTTTTAGAAGATCCAAAAACCTGTTAATTTGACTATTAATCAATATTAAAGATACTCTCAGGACTTCCAAAAGTTTTCTTCTTAACCTCTCGTTAGCCCTTGTTAGTGACTCAGGGGCTTGTGAACCTCTGCTGATTTCTATTATTGAAAAACACTTTAAAAATTCAAAGTATCTTAAATTTAACATGATGATCAGGCATGCCAAGGAAAGTGTAAGCAGTCATCAGTGTAAAATTACACAATATAATTCACTACTGATCATCTAATCAGCTGTGAGCAGGGAAGGTGCAGATTAAATCAAATTTCTGTTATGAGTTGATGTAATTACTATTCTGTGGTGCAAGAGAGGTAAATTACCCACAGAGCAAAATGAAAAAATAAAATGATTTAAAAATTCATACTGTGCTCTAATCATGAATCAGAAGTAATGTTTTGTACCCAGCCAAGCTAAGATAAAGACAGATAAACAGATGAACTTATTGGCTTGTTGTGATGCTATTATCATTTCCATTAACTGTCTTCAGTTTTAATATCTTGTAACATTGCCTTTTACTTCATTGCAGGTTCCTTTATTTTGAGTATAATGAGATCCATGAGATAGATCCTGGGACATTTGACTCCATGCCGTCCCTACAGCTGTTGTTCCTCAACGCCAACCTCCTCCAGAGCCTCCCTCTCGGTTTGTTTTCAGGAGTTAATCTGGCTCGACTCAATCTGAGAAACAACCACCTTTTGCATCTTCCTATGGAGGGCGTGCTGGAGCACTTAACCCGACTAGTACAGGTTGGTACAAATCTTAAACTGTACTCAATGACTGATTTGTTAGCAGAACAGCTTCTGCCATGGCCTCCTATGTAGCAGGAGCATAGACCATATGAAAAATGGACATAATCATCTGGTTTCTTCCTCCCTGAAGCCAATCTGGAAGTAACAAAATATTAATTAACCACCAGGGGGCAACTCCACAGGTTGCAAATTACATTTCTATTTGGAGAAAAATAGACGATAAAGAGGACACAAGTTTGATTTACAGCCGGTATCATCCAATTGGTGCCTGGTAGCATGTGACGTCTGTGAACTCCAGTTTGCACACTTGTCAAAATGGTGCCAACATAGCAAATCACAAGACAAAAACACCAGCAACAGGGAGAATGGCCTTGTCTGAGAGCTGAGTTCTAACAGTGCAGTGTTTGAGCTCAAATTTAATTTCATAATGTGATTTGGCCAGTACTGTTACTGCGACTTAAAAAGTTGAACATTTCTCTACTCCCGCAGCTTACAGTGCGAGCAAAACGAAGCAACAGATCCACAATGCAATTTGCCAAAACACCTCCCCATTATGAAACAACTTACACAAGAAGTTCTCTAGCATATTTCAGCAACTAAACATTAGTTTTATTGAGTGAATGGTTGGGTAAGGAATGTTATCCAAATCATCATCCGAATTTAGTAAAAGTAAAAATTATACAAAGAAATGTTTTTAAATGTTATTGCTAAGAGAGATTGTGGTATCACAGCTTAAATAAAATGAAATGTAAGTGTTGGATGAACAATGCAAAACCTGCATTTCAAACTTCTGGCAGCCCCTGATCTCCTGGTCTGTGGCTCAGCAGCCGTTTCCTCTGTCATCTGAGTTGCCTGTTGTTTCAAGAGCTCTGCTGGGGCATGTGGGACCAAAGATGTGCCTCAGGTATTCTAATTGGAAAATTGCAATTGTCTCAATTTGCATAATTGGTCTTAATAAATCACCAGCTAAACTGGGGAAAGCTGAACCCCTCACATTTCAAGCATGCTTATGCTGCACAGTATGTATGAAATTCACTGTTTGTTTGCCTCACACATTTAACAGCAGCATTATGTGGCGGCTTGCTGCACACAATGTGCTGATAAGAGCCAAACCCTAGGTATTACAATTTTTTGCCTCCTCTCACTTCAGCAAATTTAGTATAAGGGTCTTTTCCTAGATAGCCAGAGTAGAATGAGGCACGGTGGGTGTGTGGATTAGCCCGGATGTCATTGTGAATTTCCGTTTTACTTCAGAAATCCTGATCCGAGATAGTATGGGTGAGGCTGGCATTTCAGGGGGCTGTTTCTAAATATTTGCTTGACAGAAGGATGACTCTGGTTTATGGAGATGGAGGCACCATGTAGAAGTGCATGACAGTTTTTGCTGCCCTGTGATGTCCAAGAGCATAAAGCATTTACAAAATGGAAGTACACATTGGGCCATATTCATAAAGCCCAGCAGTACCGACACTGTAGTGCTCAAAACCTGTGGCATGGTAATTGAATACATTCATTTGCCAGAGTTGTTATTACTCTGACAAAGGCACATTAGTGTTACCCATGGGCTGCAGAAAATAATGTGACATTGATATCACCTGTTGACTTTCTATCGGCCCGTTTGAAGCTTGGTAAGTGGGATTTCTGGGCACTGGCATATGTTTTTGCAGCCAGTGTTTGCACAGTAAAATCAAAAAGTACCACAAATGTAGGCAGTCTGAAGTCCACAGCTGCTGCAATGATCGGTTTTGATAATCATAATGCAACGGCATGTATAGCTTAGAGTCATTGTCAGTCAAGTACAGGATTATACCGTACAGCTACACCCACAACCACTGATGACTAATTGAAGAAAAAAAATGCTTAGCTATTAATTTCTTCCAGCAACCTGGAAAAATAATTATTATTACATGTCTTTCTCAGTAACTGCAGGAGCAAAAAGCAAATGCTCGTTATTATCATTAAATAAATTTGCCCAGAGGAACATTCCACCTTGAGTGATGACTTAGAAAAACAATTTACACTTGGGAAAAGTGGAGTTCTCACCAGGGTCTTGACAGGAAACCTTTGCATTTAATGCCCAATAACATTGGTTTTACTTGAATATTTCAACTATTTCATTATCCTGCTTGCACAGCAGGTTGATTTTATGTGTTAATATTTCATTGGGACACTTAGAACAAGAAAACTAAACTAATTAAGCTTATCTGCCAACATAACTGCTGTTCTAAGTTTTGTATATTGCTAATAAGTTTGCCCGTCTACTACTGAACTGAAAATTGGGTTCCTGGACTTCCAGTTAAACATTGTGTTTTTGTTTTTTGTTTTTTTTAGCTACAGTCATTATTAAAAGTTTCTTTTCATTTCTTCAAGGATTTCTAATTCTCCCAATATTGATATCTGGGGGTCCGGTGTTATTGATTTTTTGCAGTTTTTCAGATGTAAATTTATAGATGTTATTCCAATAATTGCTGAGATCTGTACACTTCCAGAGCATAATATCACCCTTATCTGCATCACATCCTGGGCATTTAGATGAATTGGGGCTGATCTTGTGCAACGTGTGCATACATTGTGTTCCAATGTCATTACGCAAAGTATTATACAACTTTGATATGATCTCCTTTTGTGATCTTGTATTTATTATAATTGGCATTTCAGCGATATGAGGAAAGTTTATAGGAAAGCCAGTTACAAACAAAAGTTAATAAACCAGTCGTTTATATATTGTTGTTTAAACCTTCAGCTTAAAGGGGATTTTAAAATTTATGTTCAGAAATGTTTAGTGATACTAAAGGTCTAGCTGGAAGCAAGCTGTATAGCACAGTTGATTAATGTTAGCTGAACATTAACATGGGCCACATGTATTAAATTAGCATTGATTTTGTTCTAAAACTCATCTGAGAATCAGGTAAGAGTTGATTAACCACTAACATTGTACCAGATCAATGCGACTCTTACTTATTTGCTCTAGGCATCATTTATTCAGTTGGCTGTTTTGTAACCCATGTAGAGAACATCATTTAACACAATATTTAAACAGTGAATGTTTATGCACTGAAAAATCTTTCATTCTTTTTGGGATAGATTTAATCGCCGTTTCAATTTTTAGGACATGAAATTGACTATTATTGTATTACCTTGTTTGTCAGTAGTTCTGATTAAACATTTAATGCCAGTAAAGACAAGTTTCACTCCGGCTGCTTCACAGTAACGTTATTTTTTTGTTATATGAAATAAAAGGCAACTCACCACTGGAATGGAGGAGCATTTGTATGTTTATAACCGCTTCCATTCCTTTACTGTAGTGGTGGATAATATGGCGTGAAATAATTTGTATAAGATTTATTATTTCAGTAAACGTATGTAATGATGTTTACTGAAGTATTCACATTCACAAAGTTGAACATAACATTTATACAAAAATGTTTGATTCAAGTAGACAAAACAAATTTGGACAAGAGAGTCACATGGTGAGGTAATTTATTTTTGGTGATTTGTCCTATTTTTATACATCAATAGGCAGCGGAAATTCTATTTCCAGTGTGTGTTCTTTACAAAACATCTTATAAAAGGGATGACATTTTTGTAGTTTCAGGTCACAAACACTGCTTATATATTGGACAGACAATCCACATAAATAACTAACAAGTGCAGCCTTTAAAGTCAGGGTTTGTTTTTCCCTCAGATTAACAGATCAAGTTTTTTTTTTTTTTTTTAAATCTATTCACTATGTTGCACTGATGTTCAGCAATCACACTGAGGCAAAGATGCCAATTTCTCCACTAACAATTGCCTCAGTGGACCAGAAACTCTTGCTCTTTGCTATTACGACTACGCTCTCCCTCTCCACCTACATGAAACACAAACCACTGGATTGAACAAGTTCATGCCCCTTCTCAAGGGGCTGTTGAATTCACTCCAGTAAAAATGGGAAAATCACTATCTGAGGTAGAAGTTGACAAGGCATGCAAAAGGAGGGTGAGCACACAATCGAAGTAAATTATGACTCTTCAAAAAATCTTGTGGAATACACTCAACATCACTAATAATGAACTGTAGTGGTGTGCGAGTAGCTATGAGTGCATTTGTTTTGAAGCATTTCTCTGTCTTCATATTAATTCATACTGCAGGCGTGAAGACAGTTTCCTGAATTACATATTTTTTAGGAACAGATAATTTTGCACATACTGCAGATTCTTCTTCAAACGCACTCTTTTCATTTTCACTATGTGTATTATTCAAAAGACAATGAAGTGAATGCATCAATATGGAGCAGGCTTAGCAAGCCGACACTCTGGGGTGTCTCATCACCAGAGACAACGGCAAAATCCCTGCACCAGAACTTTCTAAAACCTGCTTATATTGACTCTATTTCTCTGCGCTAACTGGAGCAATTCTAATGACTGACAGGATATTGCTTTTTGGGCAAAGCAATCAATTTTAAGATACATGGCTCACTGAGAGCATCTAGATTTTTCACTTGATGTGATTTTCTTTATAGCTCTTAAGTAAATTATTATTGCTTGAGCTTTGATCGCTGTCATAATAATAAAAACCCACAAGAGCCACACTCAGTGGCCACTTTATTAGGTACATATGACATCTAATAATGTGGCAGGAGTGTAGATATCTGCTGCCGTAGCCCATCTGCTTCAGTATTCAATGTGTTGTGCATCTTCTGCATACCATGGTTGTAATAGATGGTTATTGGAGTTTTATGTTATATTATGTTTGTAATATCAAACCAGTCTGGTTATTCTCTGATCTCTAGCATCAGCTGTTGTCCAGAGAACTAACATTTGCTTCTTTTCTGGATCATTCTCTCTAAACCTAAGAGATGGTTGTGGGTGAGAATCCCAGTGGATCAGCAGTTTCTGAAATACTGAGACCAGCCTGTCTTGCACCAATAACCATGTCACATTCACTTAAATCATCTCTCATCCCCATTCAAATCCTCAGTTTGAATTCACTTTACATGCCTAAAGGCATAGAGTTGCTGCTGATTGGCAGATTGTTGATTGGCCTATTAGATATTTGCATTCATATGCAGTTGAACAGGTCAAAGTCTGGCAGTTTTAAATCAAAACAGAACTCATTACTTTAGTCAGACAAAATACATTTTCTGGGGAAAAGAGGGGGGTTTGTGTTTTTAATGGATTTCTTTCTGATTATGCAGAATCAAAAAATAAGTGTTGCACTTAAATGGATCTATAACATTTGAAAAGTGGCAGAATGTGTAATGAGTTTACCAAAAGCCTTATTATAAAAACAGTACAATATGTCATGCACTTGCATTTCTGTTGCAAATAGCACCATGGCTCTGTAATTTTCCTTCACAACACAATGTTGATTGACAAGTTGACAGCAAATAACATGCTAGGTGATCAGGCGTATAAATCGTAAACTGTGTTGGACATGTTGGACAGATGCTTGCAAAAGAGAAGGCGATAGAGCCCTTGGGATCTGCGTGAAAGCAAACAATTCTTAAGGAATAAAACGCCTGAAGAATTTTAACCAGATGTGATTCTGTAGTTGTAGAAGTTATGAAGCCGCAAAACAAGCTGACATTTTGGCCATACAGTGTTTATTTAAAATGTCAGCTTGTATATTAATGTTTAGTCGTGCCACATTACAGTCACAATAATAGAGGGACTTGTAAGTTGCACTTTTCTGGTGACCTTTAATAAAGTGGAGTTGTTGAAATGCCATTAAAAGTGCAGCCGAGTGTCGTTTCTACTCACTTTCCATTCACAATTATGTCTTTATCAAAACCAACACAGAATCCCACAGTGGCTAACTTCAATAAAGTTAAGAAGCATCCTGTTGTTCAGTGAGGCATGGGGAAGCATTTGCACCGAAGCGCCCGTAACAGCAATGCTGAATCATCTTGAAACACATCCATCCATTTCTGTGAGCCAGGGAGTCGGTCTAACCAAATTAGCATGACAGCGTTTGTGCAAGCTTGTTGGGAGTGTGACAAAGAGAATATCAGCTTTCATTGCCAATGTCGTTGCTAAAGATATGGAGTAGATCAGATTTGCTGACAATACTATGTGATTTAAGTGATTCCTTCTGTGCATAATCAGCTTTGGCCTTTTTCAAAGTATGGCAAAGTGAATATTTGAGTTTGTTTCAGGATGCACAGTCAATAGCTCTGAATGAGAAATAGGATTTATGCACATACCTATAGGATTATGGCAAGGAGGGAGCATTGCATCACATCACATCGCGTCTATTGTTGAAAACAAAGAATGCTCTCACTCACATGCTGCTCGCAACAAACCTGCCGATGAGTTTTGTGAACAACCTCTTATGTAAACTCTGAGTGGTCTTTATTTTAATCTGAAATAACGCTACAACCAGCTGTAGTACATGCGTGAACAGCTTTTTAAAAGAGCACTTGTGGGTGGAACAAGCAGAATTGGTCACATTATTGTACCAGGGAAAATATATCATGACTGTGTACAGCCATTCAGTTAATGTAACCTATTCCGTGTTCTGATAACCCTGTAATGACATTATTACATTAATCAGCACCATTCAACTATTGCGAAGTAAAAAAAAAGAATAATTTAGAGCGACACCAGCCATCATCAAGAGCTGTGTTCTGTTATGCAAATGACGAAAAACTAATTTTCTATGTAGCCTTGCTGGTGAGAGGCAAAGGTAGCAGAGGAAACATTTTTCTTGTTGTCACCTTATTAGAGTCTCGGTATCGAGATTATTCTTCAATACAAGACATTAAAAATTACTTAAATACATCATAGTGAAGTTGGTAACATTATCTATTTTTGTTTACATTCCGCAAAGTGATTCATGAATTTGCATTTCATGGCAGACCAGTAATTAGTGTGCTATTACACAATGACAAGGCGTTGTGGTGTTATGTATTTCTTCAGGTGGATCTGCAGCAGAACCCGTGGGAGTGCAACTGTGAAGCAGCTCCGCTGAAGCGTTGGCTGGAAGGTCTCAGCGCAGTGGTGGTGGTGGGAGAGGTGGTCTGCCATTCCCCAGAAAAGACCAAAGGTGTTGATCTGCGCTCCCTCTCCATGGAGCTGCTCTGCCCTGAGCTGGAGACACAGGAGGACCAGGAGCGTGAGGAGCAGACAGCCACTTCCACAGCTGCAGACAGAGGTGTATCGGTTGGCTACCCCAGCTCAGGGCTGGGCCCCATGATTCCTCCGGGGAAGGATTCAATCCCTCTGTCTGTGTTAGTACTCAGCCTGCTGGTGTTATTTGTCTCTGCGTTCTTCGCAGCAGCAGCACTAATCGCCTATGCCCTGAGGAGGAGGGACAAGCTGCCTTTCCGTCGCCAGGGAGAGGTCGACTTGGCCGGCATCCAAATGGAGTGTGGAATTTTCACCGAGCAGACACACCATCACCACCACCACCACCACCACCACAGTCTTCCAGAGACCCCACCTCTGCCTCCGCCGGAACACAATCACGTCTATGACACTATCATGCCCCCAGTGGCTGCATCAAAAGGTTCCGAACCCGGTGCAGCCTCGCACATGTGTAGCAACACCATCTACAAAGAGGAGCAAGACACAGCGGTGAAGCAGCGGCCACGGCAGCAACAGACATTTGTAGCCTCCGACGAGAGTGAGGGAGGATACCACTCTGCAGCAGAGAAGGAGAGGGATTGGTCACTGGAGGTGTCGTCATCACCCATCAACACGATTACAGGAGCTATGGGACCACTTGCGGACCTTCATGGGAATGGCATCCTCTGCCCCACAGTTATAGACAGTCAGGGCCCCACCCCTAAAGTTGAACTGGTGGACTGCCTCTTCAGACTCCCTACCCCAGAGTTCAGAGACCTGCCAGATAGGTACGCGAGGCCCCCGCCCCGCTACCCCCACGCTCAAGACTCTAAACAGGACACCAGACCTGACCCAGTGCTTGTGGTCACCACCATCAGCTCCACAACAGGCGGGACTAACAGCAACCAGACTGAGCAGGGTGCAGGTGAGCAGCAAGCCAGACTGAGGACCACACCAGACTACATGGAGGTGCTGGACCGTTCTTACCAGTTCTAACACTACTCCTCCCCCCCTCTCTTCCACTCCTCCTGTTACCCCACTTCTCATGTCTCCTCATCATCTCCCTCTTGGGTGATGAATCATCCACTAACAATGACTCCTGTACAAAGGCTGGCATGACTTTCAGAGGACCCTGTGGGGAAGCAGGACTACACCACACACTATGTTTATACCTGCATAACGAGCTGAGGTCAGTTTTTCTATTTTCCCCACTACTGGCATATAGATTTGGAAAGGATATGCTGAACCCAAATCTCAGCCTGGAGGCAAAATCTCAGCTGCAGCTACTACAGTATTTTATTTTCCTCCATCCATCCCTCCACCTCACAACTGTAAAGAACTATGGCTCTGTATGTTTGCCACAGTGAGCAGGAGCAGGTGTGCATTGGTGGTGGTCGTTAATGTTCACGTTTTCTTACTCAAAAGACCTATGTGGAAGTGAAACATGCCAAGTCTTTGCAACATCCAACACAGAGTCACAGACTATGACGATCAGATGACGTGGAGCGAGCCGGACAGATGTATAGGATGGAAAAACGATGGAAACAAAGCAAGAGGGAGGGGAAATTATTGAAAAACAGCCAAGTGCCTTAGCAATGAACAGCCAGCAGTGTGGTCAATGCTTATTTTTCTATGAATACAGATCTATTTATCTAAACAAAGAGGTTTGACTACCAACAGATGGTACGCTGATGGACGACTGAAAATAAAAACCAATCAAAGCCGCCGAATAATTGCATTCCCTGGATGAGCCAAAAATAATAATAATGTACCCAGTCAATATTGGAGTTGTTTGTATGCAGTTGAGTTCATTTTCATCTCATTCAGTTAACTTTATTTGCTTATCCAGTTGAATTTTTGCAGAGATAGACAAGGGACTAAACATGAACAGTTGGTTCCTGTGCTATATATATATATATATATATATATATATATATATATATGCTCCTGCAAAAGGAAGAGAAATTTGTATTTTTTGAATGCAAGACAAACTAAAGGAAGGACGATGACACAGACAGACAGACACTATGCCAGTGGATGCATTTTGGAATTCTTAATCAGCTAGGGCCATGGAAACCTCTACTGTTTTCTTTCATTGGAAAAAGGCATCGAGGTCATGGTATTGATTTTTTAATATTTCTCAGAGGAAAGATTGAATGGCAAAAAAGGACAAAAACCAGGACATGAAGGCTTTTTTTTGTTGTTGTTTAGCAAAATGAAAGACGCTTCTATTCACTTATCGATTATCTTTTACGGAGGTACCTTTTTATGCTTTTATCTCCTACCAATAGTAGAGGCAGTTGTGAATATATTTATTCTTAGTTTTTGCGTGTTGAAACTCTCCTGTAAGGGATCATGGTATATTAATGTATAGGATGATTCTGCATCTGGTTCAGCCTTCTTACCGCCGACCCATGAAATACAATAAAGGGTGCTATGTAAAAAACAAACAAAAAAAAAACAAAAAAAAAAAACCTTGCCATGTCATCTACTATATGATGCACGAACTAACACATGCCCTGACCCCCATAAATGCACACTCACTCTCTTGGTCTCTGTTGCCTTAATGGTGCATTAAAGAAACGGCTCCAGGAATGTGAAGCCTGCAAGCTCGTCCACGCAGCATGTTGTTGGAGAGATCAGATGAGGGTTGAGCAAAGCTAAGCGCCTGCAGGGTTCCTTACATACTCAAGGGTGACGATAGCAGATAATAGTGTGAAATCTACCACATTAATGGTATAAAATCAATACATACTATCTGTGAGATAAGGACGTGTAAGGCTGGTGGCACCAGGGGCTAAGGTCGTGAATTACTCCATCTATTCTCAGTTTCCTTCTTAACGATTTTCTCCATTTCCCTTTTCTCCTCGACTTTAATTTCTCCATCTGATCTGTCCTTCTCTTTTTTCTTCCTCCTTTTTATTCCTCTTCACTCCTCACCTTTCCCTTTTGTTCTTTCCCCTCTCTCCTGTTTCCCTCCTGTGCCCTCTCATGGCTCTGGCTGTCAGCTCAGCCTCAAAGGGTGGACACAGAGCGATGCTGCTGCTCTATATGCTGCTCAGCACACAGGTAGCTCACACTGAGGTGTGTCTATGTCTATGTGTGTGTGTGTGTGTGTCTTTTTTTTTTCTTTCTCAACTGTGCTCTTCTCCATCCTTTAGTGATGAGTGCAGCTCTTCAGACGCCTCCTCACGCTCACTGTTCAGAACTCTGTTGCGCAGATAATCCCCCTGTGGATGTATTGGTACACACACAAGACTGGGTGTGTGTGAGTGAACCTGTATTTGTTGCCTTTGTAGGACTTTTTTTTATATAAAAACTGACTTTGCCAGAGCCAGTAGTCTTATTGAGACCATAACCTGCTCCTAAAGAGGCAGTTCCTCATTTCTGAGGAAGTGGTTAAGTTTAGTTAAGGTTTAAATTGTGGTGAGGATAATTTTAGGGTTAGACATTAACTGGTTAGGGTTAGGGTTAAGGTTATGGTTAAAGTTAGGGATAATTCTTTGTTAAGGCTGTCCAAATTAATGGAAGCCAATGCAGTGTCCTACAGAGAGGAGCTGCACAAACCTGTGTGTTTGTATGTGTGTGTGCATATTCAGTGGGGTATGCCTTTGTTTGGAGGAGGCGAGTGCATATGTGTTTAGAAAATGTGTGTGAAGCAGCTCTGTGTTTGTTTGCTGTGTGTGATGGAGTGAGTGCAGAGCCGCAGCTCCAGTCCAGCCTTAATCCTCTAAACTGTGTAGTTGCCACATCAACCTCATTGTGTCTACAGACAAAAGAAGCCCAGTTAAAACTAAATGCCAGTTAAAGCAACAAACAACTAATTATAGCATCATTTTTTTCATCCCATTCTCTCTCAGTCTCACTTTTAATGCTTAATTCTCACTTCATCACACAGAAACAGTTTTTGCGACACTTTCTGCTCTGGATTTACTCCAGCTGTGTGTGTGTCTTTGCATTTCGCACTGGTGTTTCCCTGTGTGCCTGTGTATGAGTCCGTGTATGTGTGTTTGACTATCTGACAGCTTTGCCATGGTTCATGTGTTTGGGTCCTGTCAGAGCTGTCCTGTCACTGTGTGAAAAAAATCATTCATTTCCCTGAGTCGAGGATGAAAGAGTCTTTAGACTTCAAACGCCTGTGGGCCTCTGTGGCTTAGATTGCCTCTCGCTCTTTTTCCACCGCTGTGTCATTTATTCCTCAAAAAAAAAAAAAAGAAAAAAAGAAAAGGAAAAGCAGTGCTGTTGTGGCACTGGTTAAATAGAGATGGCAGAGACATGGCAAGGAGCTGGACAATTAGCCTGATTAAAACATTTTGCATAATAGATTTAGCCTGTGCTGCAATGGGCAGATGCTTTCTCTCTCTCTCTGTGTGTGTAGACATATTCTTCCCTACATAAACATGCAGGGTATTAAAAATGCACAGTTGGCCATGGTTTGATGTCAGTGAAAAGAGATCTATTTAAAAGTCATGGTGCATAGCTGTAGAAGCTTTGGTGTTTGGGCATAACAAATAGTTGTGGGTGAGCTGGTCATTGCTCACACACGCACACACACATACACACAGACATTTGCGTCGTCGTATCAGTGCTGCAGATGTGTGCACACATCTCTACATTCAAACACAGATGCCCAAGTAAACAAAGTCCGTTTAAATATGTACACAAACTGTACATACGAACACAGAGAGTCTGCTGCTGCAGCACTGTGATGTTGTTTGGTTGCTCTGCATTGCAGTAATCGGCTCCACTCTTCTCCCCTGCTCTCATCCACAGACAATCACCGGTTCTCAATGGACAATATCAGCAAGGGAAATACTTACAGATACAGCAAGAGAAAGAAAGGGAGAGAGGGAGACACAGAGGGTAGGACAAGTAGGAGATGATGAGAAGGTAGGGAAGGAAAGAGGGGACTAAAGAGGACAGAGTAAGAGGGTGTTTCCAGGGTTAAGATTGCTGGAGGAGTTGTTAATTTGAGACACCACCCACATTATCTCTGCACATACTTGGAGCACAGTGATGTTTCACTCAAATAGTAATGGTCAGAAGAAGGGAAGGGTAATGCTTGCATTTGAACCAGCACCAAACTGTACGTTGTGTTGCCACTTCCAGTCTATGTAATATCAACTGGAGATGCAGTATAGTTGTGGAATTCATTTAGAAACACCGTGAAAACCACCATATATAAATTATTAATATCATTCTTGTCCTTACGACCTCCAGCCTGTCATATTTTGTCACCAGTCCAGAATAGAGCAGTCACTGGCCTGTGACACTCATTGTCACTGGTGAGGAAACAGCGTCTTCTGTGTCAGGCAGGTTGATGGTTGTTTGCCGAGCTGCTCTCTTTGTGACATGGTGACGAGTTTACATTTGGGACAGTGGGACTTAACGTTGCCAACTACTTTCAACTAAAAGTAGATAACGTTAGTCTGAAAAGTAGCTAGATGTGGACAGAATGCACCATACACTATTTAGAATATTTGTGACATCATCATGCTGTATTTTCATATCACCCATATAATCCTGCGTTCACCCGGATTTATCGGAAGGCATGTTTGCATACAAAGTCATGGCACAGATGGGAATTTGGCATTGCCAGGGCGTCAGTTGCATCGATCGATTTTTGTGTGTGGACATCCAGAGCTTTACGACACAAGATGCTCTATGTACTCTGTGGAAACATCTGCAGAGAAGAAACCACCACCATGTGTGGGTCCACAACATCATCCGAAGCTGGACACAACTCGGCGAGTTTCACCGTTTGCCATTTTGAGAGCTTCGTGCGGATGAGAACCGCTTGATTAATCGTTCATGAAGGGTTCACTTTCTCAGGTGCTGGCTGCCATAGGCTAACTTTAGATGCACTAAAAAATACCAAGTTTAGTGTCCATCATGAGAAAATCAAGATTCCTGCAGTGTCTGTGATTGACTAGAGCTGCAATTAATGAGTATTTTCATAATCGTCAATTTTGCTCGATTTTCTAGATTAATCACAATTAATTACTTAAAATGTCTGTAAATGTTGAAAAATTTTGATCAGGTGTTTCTCAAACCAGGAAATTATGTTCTAATATGTCTTGTTTTGTCCGCCAACCAAAATGTTTCAGTTTTAAAGATTTCTTTTTGTTATGTGGAGAAAAGGAACTCAGACAATATTCACATTTAGGAAGCTGGAAATTCAGGGAACTTTTTAAAATTATTTTTAAAAAAAATCTGTAAAAGGTAATAATCAATTATCAAAAGGGGTGACTATGCTTTTATCCATTAGTAATCAAGTAATCATCGATTAATCAAATAATTGCTGCAGCCCTAAACTTGACAAAGCAACATTTAAATTGTTGGGAGACAAAATGGTGGATACCTCAGCATGTTTATCAGGTGTTATTCTAGTAAGCTGATGTCTTTTTGTGTGTCAGTTTGCTGTTTTGGTAAACTGGTGTAGAGACACTAAGATGGCAGGGAAAAGAACGGGCCCAGCTGATGCTGGAAAAACATCACAGGAGTATTGAATATGCTGCAGTTTTCAACGCACGCGTGTGTGCGTGCAGTTACAGATCTGTACATGTGAGTCGGGAGGGCTTTTGTGGGAATTATCAGAGGCAGACTAGAAGTGAAAAAGAAAAGAAAATGGATGATTTCACCAGCATTTTAAGTCTCCACACATCAGGGAGGTTTTGAGTTTCATGCTGTAAGAAGACGCTGCTCACATTAGATTTCTTGCTACATTCAGAACATGTCTCCACTAATGGACAGTGAGTAGAGCATTTGAAAGGAAATGCAGATGGCCTGTTGATCACTAAAAGGAATCGTGAATAAAAGGAAAAAGGGAAATCTGAGCTCACTGAGATGCCAGTATTATTGTTATTTCTTTTTAAAATCATGTTCCACTTTTTAAATAATCACCTTTTCCTTATTCTCTGCTAGATTGAGAGTTACAACACAAACTACAGTGCCTCGGGATCAGTGTTTCTCAGAAACAGCCACGAGACAGTGTTGATCGCTCCATAAAGTCTGATTTGCAGACGTGTCTCCCTGCTGTTCCGACTTGTTTCCTCCACAGTCAGGAGCGAGCCAGGAGCAGGGGATTAGAGCCTACCTCAGCAGTGGAATGCCTGGTGGCTGCTATTGCACAGCTCCCCTCACCTCCTAAAATACCCCAGCTGGTGGTTTTAGTATTGAGAGGCAGTGGCCCACTCGACTGTCGACATTGCACTTCATTTATGATAAAGTTAAGTCAACCTTAATCCTTGCCCGTCACCGTGTGTTGAACCGTTTTGGAACAACATGTTTATCTGGCTGGGAGGTAGCCAGGGGAAGGCACCCGTTCATGAAGATAACCCAAAATATCTTATCTCCCTCCATGTGCGGCGTTCAAACTGTGAGCATGATTGTGTTTGTGTGTCTGGATGCAGGGGCGTTGCAGTGATTTATGGGTGCTGTGCACCGAGGGGAATTCTGGTCCCTCTCTGTTCTTTTTCATCACCAGAGTTATTGCATCACACACCTAAATTCGCCCAGCCACGAGGCCAAGTTCACACTTTACACACTCACACTTTTGTCTTTTCCTGTTCAGGTCCAGACATTTTTATTTTTTTTTCTTTCTTTTTGGTGCAGTGACTCTACTTTCTGATACTATTTTTTCACATGGCATAAACAAATAGGTGATTAATAATTCATTTAGCCTGCAAGGAATAAACAAATATAGTATCATAATAGGTAATAGGTATTGTTACCTCAGTAAAGCAGCCTTTTATGATGCTATATGTTACGATATGATATTTTCTATGATGCAATATACTTCATTGTCCCCATGGGGCAAATTAAATTTGGTCTCTGTGGTGCTGCATACATCACAATCAATAAATACAAGTTACACATGACAATTAATAATTAAATACGTGAATAGAATCGGAAAAATAAAAACATTAACTTTATAATTATCTACTTGGCTTGCATAAAATAAAAGTAAGGGAACACTTAAGTAGTTTTCTCCCTGTTTGCAATTAGCTCTGTGAAAACCACAGAGGAACCAGCAAAAGAAATACGATACCTGTGTGTAGTACAATTCATACATAAATCATGTATGAGATCAATGGACGGTACAAGGCTTTAGAGGATGCACATGAAATATGCTTCACTTAATGCTTCTTACCACAACCGTGAAACAAACAAACAAGGAGTTTATTCCACACTTTGAAAATGAACACTTTTCACTTTATGTTCAGTTGTTATTCATCCGCTGCTTTAAAGTATGACAACATGTACAATACACAAATTCATTAAAGACATTTTCTCTCCTTCTATTTGCATAAATGCAAATCCTCCCCTCTAACACTAATAAAACATACATTGAATTCTAAGGGTGCTACTTAAAATCTTCTCTGATAACATGCTCTCTAGTTTTCCTTGTCCTCTCAGTTTGAAGTTCATAAAGATAACCAATGATTTAAACCAATGATTTAAAAACTACGCACTGAATCAAAAAATAAACTTGTTTCTTGCAGGATACAACATTTGAACAAGACAAACACCTTCATCTCAAAGGCGCCGATAGGGAGATGGACATCTCCCAAAACACACAGGGCTATTTAACAGTAACAGTTTAAAGTTAGAGGGATTTTATATTCAACACAATATTATCAAGATCTTAGTTGTGCACAGTTGAGAGGAACAAACATATAGACAACTATAGAGGGAAACAGAACTGTGCGATGATCTGCTTATATGTGACTAAGTTGATATTTCAATGCCAAAAATTATATTTTTACTTACTGTTTATTTAAAAACAGACAGGGCCATTCAAAATACATTCAGTGCAGCATGGACATGGTCGAATCTTTATAATCAAGCTATCAATCTTAGTGTCTGTTAAATGACTGCAAATATTGACAACGAAAAAAGGTAATGTCTCTCACACCAAGCGTCTTTAAAGCTAATCAATATTTTTTTTACACAAACAATGAATCAAATTGCTGTGTGTAATATGAAAACGGTTGTGGGCCATTGTTTGATTTATTCCTCAACGTTGTCTCTGGCAAGGCCGCTCATTTTGCCACAGTCTTAATTCACTCCTGTCTCACACAAGATACACAGTTTTGTCTTAAAAGAAAAAAAAACCCAACAACCTGAACCTGGATATGCACCAAACACCATGGACCGTAACCTACACCCCAGAAAATCTCATCAAACTTGCCCTTTACTTTTTTGACTTATGCTGCTCACAAAGACAAACGCTGCTAGAAAATAGGCTCTTAAAATTTGAAACCTGTCCAGCTCAAATGGTATAGAGATGGCAACCAGTAAAACACAGGCTGAATATTGGACATCCATTCATCTGGTTGCCAGAAACACTTCAAAGGTTTAAGGCAGGTTTTTTTTTTGTTTTTTCCCTTTATTCCCCAGGTGCTATGATGTCTCACATATCATGACACTTGATATGTCTTGAGTTTTATTTGTTTGTGGTTTTGATGATTCCCACTTATCCCTTTTTCAAAAAACCAGAGCAGTGTGAAATGGAAGTGTAGAAATCATCATACAGTAAATACCACTTGGGGATGACAAAAGACATTTTAGTTCAGACACTTCGGGGAGCCATGGCTCATCCCAGGGAGCTGCTGTTTATATCAGAAAAAGCTGTGCATTTGTGTGCGTGTTTTACTAAATAACAGGCACTTGGTATGTGCATGTGCCAGCTCCACTAGAATGAATCAGATCCACTCTCACTTCTGTCTACCTCTCTCCAACAGAGGACTCATAAAGAGAGCCTTACATGAAATCCATTATGCTTAATTCCCTAAATCCATAATACCCACAGAGGTCTTAATCTTCATCCCTTTCTTGTATAAATTAGCTTCCTCCTCTCTGGCAGACAGAGCTTGCCCAGTCAACACCGGATGTCTGGGCCACTGCACTTTTGAGTTGAATGCTTTCATAGCAACTACAAGAAACAACAGGAACCTTTGGATGAGAGGAGTGATACCTCTCATATTTGTTCTAAGCTATGACTAGTTCTGATACTGTTGGCTCTTACCTAAAGAGGACTACCAACACCTAAAGCAACATCCAAACAACATCCAGTCTAATCCAATCCAACTTTATTTGTAAAGCGCATACAGTGGACCAAAGTCCTGTGCAGAGTAATGCATTAAAGCTCACGCGAGGCAATAAAATACGTCTAAAACTGAAATACATTCAAAGGCATAAAATATGGGAAAACGGTAACATCCTAACAATCAACCACAGTAAAAACAGATCAAATACAATAGATAAAAACAAAAATATAAATAACAAAGTGTCAACAACCAATGAAAAGCGATGAGTTTTAAGAAGAGAACCAACAACAGACAGGGAAGAGGCCTGTCTAATGTGCAAAGGCAGATCATTCCACTGTTTAGGAGCCACAACAGTGGATGCACGCTCCCCTCTGAGCTTGCGTTTAACATGCAGCATCCTGTTTGTTAAGTCTGCACAAAAACATTTCATTTGTTATCTCTGCTATTAATTGACTTTTTCTTGGTGCGGTAAAGTAATTTCTTGGTTATTTTGCTGATCACTGCTCTGAGCCATAACCCTCGTCACTCATATTTTGCACGGTTTTTGTATGGATTAGACTAAAGCTTTGTAAACAAGCCCCAACGTCATCCAAACTTTTCCTCCCCTTGTTTATATTTGAAAGTTATTTGACTCAGTGTATGTCCATGGATGTCCAGACAACTGTCACTAAAAACTCAATTTTGAAATCAAGTTAAGTTAAAAGGAACATTATTTGCTATGATTTCAAGATGAATTCATTTGTGATAAAATTACAGTCATATAAATAGTTCCATGTCATTTCCATGTCTTCAGATTGAAATGATTTTGAAGTGAGGTAAAAATCAGATTTCAGAAATGTAGATGTATGAGGTATTGACACATTGACACAAGAGGCTCATCCAACAAAATCGTCACCTGCTTCAATATCTGAGAATGCGTTTTCTCCTTTTTTTGTCGTTAAATGGACTTTTCCAACTGGAAACTGAAGCTTGTAAACCACTTATTCCTCACACCAAAGTCCACTGTGAAAATCAGTGGACATCCCCTGTGCGCTGTGCTGTGTTACATCACAGCACAGCGCACAGGGGATGGTAAACCACTGCTGCCTCCATCAGTAAGTTCAAATATGCTATTTTGTGACTTCAGTGTTGAAACTCCTTCATTCCGATGTAACTCAGTGAGACAAACTTGCCACACGAGGCACCAACAGACCACCAGCTCCTGTTTCCCCCTTGAGCTAAAAATCTTGATTTTCTCTATGGACTTTTGTATGGGACAGTGAGTGGTTTATAACTGAAATTATTGCTTAAAAGAACCTTTGCATGGGCACCATGATGTATAATAATATACTTAATAACTTGTTTCTTTCAACTACCTCTGTCTCTCTCTGGGTGTCTCTTATTATTGTATTAAATTTACTGCACACGCGTGAGAGGAGTATTAACGCTGTCATCTAAAACCCCCCAAAAAAGTCCCACACTGCAGAGAGACGGCAACTTCAGCAGGGGCAGGGGCTCTGTCCACTAGAATTAACTTTTTATTCCTGGAGAAAAGGTATGCAGGGAGAGAAAGTGACTTTTTGTCAGGCTCAGACTTTTGGGGGGGATTTTGTGTTTGGGACATCTGTCATCAGAGGCTGTTCCCTCAAAAGTGGTTATGAGTGAAATAGTCCTGTGTGTGTGTATAAAAAGAGAGAGAGAGAGGGGGGGGGGGGGGGGGGGGGGGGGGGGGGGGGACACTCGACACAGGAATAAAAACAACATTCCAACGAGAATAATACAGCAGGAGGAGGAACCTACTTCTGCCAAGGTCTCCTGGCATTTCCTTGTATCTAGTATGTGTTTGTGTGCGCCTGCATGTACAGGCGTCCCTCTGTGTGCTGGTTATGTACACATGCTTGTCCTCCAGCACTAGAATGAATCACACACACACATAGAGACTCATAATTAGCGTTGGGTCCTCATATTCCAAAGATTCTCCTCCACATTTCCAAAGAGCACAATGTTTGCAACATTAATCGAGGGGGGAATGGCTTTTAGTGTTTTTCCTGCACATCTTAACCCCCCCTTCTTCCCTCTTTACTTATTCTCCCTCACTCTTTTACCTCTCCCTCTCCTCCTAATCGCTCCTTCATTCAAACGCCTCCCTCTGTAATTATTTCCTTCCCCCCTCTTCCCCATCTCCTTCCCCCTCTTTTTATTATTTCTGCTTCCCTCACCGTCCTTCCCCTTTGTTACTTCTTATTTAATCTCACTCCGTTTTTACAACACCACTGTCGCCACCACCACTTCATCCCTTCCCCTTTTCCTTTCTCTCTCGTCGCTCTACCTTTGTTAAATGGGAGCAGTGACCCCATTACGAAACGTTGGTGCCATGCAGCGGAGGAGGAAGAGGAGGAGAGGATGGGAGGATGAATTGTATTCTGTGCATTTGAATGGAATGATTAATGAGTGTTGCCTCCCGAGGGTGGTATCCCTGCTCCGGACCAACAGGGGCACCACTGGGTCATCTCTGGTCAGACTGCTTTGATACACACTGACGAAGTGTGCACAAAAAAAAAGGTTGCACGCTCCACAACACACTGTAAAACATGTGTGCACACACACATCACACACACCCATCACCTCTGACATTATCATTAACAATGGGGGGCAATGGGGTCAAGGGCCACAATAGCAAATACAAGCCTGAAGTGGGGAGTGCTCACAGTTCATGAGGCGATTACTATGTGACTCACGGCCGCTGCTGTATATTTCCTCCTTGTGCTAACTGTTTCCTGTCAGTTTACTTAAAAAAAGTGTAGCTGATTTAATTTGATGGCTTTATTTAATCCTGCCTGTGAATACTAAAACCATTGAGCATGCACCTGCAACAAGCTATTGCTGTCGGTCGAGATTTATTCTCCAAATTAATTTTTTCATCAATACAGTCACTGCTTAGTCTATTGGTGTTAAAAGTTAACTGTTATGTCTATCTTTGGAGCCTGAAAGTTACTGTCCTTCACCTTGTGTTTTTAAATTATAATCCTTAAGATTTTCATGAACTCACACCTCCATATGTTTCACATTTTCTGCAATAACCATTTGGTGTCATTACATTCTGTAACTAGCTATGAAGCCTTTTACTGGAAGTAGCGGAGCCGTCATCCGTGTGCTAAAATATTGTAGTCTTGTGCAATGCCATCTTTTCAATTTCCCTTAAGAGTGTCAGAGCTGTGTTAAAATACGGCTAATCTAAATCAAACATACAGCTGCTGCTTCACCTTTGCAGACCAGTTTTGTTGTGCAACAGCTTTGGAAGGACATAAAACTTGTATCCTCTTGAATGGCCTTAAGGGAGCAGCTCCAAAGTTTTTTTAATGTATGTATCTCTATGAGTAAGTGGCACTACTTATCACTTAATTTATAACATTAGTAAACATATTCCTGATGTTCCTCATGGTCCTCATGGTCCCACTTCCAGGACACTATGTGATTGACCACTTATAATCTAGTGACATCTCGTTGTCACATCACCTATCAGAATCTTAACTCCAGTTTTGAAGCCGTGATATCGGTGATTTGGAGCACCACTGAGGTTCTGAAGCTGGAAGTTCACAGTCGCCAGCTGCCAGGTTCATATTTGGGCCATACCTGCAGTCAATCACACTGGTGTCACACTGGTGTCCACCCACATGTGCCACACTTTATCATCTGTTTTCCTGGGACCTAATTTAGAAAAACTGACATCATGTCCTGTTGAAGAAGACCTGAAACTAATGATGATTAACTTCTCAGGAAAACAGTTACAGACAGTTACAGTTACAGAAGATCAAATGAGAAGGCTCATTTTCCTATAGACTTCTATTCAAATTGAAGTATTTTCTGCAACCGGTGGAGTTGCCCCCTGGTGGCTATTCAATATATTCTTACATCCAGTTTGTCCTAAACCTGCAAACCAGCATCTACTTTTTATATAGGAAGTGTGCAAGTAACATCCAGTAGGTGCCCGATTATAGTGAACAAGGCTCCACCCTTACTCTTGTGAATATGGTGAGTCCTGGTTTAAAAAACAACAACCTGGCACTGGTCAATGAATACTAAACCCAAGTAGTTAAGACTGAGGTCACAGTGATTTGCCACTTGGATTGTCCATGAGTTTGGCGTAATATTGCATTTCTTAAACTCCAGAATAATATGCTACTGCACTTGCTATGTGTGTCTCCATTCCAGCAAATCTGTCTAACCTGTGCTTTTCATTTCATTTTGCCGTCCTCCTTTTAGCCTCAGATCATGATTGCTTTTGTAATGCTGTTTATTTCTCCCATGCAGGCAAAACAGACTCCCCCACTCCATAATTTTCTGTCTAGTCTTACTCCTCATTTTGAGAACCACAGGCTTATACAATTTTACAGAGCTTAAAGTGATGCCCTCAAATTGCCTATTTTAGCCAAGAAAGAGTCAAAACCTCCAAAAAATACAAAATTAACAATGATACATAGCTGATATAGTCTAAAAAAATCCTTAGATTTGAGAGAGGTGAAATAGTATTGGTGGAAAAATAAATGTCTTGAATACAAATTGATAAACAAACATTTTAGAAATGTTCCTGTAGGTTCTCTTGATAGACTACTTGGTCATTAAGAGTTTTAACACCATAAAGCACTCAGGGCTGTGGTAAATTTTATAAGGCCTTTAAAGTGTTATTGTAATGAGAAAAGAGGAATGAGAGTGATGCCGTAGGTGTTTCTGAAAGGTGTAAAACCCTTTTTTGGAAATGCTTTTTGGAATCTGCAGTGTTTGCCCTTATTTTTATTTTCCTCTCTCATTCCGTCACTCCACAGGAAACTCTTCTTCCGCTTTGACTCCCACTGTTTCAGCCTCTGTAGAAATGGCTCTCATGTACTTCAGCCACATGTGGACAGTTGATGGCAAAATGAATTTCACTCATCCCCTCAATGATGAGAGACAATGGGAGACCAGGGCACTGCTGCTGTTGACTGCAGCAGTTGAGGATGCTGCACTAAATCATTACAAAAAAAAAAATATTATTATGACACCCAGATCCCAACAAAATGCTCAGGCTGCTATTCTGCATCTCACCAATTTGCAATTATAAGTAAGATTATTTATTTGCGACTTTGCAAGGGGTTAGAAGGCTGCAGATACCACCCAATTGTTGAATCAAATAAATACACAGCAAACCCCACGAAAAATTGCACAGCTGAGCAGAGTCAGCAGAGGAGATTGTGCTGCTCTGTTCAACCCATTCCAGCCCAGAAGGGTTTTTTTTCCTTTTTTTAATGTTGTAATGTAAATGCAGCATTAGCACGGCCACAGCTCTGCATCCAAACTCAGTCTGTGCCTTCTGTTATTCAAATAAAGGGCCGGTAACAGTCCAGCACACACACACTCTCAAACCCCAGGTTTTACAGTTGTAATGTGGGAGGAATAAGGCAAGTACACAGGTTTCTTTTGCACCACTTCAAAGATCTGTTTCACCTGTTAAAATGTTTCTCTTTACACCAGTATTGCTTTATCACACATGACTTCCCCCAAGCTCCTTCCCCAGCCTTCATTTCAGCCTCACAAAAAAAAACTGAATCCTACAATCTCTTCATCTCTCTCTTTCCATCTGCCTCACTTAAAATCGTGTTCTCCCTCGCCTTTGCTCAAGATCAAACAGTGAATCAAAAAAGGCTGACTTTGACTCTGAGCACCATGAGTTTGCACTTGATCTTAGGGGTTAGTTCAGTCCATTCTCACTGGACTTTAACTTTCTTTAACTGGCCATGCTAATCCAATTCTTCACCACACATTTTGGTTTGGTTTGAAAAGTGGTTCTGAATGTCAAAGCCCTAAAACATCTCAGAAAACGCTGGACCATAATAGAAAACAGCAATTACTAAAATAAATACGACATTTACATGAAACATCTTCATGTTTTGAAAAAAATCTTATTGTATTTTGTGAAATGTGTTTCTGTAATGCTGTAGTGCTTTCTAAAATGTAGTGTAAAATTGACCTTCATGGCCACTGTGTGCTTCACTGTGTACAGATTTGTATGCTCAGAAATTATCCTCACAAATATATATATATATATATATGTATATATATATATATATATATATACATACCTGAATGAGTAGAACAAGTGTATTTCCCCTCAACCAACAGGTTCATTCTGCAGTGTCCTCTATTTTGGCAAGACTCCATAAATTGTTGACTGCTGACATTCGCTGTCACTGAAATGTTTATGTCCTTGTAGGTTTTCAAACAGCCAGTTACCTCCTCTGAGAATATGATATAGTGCATGGGATAATATATATGTGGTGCAGTAATATAGACTGTATTTGTACACAGCAGAGATCATAATAGTTCACAGGCTCAACAGCAATATGACTATTAAAAATCCCCTGCAGGGGAATATACTATATTAATAATTGATTAGATAGTATAAGAAGCACAGTTCTTGAAATGAGACAAGAAAACATTAAACAACCTTAATATTTCAAAACTGTGGGAAACCGTATAGTATTATGTGGGTAATGCAGAAGAACACAAAAATAATGAGCTGTTTGCTCTCCTAACTAACATTTTCATTGCTCACTCTTCCACATGATAGGTTTGAAAACATTTTACTTCTGTTTTTCTCATTTTATATTATTCTTTTTGGGCCAACACATTGTGGATGTGTGACCTGCTCATTATTCACTAATGCCTTACAGATTGGCTACAGCACATAATTAAGGGCAACTTTGAGGTTCTAAGTTGGGAGGAAAAAAAGCTTTTCTTGCTCTAATTCAATGGCATTACATTTGAAAAGGGACTTAATTATTGAGTCGAGAACAATTTGAGCCGTCATACTGACATGGCTCAGGTACGGAAGTGTCGAGGTGAAAATTCACCACTTTGATCCTGACTGAAATATTTTAACTGTTGGAGGAAATTTAGTATTTGCTTTACCCTGACAATGCATGTAAATTGACTTTTGGCCTGGGTGGGTTGACATGAAATGTGGTACAGACATTAAGGTTTTACACAGAAGGAACTCTAATGCCTGGCGTAATCACTTAACTTTTCATTCAGGATACCCACTTTCAACTTTGCTGCTTTAGTTTATAAGCAAATACAAATGACTTTCCCATCAGCCTCAGTTATGAGTTTAGTGCCACTGAGCAAATATTGGAGGACATTTAATAACTGTGAACTACTGTACAGTACTTTTATATTTGGCGCGTAATATTTTACTCGCACTGTGCAATATTTATATTCAGGCCAATGTGTAACGAGTAGATCATTAGACATTATTTTCATTTGGCAGAAATTAAAGATGAACATTTTTTTGTGTTTTAATGCTAACTGAAGGTACAAAGGTTGGTCAACTCCCTTGGAAGGGAACTATTAAATGCTGCTAAATATTTGCTTTAATAATTTTATATTTAATTCCCTTTGAGTAGAAATAATTTCACCTAAACCTTACACACTGGATTTTTAATAACTCTGATAGAAGGTGCCTGATTTGGTACCACTATCAAATATACCCATGTATATATATATATATATACATATACATATATTTATATATACTATATTTACGTGATTGAAAACTGCTTTATTACCTTTGTTTTCTACTGTATGTTCTGGATTTGCTTCTTACACTCATACAGATTAGAAAATCAAGCACATGACTGAACAACATTTACTGTATATACAGTACCAGCCACTGGAGCCGCTTTACACTTCAAGTCACATTCACCTATTGACACACACACACACACACGCACACATCCATGCAGTACTTCTATTAATAGCTCTTTTCCATTACACATACTATACATCCCATTCACACAATGACTTCATAGCCAGGTCCAGGGCAAAGGACAGGGAAATTGAACCGCCAACCCTCTGCTTTACAGTCAACCCATCATTTATTTTTTGGCAGTCTTAGCATCTTCTTCTGATTTCTCTTTCAGCTTCTCCCTTTAGGGGTCGCCACAGAGGATCATCTTCCCCTTTAGCAGTGCCATGAATTATAAAGCTGATATGAAGGAAGCAACTCAAAAGCTGCCTCTGTGGTTTTTCCTTGTACAGTGTTTTCCAGCCAGGATAACACACAGATGAAAACACACCAGCCGCGTTGTTGTGGTTGGCAAATGTGTGTGACAAAGAAGGAAGAACTGTGATGGCATTAGCTCGAGGCTAGTTTGACGCAAACAGCTGAAAGAACTATTTTTTTTTTTTCCCTCCCAGAAGCTTTTACAAGTTTAATGTCATCGTTATCCCTTATTCTGTTCTTAACTCACATTGTTCTGTGTAGCCTGCAGTCTTTAATGTCCCTGAATACAAAGGTTAAAACTTATATACAAATCCATTGGAAGCCAGACTGAAACTGACGCAGCTTGTTAGGGTCTGATTCAGTGTCGAACACGTGTGGCTGGAAGGAAGAAAGTGTGATGCATTCACTGGGTTTGGGAAGGCTGTAATAAAATCTGCTTGTCTCTGATGTAAGCCGAAACAGTCCTCAAAATGTTCTGAAACATTTTGTTCTTAAATAAGAGATGCATAATGAGTCTGAAGACAGCAATTAAAACACAAATACGAGCAAAAACAAACTTAATTCCTTAGTGACATCCACCTTGGAAACAATCTGCTCTCGTTCACTATTGTACTAAATGATCACTGCACTAAAACATGACGTTTTGCTATTCTAGTATCTAGTACACAATTGTTTTTGGCATCCCAAACAAAGGAAGATACCCAGTTTAAAATTTGGGGTATTTTGTTATAATCCAAATCTACAATGACGTGATTATCGACAGGAGATTATACCCCTTCCCCTTCCTTTGAGGATGCAAGGCCAATAGTGTGAAAGGAGGTATAGGACCTACAAACTTACTCCATGCCACAAAAACAGTACTGAGGACCATATTTCATTCCAGTGTGGATCCTCCTCAGGTAAGAATCATTTTAAAATCAGTCAAGATTTACATTAAATTGAAATATATTTTTGTCTTGAATTTTTTTTTTTTTTTTAATTTTTTTGGCAACCACTTTCTCATTTTCAACACGATGACATGATTTAAGTGGTCAAGTGTTGACGGTGATATAATTAAGTAGACAAGATGAAAAACTTAATTCATATGATTGATGGCTCTGGATGGAAAGGCTCTAAAAATATCTGACTTCTGTGTCCGTGTGATTATTTGTGTACGTCCGTAGTTTTTAGCTATGCAAATAAAGTGGTTGTAGAGATTGCAGTATCCATGCTAATCCATGATAATGTCTGCATCAGCTGGATTTGACTGGAAACAACGTTCATGGTTGGACAGCCTACTGACCTGCAACCATAGACCTTATATAAAAAATGAATAGCTTCCAGGGGGCAACACCACTGGTTGCTAAAAGAAGTCCTTTAGAATGGAAGTCTATTAAAGTATAGACAATAAAATATGAGTGGGTCCCCAAGAATGGCTGTTAAGTCTCCTTTTTTCTTTGGGTCCCTTGAAATCCCTTGAAATGCCCTGGATGTCTGACCGCATGTGCAAACAAAACCAGAACCAAAGGACAGAGGCTAAAAGCAGCAGGAGTAAGTCACACATGGACACTTGGCTTCTGTAGCTGTGGTGGTGAGTCTCATAGAGGCAGCAGATAAATACTCAAGTCTTTATTTCCACTTTTACAGCAGAGACTCTCTTAACCTCCGTCACTGTAGCGATGGCAGCATTATAGGCGGCAGTGTGCTGGAGCTGTGGTTTGGAAGCGGAAAAGAGACAAGAAGCGGCACCTGAACCTCATTAACTCCCACTTTCTTCATTTTTATAGCCCCTAAGTCAATGTCAGAAGTTAGAAGAGCCTGTTAAGAGAGAACACAATGAGCTATGGGAACAACAGCAACAGGAAAAAAGTCTTTTTCATATTATGGTCAAAGATTTTGTTTGTGTTACATCTTACATGTTGGCACTGTCTGTCCCCAGACTGCACTCAGCACTGTTTTAAAGAACAAGCACCACTGTAATAACCATAAATATTGTATTTTTATACCTTTCACAATACTATGAGTTCATATTTTATTGAAGGCAGGGTTGCTTGAAGCTTGCACCAGGCTGATCCTCATTACAGTGTGTAGTAAAAAGTTATACATATCATAAATGTTTGGAACAAAATAAATAAAACAGTTATTTTTCACCTCATTATAAGAACTTTTTATAACAGCGTTGCATAAATTCATAAATACCTTCTTGAAAACACAGATATGGATGTATTCTCCAAAGATGATGTTTTTATGCCCTGAAGCTATAGTCTGTAATTAGTTTCTAAGAAACTTTTTTATCTTGTAAAAATCATTTTCACTTCATTATAGCATCAAGTTGTCTGGACAAAAAAAAAAGTCGATTTGCTTGTGTTTTTGTCACTTATGCTACATCCACATTATACAGCAGATACGCCTGTCATCCATGAAAGACCGACATTTTAGAGCTCTAAAGACTGAAGAGTTTAAAAACCTTGCTGGCTCCATTTCTTTTTGAAAACTCCAGGGCTATGTTTCAGCATGGGCAGGCAAATACTGAGACTGTGTGAAAACAATAACTCAGTTATTTGCACAACAGGTAACAGTGCCTGTTTGGTGTGTTTTGGGGGGGCAGAACTTTGACAATAGATCTAAATGTGATGAGGCTCTACATTGTGTCAGAAAGAAATAATGTTAGGCTTTAAATCAATTTAGATAGGTACGTAGGTACTTTATTTTCCCCTGTAGGGAAATTGTTGTGTCCAAATTATGTTTAATTTCTTTCTTTTACATAAACCTTTAACCCCTGACTCCCACTTTTGGACTTTGACACCAAATCAATCACACCTGTGCTTCTAAACATCATGCTCATTCAAATGTGATAATGAAAGGTTTCAGGTTCATTTTCATTCATTTGATTGTGACTACATAGGTTAAAAAAAAAAGTAATGGAAAATCTAATGTAATATAATCTAATATAATTTCATAATATCAACCATGTTTTTAACATATCTGCTTCATTAGATCTTCTACTGAGGTGGCCTACACTATCAGCAGTGCCAGGCTCCACCAGGCTCCACTTTCTCCAATGGAATGCGTAATGCTTACCTCCCTCATTTTCACCGTTCGACCATCCATTTGATTTACTTTGGTCTTAACTGCTTCTGCCTTTTATGGACATATAGTCTTCTCTTGTGCAACCATTTTTTTGCCTATAAGAAGCTGTGACTCACTCCACAATTCTGAACTCCTTCACAGACCACCTTGTGCTCTGTGAACCCGTTCCTTCTGCAGAATAAAGCACAAAATTTCCGCAACAGCACAGCTGTTAAGCCCCTTGCCCTTACTGATGACCTGCGTTTGTGCTGGACGAACATACAGTAACAACATAATATTAAGAATCAGCTTAAGTGCTCTGACCTTATCTGACACAGTGGCCATCTTACAAGACAAACTATTGTGTTTCGTCATCCAGATATAAAAAGAAATTAACCAGTTAACAGTTCATTGTGCCATATAAATAAAATATTGTTATTAGTGCCATGGCAAACTGAGTTTAAGTGAACCGCTGACTGCAGGCTCGCAGAGAATGAGCTTGTAAATAACTTTACCGCCTGACAAGTGTTCCCATCTGTGCACGACTGACTAATTTAATTGCACTAGGATCACCTTCATCCTGCACCTTCATAAAACATTAGGTATTTTAATGATCGTCAGGCACATGAATATATGCACATGCACACAAACAATCGCATGCGACTGTACATGCACTTTTTTTTTTTTAATGACGACCGAGCACTAGCATTCTTTTCCATATTCATTCATTTTACGTAACCTTTATGTAACTGTGGGACATGTGTGCATGTGTGTGCCCCCAGTGTGTGTATGTGTGTACTTTAGGTCTTTTCTCTGTAGTTTCCCTCATTATGAGAAAGCTCTTTAATGTTTTTCCTCCCAGTGGAGAGGAGACGGGAGTGTGAAACTGTTATTGCAGAGAGAGAGAGAGAGAGAGAGCGAGAATCTAAGGGAGGGAGTCAGACATACAGTCCTTCTCATGCGGTATGATCTCTCAGATGATGACTCCCATATTTGCCTTGCTATCATCAGCAGGGACATCAACCCACATGTATGTGCAGATGGGGATTGTCTGTCTGTGTGTGTGATTTCAGCAAGGGAGTTTGCCAATGATTGGGGAAGAAAGGATTGGGGTGTTTTACTTAAGAGGATAATATGGTTCGGGGTAAAAGAGAGGTAGGTGAGGCAGAGTCGAAAGTGAGAGGTGAGGCAGGAGGATTTGGAGGGGCCAAGCGATAAGAGGTAGATGTATGATGCAGAGGGGGGGGGGGGACAGAGAGGTAGAAGACGGTGCAGGAAAGCGGCCGAGGAGAGATGATGGCAGGCAAGGAAAAGGCAAGTCTGCTCCCATTAGTCTCAAACTGTACGTAACAGTGAAGAGCCCTCAGGAATGAGTGTGTCTGTGTGTAGTGGTAGTAGTAGTAGTTTTTGTATGTGTGTGTCGGGGCATGCTCTGTTGGCCACTGATAACCCCACAGCAGAACTGTCACAGTCACACTTTCACTCAAAGTCACAGTATTGTGGACACAGTTTCTGTGTGTGTGTGTGTGTGTGTCTGCATATACGTGAGTATCTGAGTGTGCGTTTGTGCCCATCTGCCTCTCCGTGTCTCAGCAGCCGTTTGTTGCCATATTCCCTGTTACCTCTTCAGTATCAGAGGCCGTGATTAAAAGCGCCTCAGTGGTCGTCGGGGCAGCCCACAGATTGGGAAGAAACTCAAGAGCATCCTGCACAGCTAACAGGAGCCTTGTGGCCATTACTGTTGCACAAAAGCTGAACTACCAGCTGGGGTGCCAGGAGGTGCCTTGGTGGGCTGTCACTGGACCAAAACAGAAAGCAGAAAAGAAGTTGATAGTTGCTTTCTAACTCACCATGAGTTTCTCAAACTGGTGCCCAAATCTAGGTGTTGATTTGCCAGAGGATAACAAGGACAAAATAACCCAGACATATTTCCACATATGCTTTTTGAACGTTTATAGTAGAGTGAGCAGGCCTTCTCCGCAGTCTCTTTCAATGATTTTGATAACTTCAGGCAAAGGGAAACTATGTAAATTACAAAATAAAAAAAAAGTACACCAGCTGTCAGAGGTGCTCATTAAATTCATTTCCTCTGTGCCTGGAGGGCAGATTTGAAAACACTTTGCAATTTTTATGTTCAAAAATTTAAAAAGCAGCACTTATTAACAGTTTGGCTCAACAGCTTTTCACTTCTTCACGATCTGTAGTCAGTTGTTTTGATTGATGTTTCACAATTGTTGCATTAAGACTGTATGACTCAATCAAATTATAATTCTACAAATTTGGGCCAGCTATAATTAACATGTAGCCTAATTGACAAAAATAAATGGTCTACTGAAGTCACATCTAATAAATCATAATAATAATGTAAATCATCGAGTCGAGAGAATAATATTGTTGTTGTCAGTGTGCAGTGTGCATCTGGGAGAATCTGGTCCCAATTCACAAACCTTACAGTTAAATAAAGCACTACTAAATACTGTCTCAAAAATAAATCTAATATTTAGTTAATATGAGAAGCAACACTGCAAACATTAAAGGACAGGAACAAGACAAATAACACATTTTTTTCATTGCCCTCTTGTTTTTTAAAACTAAAAACAATGTTTTAAATTTTGTCCTGGAGAATTTAAGTCCTACCTCAGCAAAATAAAAATAAAAAGCCACATAACTTGGCTGTACTTTGGGGGTTGACACTTGGAGCTACTGCATGTAATGCTCAGTACACTAAATGCTCAAAACAAAGTGACAATGCTAATATATTGGCGGTATAATGTTGACCTTGTTCACAATCTTGCTTTAGAGTTTTAGCATGAGATGGTCGGAGCCTTTCTTCCGTACTCTGCGTTCATTTCAGAGCAATACGCCGGAATTCATGGGGGCAGTATAAAGTCAATAGTCAAATCAACCTACAGTTGCAGTGAAACCACTGTAAAACCTCGGTCTATTTCGGATCAAGCACAATAAAATAACCACTTCGATGGTTGCTATGTTTGTTGATGCCTCTCTCTTGGTACTCTGCCCCCTACGGGAAGTATTGTATAGACATCCATACCAACGCAAAAGATGCGTGGAGGAATGTATAGGGTCATGACCAAGATAATGTTTGAGAAGGACGGATGTAAAACGGATGGAAAGTGTAGTATAAATGGGCCTTTAGATGTTATGTGTTTGATGCCAGTAAGCAAACATCAACATGCCATCAAACTACAGCAAAGCACGGGAAACAGCAGTTGGTTCACAGCAAAATGTTAGCATTGCCACTGGATGCATAATAGCATACTGACTTTAACTTTTAATGAGGAAATAGAAATCAAGCCACATTACTGTATGGGCATTTAACACTGAAGAAGGTTAGAAGCTTCCTGCCATGCTATGTTTACCACACGCATATAGTAGTTGGTTTATTGCCATTAGTTTGCTACCACATGCAGTACTGTCCTCCACTAATTCTGCCCTGTGAGACTATTTTTGTACAATACATTAATGTCATGTCATATCGTGGTATAAATCTGAAGATGCTTGCTGTCATGCCTGTTTAAAATTCATAGTTTTCTGTCAGTCAGAAATAATACAGACAAAATTGGGTCCTGGAAATCAAACAGGTCATTTGTCATCTTGTGGATTTGCCTTCTCTGCAATGCTAGAGGAAATGGAGACATCACTGTATCAACTTAAAATCACACAACTTGCAGTACAGTAGTGTTACACAGGGGTCATGTTTCAGTATAGGTGGAGATTTAAATATGTTTGCTTGTTTGTTGTGGCACCTTGGAGAAAAGGGTCTTCATTCCAAAACAATGAATTCAGTGATTTTAATGTGTCTAAATGTCATTTTTGTGTGAAGACAAAGCCTGGCAGAGAATCTGTCATTAAGCGGCACAAAATCCAACTACAGCCTCTGTAATTTATTTATTTTGTATTGTGAAATAGTCTTTTCTTTATTTTAAGTACTTGCTCATCAACTAAATTTGTCAATATAAAGACTGAATAATGAGGCATTTTGTCTTCTTGAGAACAACAAATTTTAATGCGTTGTCAGGTTTACTGTCAGTAATTACAGTTTTGACTACACACAAATGCAATGGGGCTCAAGAATCAGGGAACTTGGTGAGACACACTTTGTTTCATCTCTATTCTTCTGTATATTGCCTTTCTGATTAGTTGGTGATTGACTGCTTTTTTATTTTACTCTTCATGTCAAAATGTATTCAGAGAACAGCATGGCATTCCAATGATAGAAACATTCAAGGGTGCAATTTAAAGCTCTATTGCTTAATTATAATTAATTATAATGTTAAATACATTTAAACCATTGTCAGATGAGTTCACACAATGCAGATTAAGCCCAACATGACTCCTTCTGTGAAAGGTAAGAGCGACATTCCTGATCTGCACACATGGTATTGTTTCATGTCAGGACGAAGAAGCAACAGCAACATACGACGAAAACAAAAATAAGTGAAGTCTACTTTACACATTTATACATTGGTGGGATAAATGCACCTTTCTCCCACTTGCCCCTAAGCTGCTGCTGTGTACACAAACACTCCCTTAGTCAGAACTGATAGTATTGTTTGACAGACCCTGGTTTCAGAAGGAGGATGCAGCATAAAAATAATATTTTATTTAACACACTGCAGCTTTAAATCTTCCTATAGATTAAACAGTGAGTAAATGTGAAGCATCTAAGAGCTTCTAATAAGTCAGTCTTTTGTGGGCGTGAACTAGTATGTGTGATAATCTTCGGCTTTTCAGCAGTAACATTATCTCATCTTCAAGTGTTGTCCTAACAGTTATTATTGTGTCTCCTGCCCTGCTGGGATTATTTACACCACTTTTGTCTTGTATCATGAATCATCTTCACTTTCAAAGTTGTCATACTCTCCTGAGTTTCCGGGCCGGTTGACAAAGCATCCCCATGTTCGCAACAGTTCACTGATTACCAAACATCCTGACAGCCCGGCGGCGGCAGCACAGCCACAGGGGCCCATCATGCTGCTCTTCCTGTGGTCAGAGCTCTGCTGGACTGACTGTCAAGAAACTGAGAGGCATTTTTTCGCTTGTCTACAGCTGTTGGAAGGTCAATTTGGTGGATCAAATGGGCTCAACAAGGGACGACCTTGTGGACCTATAATTTTGTGGGTTTGAATCACGTTCCTGACATTTCCAGCAGGCTATACTCAGTTTTTCCTTTCTTGTTTCCTGACACCTTTTCTGCTTCTTTCTTCTGCATAGCTGGAAATATGTCTTGATTTATATATATATATATATATGAATTACATAGATTTAGTTATTGAGTTTTGTATTTTAAACTTACAGAGTTTGACTGCTTCGTCTCCAGCCCGCTCATCTTCCTGGTGTCTACTTTTATGTTGTTTGATGACTGTGGCTCCAAATATACTTTTGTCCATTTGTCAATTTTCAGGGATGTGATTGGAAGGTAGGTGTATTTTGAGGAAGAGTGTAGGAAGCAGGGACTCAGGAGTCAAGACTAACAGAGGGTGAACTGTTTTTAGAAGTCCCATTTTTATCTGAGCTGCACAGCAATTCCTCTTTCTCTGCAGCTTTATCGCTTTATATGAGAGCCAGGAGATGTACTGTATCAATACTATATTGATACATGAGACCAAATTAACATATTTGTTATGTAAGTGAACTAGCTTGGATTATATTTTGTCTAGGGCTTTTAAGCTGCAGTATAATTAAACTATACAAAACTGTTATTAACCATCTTGGCCTTTAAATTACATTTTACCCCATTTTTTCCATCACACCCATGCAGTGAATCACTGAGTGTTTACAAGATTTACAGCAGACGGCAGTGGAAGAATGTTGTAAACAGAACACTGACATTATCACCCTTACATTGTAGAAGATGTGCTGCACTTGGGAGCTCATTTAATGCTTATTTTAACACCAAGTTGTGGTGAGTTTTGTACCCCCCTGTATACAAGTCCATAATTCACTCTTGTTTACCTCTACTTTTGGTTTCTACCAATCTTTGCAAGAAGTTGTTAAATCAATAGTCCATGTAAAATGGTAGAGGGCAGATCTCAAGTTTACTTGTCATTCTGTCTTTGACTTCTACCCACCTTGTGTGATTTCATGGGCGAAACTGCATTTAGGTCTGGCCATTGATGTTCACTCCACACGCCAACAACTAAAGCGCTTGGCTCTGTGCCAAAGGAGCGAAAGCAAGTGTTCAAGGATAAAGATATCATCTCTACAGTCACCTCCTAGTGGTAAAGTGCAAACAAGTAAAGTCCACCCCGTCCCTGCTGCAGATCCTGGCCATGTTTTTTATCAGCAGCTACAGATTTAGCCCCAGGAGCTGAGAGTTGATGCCAGGCACGTTCTCCTGTGCTTCAGGTCATGGCTTGTGTGTGACTTGTTATCTGATGACTCCTTAATCCTTAATCTTTTTTACAAATATCTCTGTATGGTATCTTCTATAGTGTGGTTTTCTTTGTGCGGACATAATACCACCCACCCATTTATGAGAACTCATTGATTGACCATTGACCGTTGACTGATCATTGACTTTGCAGTACTATGGAAAAACTACATAATGGATTTTTGGATGAAACTTAATTTAGGGATGGGTCACAGAAGAAATAAATCTGGATTGAATTTGTTAGGCCTAGAGGAATGCATTCCACTGAGTGCCCTTCTTTTAGTAAAAAGGTGTAAGAATTGTACCTTCCACGAAATGTTTCCATTTATACAGTCTAGTGGGTAGATTTTCTCAGGAGGACAAGAATAACAAAACAAAGTTTAGCAGGGTAAAATTAGGCTGGTAGTGTTTGATACTGTGTACCACTAAAAGCCTGTGCCCATTTCAAGACGAAAAGCAGAGCAGCTGCCTGTCAAAGCCCACATTCAAAACCAGTCATTACCACACCATCAGCAAGAAAACACATCTGTTATGTTATGTCACTTGAAACAACAGCTTTAATGTCATCTTGAATTGCTTCTGAACCACCTGCAATGTGGTTTGACATGTGCTGAATGGAGCAACTTCAACCTTCAACCTCCCGTGATACATTTATTGGGGAAGTTGCATGTTGCAGTTGAATATCCCTCACCTCATCTAAACCTCAAAAGATGATTAGTGTGTCCATTTTAGGGGGCCTGAAACATTTTACACACTGGAAGGAATATTTACAGTATAATGTATGAATCCCTGCCTCTTACAAAATGGCATTTCATTCTTTAGCATAAAGTATTTTGGGGTTTTTTGTTGTTGTTGTTTTAACAAAGAAGCATCCTGAAAGCGTGAATGTTGGTAGTTACCGCCGATTCCCAAAGCTGCCAGATTTAGAGGTTGACTGCTCTGGAGTTCCTCTGAAAGTGCTTGTGTGTGTGTGTTTAAAACATCCTGCTGCTGTGAAAATCACTTCAAATGGGCATTTCAGCACTGTTGACTACAGTGAGATATGTCTTAAAGAAAACATTTTCTTTCTGTGATGGCTTTTGGCAGAGATGCAGCCAAAGAAGACAGCAGAGTCAATATGTATGAAAATGAGCAGAGCACTGTACCAAGGGCTTCAACACCAGCACAGAGGGGAAGCTGTTAAGGAATAACCCTGAATATTATTGTTGTGGGACGCATCAGTCATCACTTGGCTCCCAGCAAGTCTCCCAAAAATAACTGGAACAACAACATACACACACAGTGACACAGTTGCAGAAACAGTGCACATGTTAAAAAAACAAACAAACACACTTCTTATAAGAGAAATTATTGTCCAATTAGAACCTGACACCAATTACTGCATATTTTAAAAGTTCGGGTGTTGACTTTTTTTATTACATTTCCAAAAAACATAAAAGAGGAATGAACACAAGGGCACAGTTGTAAGGAGTGATTGGTCATCACATGACTTAGAAATCATACATAACGTAAGGCTATAGAAATGAAGGATTTTGGAGTGTGGTTTGTAGCTCTGGGGACTGGGAAAAGAAGGTGTTTGCTTGAAGAAGATCTCAGGAAACAAAGGTTTGTGCACAAAAAAAAAAAGCTGTGGTTTTACTGAGCAAAAATACAAAAGGAACAGAAGGAAAAGCAAAAGTCTGAGGGAAAATTAACTCAGCCTTTTGAGACTTAAATTAAGTACAAACAAAACTCAAAATATAATGCAACACGTCCTCACTGTAACCTGCAAACGTCTCTTCCCCCACACAAGGCCCAGGTGGCTGCTTACACCCCACCTAACCTCGCCATCATCGGACAAAAAACTAATACAGACAGAACTTAATAAACTCACTACTACACAGAAACATGTGAAATTGTTCTGTGCGCCTCAGCATTAAAATTACAACACGTGTCTGCTCAGCCTATTCTCTTCAACACTGAAAGAACACTGACAGAATATAATATTAAGTAAACTTTTGGTTATAATTGCATTAAAAGTGCATCATATTTAACATTACAATTACATACAGTATATATAAATATATTATTAATAATATACTGTAATTTTAGATTCATTTCTATTTTTATTCTGCATCATTAATATGTTTTTAACTTGCCATATCATGATGGAGTAGTTTGTTATAATATGAAGCTCATATTAACCTCATATTGCCCTTTGCTTCATTTATCTATATCTGTATGGCCCAATGTGAAATTTAAAATGTTGAGCGAAGGAATTGAATATTCACACGCCTCATAATCCAGCTAAAATTCACACACATGAGAATCCAATAAGAGAGAGAAAAAAAAACAAAAAGAACAGTGAGAGTTAGTGTATTGATTTGCAGTAAAAATAAAAAACTCACGCATTGAATAATCCCTGAGAAAATATTCCACCTTAAAAGTTTCTGGTTGCTGTCATTTTTCTTTTAACCTAAATAACTAAATAACTTTTTTTTTTTTTTTTTTTTTTTAAAAAAGCCAGTAAACAAACCTTTAATTCATCCTTTACTCGACTGCCAGTTTCTTTATATGTGAGAAACACAACAGAACCAGCCTATTAAGCTTGAAAAGCTTCTGCTGTATGTGTCAAAATGCCTGCTGGAAATAAAAAGGTTGCTTGGCTACGATTTCATAGCTGCGACTAATAGATGAGCCCGACCCCTGTCTGCTGTGGTGCTCTTTGTCAGAACAGATGTTTCTGAAGCAGCTTCACTTGAACAGCACATGAAAGTCTGTGACATCATATAAAAACACACATAGAGTGTTTATATTCAACTGTGGTTATGTGTAGTAAATGCAAACTACTACATCCATCGTAAAACCTGACTATCCAGGTGAAAATATAACATATTTAAATGTTATAAAATGTTATTATGGACAACAATTCGTGTGTGATATTGTTTAAGTGCAGCAAAAACAACTTTAAGTAGTATATGTCTTCATCCGCACTGCTTCAGTGTGCGTAAAGGTCCATTGTGAAATTATTTCCATTTGGCAAATATGGAGTATAAAATGAAATATATATACTGATGTTTATTTTGGGGGTGTACAATAACCTTAGTAAGTATGAGCTGTTGTTTTCATTTAATACAAAATAAGCCTCTTATATTTGCATCAAGAGCGGGACATCTCTATAGAGGCCGCCTTGTTTTCCAATGGAAAAATGAATCACCTTTTGCATTTCGATGATAATTGAAGGCTACCATAGATTCACCTGTTGTACAGTATGTGCTTTGAAGGGAAGAGTGAGGTGAGAGATGCTCAGCTGCAGCGTGCAACTTCAAAGCTAATGTTGCTCAATTCTACACATGCTACTGTACATATAAAACAAGTCCACTAATCAATAGTGATCATTCATTGATATTAAATATATTTATAGTATACAACCCTACAAGTTTCTTTAAACAGTATGCTTTAAATGCCTCAAATTCATTAACGTACAAATCAAGTCCATTTGTGCATTAGTTTTAAAAATTTGGTTTCACCAGACATTTTGGCATCTCTTTAACATACTATTATTGTTGCAGCACTTAAAATAAATGTACTCTATATACATCCCTATGAAAGTCTTTTAGTATGGTGAAAGCATTGTGAATTAATAGTGTGCTTTAAATTCAAGTGGACTTCTATACACATAAGTTTCAAGTCCACTTGTAGCTTACTTTACAAAATAAACATTGTACTGAGTCTTTTACAACAATGTTACGTAACATAAAGAGCAATAGATGCCTGAATGTGTCATGTATACATGTTTCTCCTCTTTTCACTTTGATATCATGTTTAAAAAGCTGTCATATCATGTCATTCATCTTTATATGCAAGTACAAAATAATTATCTCTACAGTAGCACATGTGGACAAATCAGCCACAGCGTGTATTTGATATATAGGCTGTAAAGTCAGCATATAGACTACCAAGAAATCCAATCATTCAGTTTCCTAACTACTCTGTCCTGAAAAATATAATGGTCACATTTTAATTATATAGTTTTATTTAATACTACATGGACTGATGAATGTATCAAATAATCGTAAGTCTTTATGACATTTTTAAGGCTTTTTTAGTGTTTCATAAAAAAGCTTGCTCCCTTAGTCAGGAAAATTCACAGCCATCAGGTACAAAAAAAGAGAGACCCCTGCTTGTGGGAGAAATTGAAGGCCAAGTGTTTTATAGATATACATGCACGATATGGACAAGAGTACTTGATCACACCTTTTAATTACTGATTTGGAGCTGTTTGTCAGGATTTGGTCTAGGCCTCTTATCGCCAATGAAGGTCAATCTTAACGCATCAACATACCATGACATTTTGGACAAAGCAGTGCTTCCAACTTTGTGTCAACAGTTTGAGGAAGGCCCTCTTTATTCCAACATGACTGGACCCCAGTGCACAAAGCAAAAGATTATAAAGACAGAGTGTAGAAGAACCTGAGCCCTGACCTTATATGATATGAGGCAGGCCCTCTCGTCCAACATCAGTGCCTGAACTCACAATGATCTACAGAATGAATGGGCACTAATTCCCATAGATATACTTTAAAATTTTGGGGAAAGTCTTGGGACCAACTATTAAAGTCCTGTATACGTAGGTGAATACATCATTGCAGTCACTGTTGGTGAGAGAGAGAGAGACAGACACAGATATAGAGATGCTGTAGAGAGAGAGCAGATTTCAGGCAGTAAACCTGCTGCTGTTACTATCCCAAAGTGCCTCTGTGTGTGTGTGTGTGTGTGTGTTGTGAGAGCAGGAAGCTTGACAGGTGTAGGAGCATCTCATCCTTTCATGCATCATCCCCTCTGTCCTCTTCTGTCTCCTCTCCCCAAGCACTTCCCTCTGTCCCATTTCCCATACCTGTCTCTTCTCCCCTCACTTGCTGCCATCCAGGATACTGACAATAGCTCCAATAAAGATAAATTGAAATTGGCTGTGGCTGGATTCGGCCTCCCAAGACACATAATGGAGAGAGCGGTGCTGTAATTATTGCTCTGGATTCCAACACATTCCTCAGCAAACTCTATGTGCTTGCTCTCCTTCTCTCTATCTGTCGATTTCCACCCAAGTATTTCTCCCTCTCATGCTGATATTTCTCTCTCTTCCTCCTTCTCCTCCTTCAGCCTGACAGCACCTCTTTTCACTCCCTCCCACCCTATTCCTCTCTTTTGCTCCCTCCTTCTCACACTGTTCAACTCTGTACAGTGCATTATTGTTGTTTGCTAAAGTAGAACCATAATTTCACAGCTGAGGAGCAAGATCGGGTCTGGAGTAATGATTAATAATCTGACAGTGAATAATGATTCCATCCTCCACATTCAGCTGTACATAATTATTCGCTGTGTAACTGTGGAATAGATGTGCTCAGGGAAAAACAGACTTATTCAAATCTGTGATAGAAACCATAGCGCCTTGGGTGTGTCAAGGCATCCGTGAAGCTAAATTTACACGGGCTGGTTCCAAATATAGGCACAAGATTAGAACATTAGTGAGGGCGTAACTTAAAACCTCCCTCTCTCCAACTCTCACCTGCTCTTGTTTCAGCCGCTGACGTGGGGCACGCTGCCTGCCTATCCTGCTCCTCACAACTGTGATGAATGTGTCAAAAGAAGCGATGCGAAGCATTTCATTCTCTTTGTCCTTGTATCTCTTCTTGTCTATAACGATAATGGATCACATTTATTTTCTCAGTGGAAGTGGAGGGATCAAGAGGTGGCAGGCGGTGAGAGGAGACTGCAAGGAAGAAGGGCTGCAGAAATTAGCCTTTTGTCTTTTTTTGCTTTGCTGTTGCTTTGTTTTGTGTTTGGTTTTGTTCTTTTTCAATGTAATCGGACTCAAAGCAGCTACGCAGCGTACCAGGGGGTGGAAGACACTGAGCACACTAACTTCCTTACAAGGATTCAAGCGCAAAAAAGGGAAACGCTTGTTTGAGCACACAGCCACACACATTTAAATCCTTTTAACAAAACATGACTCACAGTATGAATACTTAACCTACTGTAGATGTATAAATTTACATACATTTCCCCATGTGTGTATTTGTGTTTGTATTTGTATTTGCTCAGCTTTAGTTATTTTGGATCTTGCAGAGGATGCCAATATGCACATTACACAAATTATCAAAACAAAGGTCACACTACAGTTCTGTTCTCATAATGGCTGCTCTTTGTACAGTATTTGCGTGTGTTCCTGATTGTGAAGACCAAACAACTTAAAAACCACAGGACGTGGCCCATTAAAAGAGTTCATTTTAGGATTATATTATGAATATGAGTGTCCTCATTAAGATAGCTGTCCAAACATGTGTGTGTGTGGTATGTGTGTGAGATGTAATGTGAAGAAGGGTGTGTTTATTCAGGGGTGGTTGCTTTGGATGTTGTCAGTGTCAAATTGAAATCATCTTACTGTAGGTATAAGTTTCTCTGTCTGGTTGCCAGGCAACCAAAGGTCTTGAGTTGGTCCACAAAAGGCATGTGTGTGCACCCAGAGCAACGCGTACACACCCATGCACACACATTCACACCCTTGTATAAGAACACATACACCTGCATGTTTCAGTGGTAAACATTTACCTATAAAAGCAGATAATAAAGACACACCACTCCCATCGCAGCATCCACATGGGTGTTTGCTCTCACTGATCACATGCCAGCCACAAACAGTGTGTGCGTGTGTGTGTTCTTGTACTTGTTGCAGAGTGAGGACCAAAAATCATATAAACCCTACAGAATGAGGACATTTTGTCAAGTGAGGATATTTTGGCTGGTCCTCACTTTTTTCACCCCTTAAAAGTGCTTTTTTTTTTTAAGGGTAAAGACCTGGTTTTTGGGTTAGGGTCAGAACCTAGGCTAGGCATCTAGTTGTGATGGTTAAGGTTAGTGTAAGGGGCTAGGGAATGTATTATGTCTATGTCCTCACTTTGATAGAAGCACAAACATATGTGTGTGTGTGTGTGAGAGAGAGAGAGAAAGAGTGTTCTTATATGGGTATCTTTGTGAGAAAAAACTTATGAACCTAAGTGAGTGAGGACATTTTGGCTGGCCCTCACATTCTGTCACCCCTTAAAAGGGCTTTTCAGGGTTAAGACTTGTTTTTACTGTTAGGGTTAGAATTGGGTTCAGGTTAGGGTTGGGGTTGGGGTTAGGCATTTAGTTGTGATGATAAGGGGCTAGGGAGCGCATTATGTCTATGAGTGTCCTCACTATAAATGAAGTGCAAACACGTGTGTTCGTGTGTGTTGTGGGGGCTTTAAAGTGGTCAGTCCTCTTCTATATGCACAGAAAACAGATACATGCACACTCCCAAATAAACACTACGGCATGCATGCAGACACACAATGGTAGGAAGATGCTTTTACCCACGTCAGGTAGAATTCTTTCCCTCCATATTTTTTCTTGATGACAGGTTGGGTAATGGGCCATTTGATTAACAATAAAACAGAGGAGGTGGATTCAAACATAATGGAATGCTTCGATTATAGAGACCCGACTCTGCTCCCCCCCTGTGACTTCTGCAGTGCATGCCCATACACACTTCATTCAAAATAAGGCCAATGACGACAGAATGAGGCAATCTCTGCTCTTTAGAGCATGTGCGTGTCAACAAGAGAGACACAAACATGGGGAAAGGAATTGGGAGAGAAAGTGTGTGTGTGTGCATATACTCATTAAATCAGAAAGAGAGAGAAAAGCTTGGGAGAGTGAATCCTCTGTGCCCGTCAGCAAGGATTTACTGACGAGGAAGTAAAGAGTTTCTCATCTCTTCTTAAGATGCTTCCTCCTCAGCTCTGCTTCCTTTCTGCCTGTTGTTAATTGCCATTGTTCAATACAGTAAATTCCCTTTGTCAGCACAAACCATGTGGAGACAAAGAGTTGAAAATCCTGACCAGTTTCAAGGAGATGTTTTGTTCTGTATTCCATCTGTGGATGGAAATAGCAAAAGCTGGATCTCCTTCAGCTGCAGCTTGTTTCAGACTGGTTCAGCAAGGACGGGCAGATGTTGAATGGTTCAGGCAAGTGATAATGTCTTGTGAAAACAAGCAATAGGTTTCCATAGCACAGAATGGATAGAATAAATGAACAAGAGCTATCTACAAATGCAAGGAACATCTGTCTGTGTGTCCGTCTGTTAGTCCACATGAGCACCAGTTTGTGCAGTAATGACTTTGTTGTTTGGATAAAAAAATTGTAAGAGATGTGGGTAGAAATGAGACACATACAGGTATGTCATTAAAAGAGCCGTTTCTCTTCTCACACGGTGTCAAATGAATTATTTCATTGTCATTATTTGTCAGTGTTACTGTTATTACATCATTGCTTTAATATTTGCATTTATATTTGATGTAAAGTATAAACATCAACAAAAAAATATAATAAAAATATAAACAACAACAAATAATACTCCAACTCAACCCAACTCGATGCATTCAGGCATGTAGACATGTTTCAAAGTTCAAATCCAACGTAAGAATGAGGAAGAAAGTTGATTTAAGTGACTTTGAATGTGTCATGGTTGTGGGTGCCAGAGGGGCAGAGCTGATTATTTGAGAAACTGCAGTCATTTTCACACACAGCCATTTCTCTGATTTACAGAGCATGGTCTGAATAACAGAAAATATCCAGTGAGCAGTAGTTCTCTGCACAAAATGCATGCTGGATGCTAGAGTTTAGAGGAGAAGGACCAGGCTGGTTTGAAAGGCAACACACAACAATGTACCTAATAAAGTGGCAGGTAATGTATAAATAATATATTAACTCTTTTACCACCCGTTTTAATGAGTTGACCTTCTTCTACATATCATCATTCTTAGTGGCAGGGGCAAGGCTCAAAGACTGTGTATGTGGATCCCGTAACAGTACCTTAAGAGTAGCTCTGACATAGTATCTATAATATTTGACATGTTGTAAGGTTGTTGTCAAGCTCTGGATGAAATCTCTTTTTATCTTCACATTGTCAACACACTGTAAGAAAAAGAAAATCCTAATGTTGACTGTGTGACAATAAAGCTTGTGACACTTTGCGGCAGGCTACTGATGCAAAATGTCATTCCCACTCAGCTTTAGTGTGTTCTAAAAAATGTTTTTCAAGGAATGTGTTTTCTCACAGCTTGTTTTTGACACATCACCAATAGTGACGTAGTTTGATTTGAGACACATCAGAAGGATAAAGAGTGGGGCCGTGGTGTGTATCAAAGCGAGACATCAAAAACCACAGTCAGTCAAAAACTTTGTTGCATGTTTGTCACCGTGTTATGACGACGTTCTGGGGTGTTTTTATGGAGGGGATGTTGACACCATGTGGAAAAACCCATGATCTATAAAAGGCTGGTTTTGAAGACCACATTCAAAACCAGGACATGCTATCATCACCTTAGCAGTTAAAACATCCAATGTAAATATGCAATTCAGTAAACAAAAAATATTATTCAGCCACCACTGTGACGTGTGTGTAAAGTCAACAAAAACTCTAGTGAGTCAGTAACTTCCTCAGCTGCTTTAACCGGAATAATAAGAAATAATAATGATAACATAGTTTACATGAGTGAAGTGGCCAACAGAGTTCTGCAACTCCAGCTATGACTGAGATAACAACTCAACGCTTGAAGGTCAAACAATAAGTGTTATTCCAAACCAGAGATGAAATGAGGTTGGAGTGTTTTTGTTTGTCATTCAGCATCGGCAGCAGATCAAGATGACTGACTAAGCGAGTTAGCCAAGGCCGAGCCAAAAAATCCATATCAGGAGTGAAGCAGAGTAGTGAAAGGCAGATCAATGTGCAAGTAATGCAGCCTTACAACAGCAGAGGAAAGACAGCCATCTGCTCTGGCTGCAAGACTTCTTTAAAAAAACATTTCTGCACCCTTATCTTAAGTCAAGGCTGAAAAATATCTGTAAGAGGCTGTTTTTGTTTTACGACTTTGGTGCTTCATTGCTCTGGTGTTTATTCACTTTACTCTGTGGTGAATAAGAAACATCTCTCCCCTTATCACAGAAACACTGGAGCTTATGTGTCCAGCCATGTTAGATCTTGAACATGCAAACGAGGCCGTTCTTCACAATCAAGTTACTGCTGAGCTCAAATCACTATTGTGCTGTTTTATTGTCCAGAGAATATATAAAAAAAACATTTACTTGCACTAAAAGGTTATGCATTACCATTGCTGCATGGATAAAAGGACAATAATTACATTTTCCTTAAATGATTGCTGAACTGAGCCACTTCCTCTGACAAATTATGTCAAATAAATCCAAGTAAATGCAACGATAACTTACCAAAGTCACATTTTAACATGCTGCAGTCAAAAAAAGGAGGAGGCTGTGTTGAATAATGCAGAAACATGACTACAACTTAATATTTGTGAGGTCAGACATTTTTTCCTTCCTTCTTCTTTCAGTCTCTGAGGCCATTTTCCCATTCTTTTCATGGCCACAGTATAAAATGATATGCTGTGTAGCAGACAGACAGAGAGACAGAGAGATACACAGACAGATTAGCAGACACATAGATCAGGGGTTGGCTGAATTATCCATGCAGTGAATCACAGCCGATACAACTTGTGATCACAGAAGGAACAGGAGGCAGAGGAAAGAAAGAGTGACAGACGCAGACAGAGAGAGGGAGGAAAGAAAGAGTGACAGACGCAGACAAGAGAGAGGGGGGGGGGGAGAGAGAGGGGGAAAAAAGCAAAAACAGGTAAAGAAAGGGGAGGAGGTGCAGTCACAAAAAGAAGGAGAAAGAGAAGGGAATCGATGTCCCCCATGCAATCTATAGAACTCTCAATTATCCTACTGCAGCCTGTCGACAGCAGCAGCTCTTGAGGAGATGAAGACCGAAGGAGGACCGAAGAAGCGGCAGAGGAAATGTCAGTGTGACGCTGAACGCAGATGATGAACTCTGTGTTGCGATGCAGATTTACTGTCCTGTTTGTCTAGCCTGCAGCACCGGGTGGCACAGGACAAAAACACAAAACTGAGAGAGAGAGAGAGAGAGAAAGCGAGTGGAGCAGTGACAGAATGGAAATGAGATACAAAGAAAATGAGGAAACAGGACAAAAGGATGGAGTTGAAGTATAGGAGAGAGACAAAGAAAACAGAGGGGAAGGTGCACTGAATGAAAGTCAAAACAAAGAGGGGAAAAATGACAAGAGACGTGAGGGGAAAAAAAAGAAAATGATAAATTTCAACAGAAAACCCTCCACTTACAGCAGCTGAATTCTTCCAAGAAAATCAATATGTGGTGTAGCCAGAGTCCCCACAGGCCAAAGAGAAAAGAGTCACTCTGCATGAGCATTTCAAAATCATCACATACTGGATGCTACCTGTGGGTACACTGTAACGACCCATCAAGAGCAGGAACTTCAGCTCGTGAAGATTCATGACCATTTAATCTCCATTTTGTGAAAATCTTTTTTATTTTTTAAACTATGTTTTTCTTATGTTCTCTCTTGCTTGGAAGGGAAAATATCACACAAGAAAGCAAGTGGAACAAATGATTCTGCCATCATATTAAAAACAAACTCTTATTATTTAATATTAAAATACTGCACTCATATTGCAGCCCTTATAGTGATATTTCGGGTTTTTGGAAGTGTGTATACATTATACACAGGTGACTGCAGCTACAGACATGCAGATGCAAGCTGAGTGAAACACTGATGCGACAACTTAAGTGTATGCAATCCTAAAAATATGTTTATCACTTTATCTCACCGGTAAGTAGCCTTTTACAACAGGAAATTGAAATTTACCCACTTACTCCACCAAAGTCTGATTTTTGCTTGCAGGATTTGGGAGTTGCTTTTTTTATTGTTGCTCTGTGTGCAAAGTTTGTGTTAATGAAGTAAATCTGAAACAAAGGATTTCAAACACTTGAGTCACAAAATAACATTTAATCCCACTGAAGAGGATAAAAAAAAAACCTCCTGTGTGTTGTGATGTAAAAGCATTGATTTTCTTTGGATTTTTACACAAGAGAAGTAAGAGGTTCACAAAGCAAGACACTTCAGTTTTGTGTTTTAATAACTGCAAGGTAAGACAATTTATATTTTCTTAAGGTAGCATACGGTTAAAGTGGTGTTGAGGCTTTATTAAGGTATTAAGTTTATTCTTCTCCTGAAGAATGTCAGGAGTTAAAAATCAAATGGAAAAAAAAAATTATTTAGTTGTGATAAATAAATTAATATTTGCTGAAATATCTTCACCAGAGAAAAGGCTCAAGTACAAGTAAACAAACATATACTCAATCCCAAACACATATGCATATATGGAAACATTGCAGCATCCAGAGGCATTCCCACAGACTGAACACACTTGGACACAGTGCCATCACAAAGACACTGACATGCACTAATGCAATCTAAGAGTGAGTTGATGACTCATTTTAATCAATGGGAGACCATCTAGCTGCTTTAGTCTCCAGGGACGGCTGGCTCTCCCAATTCAATGGAGGGTTAGTGGGATAGATCCATCAGATCGATAGATCACTTACGCTCGGTGGAGAAAGAGAGGAGCAAAACCAATCAGAGAAGAGAAGAGAAGAGAAGAGAAGAGAAGAGAAGAGAAGAGAAGAGAAGAGAAGAGAAGTTTTCTGGTTTGACTGGACCAATGTCTTTCGCTTTCAAGAAACTCCCTCTGTGCATTTGTGTGCGTGTGCATGTGTGTGTATGTGTGCATGTGTGATAACTGGGTGTAAACAAAAGTGAGACAGTAATTAGGGACATGCCATTTCCCTTCTCTTCTGAGCTGTATTGTCTTTAAAGGTGCCCATGATTATGATTGATGTACTTTTTATCGTGTGTGCGTGTGTGCGTGTGTGTGCGTGTGTGTGCGAGTGAGATAAAAAGGTTATTGTCTTTGGACTCAAGCTGTGCTGCAGTGAAAGAGGGCTGTACCAAGTCATTATGGTCAGTAAGACATCCATTGATCAAACTGTCATGTGTCTATGTTTGTGTGTGTCTAACGTGTGCGTGTGTGTGTGTTTGTGTGTGCATCAGTGTGTCTGCGTGTACACGTCTTGTGTTTTGTGTGTGTGAGTGTGTGTATGTGCTGTTGCCTGATAAGCTAATTGCCTCCTGGCCAATGGAAATACAAAGTGTAATGGCTCAGAAACATGAAGTCAATTAGCACATACATCAACAAGCAATGATATAGTTCACATGCACATTTACCCTCATCAAGCATATAGATAATTGAACTCACTATGTGTGTTGTTATTTTCCCCTCCTCTTACATTGCGCATAGGAACATACTATGCGCACACCCACACCATTCCTTTACGAACATGTAAAGGAATGGTGTGGTCTGCTGCGATCCGACTTGAAAATCAGGCTACAAAATGTGAAGAGAGAGGATAGGTGGTATTACCTTAGGGAGCTGATTTACAGAGCAGGAGTGTGTTTCACATTCACACACACACACACAAAGCATTGCACCATTGCAGAAGGTTGCCATCATAATAGTTTATTCAGTCTAAAAAAGCACATAGATCCTGAATCCTTCTATCAACACAATGTCTTTAAACCCTTAAAACATAAAAGCAGCACACACATCCACCTGCCTACACACACTCAGAGGCACATGTAGAGCAGTTGAATCACACTCATAGAGGTACTGTATGTCTGCAATAAAATGGGATTAACTGTGGTTTCAGCTAATCCTGTTTGTTTGGTTTTGGTTGTTTTCAGATTTTTTTTTTTTTACTACGCATTTACAAAGAGCTCAGGAGATGAAACCCAAATCTGTCAATTATCGCTATTCTCTGGGATTAAAATGACACCACTTCACTGCATCTGACATGCGGACATGTTAACACCAGGGAGGTGATTTTTATGGCATTATCTTACCTCTACATCCATCCAAACTGAGATTGGGATCTTGTGTAGCTCAAAGCATAAGCAATTCCATGAATATATTTCACTGCACTGGTGACCTTGAGGTAAAATCCTGAGCATTCTGGTTCCACTCATGGACAGAATTCTGTGAAAGAAAATGAATGAGAAAGCCGGTTAGCACTCACATGCTCCAGTGAAGCCACTCATCCAGCAACAGCGGTTCTACTCTTTTTTTATTCTTTTTGTAAATATGATAACATTCATGAAAACTAAATTTGTGCAAATTCAACATTTGTCCATCTCCTTATAAGGCAAACAGTCCTGCACACAGACGGATTACAGTTTAAAAGTCAATATTAATAATTTTGCCAGGTCACAGATATTCTGTGTTTCCATTGAGGTATGGTTTGGTTTGGTACAGCACGATACAGTACGGTACAGTCTGAAAGGGTAAAGCCCCGGGTCAGGCTTACGTTTCGACTGATAACAGTGCCTTTACTTGGGGTGTGGGCTGTGTCTGATGGCCACATCAGCGAGACCCATAGCGTGACGTCGTGCCAGTGTGATGACATCGAACAATGATATCCAACAAACAGGACACACAGCAGCACTTTTTTTTTTTTGTCCTGCTTGGTTTGTGTCTGTTTGTTTCAGCAAGACATCAAGCTTTGTATGAGAATAAACTGCAGGCGCTGAAGAAACCCTGGTTGCAAGGGAGTGATGTTTTTCTGCCCGTTCAGCTGACTGTTGTGGGTGGAGTCAGTCTAACTATATACTGTAGCATTTTACTGTGGAAAACCAAGGAAAAAGGTGCCAAAACTGGAACGATTTGGGCGTTTTCTTTTTTTGCTACCATTCTTAATGTGAAGGCAAAAAAGTATGAACGATTTAACTCGGTGGAAACACGGCTATACAGCACACAGTGTCTCTTCATTTCAGGGTGAATGTACCAAGCCTGCAGCTCATATCAGTCACATAATTAGTCCTCAAAATGGCTTTTGTTATGAACCTAGTTCACAAACATTCCTTTGAATGCTGCAATTTTAATATTCTGTATATGGATATAGCATTTCTGTGTGTGACATCGTCTGCTCGTAACATTGTTGGTGGACTCATGTACATGTTATTTGAATGTTGAACAGTGGACAGGTCTGCCATTTTGTGCTGGACAACAAAGCCATCCGAGGTTAGCAGTGTAGGCTAACTATGCAGGCGGAGTTGCTAAAATGGTGCTAAAATGATGGGGATGCAATGTGACATCCGCCGTGTCCATCGACAGTCGGTGCACTTTGTCGGACAAAAACCTTGGCAATCAGAAGAACGACCTTGTCTAAGAGCTTGGTTTTTCCCTGTGTAATCTTTGAGTTAAAGACATTAACATGATTTGATTTGCTAGTGCCTGTGTTGGGATATTTGCATGAAGTAATTTGATTGACCAAAGCTTGTGCTGCCACTTTGAGAGGTGAACAAATCTCAAATTCCGATGTGCACAGTGCGAGCAAAGCAAAGTAACAGACCCAGGAAGCAGTTGGTGCTCCATTAAAAGTGAATGAGCAGCTTTTTAGATGCCTCCCTACTGTGTACGTGTGACTCTTCTACACACACACCACCCACATTTCTAAACACATCTGTTAAACTGCTCATTAAGGCAAATATCTAATCAGCTGATCACATGGTAGTAACACAATCCATTTAGGCATGTAGCTGTTGTCATGACAACCTGCTGAAGTTCAAACCGAGCATCAGAGTGGCGTAGAGAGGTGATTTAAGTGACTTTAAAGGTGGCATAGTTGTTGGTGCCAGACAGGCTGGTTTGAGTATTTCAGAAACTGCTGATCTACTGGGATTTTCACACACAGCCATCTCTAGGGATTACAGAGAATGGAAAAGACAAAATATCTAGTGAGCAGCAGTTCCCTGGGTCGAAATACTTTGTTGATGCTAGAATTCAGAGGAGCTTGAACAGACCAGTTCAAGATGATAGAAAAGCAACAATATATCCTAAGAGTGACTCAGATAATCACTCATTACACCCAAGGTATGAAAAAGACCATCTCTGAATACACACAAAACATCAAACTGTGAAGCACTTTTGACCTAGTAATAAAGGAGAAAGTGAATTAGACAAGTTCAGCTCTGTGGTCGTTTATTCACAAAGAGACAATATCCTTATTAAATGATCCGTACATGTTTCTCAATCCTGGTCGTGGGGACCCACTATCCTGCATGTTTTACCTATAATTAGTTGGGAACCATGGTTCTACAGAACACAGGAAGCTCCTGTTAGTCAACATTATTAAAAGAAAACTTACACTGACATTCTTGCTGCAGCCACCCTGAGAGTCACAGCTCTATTAAGTCATCTTTTTCCATCAGTTGCATTAATGACTTATTTAGCTTCTTTACAAATAGAATAATCACCATCAGAGAAAATGATTCCCGTCCTTCCTACAGCTGGCAGAGATGTGCTGTTTAGAATCGATCCTAAAGCCTTATTTGCTTCTTTCTGAAATTATGTGAGATTGTCTCACTATTTTCTACATCTAAATAATCAATGGGTCTTTTAGAGCCAATTCTAACTCGGGTGTTTTACCTTTAATAAACACTTCCATATTAGAACTGATTAATTCATCTTCATTAACAGGCTATGTACCGTGGGCTTTTAAGGCTAAAGTAATTAAATGTCTCCTTTAAAAAACCCACTCTTGACCTAGATGTCAGCCAACCTAATTTCAACCTCCTCTTCGTGTCTACAATCTCTGGCATTTGAACATTTTTAAAGGATTTAGAATTCATAGCACAGTCACAGACAATGGCACGTGTGTTACCAAGGAGCGACACACAATGGAGCACCATTAAGCAACGCTGAACACAACACACTGATCAAAAGATTTTTTTTACCACAGATGGCGTCATACATACTCATATGCGTAAAAGTAATCCAGCAAATTGAAATTATTCCATTGAAGGAGCATCTGTAGAACAGTGTATCTGTGTCACCTACACTGTAAAAGGTTTAAAGGTTCTTTCACATTTACATTAATTTCACAGCCAATTACTGTGCATTTTAACAGTAAATTACTACACACAGTCAGTTCTTGTGTTATTCTAATGCAAACTATGTCAAATTCATTACAGTTAGCTGCATTTTTTTTGGGGGGGGGGATAAAAACTCAGTGCTGTGTGCAGTGCATTACTCCTACATCCAGTAAGTGTGGCAATTACATAATAAATTTCACAATGAAACATCTCATTACTACAATGGCCCTGTGCAAATGCAAATCACATGCAAATCACATGCAAAACACATGCGCAAATAACAAAATGTAAAAGGCAAATAAATAACATTCCCCTCCCAGAATAAATGTCAAACAGGCAGACTGTTTGACATTTATTCAACCTGTAACCTCAGAGGCAAAGAGAACCACTTCTTTGTGGAATAATTCTGGCGGTCACTGACCAAACACTGTACAACAGTAACAGCTATTCACCACATATTTTAGGAAAAGATTTTTACTGACAGCAGCTTTTAATGAACTTGAAAATCAGCACATGACCTAGAAACACAATGTCAAGTAGCCCTCAGATCACAAACCTCAGCCAAAGCCACTCGGTTTCCCACTGTGTCACTTTGGGATGCACAATATTGGATTTTTTGCCAATATATAGGGAGTGATGGCCCGATAACTGATATTCATACAGATATATTGTATATATACTGTATATGTTATTCTCTGTGCCCAATTTCAGGGGTTATTTAGTTTCTTCTGTAGTGAAATGAACATCACATTTTTCATACTCATGTCACAGAAACTTTAGATACACAATTTCTTTATTATGTAAAATAATTAAACAAAAAAAGTAATACTCGCACAAGGCGTTAGCATAGAATTCAAGGAGGTAGCATCCTATTCTGCCGACTGCTTTTGTCATTAGTCATATCAGGAGATCTTGACCATCTTTTCCGATATGTGACAATACGTTTTCAAGCCAGTATTGGTCAATACATACAGTATACATATTATTGTGCATCCTAAGTGTCATTAAGGACTAACATCCAGATGTTGACCAAACTGCTCATGCAGTAGAACATATATAAGGAATTATTACGTGTTCTTTTTCAAAGTAATACTGATATTTCAGCACAGTTATTAAAAAAAAAAAATGTCTGAAAAAGATCTTGCAAGAATAACATTTAACAAAATTCAATCTTTTTTCTTTGGGACTTAATCTTCATCCTCAGAAAATCAAAAAAAAAAAAAAAAACAAAAGCTGTCAGAAAATCACAGAAAATGACCACAGAACATGAAATTAAACAATGTAGCACAAGTGAAACAAGTGAAAAGTTTAACCGAGACACTTTGTTGGCCCTGTGATGGACTTGTGATCTGTGTACATCACCTTTCACCCTCTGGATTTGGCTCCAGAGCCCGCGACCCTCAAGAGGATAAAGTGAGTGAATAAGTGAATGAATGAATAAATGAATGAATGAATGAATGAGCTTTGATTAAATCTGAATTTTTGCATCTTTTGGGTGTTAGAGGAGAACATCACTGATGCAAATAAAGCTTAAAATGATTATATTTGCATTTGGTCAAGGCTTAATGTGACACTCCACAGCAGCAATGGATCTTTAGTTCTAAATTGTGCTGCCTACAATTCCCGTTGTTCTGCCCTGATTTGTCAGTCTAACTTCGGGCTAGTTAAGCCTTGTAGCTTTCTGTATGATCTTGTCTAAATTTACATCTCTCTACATGCCCCTCTAATCGTGGCTGAGGAGAAGTTCTCATCGCTGCTGATGAAAGAGTGAGAGCTCTCTAATGCCTCCTTTTCATCACGCACCACTCTGTTTTTATGGCCTCCAGCTCAAAAACACCGGTCTGAAGGTCTGTTCTGAAGGCAGCGCTACACCCCCACCACCACCACCAGCCAAAACAGAGAAGAAATCAATGATCAGACTTTGGTGCTGCTCCTTAAAAGTGTAAGTGTGAGACCATTTCTGAGAAAATGGTGGGTGATGAGTGATGTTAAATTAAAACAATCAGTGTGTGTATAAGTGGAGGGGGCATGTTTACAGAGAGAAAATCAAATGTACTGGATGGCATCTTATTAACTTGAAACACTTGTCCTTTAAAATCCATTTACACTGTGGTAACAAAACTACAAGTTTCACAGGCTTGTAAGGAAATATGTTGCTGTCAATGCTGTTTTAAAGGTCCAATATATAACATTTATGTGGGTTCACTGGCAGAAATTATATATATACAACCTATAAGTATGTTTGTATAAATGTATAATCAGTGAAAATATATATTCAAAATAATTTTTTGTTTTTTTAGAATATGCCTTTTATATCAAAGAGTCTTGCTTTACAGCGGTTGCATTCCATTTTTGCAACTCAGAAGTTGGAAGTGGGACATAACCCCCAACTTTATGACATTCCAGTTGAGATGCCGGGAAAACAAACATATCTCGGTCTAGCCATTAGACTAGATGCATATAGCAACCTGTCTACGGTTAAAAAAGAAACAGTTCTATTTGTATAACAAATACAACAGAAGTGTTGTGTTTCCACAGTAGTTCACTAAATGGGGAAGGGGAGGATTCTTTCATTTGTCAAGTCTGCAGTCTCACCATTAGAGGTTACTAATTCTTACACACTTGACCTTTAGGGCTGTGAAGCAATATTTGTCATATGTGGGTGCCACTTTTAATTTCACATTTTTCTTTTATGTCTTATTAATAAAAAGTGGAACTATGACACCAATGCTGAAAACTTGAACGTATCAGCACACATCAACAACATGACCCCTAACCACTAAACTCTAACCACAATTCCATTAGTCACAGTTTTGCAAATCTCTGAATGCAAATTGCAACTTTCAGCACACTGTGTACCTCAAAACACTGACAGTCGAAACACCCTGATTAACAATTAGTCTCACTCATGTTACTCCTCTACAAACTCAACTGGAAAACAATTGAGCTGTATATTATCTTCCTACGGTTTCTCATTATTTTGCTACATACTATGTTAAATAGGTTACATTTGTGTTGTATTATTCTAAATGTCATTATGGGGAAAAAAAAGGGAAATAACACTTCACCAAAATAAGAACACCAAAAGTTAGTTGAACAAAGTTGTATACATTTGAACAAAATGTATACAAACATGCAAAAATATGCACGAATATGAATACTTCTGATGTCACATACAACATAATCGTACAGTATAGTTCTAGAAATGTGTTCAAAATGTTTTCTAATGTTTGCGGAAAAAATGTAAAAGACTAGTGCACAGGATTTAATGGCATCTATGGATGAAGTTAATAAAACAACAGGTAAAATACCTTTTACATCATGCCTTCCCATCTATGTGTGTGTGAGAAATGTCCGTAGCCTTGAGGCAGCATAAAAATGTGAAAATGCCTCCAGTCACACAAATCAGGCAAAGGCAAGGCAAGAATTTAAAAAAAATGACTAACTGGCAAACACAAGGAAAAACAAAATTCAACAGAGCAAAGCACTAAAGGACAGCTATGGCATCGTAGCAAAGACATGAGGTAAATGCTAGACACAGGTTGACAGAGGGAGAACAGCAGGGAGAGGAAGTGGGCGTGGCCAAGAAAGTGGCGGGAAAACCAAACAGAGACCAGGAACAGGAAATGAGTCAACAGAGGTGAGTTCCATGTGGTAAAATATGTTAACAGTTCGTGAAATACTTGATGGTGTTTGATTCTCAAAACCTGTTTCATGTTAATAAATAAGACTAAACCATGAAACAATTACAGACGTGTGGAGGGGGGTTGTAAAGGAGCTTCAGTGAGATGGTGGGAGTGAAAATCAAGCTTCAAAATAGTTTTTACCCACATTGCTGTGAGCTGCATGAGCCAGAGACGACAACAGCAGCGTGTGTGTGTCTGTGAAACCCGCTCTGCTCGCAGACATACGTGATATTTTTCCCCTAATTTATTAGTTTTTTTCTCATCATGATTGATGTGCATGAGGCTGCGTTGCATCAGAATCATTCGCTCGTTCATTCCGCCCGATTCGCAAAAACCTTTAGAACGATACGTGCTTTCACGTCATTGTCTCCAAAAGTCTCAAATAACGCAAGAAAAAAGATTCACTAGAGGGTCTGAATACTCAATGAATAAAGCGACAAAATCATTACGTTCACAACAACAGCTTCAAGATGTGTTTCACACAGCTCCGACCCTCCAAAGCTCCTAGTAAATCTGAAAAGTCCCTAGTTACGAGCAGGTACTAAATTACCCGGGTAAATCATTTACCAGGGTAATATTTACCTGGGTAATTTCGGTGGAAATGTGCCAAGAGTTTTTAATCTCCCGGGTAAATGAAAAAAGTTCCTATGGTGGAAAAGTTCTATTAACACAGTATGGACATATATTAAACATGGAAACAGTTAAAACAGGGGATCATACTGTATTAGCACAGTAGACATATATAAAACTTGTGAAATTGGAATGAAAGAACTAAGTTTTAGCTGCTGTTGTAACTGGTTCCAATCACTAGGAGCTGTGAATTGAAATGAGGAATATCCTTAAAATGACAATTCATCCTTAAATGTTGCAATCAAAGATGCTGTTTTCTCTCTTTGTGTTTTTTTGTTTGTTTTTTTACCAGATACACATCACCATATTTTATGCATGTAAGTTTTTATATTTGATCAAAGTGGCTTTGAAAAGGGTCTTAAAAGGTCTTATAATTGTTCTCCTGGAAATAGCTCACAAGGTGAAGTGATGGGCTGGAAGTGATGAAACCTCCAGAAGGTAGAAGAAATAATTGCTCCGATGGTGTCCAGAAACTGTCCAGTGATTTAGTGCAAGCTCATTTCTTTCAGCAGGTGGAGACACAGTCCAACTGTTTTTGTGCAGAAGAAAGCTGAAATGAAGAGGTGTGGAACTTATGCACTAAAACATTTATTAAACTGCTACTTTCATTCAGCAGTCACTTTAAATATGGCAACTAGCACTGAGACTAATAAGACATCTGAGTGGTAGTCAGTTAGGTGTCCCCCGGTGAAACACTGCGACTTCTCTGCTGGCCGTAAATGAAGTATAGATTCACTTGATTTTGAAAGATTTTCAAATAAAATTGAATGTGACATTCTCCCCTTTTCTTTCATACATTTTTCTGTATCTAATCTCTCCGGACTTTATGTGTACTGACAGACGCTAGTATCCTGCCTCTTGCCCGAATGAAATGCGACTGTGTTTCATCTGGCTAAAGTAGAAACGACAAAACCCAGAATGATCCGGAGGAGTTGGTTATTTTTATGAGTAGGGATCAGTATAAATGTCTTGACAGGAATGGAATATAAATTCTATGAATGAAACGCTTTGACACGTGGTGAGGCTAGTTCACCCAAAGAGGGTCACATTCACCGCTGCTGAAATCTTTTTTTTTATATTAACAATGGATCAAACTACAATGTGAAAGGGTTCATTTAGAATAGAATAGAATAGAATAGAATAGAATAGAATAGAATAGAATAGAATAGAATGACAGTACACACTCTGCCCTCAGCCAAACTAATGATACACCGCTGTAAAGTGGGACCTCTATTATCTTGTCTAAATATATTTTAATGTGTGTTCAGAGGTTGTCTTCTGCATACATTGCTTATGACAAGTGGTTATTTTCTATCATTTTGCACCAGTATGGCCATTCCCCTCTGACATTTATAGACATTTTCTCCCCCTCACTGGATATTTTCTCCTATTTATGAAACATTCTCTGTAAACACTAGAGGTGGCTGTGAGTGAAAATCAGATCACCCTGTCTTTCACCAACAACCATGCCATAATCAGAGTTACTTGTGTTATTTTTTTCCACAGTGTTTCTGTTCAGTTAATAAGAGAAGTCAGCTTAGGTTTTTGTTTCTATTTTCTATACATAATTTTATCTTGTATTGCTGTATAAAGGACTCCCAATATCTGGTTGTGCTATAGTAGCTTTATTGTCATTATATTGTGGGAGTCAGGCAATAATAATTTTGATCTAAGGGTGCAGAAATTTCTGATAGTGATACATTGACCAGTATTTACAAATTTAATTTGACTTCAAAACAATATTTTTGTGCTTTTGAATTGATAACAAATTTTTTCTCATTTGACAATTATTATTGCAGAGATATATTTACTTTTATAGGCTATATATATATAAAGTAATATAAAATGAAGAGAAATTTACATGAAAGCATATAGTAATAACAATATCAACACATGTAGTATGTTGAATAGCTTAGCTAAGTATAATTTTGAATGCAGGATGTTTCTTCTTTAAAAATCTTTCTATTGTTATTGTCATCCTTGTGCATTACCAAATAAGACCTTATTTTTGTAATGATTTGGGTCTATGGGGGTGTGGGTGTATGTAAGGACCAGTGCATGGAGGCAGGAATAAAAGTTAACAAAGATTTATTACAAAAATACAAACTAAAAAAAGGGGAAGAACAAAAGGAGAAAAACGTGGTTAGAAAAAAACAAACAGATAATACCAGCAAGCAGGTTCTGTGACTGAGAGCGGCAAACGATTCGACGCAGGCTACCCACGTGCTGAAAGAGACACGCTGATGCCAGGAAGCAGGAAGTCACAGTTTAAATAGGGAGGAGTTGATGAGGAGATCAGGGACAGCTGTGGTGATTAGTCCTCCTGCCTCACCTGCCAGCCAGCCTTCTGAAAAGAAAAGAAAAGAAAAGAAAAGAAAAGAAAAGAAAAGAAAAGAAAAGAAAAGAAAAGAAAAGAACACAACACTTCCCCAGGAACACAAGTACTAAACAAAATAAAAAAGGAAATAATGCCAAATTCCATATCCATAAATGCAAATTTTCCAACAAGAAACCATATTTTCTGTTATTTGAAGCAGAAACGAAGCAGTACATCTTAACCCTTGCCACTGTACTGAATAAAAAAGCAGTAATAGATCTTGATATTTATACAATGTGTAATGTATTTATTTGAGCTTTTATTTAGTAATCTTGTGTATCTGTGTTTTTTTTTATTTTTATTTATGTTTTTCTGTCCAGAATATTTTGAATGTATATCTATAGGAGATCTAGGTGCATGTCATTGTGTGGATTGCATGGATTTATAGAAAGTGGGTGATGACTGAGTCAGTCAGGACATTGGCATACTACAGCAGTAAATTTGATTCAGTCACAAAAAAGAGTAAATCATAAAATGATAATTCATTGTGTGTGAGCTGTTGCGTGCCTCTGCCCCATCAACTCCACACAAACATCTCTGAGAGATGCAGGATGTTTGACTTCACAATTGCAGCCGAACAAATGTAAATTGTGGCTTGACGTGTTACCAGGCAACGAGCAGGAAGATTTACCTCATGGAGTATCACCTGATGTCCTCCAACTACACTCTGTTCTTTTACACTTCTATCTTTTAATGTTGGCTATATCTGTGCACGTCACACTGGTTTTTGAACAACATGATACTTGCCAAAGCTCCCTGATTTATGAAGAATGATGATATCTCGCATAGCAAGAGACAAGGAAAGTCCTGGTAGGAAGGACTGTTTACTGAGTGATAAGCACTTTGACAATCAAGTCATCATTAGATCATTAGTCTGCCTCCATTTCATATCCCAGTCACATTAGCTTAAGGTAAGTTACATGAGTTTCTTATGAATGGATGCATAAAATATTCACTCGAAGGGTGACTTTATTTTTTCATTGTTGTAATTATATTATCTGCTCCAAAACCAGACTTGTATGTTGAGTTTTGCTCAGGGTTTTTCCTGTTAAAAAGAATTCTTGTTGTTATTTATTTATTTATTTATTTATTTATTTTACTGTTGTCATTCATATAGATTTGGACATCTGTCAAAGCTTTGACCTGCTTTCCAAGTTGGCTTTTTCTGTGCATAAAATTGACTATTAATTTATTAGATTTTTCTCTTCAGCATCTATTTTACCATTTCAGATAATTTCCTCTTTATAAAAGATACGACCTGTGCTTCATAATAATAATAAAATCATACTGTACTGTATCATTACACTTTGAAGTCTCTGCAGACACACTTTCATATTTATTTTCATTTTTTTTTTTTTTTTGTTTGATTCCGATAATTCTGTTTGACATGGTCATTCTGTTGAACATGGGTGGAGCAATGAAATTAATGTCACAATGCATAAAACATAGCTTCAACAATTCCGGTCAGGTGGTTTCAGTAGGTACAGTATGTGGTATTAATGAAACCTTAATACACACAGGTTCACACAGCTATACTTCTTAGGACACTGCATTGACTCCTATTCATTTATACAGCCTAAAGGAAGTGTTACCTTTAGCCTTAACCCTAACCCTTAACTTTTGGTTCAAGTTTTGTGGTACAAGTTTTAAACATACATTTATAAACCAAGCTCCTTTAGCAATATATAGCTACACCTTCTTAGATTTTGGCTTTTTTTAATACCATAACAAGCTGGGTTTTTTCCAACAGTTCCCAAAGTGCAAACCATGATTACAAAATGTGAAACACCTTTAAGAGTAACAGGAATTATGTTATTGGGTTCAAAATCATATTGACATTAGGAGGTGAAACACTTTTACAAAAAGTCAGAACACATTTCTGCTAAAATATTAAAGCAAGTCTTCTTCCTGATTCTCACTGTGAACATCAGCAAAGTCAGATTTGCTGTCCACGTGTGTCTGTATTGGTTGATTTTGTTGCTGAAGCGCTGTAAAAGGATACATCCACACACTTTGGGGCGGAGCTAGGAGCGATTTATAATTTCCCGCTCGGGTTAATGAATGAACAATTTACAATGTAATTCTCAGATGTTCATCAGTGTGACACCGTGCAGCTGAGAAACTTCAGGAAAACAATGAGGTTCGTCAAACTGATCATCAACAACAAACTGTGATGAGACAATAGAGACACTAACACGTCTGTTTGTACCAGGTTACAATATGGGCTTTAATCACCTCGTCAGATTGGACACAGACTGTTACTAGTAAGGTTACTATGTATGACTCATCACATACTGTATGGCAAATAACCACATTTATGATGTGAATGTAAAATATACACTGCATACACTGAATTTGATAAGCAAGGAAAGGGGAAAGGAAAGAATCTTTATTGTCATTATACAACCGAAATTGCACGATGATAAGGTCACATGATCGGAGCTGCTCTGACTGGGAGTGCCGCCACACAGTGGATCTGACCTGACCGAATGTACAAACATTCATACGTGTTTTTGATGTTTGGAGGAAACCGGAGAGTCCGGACATGCAAACTCCACACAGAGGAGTGTGGACTCCAGCGCCTTCATGCTGTGAGGCAGCTTAGCACTAAGCTGTATATGCTGTAACATTAAAGTGCTGCTCCCAGATTACTGCATAAAATGCTTCTTTCAGCCCAACAAAGAGTGAGACCAACTTCTCAAAACCAACCGTCGCTGTTACTGTTGATAGCAAGAGAAGAGAAGTTGACTTTAATAGCTCAAAGTTCACTGCCACCTCACTTTACTAGTGAAGCAGTTGTTGCCATCAGTCGTGAGGGAAAAAGCATCACTCTGTGATTTTTTATTTCGTTCTCTTTTATTACTCTGTACTGTTTTATTTATGTTATAATTGAGTTTTATTGAAATTGTTCATTTTAATGTTTCCGCGTCTTTAAGTGTTATTTTGTTTTTTATGTGAAACACATTGAGTTTGCTTTGTGTATGGAATGTGCTACACAAATAAGGCTGCCTTGCCTTGCCTGTGTCTCCACAGACACTCCACATATAGGCTTAATCAGAATTGAGAAAGCTTACTGGTTGAAAACTTAGTGGTTGACTGCGATGGACATTGGCATACTACAGCAGTAAATTTGATTCAGTCACAAAAAAGAGTAAATCACAGTTTTAGTGTCATAAAATGATACTTCATTGTGTGTGAGCTGTTGCGTGCCTCTGCCCCATCAACTTCACACAAACATCTCTGAGAGATGCAGGATGTTTGACTTCACAATTGCAGCCGAACAAATGTAAATTGTGGCTTGACGTGTTACCAGGCAACGAGCAGGAAGCTTTACCTCATGGAGTATCACCTGATGTCCTCCAACTCTGTTGGACTGTCAGAACTATTCTTGGAGCAAAGGATGACGTACGACCGTCTTTTCCCCTGGCAGTCTCCCCAATGCGGTGTCACCATGGAGAGGCCACACCCTGAGGTGAACAAACACATGCATTTAAAAAGAAAGAATGGAAGAAACGATAAGAGATGAATGACTGTTTTTAAATATTAACTCACCTGTGCCTGGATATTGACTCACTACAAGAGCAGGAACAGCTGGACATCTTTGCTTTAGGTGAGTTCACATGACTGCATCAAATGCTGTAGCAGAGGAGACAGGTGATATTTGCAACATTCTTTACCTTATGCTGGCTTTTAACTTATATTTATATTGATTTGTCTCTTTATTTAAACCACTTTATTTATTCATGTAATAATTGTATTCATTTATTGGGGTTATAAGAGAATTGCATTTTTTTAAATTTATGTATTACTTTATAATTCTGTCTCTCCTCATTTGCAAACTGGTGTAATAATGTCATAATGTTTCATCAGCTCTTTGACTGTGTGGTTGTGTATGTTTAAATATAATAATATAGCCTTTAACTTAGCACAATTTGAATCTGTTTTCTGTAAAGTTGTATTTATTAGTGTGTCTGTGTTTTTGTATGTATGTATGTGAATCCTGTACTGTAACGTAAATTGTGTAAATGAGGACTGATTTATCAGACCCTCAGGAAACCGAACCCAAAACCTTCCAGGATCATTTTACATGCACATATATATATATACATATATATATACATATATGTATATATATATACATTTTTTTTTCTTTATATATTATTATCCTACCTAATTTTCTAGCCCAACTTCTGTAACACAATAATGAATAAATCTTTTATTGTACTGTCTAAATATCAATTTATATAGAATAGAATAGAATAGAATAGAATAGAATAGAATAGAATAGAATAGAATAGAATAGAATAGAATAGAAAGTTAAAATAAGGTGAGAGATAGTCATAAAGAATTATGTAAAAAGTGCTCTTTACTGTAGCTGTGAAGTGAAATCTTGGCAGTCACTTTGACTATTCATCAAACAGAAGGAAAGGTTGTTTACAATTAGTACCTTTATCTTGCTGTTCACCTCTATGTATTTTGCCCTCTTTTAACAGCAGCAAATAAAAACTCTTATTGTCGCAATAAAATTCAATGTAATAACATGGGCTGCATTTTAATTGTTGTCCTGGTTTTTTCTAAAATGCACGTATCTTTTATTTGAGAATCACTAAACCCGTCGCTGATTCTTCCACCTATTCCAAAGAAAGAATATTGTTGAAAACATCATTAAAACATCATCATTGATTTTTCCTTTGACAAATGTATTACAACGGTTATTTTCCATAAACAGCAAAGCAGATGACTCCTTGATTATTGATCTGAGCAAAAAGAAGAAAAACTATATAAATTGTCTATATATAGCTCAGTTGGTAGAGACATTTCCCCACCTTAAAAAAATAATATAAATCGAAGGGAAAGCAACACTGCAATGTGTTTTTTTTATATATATACTGTATAATTTATATTCAGTCCAGTCTGCCACTGAAAAATGGATGCAGGGTAATAGGCACCACCACTTCTCTGAAACCATTATCATTCTGGTTTCTCTACCTGTGTAAAATCAAGGAAAGGATTCAAAGAACTGACTGTTTAGTGCAAGTCAATCAAGCTTTCTTCTCTAACCGCAGTTCCTAATTCTGCTTCAGGTTGGGAGTCAACCTCATCTGTGGCTGAATGAACAACGTAAAAGCATTAAAAGTGAGGCTCTTCCTCCTCTCTATTACTACCATGAGCTTCTTTTTCATCCTCGCTGTATTGACACCCAGGAAATTCACGATGAGCCCAACCCCACGTAGGCCTCCAAAAACTTGCCCCGTTTGGATCTCTGAGCAGACCATCACCCCCCTCAGCAACACCAAACACCTACTGGTGTCAGCCTACATTGACCAGAGGCTGAAGGGCTTGGATATACGCATCATTGGCATATTTAAAAGAGACTCCATCAAACCCCTGTACTGTGGTTTCTGTTGTGATGGTTACATGTCAGTGACAACTCCAACTACCATAAAACAACACTCTGACCACTTTGGTTTTCCCTATGGCACTACAGATGTCATGTGTCAGATTCCTATAAACTGCAACGCTACACATGTTACTCTTGTGACTCAGCCAAAGAGTGGTATTGAACCCACCCAGCCTTGGTTACCCATAAGAAACAAAGAGATGTATGACAACGTGGAGGAAAACTTTCAGTTTAACTTCACAGTCTGCATCTCTAACCTGTTTGGAAACTACAACAATGTGCTTCAGTTTGCTCAGGCCCTGGAGATGTACAGGTCAGTTGCAACACCAGAAAACTCTCTTTTAACTCTAACTCCAACTTTAGTCATGCTCACATAGTAATATATTTGTTTTTAGTCAACCAAAACCTATTTTTACTGTTTGCCTCTAAGGTGACTCTAAGACAGATGTATAATTTCTCAGATCCACAAATTCTGGCCATTTCAAACTGAATATTTAATATTTTTGTTTTGGTTATTTGTGTAAAGCAGAGCGTGTCTTAAAACTTAAGATTGTAAGTCACATACAAATGCCTGCATGTTACTGTATACTGCATGTTAACGATTGCATCCTTTCAGGTCAAATGTTACCTGCTGCTGGGAGGCTAAGACGCTCCCCCTTGGTAAACTTGTTGAAGGCATTACTGCGGTTTCTCTGATTGCGAGTCTTTACAGTACATTCCTCAGCAGCAGCAATCGATTCATCATGTAACTCATGGTGGAAGTAAAAGCTTCTGCAAAAATGAACAGCACCTCTGTTCACTGCACATTTTAAATCCACAGAGATCATTCAGCATATCACTGAATCTGACAGACTGAATATATTTGAGCCTTGTGTCCCCTGGTTGTTTTCATGAGTATGGTAACAGGCAGAATGGACATTATGGCAGAACATTTTCATCTTCTGATAGAAGTCATAATAAAAGCACGTAAACACTTAGAAATCACAATAAAACCATGTAAAATAAGTAAGACAGTTAATTGGCAGTAGATCCTGTACCTGAGATGACGTGATCATTACACAAGCAGAATCCACTGTCTGTAATTTCTCAGTTGTCCACTCTCGCTTTGAGTGAGTGCTACAATATATACAATATGGTTTCAACTGTTACATGGTAGGATTGTGTGACATCAGCTACTGGAACTCTGAACAGAATTAGGCAAACACACTTGTGCCAGTTTTGAGTGGGAGAATTTTGTAATTTGTGTCAGTCCTGCAAGTGGTGGCCGTCCTTAACAACTTTTATATTCTTAATTGCAGTGATCATGACAGTGCCAAGAGAACTTGGACATCGATCTTGAAGGAAGTCAAGGGCCATTTATTGTGCCACTTTAATCCTCCGGTGGTGTGAAGCGGTGATTTACTATCAACTTATTCCTTCTCCAGGTTGCTTTCTGTAGACAGGGTGGTGATCTACAACACCAGTTGTGGCCCAGAGCTCGACCGCCTCTTGCAGGCATACATCCAGGAGGGCTTCGTGGAGTTGGTTCCTTGGCCCATTGACCAATATTTGAATCCTTCTAAAGGCTGGCTCTTCTCAAGACACGGAGGCGAACTGCACTATTATGGCCAGCTGGCCACGCTTAATGAGTGCATTTACAGATCCATGGCCCGATCACGCTATGTCCTGCTGATCGACATAGATGAGATTGTTATGCCATACCAACACAACAACCTGATATCCCTGATGAACATGCTCCAACAGCAGCACCCAGATGTAGGGTACTTAGTAAAAGACAGACTGAAAGAAAAGTTCATTGTTTCATCTGTCAATAGTCCCATTGACTCCCCTTCCTCCATGTTTTGTAGACGGGGGTGTTCCTCATTGAGAACCACGTCTTTCCTAAAATCCACTTTGAACCAAGTCAAAGGTTCCACCTGCCACAATGGAGTGGGGTGCCGGGGGTGAACATTCTGGAGCACATTTACAAAGAGGAGCCAGACAGAAAGAAATACCATCCGCACAAGATAATTATTCAGCCAAGGTAGTGTGATGAATTTACTTTAAAGGAAAGTCCTGTGTTGTTCTGCATTTGCAAATCATTTTCAAAACATGGACAAAACCAAATATGTACACCATGCTGTGGAAGACTGCCAGTGCCGAGTGCAAGAATTTTTGTTTTCATCTAAAATTGGTTTAGTACACGGGAGCTCAATCTGAGTCAGGCAAGGATCAGAAATAAGCCAACAGTGTGGTTCTGACAGTCGGGACTGAAGGTCATGAGAACACATCTACTGTATATTTACACGGGGAGGGGAAGAGACAGTGAGATGGTAGTGTAAGTAATTTGGGCAGGGAAAGAGTCATAAAAATGAGAACTTAAATACCGAAAGGCCTGTACGCACACGAACGAGTTATGGAGAATCTGAATTATTTTTTTTGATTCTATTGGCTTTTCATTTACACAGAACCAGCGTTTTGGAAACCTTGAAGCACAGACAAAGAAGAATGGGTTTAAAAAAGAGGAGAAAAGAAATTATTATTGTGTTTGTTGTTGTTGTCATGAGTATTACAACTATTATTAAAATCATCATAATTTTTATCATTGCTGCTCTGTGGCACACACACACACACACACTGGGCCGTGAGACTTCAGAGGAAAGTGACTTCCTGGAGACTTAGTCTAACCTTAACCAGAATTAACCCTGACCCTAACCTTAGCCTAACCTTTAACCTCAGCCTAACTTTAAAACGTGTCTTCACCTTAAAATGTAGTAATTTATGTTATGGGGACTTGATTTTTGTCCCCATAAGGAAGACAAGTCCCCATAATGTGACTGTGTAAACAGATTTAGGTCCCCACAACATAAGGAATACAGGTGCACACACACACACACACACACACATAGTTTTGTGCATCTCTACTTTTAAGGACTCTGCATTGACTTCCATTCATTTGGAAAGCCATGACTCATGTGTGTCTATGTGCATCACAGGATGGTGGAACAGACTTCAGTGCATGAGGTGCTCAAGACGTTTGGAAAGGTTCTCAAAGTACCGCCGCACGTTTGTCGACTCATTCACACCCGTGTGCCGCTGCAGGGGGCACTAACAGTGGATCAGCTGCATGTGGACAAACGACTGTGGGACTTCCACGAAAGGCTAATTCCCAGTGTGGATACAGTGCTGAAGAGAGTGGGACTGCTGAATACAGAGGAGAAGAGCTGATGGACGAGTGACTGCAAAAACACTTTAGTTCACTGGACTGACTGCTTCACTGTGTCCCCACAAGCAGCCATGTCCACAGTAAGAGGCTCAGCCTGTGTCTCAGGCTGGTTCACTGGGATTTTCATTTTGTTTTATTGAAGTATGGTAAAAAATAAAATTGTTTTTTTTTATGTAAGTGTCTCTGTTGACTTACAGCTAAACATGGGAGAAATGAAAACAGTTTGGCCTTATTTTCATTAATTTATTTGCTGTTTTCAAAGATTCGTTTTAATACGTGATATAATATGTGACTTTTTAAATTAAGGGCAAGCAAAAAAGAGGACTTGGCTAGGACTGGTGATTCGATTCTCGACGGATCAAGGGGTGGCGTACCCATTCAATCCCCATTGATTGGGTTAATAGGGCACTCTAGATTGACCCCAGCCACAGGAGGCCACATCCAGTGTACTCGTCCCAAGCCCGGATAAATGGGAGGGCTGCGTCAGGAAGGGCCTCTAGCATAAAAAAGAAACTCTGCTTAATTAAATATTCAGATCACAGAAAAAGCAGGTGATTTGCTGTTGCGACCCCCAGAGAGGGAGAAGCCAAAAGGAAAAAACTTTTTTTGATGAAATCATTTTTGCTTGCTCAGATCGAACTCAGCAAATTAATTTTCTTTCTGCCTCTCTTTACCTTTCATAGTGGCCTTATTAAACATTGATCTGAATTACACAAGGACTGTGCATTTATTGGATTGAACACAGACGTATACAGTGCAGGTGTCACAATTCTGTGCTTTTTACGTAATGTTTTACGTCACGTCAGGTGGAGATGCTCAAAAGATGCACTGTGTTACATAAACAGAATTTGCACATTCCCATTTGAATAAACAAATATACAAATAGGTGTTTCCACCTGAAATCATTTTTTAAGTTTGTCATTTTCTTTTCAGCATGGCCCTTTCCTTTCTGACACAAAGTGGAAGCCTCAGCTGCACATGGGGTTTGTCTCATATGATTCTGTAAATAATATGAATGTGTGGAAATAACGCTTTTTTTTTCCTGCTCAGGTGACAATTTTGGATCCTCTTTCACTGTTCTCTTTACTTGGTGAAATCCAACTACCAACAGGTAAAACAAAGCAAAAGGAAGAGGGGAAATAAAGCTCTCTTACAGCAGTTCTACTGTGGAGCCTTCAAGTCCCTCGATGATTTCTTGGTTTGTCGTTTCCAGGCAACAATGGAGCCATTATTTTCTCTGTTCTCACAGTCCTCAAGAGAAGTATTTCAGCCAACAATGGCACCAAGGAAAACAACCTGGTACAGATAAAGACTGATTTTGGAGATGAATTTCCTGATGCAATGTACTGACAGGTGTGTTTTCTAAATCCCAAATATTATGTTCAATAATGTTCAACTGCAACAGCGATCACATCCCCTTTATTAGGCACACTCTTCAGCTCAGTCACATGGCAACAATTGCTGCATTTAAGCATGGTCAAGAGTCAAGAGGACCTGCTGAAGTTCAAACTGAGCGGAAGAATGGGAACGACAGACAGAGACGGGCTGTCCGAGTATTCCAGAAAAGTACCCGAACACTACCCGAACACTTGTTATAACCAAGTTATGCAAAAGACATATTTCTGAAAGCTAATGCTTGTACAATGCGCAATTACTTCACATTTCTCATTTTCTGCATACATAGAATCATTTAGAACCACATTTAACAGATTCCCTTATATTTCCCTAAAAATCTATTTAATGATCGGATATTTATAACAATAATTCCCTATACAACAAATTCCCTATCATCTGTTTTTTTAACCCAATAATCTATCTGTTCAATCCTGTTTATAATTCATTTTAAGGTTTTATCTGACACTCCATTTGATATCCAGATCCCACACATATTGTACTCGGACACATTTAAAAAGCATCATCATTTGGAAACTATTTATTGAACATTTGCAACCAGGTATCAGTTAAATACAGATCTTTCATTTCTCTCTCTCTATATCCCTCAGCAGCAGGGACTGGCTCCACTTCATTACACTCTGAGAGGAGGGAATGTTACAAGACTTGGTAAGGCGCACACTGTGCTGGAAGTCATTTGGCTTTCCGTCTTCTGATAGTAACGAGAAATAAAATCTGAGTCTGCTTCCTAAATGTCCAGCACCATTTCCTCTCCTCTCCTTGCAGCTTTTTCACCCGCATTCAGGTGCTTTTTTTGTCAATCCAGCACGTACACACCATGGCGAAATGACACAAATAGGAAGCGAGAAGAGAAAACCAGTGTAGACGGCTGAGACACATCCCTACTGAGTATGGTCTCATATGTGTAGCAATGATTGAAAAGCTAAAAGTAAAAGGATCAACATGAATATATTAGAAAAAAAATGGCAATTAGTCTTTAATAAACACCTCGCCTCACCTACTCCGAACCAAAGACCAGGGTTATAAATTAAAACTGTCCAAATAAAATCAATCAACCAAGACTTTGGGCCCATTCAGTTCCACTTCAAGACTGGAAAATCCTCATTGAAAAAACAAATGGCACTTTTCAGTCTCTTGAACTGGAATCTAGAATCTCGACTCCAATGGAATCGACCCCCCAACCCTAAAATCAACTCTTTCTAATTTACATATATGGGTCAGGCGCTCTTCAAGCTTCCACCACTCCAGCAGTCGCTCCCCACAGGATGCGGGGAATCTGTGGTCTCCGAGGGCTAGGCCACGGTTTTGAAGGTCTGCAGTATGAGGTTGGTTTGGTGGATGAGTCGGTTTGCACTGATGAAGACATTTATTGCCCTGGGAGCAGAACGAGAAATGACAATGTCAGAAAACAGAGGAGGAAGAAGGAACGCAGATGTTGTGTAGACACCTGTTTTCAACTTTGACTGGGAAAAAGAATAATAAGGACAGTGAGGAGGAAGTGGTTCTGCCAACACAAACAGATTATACAATACATATCTTATATCTAAAAAATAAAAAATTTTATACACACAGTTGGTTTAACTAGCACATAAAACCAGAGTATGTGCTCATGAAGCTTATCATGTGCTAATTTTGATCTACTTTAGCTGCCCATACCCATAAGACAATATAGTCTTTTGTTGGTCTCACACCAGGGACATTTATGACAATACAGCAGCAAAGACAGTAAAAAGTAAAAGGTAATAAATGGTAATCATGCATTATCAACATTCAGGAACATAAAAATATAGCCCAATGTGAAATATTACATGCAATGTAGTCATAGTGAAATCAGCATGAGCATAACGTGCAGTGTAAACATTGCAGAGGACTGCATTAATATATATATTTTTCTTAACTTCATAATCGGCGAGAAATGTTATGTAATATGTATTTGGGATTTTGCCAAATGTTCTTAAAATTTAGTTGAAACTTAGATCTAAATTAATCTACATCAGCACATTTGACTATGGACATACTTCTGAACAATAATCAGTTACTGTGTTTTCATTCTAAGTTATACTGTACATTATAGTACCACATTATTCTGTAATGATTATTTTCAATATTTAACAAAGCATTATGATCTTTTTAACCTAAATGCACACACATCCAACACAAGGACACAGTTAGTATGTATTTGTGTAAAATAAAGTCTTCCCAAAAAGCACCACCTCAATGCCAAATCCCTGGAAAAGTACTGATAGTGAAAAGTATCATTTTTATTTTAACTGACTGATAAATAATTTCAGCATGAATCTGGCTCTGCTTCTGTACAAAAACTAACTCTGTATGTAACAGCAGCAGCTTCCCTGTTGTTCTGACAACCTTCCTGCCCTCTGAGCTGCGGCAGCTTGAACATAATGGTTGCACTTACTTTCCGTCTTTGAAGTATGTTTTGAGGGTGTCGCTGAAACTTTTGGAGTATTTCACAAACTCCTTTTTCTGGTGTTCCAGGGCCTTGATGAACAGAGAGGTGAACACACATTTGTGAGAAACAAAAGAAGTGATGTGATACAGATTGTAACAGACATGTCGGTTGTGTATTTGCATTACTCACTCTGCGATTCTGGTACTGATACTTCTTAATGACATTGTTGACTGTGTCCAGAAGCTCTTTTATGGCGCTGGCTATGTCTCTGTGTTCAATAAAAGGCAACACCTATAATTAGTCATGGTTTCACAATGCAAAGTCTACAAGACAGGTGACAGTGAATACATGTTTAGACAGCATCTCTTCACATTTGCCAACGTTATTAGACCCATGTCAAAACACACGACTGATTTCGGTTACATACACATTACTCCGTTTTCATTTAATTACTCAACACAATGCATTTATGCCTGTAGACACAGGTCATGACAACCTGTTGGGAGTTCAAACCAAGCATCAGAATGGGGGATTGATCAGAATGGGAGAAGAGATTTTGAAGACAGGATGATTTTTGGTGCCAGAAAAACTGGTATGAGTATTACGAGCTGCTGATCTAAAGGGATTTGTCTGTGGAAAAGCAGTTGTAATTTGATTTTACATTTCAGGTCTGGCTGTACAGGACAATACAACAGAAATTATTTAAAAACCTGCACAGCGGGCTTCGTGATACGTGTGTCTACTCTGACTCACTTGATAGTCTGTAGGAAGCGTACTCTGTCATTGATCTCATCAGGGATTTTGCTGAGGATGTGTTTCAGAGCTCTGGCCTTCTCATTCAAATCCTGGAACTCCTGCTCAGGCCGGTCAATCATGAAATCTGTAGGAAAAGGGGGTTTTGCAACACATTCAATCATTTAGGTGACCCGGCAGGTACACAAACAAACAAGATGACCGAGTCAGAGTAAAAAAAAAAAATACACCAGGGGTGGGTATCACAATAGAGCTCCTGAAACGCATACTTTTAAAAACCCTTGAGTTCAAAATATACAGTGTAGAAGCACATAATTTTGAAGTAATTAACCAAGTTGTCCAGCAGAGGGTGCTGTGACAATTTGCTCCACCAGTGGCTACTTCCTGGCAAAACCTTCCAAAACGAACAAATTTGATGGCTGTTAGCTTAGCAAGTGGACATGTCAGTCTATCGTGGTGAAGACTTGTGTGACAGTGGTAGTCTTGCATAATTTGTGCAGAGGATGCAGGAAATGGCATATATTTAAAAGATCGATGATACAGGATGTTTCAAATGAATCTGATAATGATTTGTGCTTCAAACATACTGTATCTAATGTTTATAATCTGTATTCCATGCTTTAAATACAGATACTACTGTTCATTTCAGATAACGCAACGGATCCTAGAAACTATGAATATATTAATTTATGAAATATGTATTTAATATTAATAATAATATTAATATAATTTTTGCAAATCAGCATATGATATAATTAATGCAACAGCCTTTAAAACCAAGAAAAGTCATGATGATGATATCCAAAATCTAAGACCATAGCTTGTCTCATGTCATTATATAAATATAATATGGACCACTGATAGATAACTTTTTTTAATACAATGCCTCATTTTTTATATATATATATATATATATTGCTAAAATCAAGTCTTCACCTTAAAAATGGCCATTTAAAATTGTGAGGACGAGCCAAAATATCCTCACAACGACAAAATGTCCTCATAAAGATAGGTTTGAATCTAACTTCCCGGTCTACTTCACACGTGTGCACACACACACACTTGTGGGTAAAATAAAAGAACGTTGCTGTGATTTTAGCTTACAATACTGATCAGTGTTTGTAGAATATAAACAGAAATGCTCCAGCGTCAAACCTCCTGATCACATAGAGAGCTGGTGACGCCCACAAGCAGTACAGGCAGTGGTGTATACCAACAAAATGGAGATTAGGTAAATATCCAGAGCTGCATCCTCCACAAAATGCGAAACACACACACAGATAAAACACTTTCCAACACAGGGTCTGAAGAGATCTTATAATCACCTTCCACATCATCCGCTGCCATGCGCAGCAGAGATTCGGTGAAGTTGATTTGGACGTTCTTTTTCTCCAAGATCTTCATTATGATGTCCTGAGTTAAACCAGGGTTCTCCCTCTCCGCCTGACAGAGGAGGGAATCAAAGATGAAAATCAGGTGTGGCACAGCATAACAAAGAGGTGGCCTCAGGCTACGAACATCGAAGTTTACTGAACGGCACCATTCAGTTGTGAGCAGTTCAGATGAATGAACAAAACTACTCAGCCACTAAATAATTTAATCTTAAATTAATCCAGCCAGGAAGCTGCAGGGCAGGAGAGACACCAATCAGTGGGTCAAGGGAACTAAAGACCCACAAATGCCACAATAGTACAACAGCTGTAGGCACAATCACTTCTCCCTTTGGTTTGTAAAAGGACAAAGCTGCTTTGTCCTCATTAATATTTAATGTGTATACAGAGTAGACAGCACCATACATCACCTACAACACAGAGAAAATACATGACCACTGTGTTTTTATTGTACTTGTGAAACTGCAGCTGTCCGAGACTCATGTAATAACAATAGTCAGGGATCATATTATCACTGATGCTACAGTTCACTGAGAGCAGCTGGGCATTGCCTTATTTCAACACATCAGTGGATGTGATAACAGTATCTACAGATCTAATAAAATATTTTATAAACTCACATATTGTGCATTTGTTAGTCATTGAATGCCTGAGTTGAAATAAAAAGGTACAAAAACATTTTCCCCCAAAAAGACTATGTAAAGCCTCCACTATTGTAGATGGACGCTTGGTAGATTTATTTTTAAATATAGACTAAGTACGTATTTATTGAATAGTGATCTTTAAAATGAAAATTCTAACTATAAGATTTTCTTTTTCTATTCTTTTTTTGCAGTATATTACAACTCTCTATTTTCTACTACTTATTTTTCAAACCTAATCTTAATTTCCAATGCAGCATAAATTATTTAATTTCTTCAAATTCTTTGAGTTGTAGTTTTAATAATTTGATATTAATTATTAGAAGATGAGTGAGTGAGTGAGAGAGTGAGTGAGTGAGTGAGTGAGTGAGTGAGTGAGTGAGTGAGTGAGTGAGTGAGTGATATTAAATGTAGATACCTTTGTTGACTGATTTCTTACAATTCTGTCCCTGTGCTGTTTTTAAATGTTTGTGTACAGCACCCTGAATCTAATTTGGTGTATGTGAATCATAAATCTGCCTTGCATTACTCCTGCTATAACAACATAATAGACCATGATAGATATTTCACAATAAACTCCTTAAAGATGAAGACAGTGCACACGTTAAGTTCTACAAGAAAAACTGAGTAGTACCAGCAGAAGTCTCCCCTATAGGTAAGGACAGTGAAAACCAGTAGAGACCTCTTGTGGTGATAGATATATAACAGCTGAATGTATATAACAAGGTTGACTATTTCCAGAGCTCACTCTGGAGCTCCCTCTTCTGTTCAAGCCAGGGACTGTGAGCTTTAAAGCCATTGCCCTGAGTAATTCCTCTGCTCCATTAATACTTCTGTCCTTTTTAATTTATTTTTTACCCCCACCGTTTTTTGTTTTTATCCACATTTGTCTGTAAGCACCATCATTCAAAATATAAAGAACTCATTTTGTTAGAATTTGACATATATATAAATGGCCCAGTACTTCAATTTAGTACCTAATTCCTGCAGTGGAAAGCTTTATCATTTTCAGGGGGAAAAAAACTCAAAACAACCCATTTCCAAATCAAGGTTACACATTTGGTGAGGTTAACCACACCCCTGGAGTATCAAACTAGAGATTTTTCACTACATGGTGCTTTTTAAAGATGAAAATCAATCAGAACATTATCTGTAGATCAATGGATAAGAAAAAAATATGTGTTCATTCAATCTGTTTTGGAGATACAGCAAAGTCTTGACATTTCTGTTGTGTAAAATGTTATGAACAAAAGAACAAATAGCCTTTGTAATAAGAGCACTTTTCTTTAAGTTCATTGCTGTTGATAATTGCAGTATTGCCACAAAAATAACAGCTACTATTTGCTGGAACAATTTCTACTTCAGCTGTGATTTTGTTTCATTTTCACTGAAAATTGAAAATTATAACATAATATATGGAGTGGCAATGTTTCTATGGTACAATATTGGCAAAAGTAACAGATAAAATATGAAAATATTTGTTAAGGTTTTGGAAAAACTGGAATCCAGCACTAAATTATTTACAATATATTTGGATATGAAGCTATGACTGTCATTTTTTACGTCTACTGCATGTTTCAGGTAAGCTTATCCATGGATGGTCCTACCTTTATGAAAGCTGCTCTGAGCGTCTGAGCTGCTGAAAGGTTGATCCTCTCCAGCTGATTGAAAAAAAAAAAGTGAAAAACACACAACATAGTGAATGCAAACATCAATGAACATCTGACTCAATCATTCCAACTTATCACAAAGGTCATTCAGAAAATGTTAATTTGTTTGATTTTTCGACTTCATGAACCATATAACCATCAGTATCCTTCATATTACTAATATTATATTGTTTAATGCAGCAGAAACAGTTGAACAGTCTTGTCTTCCAGCCTAATATGTATATTGCATTATACGACGAATTGAATCACTTTAAATATGAATGTAACTTACCTGATGAAATAATGCATGAATAAATTGTGGCTGCAACAAACGATTATTTGGGGAGTCAACTGATCTGTCGATTATTTTACTTTTTAATTACTCCAATATTATTTCTGTTTAAGAATAAACACTAGCAACGTTATTAACACAAACAGTTTACCTGCAGTGACATTTTATTCTACCTCCCAGTGTAAATATACTACCGCGCAAAAGTCTCAGGCCACCATTAGATTGATCGTTCTAGTAATGCTACAATGACCATACAGTCATTACTTCTATGTCACATTAATGGAACACAACCAGAAAACAAGAAAACATGTATTCAGTTTTTAAATCATACATTTCTCAGGAAACAAAAAGAGCTTCTACATGTGTGCTACACTTGAACAGTAGTGTGACCATGGCTCTCTTTAAGCTGTGTTTACCCTATTATTTCATGTTGAAAAATATCTGCAATGAAAAAGGTCTATTATACCAAGTTTATTCAAGACACACCTGAGCATCACATACACATGCTGTATGAGTTAATGAAAGTGCTAACATATGAGCAAACTTTCAAGCACATCATTCCAACCCTAATGCCAAAGATTAAAGAATTTGACAGACATAAATACAACAAAGCAAGTGGTGCCATTAGACATTTGCACAGTACTGAATAAAAAAAAATAAATAAAACTTTACTTTGAGGATATATACTCAGCTTCTATGCTAACAATGTCTTTTTGTCCATCCATCGCCTGCCGCTTTATCCTCTACATGAGTGCTGTGGAGGGCTAGTGCCAATCCCAGCTGACATAGGGAAAAGATTGGGGAACACCCTGGACATGTCGCCAGTACTTCACAAGGCCACATAGAGACAAACAACAATTCATTCACACATTCACGGTCAATTCAGCGAGTCCAATTTGTCTAATCCCCAAATCTGCATATTTGAGAAAGAAAGAAAACCCATGCGAGTAGAATATGCAAACTCACGCAGAAAGGACCTTGCTGCTATCGGCTCGCGAACCCAGGTTATCTTGCTGCAAAGGCAACAATGCTAACCACTAGACCAATATCTATATGTATGCAGTTCAAACCCCACATACGGACTATATTACTAAGAGGGAGCAATATGACTTTTTTGTATTCAAGAAAATAACTTTTAAAGCAATAATTTCAAATTATTTGTTTTCTTAGTAAGTAGCTGTTTAAGTGTGATAACATGCAATGAGGCAGTCACTCGTAAAATAAACTCCTTCCCACTCTGTCAGCATTTTCATTCGTTTTTCTTTGTTGGTTTAGAACTGTACTTGGTGTATGAGAGAAATAGGCCAACTTCCCCAGCACTTCCTGTCCTCTATTGCAGAGCCAGTGTTTTAAGCAGAATGACATCTTGTCAGCAATAAAATAAAATTCTACATGGACAAATTTTCATAACTGACATTATCGATTTTATCAATTAATTGTTGCAGCCCTAGAATTAATACATTACTTTGGACAAACTACCTCAAATTCCCCTGTTACTGGCAATATAACCCATTATCTCCAGTGAGGATTAAAAAACTGCTAAAATTAATCCTCCAAGTATGAAAAGAACACTGGCTGAACAGCTGGGAACTATTTGCTAAAATGTACTGCTGTCAGCACTGGATGTTTTACCTCATTAAAAACTGGGTACATCACGGCGTACAGCGTCATGGATACCATGGAGTTTGTCTCCGCTTCATTCTTCATCTCCTCCATTGTCATCCTCCAGGGAGGAGCAGCTCTTGGTGAAACTGTGAGGAGGAAACTGCAGCTCACACACACTCACACATACACTCACTCACTCACTCACACTCACACACAGACTGAAACGCACACAAGCTCCAGAGTGCCAAGAGCCTGCAGAGGAAATAAATGGGAGACAGAAGCCAGAAATTGTTATTTTTGTTTTCAAGCTGTTGAGAATGTCTTAATGCGAATCGACAGATGTGGTGGATAGATACAATTTTAGTACAGTTACCAGCTATTATTACGAGATATTTGCAAATTATAATTATTATAATTATTATATCAGTAAAATTGTAAAATAGTTTTTCAGCAATTAGTTACATTTGTTTAGCAACACAGCAGCTCTTTCTCCTCTGGTCCGGTGTTAGCCAATATATAAAATATTTTAATCAACTCAATGCACTGGCATTAGACCAATATTTGGTATAAGCAGATAACTAGGTTTGGGCATTGGAAGTGGTCTTGGGAGAAAAAAAGCTAGACATCCATAAGATTTCGAACATAAAAAAACTAAAACAATTTCCTCAACAAATGCAAAGCAATTGCCTTTTTTCTTTTGAGGAAAGCTATTAATTAGCTGGGTTTTGTATTATTTTTTTTATTCTGTCTGCAAAATTATAGTTAGTAAAAATGCCAAGTATCATTGAAAGGGGAAATTTACAAATGTCTTATCTTGTCAGTCAAAAAAACCCAATTATTTTTACAATTACAGAAGACGATCCACTCAACACTTATAGATATACACCAGCCAACATATCATAACATTAAACATAGTTGTCTGTTTTAAGTTGTAGCTGAGGAGTGTACACCATCCCCTAAAAACCTTTCCAGCAAAATTATTTCTGTGATTTTACCAATATTTACAATTGCATATTAGGTTTCTATTCATTTTCTTTATAGACTATTTTACAAGCAGACAGGAAGACAATAAAAATATTTAATTGCATTCAATTCATTTTTTTATTTCTGCTTAAGACAGTAACACCTTAAATAGCCTGTATCCTTAACTCCATATTTCTACTGTAACTAAAGCAAATAAAATTATGTAAAACGTCGAAGCCATTTGTCTGTCATACTGATAAGTTACTAGTTACATATAATACTGGAACTAGGCATTTCATTTAACTAGTTAACTACGTGTTAACACAAATAACACCTGAACACATGTAGACAAAACAACACATTTTGCCGTGTAGACATGGGCAAAACAACCAGTTGAAGTTCAAACCAAGCACTGAGAATGAGGAAGAAGTTACATTTAAGTGACAATGAATGTGATATTTTCTTTTTTTTTTTTTAAAAAATGCTAATCAACTAGGATTTTCACACACAATAATCTCTAGCGTGATGGAAAAGAAAAACTATCCAACAAATGGCAGTTCTCTTTATAAAAATGCCTCGAAATGTCAGAAGGGCCAGACTGGTACAAATGGCAGAAAGATAACTCAAATGAAAACCATTTGTTACAAGTGAGATATAGAGAAGACCATCTCTGTATGCAGAACAGACTGAACCTTGAAGCAGGTGAGCCGCAGCAGCAGAAAACCACACTGAATGACACTTCAGTGCCACTTGGCTCTATGGTGTGCCCTGTACCTAAGTGGCCAGTGAGTGTACATGCATATGCACAGCCACAAGATTACTCACTCTCTCTCATATCTGAAACTGAAATTAGAGATATCTACAATTCAGTTGCAGACGTAGATATCCGGAAGTTAATTGTAGTTATCTATAATGGCAAAGCCCATACAAGTGTCACCATTCTGACAGGTAAAAACTGAATGGCAGATGTGCGTGCCAAACAGAACAAAACAAAAATACAGTTCTGTATTATCTAGCTGTAGACAACAAGGCCATTGTGTGAGCAAAGACCAGTTGAAATATGATTAAAAATCAAGGAGCATTTTATGCCAACAAGATATCTACTGATGTTTCCCCACTTGTTTCGATACATATTGTATTTTTAGAGATGGTGACAGGACTAAACTGAGTAATGTTGTACAGTTACCCAACAAAGCTTTCCCGTACCTGCGCCTTACATGACATGTCCGAAAGTTCAAATATGTTCCCGAAACATGCATAAACGTTGCAGTTTTGTCAGACGGAAGGAATCTGTAATGCTAAATTCACTAGCTACTATGCTAAATCGGGATAGCTACCGAGTGACCAATGAGAGGCTAACGAAAACGTTCGCTTTTAATTACGAGGTAATAGAAAGTATAGAATCAAAATCCAGTGTGTGCAGTACTAGACAGGGTACAGCAACACACTTAGCGCGATCCTGCCGCGATGATTCCCAGATGAGGCCTGTGGCCGAACAGATCGGTGGTAGCTCTCCAGCTAGCACTGAACAGCCTAGCTTACGTGCTAGCTACGGCAAAGTGAACGTTCGCTAGTGAGCTACAGCGCGTCAACAAATTGCTTTACGTGACACGTGTGAGTCAGTGCGCGCGTTTCAGGTGTGGACTTGCCTCTACCTGTGCCTCCTGAAACGGCAGGTTGTTACGATGTCGATTGCCTTTTAGCTGCTATGTTTTCTTTACAACTTAAGGCGGAAGTTTTTTAGGACTGGCCTCGACGACATCTTCCGGACCGTTGCTACGTAAACTGACGCTCTCCAATCAGAGGGCGGAGACAGGGAGCAACCTCGACGTCACCATCAATGTGTGTGTATCAGGGATGTGCGACAGGGCAAAATCTCCAAGAGATCCGATATCAATCCGATACCAGCCACTATCCTCTATATCTACATAGATACTTTTTACTCATCAGAAAGTGGAGTCCCGTCCGCAGGTCGTTCTACAGTGCAGGCTGTAGGGTGGGATTCAACAAATAATTTTTGAGATGATGTTCTTTTTCATTGATATAACCAATTTCCAAACACAAAAACAGTTGATACAGCAAACGCCTGTTCACAAAACAACAATAAACAAAGCTATAACAGATGCAACTCACCCTATGGCACCTCAATAATCAAAAAAATATCATAGTTATGAATACAATTTGTAAACATAAAATCTGCACACAATTGTTGCTACTGAAAAACGATTGTTTTAAATTGTTCACCTCTATAATTATGCTATGCACGTAACATAATGTGCACAAAACTATTGTTAAGCAATTGGGTTTTTTAGAAATTTTGTTAAAAACCAATATAATAACATAATGAGAAAAGGGCACACAAACGTTTTCATAAAAATAAAATGCAAATGACAGCAGTACAAAAATTACTACTGGCTCTAATTAATAATCCTCATTAGATCGTAGATCGAAGTAAATATTCCCTAATTTGTGTTGGGAACAACTGATTTCCCAAAGATTTTTGATTAGAAAAATTTAGTACCTTTTACCTGGACCTTTTTCAGAAACGATACTGATACCGTCTTTGGAATCGATAGTATCCGTGCACCCATAGTGTGAATTTCTTTATTGATGCATTTTCGGTTAATGTCATCGTAATTTTTTTCCCTCCTGTTTTTTTTTTTTTTTTTTTGATCTGACAATTATTGTCTGATGATTAGAATTGTTATTAATCTTAGTGATTTTTTTTAATGCTTCTGGTCTCTATCTTCATCACCTTCCTCTCTTTGTAAATGTGCTGTGTTGTTGGTAAACTGCTAAACTGATCCCTCCTCTGTGGCTCTTCCTAAAGTTTCTTCAAAGGGTTTTACTGGAGATTTTCCCTCACTTGATGTGAGGGTCTAAGGATAGAGGGTGTCACTTGCTATCTTTAAAGAGGTAAATTGTGTTTGTGATGCTGGGCAATATAAATAAAATTGATTTGACTTGACTTTTCATGACAATTACAGATTTTAACAGAACAAATAATGAAAACATGAAAAAAACAAGTATACAGTAAGAACAGACTACAAATGTATACGTATATGTTCAAAATAAAATCAAAAGAGCAATTTAATGCTTTAAAAGTCACATAGCCCAAATGTCTTTTTGATTCATCACTTCAGTGTTTAAAAATGAAGTCTCATTTGATTTCAGACTGGTCCATCTTGAGTTTTCCCTCTATTTACCGTTGTTTAACATATATTTACATTTGAAATAGCATCCCCTCATGTAAAGTTATCTCAGATCCACATAATGCTTTAAAGCAATATTGCACACCTTGGTAGCTGTTGTAAAATACACTTGAAGGTTATCATTTGATTTGAAAACTATATTATTGGCATTTGAAAAACATTGTTTATTATACATTGTTTATTTATAGTGCAAAATAAAATATGTGAAGTACCATTTTAAATAAACTCATTACAAAATCCAAATACTTATGTATTTACAGGTTTAGGGTGTCAGGACTTTGTTTATGTGGTTCAAACATAACACACATTTTAAAAAACGGAGTGTTTTTGTTTGTTTGTTTTTGCCTCATGACCATCTGCATGTACACAATGTCCGCATTCCATTCTAGACATGTCAAGAGGTTGTCAGTCTTTTTTCTGGAGGAATGTAGAGGTCATCTTGTAGACTGTCACTTCAGTTGTCTGGTTAGTGTCTCTCTGTCTGGTCAGAGGAGTGCAGGCTCCAGGTGGATGAAGCCCTCAAGCACAGGTTTTTATATATATGTATATATGCCACGCATTGGCCGTGGCATTGTTTCGATAAGCTTCTACAATGTCACAAGATTTATTTCCGTCCAGTGTAAATTGGACGTTTGCATTAATTTTCACCAAGATCTTGTACTGATGATGGGAGAGTCGGACCACTGCGCAAAGCCTTCTCCAGCACATCCCAAACATTCTCAATGGGTTTAAGGTCTGGACTCTGTGGTGGCCAATCCAGGTGTGAAAATGATGTCTCATGCTCCCTGAACCACTCTTTCGCAATTTGAGCCCGATTAATCCTGGCATTGTCATCCTGAAATATGCCCGTGCCATCAGGGAAGAAAAAATCCATTGATGGAGTAACCTGGTCATTCAGTATATTCAGGTAGTCAGCTGACCTCATTCTTTGGGCACATTATGTTGCTGAACCTGACCAACTGCAGCAACTGCAGATCATTGCACTGCCCCCACAGGCTTGTACAGTAGGCACGAGGCATGATGGGTGCATCACTTCATCTGCCTCTCTTCTTACCCTGATGCTCCCATCACTCTGGAACAGGGTAAATCTGGACTCATCAGACCACATGACCCTCTTCCATTGCTCCAGAGTCCAATCTTTATGCTACATAGTAAACTGAAGCTTTTTTCCCAATTGTCCTCACTATTATTGGTTAAGGTTAAAGGTTAAGGTTAAACAGCTATTTAGTCCCAATTCCTTGAGTTCCCTTCACATTGTGTGTGTGGAAATGGTCTTACTTTCAATATTAAACATAGCCCTGAGTTCTGCTGTTGTTTTTCTACACTCTGATTTCACCAAATGTTTAAGTGATCACTGATAACAATCATTCAGGATTTTTTTCAGACACATTTCTTTAAAGATGATCTTTCCCCACTATCCTTCCAGTTTTTAATAATGCATTGGACAGTTCTTAACCCAATTTTAGTAGTTTCTACAATCTCTTTAGATGTTTTCTCTGCTTGATGCATGCCAATGATTTGACCCTTCTCAAACAGACTAACATCTTTTCCACAACCACAGGATGTGTCTTTCCACATGCTTGTTTAAGAAATGAGAAGCTACTCATTGCATCAGTTGGGGTTAAATAACTTGTTGCCAGTTGAAAGATAATCGTAGTAGTGTATATATATATTTAGATATAAGCAGATACACTTTCACGCTCGATCCCCCACCTGTTGCTGGCACACTAAAATTAACCACATAAGACCAATGTCTAAAACAGATGGAGGGGACGATAATTTATGTATGTGTGCAGGGCTGGCCCTATGCATTTTGTTGCCCTAGGCGAGATTTATATCCTGAATATCACCTTCAATCGGTGGTCTCAAACTTGCCACTCATGAACCACATGCAGCACTCAAGTCAATTTTATATGTGGACCTCCCCAAAATCAAGTGATAATACATATACAATACAGTACGTTGTAATATATATAACCATCATATTTTTAATTCATAGATTCATCATGAATATATTTTTGTTGTGAACCATACATGTTCCATACAGACAATTTTATTTTGACATTCTGTGAATGAACATCACAAATATTGTAAGAATGATATGATAATACAATATGGTGATATGATTTTAAACTCATATTGCCCACCCTTACTGGAAAGTTGCTTTTTTTTCTCATAATTTGGAAGATTTTTCTCTTTGACTGGTCCCCTCCTGACCAGACTTGATGCTTACTGGCCCCCAATGTCATTTGAGTTTTAATTTTTGATTGAGAGTCTTATATGTCACCTCTATGTCAATCATGTATTTTGATAACAAAATACATGATTTTCTAAGTGTCAAAATCTTGAGGTAACAAGACGCCATTGTGAACTATTAAATCATAAGACATGCACGAGTAAGCCACGTGTTATCAAATCATGTATTACAAATAATAAATACATGATTACGTTACAGAAAATTGAGCTTTTACAATTCACCCATCTCTCCGAAGAATCCGCCCCCCCCCCCCAGGGCTGCTGCTGCTGCTCCTCCGACTGCGTTGCGTGGTTGTTTGCATGACTGCCGAGAATTGCATCCCTGTCGCGTGAGCGCGCACAGCTGGCATTAAAAAATTCCACGTGTTTCTCTCGGCACGGCTTGCAAACTAAAAGCTGCCCTTTGGATGACGTTCGAGATATCGACAAATTCAGTCTCTGACTATCTAAAACGTAATTCAAAATATCTTAAAGGGACATAGATATCTTCAGCTGAGAATAATTAAATACATGAACATGAATTGTCACAATGACGTTATGGATATGGAATTAGAGATATACAGTTCGGTTGTGTAATGCTACACTTCTGCAACTGAAATACGCACGTGACGTCATTTTGACAAGGAAAAAAGTGAATTCCACGCATCTGGGACTAATTTTGACTAGTAAGAATGACGTCACAGATATCTGTACTGGTAATTCCAGATAGTCAACCTTGATTAAACTTACCATATGCATCCACTCAAACCTAAGTGCAGACGATATACGAATAATGTTATTTTCACATTATAATAACTTGCATAGTTGGTTAAGTATTATACTTTATTTTTCAAGGCTTACATAGGAAGGAGTGGAAGTTTCCGTTTCAGATGTGCGCGTTCACGCAAAGGAGGCGCAATTCTCAGCAGTCACACGTAACGCGACATAACACCTGTGCGGAGCTCTCTGATTGGCTTGTTGGTCGTCGTGGAGCCAACATTAATGATCACGTGGGCGCGTCTGGAACGGTGCCCGGCATTTCTTATTGAATGTAAGTAGACGGACTGGAAATTTCCATTCATTCTCCAAAGAGTCGCTCGTCAGGACTGTCTTCTCCACAGCTGAGCGAACACCTCAAGGGAAACTGGGAGCAGGTGTGACAGCTGGGATTTTAGAACAGAAGCGCTAATCCTTAATTTACTTCCTGTACATGTGAGGCGGTTTGGGGCTTTTAAGAGTCAGTAACAGCGCAACATTGTCGCAGCTAAACTAAAAACGGGTACGTGTTACGACTTCCTTCGGCTGTAAAGGCGAGAGACAAGTTGTCTCTCGCTGTAAAGGCGAGAGACAACTCTTTTGCAGTATGTCGCGCTGGCAGCAAAAGTGCACGCGAATGAGGGATGTGTCGTGAAACGCATCGTTACCCGTAGTGTCGTAGTTTCGGGAGAGATGGAGAGAGTTGACCGAATCCTCTTTTCCTCTTCTATTTTGCAGAGACTGCAGCCATGTCTGTGAACATCCACATCAACAGCCCTAACGTGAGGTACACAGATACACACATAGTGGCTCAGTATGAGTATCAGACCACGTCAGTGAGCAGAGAGGGTAACAAAGTCACGGTAAGTCTGCGGTCTTCTCATACGTCACGCGCGTATTACATTATCATTCATGTGATAATGCATACTGGCCTGTAATGACCACTGAGTATTGACTACTGATTAATTTAATGATGATATAATCACTAGACTTCTTGGTACTTATATATTAAACTAGTAATAATTACTGTGTATCCATTTAGTAATGTATTAACGATTATGTGTTCTCATTAATACTGTGGTAACTAGTCTGCTCTATGTAAATAAAGTACCCAGTACTCATATAAAAGTGTAGTAATTACTAGAAAGTAGTCATGTGATAATGAGTAGACGTGTAACAATGTAGTAATGACTACTGATCACCTGTGTAATAATGTAGTATTGAGTACAATATGTACTTGCAGAATAATGTAATAGTGTACATTATAGCTAGTACTCATGTAACAGTGTAGTAATAACTAATGCAGAATGTGTCAATGCCTACTATGATGACACGTAGGGATGTAGTAATGACTAACTAGTGTTTACCCGTGACAATGTAGTAATAACTAATGCATGCTCATGTAATAATGTAGTAATGACTACAACAACAACTAATTCGTGCGACAATGTAGAAAGTACTCATGTGTACTCACATGAGCATGTAGTAATGCTACAGTGATTCCGAATGCATACTCACGTGATAATGTAGTAATAACGAATGCATATGAATGAGATAATGTAGTAATAACTAATGTAGTAATGACTACAATAACCACCAGTTTGTGCTCATGTGATAATGTATGACTAATGTGTATTCACATGAGAATGTAGTAATGCCACAGTAATACTGAACGCATAGCCATGTGATAATGTAGCAATAATTAATGCATACTCACGTGATAATGTATTAATAATGAATGCATATGAATTAGATAATGTAGTAATAACTAATGCTTGCTCATGTGATAATGTAGTAATGACTACAATAACCACGAATTTGTGCTCACGTGATAATGTAGAAATAACCAATGTGTACTCACATGTGAATGTAGTAATACTACAGTAATAACAAATGCATGCCCATGTGATAATGTAGTAATAACTAATGCATGCTAATGTGATAATGACTACTCAGTTGACATGTAATAATCAGGATCAAAAATACTTGATTCCTGGGGGAAATAGCTTAAAATACCTCTAATAATAATGTAGTAATGTCTACAGAAGTTGGGTGGTAAGGTAAAAGAGTTTTCAGATAAGTACAGGGGTAATATATGGTCTGTAAGTCCAGGTAGGTAGGACAGGGTTAAACACAGTGGCTGGTTCTTGGAAGGACCAGAAAATCAGCTGGATATAGCGAGCAAGCCAAGAGGCAAGGCAGACGATCTGAAGCAGAGGAAAGCGCACTAATATCAAAGCAGTTGTTGGCAGGAGGCGAAAAAAGCACATAACAGGTGAGTTGGAAGGCTGCACGAGCAGGAAGATGGGTCAGCTACGTCCAGCCCGCTGCATGAATAGACGGACAGAGGGAGACAGAGACCAAACTTACAAATAACAGGAAGACAGGGGGATGGGGAAAACAATAGAAGGAGACAACACTGACAAGAGCCTTACAGTAATGACTACTGAGCACTTGTGGAAAAATTTGTAGTAATTATTTTTAATTACTCATGTAATAATGTAGTTGTAATGTGTGTAATGAGTATTCATATAAAGACATAAAAAAGACTGCTGAGCCATCCAGGCTCTGGACATCAACTCATAGACGGGCGTTGCAACTGCTAAGATCCCTTTATGTAGAGTCTCCCATTAACTGCTGGTCTGGCTGGGAAACAGGTGACGCCCCACACCACCGAGATGACATTCCGCACTGAGAGACACGTTCCGCGGCTGGGTGTGATGCTGGTGGGCTGGGGAGGTAACAACGGCACCACAGTCACAGCAGCCGTGCTGGCCAACAAGCTGGGTCTCACCTGGAGGAACAAGACTGGAGTGAAGGTGGGTGATGCAGTGACACACATGCGGTTGTAGAGATGAAAACAAGAAGTTGGATGCTTCTGTATGATTCACATAACCCTGGAACATAGTATACATGATTCTCAGTGTTTGGAGTTAATTACAGAAACAGAACCTTCCTTTTTTGTGATCATTTTCTTTTTCACTGTTTTCTGTAAACACAGCATTGTTTCAGTCTTCCTACACACAACCTCCTCCCAAAAACAACACTAGAACTTGTTGTATATGTTAGGCCTGTATGTGGTGCCACATAAAAATAGACCAAAAAAATAAAAGATGTGGAGCATGCACATAAAGTTAGCATTTTTCTTTATTCACATAATTTTGTTAGCAAGATGCAAGTTTTACTTTTGGGATTATTTTAATTTGCTTCAATCTGTTTTATTCTGTCTCAAACTCATATATTTTTAAGAGGTTTTTTCTGATCTTATTGGCAACTGATCAAATGTAACTCTGTATAGAAGTAGACTAAACCAGGATGTGTTAAAGAGACAGGTCTTGTCCCTGCTGTGTGTCTCATGATGCAGTGGACTCTCCTAAAGAGCTGATAAGACTGACATGGTCAGCAGACTGTGAAGAGCTTAACTGACTTTGGTCTCATGGTTTTCTCTTTATATGGACATGTATCATTAAATTTCTGACTGTGTTTTTGTGATTTTTCATTTCCTTCCATTTTCATGTGGCTTGTCACTAAATGTTTGTAGTAAACCATGAATCGAGTAAAACCTTTACTCCATACAAGGAATAAAAATCACACTGTTTTTCTTTTTTTTTCTCTCTATTTTTATCTTTCCTTAGAAAGCAAATTACTTTGGCTCCCTCCTGCAGGCCTCCACTGTTTGTCTGGGATCAGGGCTCGAGGGCGAGGTCAATGTGCCCTTCTGTGACCTCCTTCCCATGGTGCACCCTAATGATATTGTCTTTGATGGTACAGACGCACATATTGAAATTTAACCTTTCAAACAGACATGCAAAGTGCATGTATGTGTGTTTGTGTGTGTAAGAGAGAGAGAGAGAGTATGTGTTAACAGCAGCAAAACCTGATGCCCTAAGGCAACTGCCCAACTGCCTGACTCTAGAGTACAGTCAGGCAGTTGGTCAGTTAAATATTCTTTTGTTAAAGGCACAGTGATTAAACAACATCTGTTGTTGAAGTTTAATGCTGCAGCTGATTTTCTCTCACCTCACCCTTCCCTTCCAAGCATGTAGGAGAAACTATGATAGCCTTTATTTATCATTAAAACTCAAAAGGTGACCTGCTCCTGATTTAAATATAAAAAGCTCATTCTGTGGTAGTAAATCAACAATTCATGCACTTAGGTGTAAAATGCAAAAAAAACATCAGCATGATTATTTTCTGTTCTATGTCTGCCAAATGGAAATCATTTTACCTAAATTGTGTGTGTTCTCCAGGCTGGGATATTTCCTCAATGGATCTGGGCCGTGCTATGGAGCGAGCGCAGGTGCTGGACTGGTCATTACAGGAGCAGCTGCGACCACACATGAACCAAATGAAACCTAGACCATCCATCTATATCCCAGAATTCATTGCTGCGAACCAAGCGAGCCGGGCTGACAATGTCCTCACAGGGACACTGGCGGAGCAGGTAGTAAACCCACTTCATGGCAGACATTTTCCCTTCTCAAAGCAGGACAAACACTGGTGCACATTACAGTTGTGAATGATAATACTGAGGCACCTGGAATGGAATCATTAAATACCTCAGTGAGTGAGCATGCTTTTTGCCACAGAGCCTGGGATTAGCTGATCCAAATCTATTTTGATGGGGTCAACCCAAACGAATCATATTATATCACCTTCATCCACTTACTTCACTGTCTTTTCTGTTGTACATTTTAATTGTACTTAAAGAATAAATGATCTTCCAGGTGGAGCAGGTCAGAGCCGACATAAGGGACTTCCGTAAGTCAAGTGGTGTGGACAAAGTCATTGTTCTGTGGACGGCGAATACTGAGCGCTTCTGTGACATCAGAGCAGGGGTCAGTGACACTGCAGAGAACCTGCTAGCTGCCATCCAGGTGAGAGCAGACAAAGATTCAAACAAACGCTCTTCAAAAGAAACTTAACTGTCCCTTTGACCTGGAGTCAGTAGAGCTTTCTAGTTTCAGACTGTAATTGTCCATGAGTTGTGTTGGTGGCTGGCCATCAAGAATCATACAGTGAATTTTCCCCTAATGCTGAAAAATAAACTGTAATCCTCCATCATATTTTATGATTATTAAAGCTTTAGTGGATGATGAGATGAGCTCCCCATTGTGTATTTGTAAGTTAAATGCAAGAATGACCCTGAACCAGTCAGCTATTCCTTTTACAGCAGATTAGGGGATTATAATTATAATTTGAACCTCTTGGGTGAGTTATTATCTCTTCTCATGTCTTCGGCATACTTACACTGCTGCCAACAACAATAAGAGTTTATATGACAGACTAAGCAAATAGATACATTTTTGATAAAGTTGCTGCTTTACAAAGATGATGTTAAGAAATTCTCTGGGGAACAGTGAGTCAAGCTTCCTTCTTTGGTGTAATATGATGATACATTTTTTTTTTCCTTTTCTTTTGCTGTTTCCATCAGGCTGGAGCAGAAGAAGTGTCTCCCTCCACTCTTTTTGCAGTGGCCAGTATACTGGAGGGCTGCGCCTACATCAACGGCTCCCCGCAGAACACTTTCGTCCCGGGTGCCGTCGAGCTGGCCATGCAGAAAGGCGTGTTCATCGGAGGAGACGACTTCAAATCCGGTCAGACCAAGATCAAATCGGTGCTTGTGGACTTTCTGGTCAGTGCGGGGATCAAGGTGAGGAAAAGGACACATGAGGAAAAGGAAGGCTGATGGGTACTGATCAGACTGAGGCACTCCATTGAAAGATAGTCAGCTCCACTGACTTCCAAACAGCATAATTTGTACGTCAGGGAATCCTAGTATCAGTCTTGTCTTCATCGTTTAATTGTCCTGACAACTGCTTAACCACCAGCTACTATATCATCTAATTGATTTTGTGCCACAAAATGAAATTTGAAGCACATTATCACCACATACTACTGTTGATAGTTGACAGCTCTCCCTCATTGTCCACTTTAAAGAAACCTTCAAGCCACGCTTTTTTAAAAATGTGCTTTTAACTTATGATCCTGATGTTAACACTGTTTTATGCAATCAGGTTTAGCTGGTCTGTAATGTGCATTTGAAATCACTATTTACTGTAGATGACCTATATTATTATTTAGTTGTAGTAGTAGCAATAGTTGTAGTTTTAATGATGGTATATCTAAGAAATCTATTTTTATATTGATACAAAAAAGGACCATGATATGTCTACAGAGATTAAAGAAACATTTTCAACTGAAATACTGGCTTCACTGATGACAATGGTGCAGCCAGTATATTCACAAAATAAGAAATTTTAATTTGCAGGCTGCAAAGTGTGTTGGTAATACTGCAAGAAGCAGCTGAACACACTGAACTTGAGCAGAGCCAGAAGTGAGTGAAGATACTGAACAATATCAAAGCTAAAATGCCTCACTACACCTCTCAAAAACTTCTAGAGGAGAAGAAAATGTGGCCTCTGCTGTGGAGATGCATAAAAACAGTGGTTCTGAAGCTTTTTATACCAAGAACCACCTAAGAAAATATTGAGCTCTCAAAGTAACACAATTTTTACACCAAATTTAAATTACAGTGGTGTAAACAGCTACAGACTTTTCACAGTAGGCAAATTTATTCCCAATTAGATAATTTTGCTCTGTCATCATCATCTCTTGCTCACAGACACATATAGTGAGATTAAGATGAAGCGAGAGATAAGGTGACTGTAATTAATATTATTTCATTTATTATTATTTTGTACTATTCATTTGTTTAATTCTCCCAGCAAACAATCCAAAAAGGATAAAAACTACTGCTGCACAGTATTTTACTAGATTGGGATCATTGGATCATACTGATCATTTTCTCCACAAAATGGGTTTTAACAAGCTCCTCTTCATTTGACAGCCAACCTCAATTGTCAGCTACAATCACCTCGGCAACAACGATGGGAAGAACCTGTCTGCTCCACAGCAGTTCCGCTCCAAGGAGATCTCTAAGAGCAACGTTGTGGACGACATGGTGCGTTCAAACCCCATCCTGTACCAGCCTGGAGAGAAACCGGATCACTGTGTGAGTGACACTTAAGCAGGGAAATAATCCCCCGCTGTGGATGTTTACCGAACAACACACCAGATCAGACTTTAAACATCTCTGTGTGCTGTTTCAGGTGGTGATTAAGTACGTTCCTTATGTGGGGGACAGCAAGCGTGCCATGGATGAATACACCTCCGAAATAATGATGGGCGGAACCAATACTATAGCTCTGCACAACACCTGTGAGGTGAGTGGTCACTAAATTTTGTATTATACACGTATCAGAAACAAGCAAAACCACACCATACCTTATTATTATGTTTCTAAATTTAAACTCCTAATAGTTGAACTTAACACTCTGACTTCTCTGACTCCAGTTATGGAGGAGGAGGCTCCAGAGACAGGGCTTATTGTTAATCCTTCTCAGCGAGTATTAGAGCTAATTTAAAGATACACTGCATATCCAGGTCACCTACATATTACAATTGCCTATATAATTTCCTATATTTGGGACAAACCTACTTAAATGATAGTTATGATAATGTTTTGTGCATCAATGTAGCTGACAATGAAGCCAAACTATGGGGAGTCCTAATGGTATTAGTACTGCCCCAGCTTCACTATCAGTGCAGTTAACCAGGGTAAGAAATTAACTTTACAGGGTCTTCTTTTGCCCTGGAAATATATATTAAGCTCATTTCTATGGCAATTTTATTAAAAGTTGGGAAATTCCTTGTTTCTTCTTTCAGGGCTCTGTCAGATTTATCAACATAAAATTGAAGACTTTTCAGACCTTTTTCTTATTACTTAGAATAAAATGTAATGATCTCACAGAGATGGGTGAGGTTGCTGCCATTGTAAACAATGCCTTGTGCGCATGCAGGACTAAGGGTTGGGAGTTGTGTGTGCTACAAATGCCTAGATGGTCATTTTCAACTCAGGCTTCCCAAATGTTAATTACCTATTTTACAGTGCATTAAAAACAAATTTCAGATATTTCAATGGCATTTTTGCCCTGAGTCCCCACTAACTTCCTCCCTTGCTGGGAACTATGTTTTACTGCAGCAAATGAACTCCACATATTCATAAATGTCTCAAACCATTCCTTTGTTGCACCACAGTACTCAACTCATCTTTCTGTCTTTGCAACAGGACTCTCTGTTGGCCAGCCCAATCATCCTGGACCTAGTGATCCTGACAGAACTTTGTCAGCGGGTGACAGTGCGGCCTCAGGGGGAGAGGGACTTCCAGTCTTTCCACAGTGTCTTAGCGCTGCTTTCCTTCCTCTGCAAGGCACCTCTGGTCCCACCCGGAACCCCGGTGATCAACGCCTTCTTCCGCCAGAGAGCCAGCATAGAAAACATCATGAGGTGAGCATTAGTTTCACTTTGAGATGTTGGTTTCTTTTGCTAAGCTAACTTAGAAAAAGGAGCAAAATGTAACATTCAATAGAAGAAAGATATTCTAGGCACCCAAGTCTGCATCGTAGACTGTATATAAAAAATGTAAAAAAGTACTCTTCCACTGTTTTTCCTGAGGCCAACCAGGAAATAGGAGTTTGCATGTTCTCCCCGTGGTGCGTGGGTTCTCACCGGGTACTCCGACTTCCTCCCACAGTCCAAAAACATGCAGATTTGGGGATTAGGTTAAATAGACACTCGAAATTGCCCGTAGGTGTGAATGTGAGAGTGAATGGTTGTCTGTCTCTATGTGGCCCTGTGATGGACTGGCAACCTGTCCAGAGCATACCCTGCCTCTCGCCCTATGTTAGCTGGAGATAGGCACCAGCGCCCCCCCGCGAACCTTAGAGGGGGCGACACTACTTGTTGCGAGAAGATAGACTGAATAGATGTTATGTTGGAAAATGAGCCTGTTTCTCACTTGACTTATAACATTAGGAAAACACCTCTTAAGGTGTTAATGGTCTCAATCCCTTTTCGTTTCAGATCTTCTTCAATAGAAAAATGACATATAGCATTGTTGCCTTCCGTAGGTTGTTGGTTCACATCCCAGGCCTTTCTTTGTTGAGTTTGCATGTCCCCCCCTGTGTGTGCCTAAGTTTTCTCTGGGTTCTCTGGTTTCTTCCCATATGTCCATAAATAAACCTGCAGAGGTTAATTTGACACTCTAAACTGAGCCATAGACTGTGTGAGTGACTGATTATTCATCTCTATATGTTGGCCCTGCGGTGGACTAGCGACGTGTCCAGGGTGTGACCCCAGCTTTCACCTTACATAAGCTGGAATTGGCACCAGCGGCCCCACGACCCTCATGTGGAGGATAAAGCGATAGACAATGAATTAATTAATTAATTTTCCCATCTAGAGAAAAATAGATGATAAAGTACAGCACATATATGAGTGGACACCGCTGTGACCAACCTGCCTGGTTGCAGGTGATGCCTGTGAACTTCTGTTTGCAAAACTTCAACATGGCACTGGCCAAATCAAAAATCTCATGACATCAACGGGTGATGTCATGACCACCTGTCATTTGGTCTGTGTATATGGAATTCTAGTGCTGGTGACACTGACATGTGTCTTCCTCCTTGTCTTCCTCAGAGCGTGCCTCGGCCTACCTCCTCAGAATCACATGTTCCTGGAGCACAAGCTGCAGAGAGACTTCCTGCCTCCACATGATGTCTACATCAACAGTGAAGTCACTGCGTCATCAAAAGCAGTCTTCACCAATGGAACCCATTCACCTCTCATGAATGGCATCGCAGCACATGCTGATGATGCAGCACGTGCATTCTGATTGCACATATGAAAATTACTTTTCCGAATACAGGTGCTACTCAATAGTTTCTAAAGATATTACCTTGATGAAAAACAGCAAAGGCCCCCATTGTTTAAAGTCATGACAATCATGGTGCATCATAATGTCCACTTGTTAAAGTCACTTGAAAGAGAGCCTATTTCACGGACATGTGTTATTTGTTTTTCACTGCCTTTTCATTTAGTTGAAAGTTTGTGAAGCTAAATGACAGAAAATGTGTATGTAGTCTTCGCTGTTCTATTATCTTGAGTTATTATATATCCACATCTGACTGTAATGGCATCAGGTTGAGTAAGGTAGTCCAGATATTAATTTACAATAAACATTTAGGTTTTGGTAGATATTTTTGTGCTGAGGCATATTATTATTGTTTTTCTCTGTTTAAGTCACCTCACTGAGCCAGCTATACATTCTATATATGATTTATATGTAACTGACTATTGTCACAAACTCTATAATGACATTGTATTTTTAAAAGAGCAAGGTAATTAAGCACATAAAATGAATGTCTTTTCTTCAATAAAAGATCAAATTATTCTGCTGAGTGAGTGAGTGTGTACACCAACAAGATAATGACAACTTTTCTTTTGCTCATTCTTTACTCATGTATAGATTTGAAAAGATAAATCCATCAAAGCCAAATTTCTGCCACTAGTTAAGAAGAAACCTAGTGTAAAGTTCCATGAGTTAAAAAGTCATAATTCTGATTTTAAAAGTATTGTATAGTGTAGTTTGTTTTTTTAAATTCAGAATTTTGATAGGTGCATTTTAAAATGAATTTATACATTATAGACTGGGTTCATTATTGTCCTTGGACACTGGCACTGGGATCGAGATAAGGGATATAACAGATATAACTCATATTTTAGAGGTTCTAAATATGATTTAATATGTATAATGAAAACAATTAATATTTATAATAAATGCTTTTCCCTCAGAAATCTGGTTCTGACTTTAATCCTTTTCTGTAATATAGTAATCCTATTACAAAAGATGGAAAAAGACCTCTGCTTCCTTTTTTGATTGCACAGGATGAGGAAAAAACTAACGAGGGTTTGCTGTTAAACAATCAAAATCAACAAACATATAATTGATTATGAATAAAGTAAAATTTATGTTCTTTACAGTAATTATTTGATAAATAAATTGTTAATTTCCGGTTTTGCGACCGGTCGTCAATGACTTCCGCTGCCGTTGCTGCGACACGGGACGTCAACAGCAATGGCGGACAAAGAGAAACGCCGGCCGGGAGTTGCTGCTCCTGAGATGCCCGAGAGCAAGGCCATCAAATCGGACAGCGACCGGGAGTTTCTGTCGCAGGCGGGGGTGGGAGAGCTGCTCCGCGGGGCCATCCTCAAGATGGTCGAGGCCAGATCGGACGATCCTATCGGGTTTCTGGCCGACCACTTCTGCCACCTAGCCTCCATGACGGACAGAGGCACCGGCACAGCTGGATGCAGCGACGGGGATGCGGCGAACAACGGCCCTCTGAGCTCAGGCGCCCGAGAGCAGCAGCATCTCAACCGGGCGCTGTGGCACCTGCGGCTGGCGCATCACTCCCAGAGGTTAGCGCTCCAAGCAAAAACACATGTTATGTCGAACCAACTATTTTCAACGGACCCAACGCTCATATAAATGATATGAAATTTGAATTTAAAAATAATTAAAAGTTTTAGCCGCTGTGTATAATAGGGTCAAATTACTTCTATCCTATTTTTACCCTATTATTAATTACTTTTACACAGAACAACATAGATTGATGTCTTTATAACTGATGGATAGAAAAACAGAAACACTGATAGATTACTTCTTACAGTAACACGATATCATCATAACTAACTATAGAAAATATAAAAATAAAATGTAAAATAAGATATAAATTAGAACATTATCCTCAGGAATGCACCATGACATGATATTGAAAGCTTAAGAGTTTTGGCAAAGTCTTAGACAAACTTTTTGGGTTGCCATGTTGTGGCCAGTGTTTATCCTTTGTGTTTTTTTTTCTGTTTATCCCTTTTATTAATCAGGAAGACCATCCCAAGATTTGGCCTCTGATGTTCTTTAATTTCAAACATGTGGACTAAAACAGATTTATTGCCAAAGTACTGAAATGTCCAACTGTAGAAATGGTTTGTGACATGAGCATTTATCAGAGAATGATATAATCTTTATATTTTATCAGCCAGTGATATTATATTTATCACAATCTCCTTACATCTAAAGAACATGTTTAAACTGGTTATGAACTATAAAGTTACACCTCTCCTCCGTGACGAGCTGCACAGGTACTGACAGATAGTTCTCTGATATCATTAAGAGAGTGGCGCTGAATGGACTTTTGCTGAATCATGGAAAAGTTAAACTTTAAATTCAACAGCACTCTGTTGAAAATGTTTTTAAAAGTGTGTAATACACTTCAAAGTATCAACATACAAGTTGCAATTTAGTGCCACATTTTAGTTGCACTCCTTCGCAGCACAGTTTAGTATATTGGCAACTATTTTGATGTTATAATATCATGTTTGTTTCACTTATTTTATTCAAGTGATGTTAGCAGTGTTTTGGCAACAGACATGACACACTGGAGCTTGAAAGCTGTTTAAACTAATGTATTGCGTAACTTCATTTATTCTGTACAGTTCTTCTATGCATCGACTCCATTTCATTCTTGTACAAAGTACCTGAAAGGGATACTTGGGTAAAAGTATCTTACCAGAAAATTACTTTGGTAGAAGTTGATTGTGTTGTTTGTAATATTGTTTGAGTAAAAATCTTAAGGTATATGACATTTATTGTACTCAAGTATCAAAAGTTATTCTCTGATATAAAATGTACTTAAGTTTTAGAGGTAAAAGTATTTAAAAAAAAATGAAGAATTAGAATTGAGCAATGGTGGCTGAAAGGTTGTGGGTTAAATTCCCAGCTTTGCTAGTGTATATGTGTCCTTGGGCAAAATACTTGACCTCACATTGCTCCTGATGTTTGTGCCGGCAGTGAGTGTAAATGCACTGTATGAATGTGAGAGTGAATGGGCGAATGAATGGCAAAACTGTAGTGTAGAGCAGCTTTGAGTGGTCATTGACTAAAAAGGTGCTTACAGACGATTTACCAACTTTATTTGGTAGTAACAAAGTTATTTAAGGTAAATGTATTCAAGTAAATGGACATAATTTATTTAGGAACTGTGCGCATTGGAGTAAAAGTCAACGTTGAATTGTATTACATTACAGAATTATATTACAACACGGCTCCTTTTATTGTAATAAAAAAGATAAGTGACTTCTTTAATTGAACTTTTCATGTTAAACCCAGATCTGCCTTCAGCAACAATGTCCGTGTGGCCTATGACCTCCTGAACCTCACAGGGCCTTGCAAACATCCAGGTGAGGCTCCTGAGGGCCAGGAAGGCTCCGGCACTGAGAGACCCACAGGAGGTGAAGGAGGAGGGGTGAGAGGAAGCCTCTACACACAGACTCTGCAGTGTCTTTGCAGTGAAGGGGGAGTCCCTGCCTCCACCTCGGCTCCGCTCCTCCGGCGGCTCCACTGCCATGACCATGAGGCCGTCCCTTACGATGTCTTCCGCCACGGCGTGCTCACGTGTGCCGTTTTCTCAGACTACATTCGGCAGGCTCAGAGGCTTTACGCTGAGGTCTGCTGCCCAGACGAAGGGCCTGCCTCGCGGGCGCTGTGCCTGGCCGTGCTGGGGACCCTGATGGAAGCACTGGAGACCTCCCAGGGCTGTGATGCCAACTGCTGCGTTAATGCTAACACCAAAGCAAATGCATGTCTGGAGGCTAATGTAAAGGCCATCCGCTACCTGAAGGCCAGTGCCAAGATCTCTCCCCACAAGTTAGCTCTGGCTATGTCTGGAGCACAGACACGGGGTCCAGGTGGCAACATGGATGCCAAAGAGTTTGAGAATGCAGCAGCAGAGTTGTTCATCACTCGAGTCAAAGTTGTGTCCTAGGTGTCTTATCTGTTTTCTGTTAAATTATGAATGTATTGCAATCACAGAGTAAATAATGGTTCAACTACTGTCTAAACTCTCAGCTTGTGCTGCAGATGAACACACAGGAGCTACTGATGTTACCTCCTCTCCTGATTAACACCGAACCAGTGGTTCTCAAACTTTTCATACCAAGTACCACCTGAGAAAATATCGAGCTCTCGTAGTAACACCATTATCGCCAATGTTTAAATTCAGTGGTGTAATTTGGCCCGAGCAAAGACTAGTGGACTTTTCACAGGAGGCAGATTTATTCTCAATAAGATCATTGGCTCTGTCATCATCCTCCTCTTCCACACATATACTTCAGTCACAGGTATAGCAACATTATATTAAGATGGAACAAGAGATAAGGTGACTCTAATGAATATTTAATTTATCATAATTTTTTTGTTGTTTGTATCCTCTCAAAATTCTTCAGCTCCATACCCTGCTCCATACAGTAAAACAGTATTTCTGATACTGGTGGTACCCGAACCACAGTTTGAGAACCATTGAACTAAACCCAATAACTCCATTCATAACACTTATGATAAATCATTCTCTTCAAACTCTTTTCTTGAACTTATTTATGTCACTGGCAGCTTCTTTATCTAAAGAGACAGCTGCTCTGATGTGTGAAGGACATTGAGTTCCTTGGACTAAATACACCCATTCACATTCACATTGCCCCCCCATTCTTGTTTTTTTGTTTATTTTTTTTTTCATCTCAAAAAGTAGACATTGTACTGAGCTGCATCTGCTCCAGTCCAGTAGATCATCACCATAATAAATATTTTTTCCTATAAACGTGTTTTTGTGTTTTGTTGAGTCTGTCAGAGAGATGTTGATTGTGTTTTGAGGCTGTAGGCTGACTTGTATTCCACCATATGTAAGCATTTCTCATATTTAGCTACAGAAAGCGGAGCCATTTTCAGATTCTGTCTTTGATGACATAACTGTAATAAGAAACACTCAGAGGAAGAAACACAGAATAGTTAAGAGGCGTTCTAAATCATAGAGCACAGAGTAAATCCAGTCAACAAACTTTGTATAATTTATTGCTCTGAGTGCCTACATGTCAACACTTGTTTCATTCTTGTACATTTTCTTCTGTCTTTTTAAATGGATGCTTCCATTCCATGGTTCTGTAAAAATATAAAGCTTTAAATGCAGTAATGGTTGGAAACAAAACACTTTTGTTTCTTCTCTGCCACATTTTAGAGCTTAATATTGTAAATGTTATTTTACTTAAAAATTTTGTCAGATAAAAGCATGTGTTACACTGTAAACCAAGATTTTGTCACGCACAAATTGATTATCCTCATAAAATATGACGTTTCACCATCTAAATTAAAAGAAAATTAAAACTGCTTTTATTATGCAAACAAACATGTTCACTGAAATTGATATGATTTTGGAATGTTAGTATTTTATCACTAAAGATGGAGAGATATTTCCTGAGCCACATTAGTGTATTTATAGAGTGGGACTCAAAAAGTAAACGGGTATTCACTATTCACAGTTTACTTGTATCCACTCGGATCGTTTCCCACGTTTTGGATCGCTTTACGTCACATTATTTTGTATATACCCGCTAGATGGAAGCACCGCTCTTATGACCAAGGCACAAAACGGAAATCCCCAGATTTAACCGGATGTAGCCTTTGTAAAATGTAGGCAAGTTTGTAATCGCCCGAGCGGCTCTATTAACAATATTTTACCATATAATGTTTAGCCTTTATGATTATTGTTGACTTATTCACGTCACGTAACATCCTGGCTTTGCATGTCAAACATGGTAGAAGAGGAGCTGCGGTCTTTTATGTTCCTGATGACTTATATGCTGCTGAAGCGCAGGAGAGACGTAAACGACGCGAACGTCCAGAGGCGCAGTGAGATTCAAAGACGCGTCAGACACCGACAGTATTTCCTCCAGAGACAGAGGAGGATGCTCATGGTCAGTCCAGACTCCCTTCTCTCTCTCTCTGACTCGTCTATGCCTTCCAAGTAACCTGGTTATCAGCTCTAAATGTTTTTATTTATTACGCTGCTTAGCCATTTTTGTTTATTACTGTTTATCACGACAATGCTTGTCTGTTCTGTATTTCTTGACGTTTTGTTATTTTATCCGTACAGTTTAGGTAAAGGGTCAAATAGGTTCCAGACGGATATTGTGACTGCCATTTGATGTGCAAAAGGAAATTTTATTTTAAAGAAAAACTTCACTTTAAAAAAAAGAAAAGAAATAAAAACTTCACTTCAAAACAGCATTGCCAGATAACCAAATAAGAAAGCACTCAGTTTTCTATCAGTACACTCCCTTATCTAGCCAAGTTAAAATGTATTTTTAAAACTTTTCTGAATGCAGATCCAAATCAGTTATGAGCTGAGTTATGCTGCTCCCAACAGACAGACAAACACAACCAAAGAGAATACATTTTTTGATAATAAGTTTCTCCGAAACTGATTAATGATTTGGACTTTAAAATGCCAGAATATGTGACCTTTTGAGATTTTATTTTTGTTTTGATTGTACATTATAAATCAGAAAACACATTTATTGATTAGTGAATTAATTAGCAATAAAAGAAATCCAGCAAAATTGCAGATATACAATAAATATAAGTTTCTACATTTTTTATGAATTTTAAATGAATTAAAAAAAGATCTGTTACTAGTTGTTTTTTAGTAAATTCCTTCTGTTTTCAAACCATCTGTAAAAGTTTCACTGTCAAGAGAAAGGGCATGATAATGTCAACACCATGTGTCAACAGAGCACACTCAAGTGGACAAGGTAGTTATATTTAACTATGCTCATCAGGTGTGTAAAAAAATTTAATTAAATTTAATTAATTTTGTTTTTCCCCTCAGATGATGATAGCAGGAAGTATGCCCTCTAATGCTCGTATCCGCACACGTCCCTGGGTCTCCACTCCACGAACTGACTGGTGGGAACGGGTGGTAATGACAGAATTCCAACCCTCTGATTGGCTAGATAAGTTCCGCATGAGCCAGGAGACGTTCTTCTACCTCTGTGACAAACTGAGACCTCGTCTGGCTCGCCAGGACACCTGCTTCCGGCTGGCACTGCCGGTGGAGAAGCGCGTCGCTGTGGCTTTGTGGCGTCTGGCATCAAACATTGAGTACCGCACCATCAGCACTCTGTTTGGTGTGGGAAAATCTACCGTGTGTCGGTGTGTTAGAGACATGTGTCATGCCATCGTAGCACTCCTCAGCTCAATCTACCTGCGACCCCCCAATGAACAGGAGCTGGAGGATTCAGCCCAGCTCTTTTTGTCTCGCTTTGGTTTCCCTCACTGTGTTGCTGCCATAGCAACACTCCACACTGCTATCATCTCTCCATCTAACAATGCATCTGACTATGCTAATCCTGCCGGTTGGCTTTCAGTGCTGTCTCAGGTAGAAAAGGCAGAGCTGCTGCAAATATATGCCTGCCATTTGTCCCACTTCTAATTTTGTCTTATCGGCTCTTAGTGTCTCTGTGTTGTTTCAGGTGGCTGTCAGTGGCCGGGGGCAATTCTGGGATGTATGTGCCAGTTTCCCAGGTGGGACAGATCCAGCTGACATCTTGCAGAACTCATCACTGTGGGCTACAGCTGCAGAGGGTGGACTATCACCTTCTTCATTACCCATTTTCATGGGAAAACCACTCAGGTAAAGTTCAAGCCAGTAGCGTGACATCACCTAACAGTGGTTCCCAACCTTTTACTCTAAGGACCCATGTTTTTATGACTGTATACATTCAATTGATATGACTGTACTTCAAAGGTTCTCAGCCTCACCTGAGCCAAACCCACAAGGAGCTTGTTTGAGGTTGAACATCACTGGGCCAAGGGCATTAATGCTAAAGGAGACTATGTTGAACCTATAACAGTTATCACAGTCTTTCTACCATCCATTAACTTCAAAATATTTACTTCATGTTTCTTCTCACTGTTGTCTACTTCATAACGGCTTCTTTTAATGGATCAAAGCCCATTAAATATACAGTGTATATATACACTGGAAACTCTTTATCCAAATCAATTTGTATTTTTCTGGTCATTAACTGAGTGAACATTGTATGTCACCTTCAGGTACGTGCTGCTAGGGGAGACCTGCTACCCACTGCAAAGCTGGCTGATGAAGGCTTATCCTGAAGAAAAAGGCAGAGGAGCAAGCCATGTGACACTGACGGAGTCTGAGCAGCTCTTTAACCAGCGACTCACCAGAGCACTCCAAGTGTCTGAGGAGGCGCTGCTGAGGCTGAGGGCACGCTGGCAGTGCCTAAGCAAGAGGAATGACTGTGGACTGGACGTGGTTCCCACCATGATCCTTGCTTGCTGCATTCTGCACAACATTTGCGAGTCCCACGGGGACGCCTTCAAGGTAGAGTGGCAGGTGGAGGTGTCTGAGTCAGAGAGCCCTCAGCCCAGCCACAAGCAACTCCTCTCAACCAGTTTGGACCAAAGTCATGCCGAAGAGGTGCGAAACCTCTTCTGTGATTATTTTGAACTACAAAATAATTAATCAAAAAAATTAAAACTGCTGAAACCTTTTGTTAACCTCTGAATTAGTGTTGCTGTGCTGTAGAAATGTTACTGTGAGTCTTTGACTTTTTCTACTTACCAGTATTAAGTGTCCTGACAATTTAATGTCCTAATGCATAAAAGGCTGAACACCCCTTTTGATTTAGGCAGTATTTTTGGTTCCACCATCTGTCCAAATTTTTTTCCCAACTGTGTCTTTTGTCTCTATGGACAATTAGGCTTTTGATGGCCACGAACAGTATATTCTGCGAGTTAAGTGCATCATTGTAAATAAATTGTTTTTCTAACATTAAAGTGTTGTATATTATACTCGGGCACATAATGCCAAATACAGCCCAAGTTGCTAGGGTTTTAAGATATTTAACACTTGGCTACTAAATGTTTGTCGGACAGATCTCATGCTCAGAAGATCTTACACTTAGATCAGAACAGAGTGAGGTTAGATTGAGATGAAGTTGCCTGTCAGTATTGGGATTACAGAGATCATGTAGGAGAAGCTGATAATAGGATTAAACATTAGTAGGACTTATCAGCCATCAGAATCATCAGGCAAAGACATCTTAAAAATGAACAGGAATTTATTTGTGCCATATAGACTGGCCAATAGAAAGAAAAAGATAATATTGTTATTATTACATGGAGATCTGTGACATGTACCCATACTGTACCCAAATACCAAATATAATATTCTTAGCTGTTACAGGCAGTTGTACAATAAGGCCACAAGGTGTCACTGCCATTAGATCACATAACCACCACAGCCCCCTATTCATTTTCCTGGTCAGCTTGAAGAAGTACCTGTAAAATGTCCTGTCTTGACATGTTGCACATAAAACTGTAAATTTGCGAGACAATAAATGAAGTAGGTGTGTGACATGGATGGGACAATATACACCAATGTTGCACATTGTGATAAAAAACAGGCATATTAAGTTGATTTTAGTCTCACAAATATGTTAAGTGGTACTTGCTGTCTTAATAGCAAGCGTTATTAGCACAGTTGAAACTTTAAAGTAGAAGCTCATTTCTGAGGAACAAGTTTAGGATATTGTAATTAGGAATTGTAATTAGATTAAGGTCATATTGTTGAACAACTGATTATGGTTGAGATATGAGACATAACACTGTGAAGAAAATGAAATCAATTCAAGTCCTTCAAAAGATAGCTGCAGGAACCTGTGCGTGTATATTCCAGGTATTAGTCATGTTGTGAGGACCCACATCCGTTTACACAGCTGCACAGTCTCCATAATGTAAATTTTTACATTTTCAGGCAGAAGTCTCAGACTTGTGCCCATGGCCCACCCCAATCGATTTCATGTAGTTCGTCAATATCAAGTTATAATTAGTTATTTGTGGATGTTTTTGTGATGTGATTAATTTTTCCATCATAAATACGTTCATATTTATCATTTCATATCAAGACAAACAGTTTTATTTTAAAATGACGTGAAATGTCATGGGCTGCAGGGTTGGCGTAGTGGTTAGCACTCTTGCCTTTGCAGAAAGAAAACCTTTTAGTGACCTGGTCGGAACAAGGGCCTTTCTACATGGAGTTTGCATGTTCTTCTCATATGTGTGTGGGTTTCCTCTGGGTTCTCCAGCTTTCTCCCACAGTCCAAACAAGCAGATTTGGAGATTAGACTAAATTGACTATAGGTGAGAGTGGATGATTGTTTGTCTTTATGTGGCCCTGTGATGGACCAGTGTATCCCATCCTTACCTCTCCATCAGCTGGGATTGACTGAGTAAAATATCAATAATATAAATATTATTTTGATGTCTTTTTTCAAAACGTTAGACTTTTTCCACTTGAATGACCCCCCTACTGACCAAACTAAAAACTCAGTGGCCTCCCAAGTCATTTGAGTTTAAGACCCCTGTTTTGAAGTGAAGACACGTTGTATGGTCAGGATGCAGTCAAGGTTAGGCCAGTAGTGGATATGGTTAAGGTTAGAGTCAGTCTACAGGAAATGAATGCAAGTCAATGTAATGTCCTCTTAAGTCATGGAAACCAGACTGTGTGTGTTCGTGCGCGTCCACGTTGTTCCGATCTTCCAGCTGCTTGCAGTGAACACCTCTCCAGCTTGGAAAAAGGCACCCGGTGCAGGACAAATACATCCTCCCTTATTCTGTCTGGTTGTGGCGGCGCCAGCCTTATAGATATTTGTCCTGTCAAAATGATTCGGGGTGTGATGGAGTGCCGCCCTGTCATCGGTAGCTAGGCGGACAAATTCCTTCAACCAAGCCTGTCGCTGAGTCAATCACTGCGGGTTAGCACTTTAGCTTTAGCCGAGGCGTTGCTTGCTTGAGTGAGCGAGCTAACTGGATAGCTAGCAGCGCCGCTTCTGTAGCTATCGTTAGCTTGTGTACAGGGACGCATCGCTGCGGTGCCGACAGCGCAGTAACGGTTAACGCTAACGTTAGCTCCAAAGCGAGGACTTCTACTTTTCATTTCTACCGTAAACTAGCTCGCTGGCGTTGGGGAAGCAGGTTTGGATGTCGCGACACCGCAACTTTCAACCACTTTTGGCGGATGGTGATGACAGAATTTGGAAGGCAGTGACAGGGGGGAAGACAGGATTGAAACTCAAAAGTACCGTTAATGAGATAATCCAGGTGTTCTTGTTATTTAGTTGCTAATCTGTGCTATCTGCAGGCATTTGTAGGAATATTGGTTGCAATAAGAGCGGAGCGTCTTCGGGGAGGCCCCACCGTCTCCTGGCTCCTCTCGCCTGCCCAACAACTCTTGTGATTTGCCAAGAACAGAACCGGGAGATAGTCACGGTCGTTCTAGGCTTGGGGCAACTTGACAGCGAGGCCCCTAGCATTTAGTCTCCCCTCCCCCCCACGCCCCGGTCCCGTCCATCCACCCGTCCTGCCCAACAGACCGCCTCTTCCTCCTCGCCTGAGACAGAAGCGAGGACCGAGGATTTGGGGATTGATCTAAGACCGTGAGCAAGTGGTTGGTCGGGTCCCGTCAAAACCGGGCTGCCAAAACCAGAGGGGATGACTCTGGAGTCCATGATGGCTTGCTGCCTGAGCGAAGAGGCGAAGGAGTCGAAACGAATCAATGCAGAAATTGACAAACAACTCCGCCGAGACAAGCGAGACTCCAGGAGAGAGTTAAAATTACTTCTTCTCGGTACGTGGCATGCTAACCCCCATGTGTCCCTCTTTTATTGTCTCTATGTTGTGTCGTTATACGTAAAACTAACCTCCCTGGGCCTTCTTGACAATGTTAGCAAGTATGCTGCTAGTATAGGTTGCTAGCTGAAAGCCTGGTAACGTTATAAGAATTCTGAAATGCGTGGCTTGTAGCAACTTGAGTTTAAATTAATTAGCTGGCGTGTTCCTCTGCTTATGAGCAAGAATAGTTTTGTTAACAGATGCTATCTCTTAATCTGTGTGTGTGGGTGTACGTACGTACGCGTGTGTGTTTGTACTCGTTTTTGATACCTCTTAAGGACCCATTCTGGTGTAAACACTGACCTTGTCAGCTCGATTAGACCTCATAGACCTCATGGAGACCAAAGCCTGGTCCTAATGAGGTAGCGGGTCCCAATTCCTGTGGCTGTGGTTAAAATTTGCATTAAGATTTCAACTGTGACTAGTTGAGGTTAGGTTGAACATTAAGGGGTTATGGTTAACAGTAGGGTTAAGGCTTTGGTAGGTGCTTCAGGTGAGGGTAAGGGTTAAGATTTGTGGGATGTGAATGTGACCCTTTTAGGGCTGTAGTAGGGCTGAAACAATTACTCCATTACTAAATTAATTGTCAACTATCTTCATAATCGATTTTTGTTTCTTAAACAGTTAAAACCAATTTTCTGTTTTATCAGCTTCTTAAATGTGGATTCTGTGCTCCAAATAACAAATAAATCATTAAAAGTGAATAATGTTGGTTTGTGGACAAAACAAGACATTTGAGAACTTCATGATTTCCAGGTTTGAGAAATGGTGATCAACATTTTAGGACATTTTATGGGTCATAAACGATTACTTGATTAATAGAGAAAATATCGACAGATTAATCAATTATGAAAATAATTGTTAGTTGCAGCTCTAATATATAGTATTGCAAACATTACATTTCTAAATATGAAATTTAAAATAAAAATAATATACAAAAGAGAATAATTTTATGGGCTGGATTCAGATGGGGAAAACAAATATGCAGTTTCAATGCAAAAGGGAAGAGTAGCTTCACAAAACCTATGTTTGTGTGCAGACAAAACCTCATTTGGCATTGAAATGACTAAGTAGTCACTGTTTATATGCTGCTACATGCTGGTCAGTGGGCCAGTAGCCTGCCAGCTTTAATACTACCATTGTGGTTTATTAGCTGCTGGTGGTTAGCAGGCAAGGGTTGTCACTTGGTAGCAGAAAAAGCAGTAGCATTGGTCTGGTTTATGCTGTTGCTCACATGGTTGCAACAATTGTACAATTTGAGTCGCCCTGTCTAGACCTTGCTTACTGGTCATTCATTGTATTTATGCCTCTTATTATTAGTGTGCAACCAGTGTCACAAATTTATCCTTCTGGTGGACAAGGATACTGAGGGATTTGCCCCCTCATCTTGGAATATAGCTGAGTAGGTTATCTATTTTTATAGCTGGTGTGTGGGCAGGTGGGAGCTGCTGTTGAACAAGTTGCTCTGTACTGCATTGATTCATAGTGCTCTGGACACAAAAGAGGAACATTTTGTTGTACTTTCACACAGATGCACTTGCACTGTTTTTAAGGCAATGCATTTTGGGTATATGCAGATTCAAATAGGTGAATAACTTGAACAGCCAGCCACCTCAACAGATTTCAAGTGGAACTGCTCCTTGGGAAATAAAAGGGAAATAAAAAATCAGGTGTCCATTTCTGGACAATTAAAAATATCTAGGTTGCATCCTTGGTTTCCAAAAGTTTGCTCTCATTTCTCACCCATCAAAAGCAGCCCTGGTTATTTGACATGTGTGTCTCCTTTCATTTCCCTGCTGGATACCTTTACTTTGAGAAGTAGGCCACTTTAGAACCATACCATTGCTGGGACATGTTTTAATCCATGTTTTACAATGCTATTATACTCTCTTCCACCTGGTGGCCAAGGTGAACACTTTGTCATGTGCTGGTTTCGAAACATGCTGCAGTTATATTTCTCTTGACAGCTGATCATTATTGGGTTGGCTTGACCGAGATTTCAAGATATTTGGAATTCAGGCAATTGCTTCCTCTCTATAAGCACTGGCTATTGTGTTTTGAGTTCTCTTGTTTTTTCCAGAATACATTAAAATAAACGATCAATCAAGTGTCAGCTTGAAAGGCTAAAATCAAGAGCTGCAATCGGTCATGCTGTAAGTGGCCTATCCTGTGGTGTGAGCTAAGTCTGTCACTGGATGCCTGAATAAGGATGTGTAAGGCAGGATTAGTCCAGGTCTTAATAGGCTTGGTTAAACACATCCGCTGTCAGACTTTGAGATGTCACTGACTCCTATTATCCAGAGACACTGTTCTCAGGCTTCTCAGGCTGTTCTCTCCTTTTTTCAATGAAGGATCCTATTACTTGTTGTTTCTTTGCATTTAACCACCATGCCCGATCAAGTATGCTTTCCAGAAGAGAGAAAGTAATACTTTGGTCATTTGGCCAGTGCGTATCGAGTGCTGTCCATTTACAAATCCTTTCACAATATTGGGGGACTTATTCTGTCATTGATGCACACTAAACTGCAAATGTAGGGAGGACATCTGCAGAGTAGTGTGCATGTACCAGAGATGCATTGTGTATTTCAGCTGGGCTTTGCTGCAAGCCACCTAATAGCTTCTTCTGGCCAAGTAGGCATGTTTTTAGTTGTGTAACTGCAGACCTGCTGTAGCTTTACTACTGAAATATTTTAGTGGAGAGGCATGCCGTCCCACAAATTCTTTTTAAGGAATAATCCAACTCACATCTGATGTTATGTGTCTGGATTTTTTTATAGAATGACTGATGTGGGGAAGACAAACCTCCAGTGTAAGGAGTTGCAACTTTTTTTTCTTACCATTTTAAATTGAATATTTTTTGGGGTTTGGACAAAAACAACACAAGACACTTCACATACAATCAATTCATTTTCTTAAAGCCCAAACAGCTTCTGTGGTCTGCCTTGAAAGTCCAAAATGAAAACATGGCCAATTTACAGTGTTGTAAAACAGCAGAGAACAGTAAGCCCTCGCTTTGTGAAGCCAGAACCAGAGAATGTTTGCTCCTTTTTTGTTATTCTTGTTTTTTAGTATCCAAAAAAGTTGCCAATAGTTAACTTATCTTTACAGCATTGGATTTATATAATAGCTATAAGACGTTTTGCTTGTAACATTCCCCAAACAAAGTTTTTCTGTCACTAGTGTGGGTCTACCCTCCCTTTGTGTCTCTTCGTCTTCCTGTCAGCTTACTGTACAGCCAGGGTGTAATGTCATGACAGCCCTGTCTCAACTAAACAGTTAAGAGGTTATGCCAGACAAAGGAATGAGGAGTCCTGACTAAGAATACCATGAGAGTGGATGTTAGGGTTCGTTTTGTAGGTAAGGGCTATTACACCTACAAACTTAGCCAGTTGGTCAGAAAATAACAGCTTTGCCAGGGCTGTAACACTGCCCACAGTCTGACTGCCTGTCACCAAGGGCCATATCAGGCCATACCAGCAGCTTCCTGCTTTGCAGACCAGTGGTTTGCCTGTACTTGGTCAAAATATAGTGGACCAGGAGATGTGGCCTTTGTTGCATACGGTAAAAAGACTTAGAGTAAGTAAGTGGTCTGGAAAATGAGATGGAAGGGCAATATTTCAAGATTTCTCAAAGTGCTACTCAAGATACACTGGAAACTGACAGTGAAGTCTCTAAGTGTTAATTATTTTGTGGCAGTGGCTACAAATTAATGTATGGGAATAGCTTAGTGTAGATTACTCACTCACTCACTCACTCATTTTCTACCACTTTATCCTCCACATTAGGGTTGCGAGGGGGGGCACATTCACTCTCACATTCACACCTACGGGCAATTTAGAGTGTTTAGTTGGTCAATTTAGCTCAATCCCCAAATCTGCATGTTTTCGGACTGTGGGAGGAAACAGGAGAACCTGGTCAAAACCCACGTGCACACGGGAAGAACATGACAACTCATTGCAGAAAGGCCCTTGTTCCAACCGGGTCGTAAACCTGGGACTTGTTGCTGCAAAGGCAAGCGTGCTAACTACCACACCATATATGTGGCCCCTAGTGTAGATCAGTGTAAAAAAAAAAAACTCTGTAAGTGCAGTGGGTGGTCCAATACAACCTTGGTGGCATGTAGAGTATTTATCCATGCCCATCTAGTCCACATCTCCACTTTTTTCCAGTTAATGCTCAGACAGGCATTCTGCCTCATCCACCCTTGTTTGCATTCATTCATCCTCCATTGGTGCGGTATATCATGTTGCTCACTAGTGCACACTTGAACGTACACACACACATTTTTAAATGGGGTCATGGCTGGTTCTCTGGAGGTATGGGGTGAATGAGGCTACATGGTGACTGTCCCACATACTGTTGCTACCCTTGAGTCCCCAGACAGGACGAGGACGTTTGCCTTTTCTGCTCACTGCCTGTATCCTCGGCCATCTCTGCTGACAGAGTAGCATGTTCATTCCTGTTCACTCCCACCAGCTGCTGTGTACAGTAAAGCCCACACTTCACTCTGACCACACCATCTCAGCTACTGCCACATCTTTCACTTTTGGCTTTATATTTTATTTGGAGTTGAAGATGACATGGTTCTGAATTGTAGTGTGACTGTGAAAACCTAATGTTGAGTGTCATTATTTTCTTCCCATGTGTGCATGAAGAGTAAAGAATTACCTGTTCTGTGAACCCCTAATGTAAGTGCTGTGGCCTCTGAAATAAAATCACCATCTAGGATTTGGTTGTTCACTTAGGATTCATACACATGCGAACAAGTTTAGTTCAAGTTCAAAATCTCAAACCACCACGTTTGCTTTTTCTTGTATAAAACCAATACACATAACCCCACCCCCCATCCCCCTCCCTAACCCTTAACCCCACTAGGTTTATGTGCATTTTCCATGTCCTCCTCTCCATATTGTATATCTGTGGCAGTGTTACAGCGTCACATATAGACCTGGCACATATACCACAGTGTTAAGAGTTGTTTTGGGTGTTTCATGTGTATGAAGGTATTTCTTGAAACAATGCTGTGTTTACATTTTGTAAGAATGAATAAGATTGCATAGGGAAAATTATTTTTTCATGTTGATCAAGCCTTAGAAACCAATGTGCACATTTGTATTGCAGACTAAACTATTGCTGCTAATCTTTTATGAGGGTTCTTTGATATTTATTTTTTCCTCACCCACACCCACTCAACCACAGCAGCACTCGGCTCATACTCACTAGTGAACAGACAAAGCTGGTCAAATGAATGTGTGTGAATTATGTGCAGCACATGCCGTAGCATGTATGTTCAATTTACAGCTCTGTAACCCACGCACAGGCAGCACTCAGCAGATGCATAAGCATCAGCACAAAAGTAGCAGCGTTGTGCCCATAACCCAAAAACAAAAGCAATACCTGTTGAAAAGCTGCAATAAAAATTAGAGAGAGGTATCCTCCTTACTTTTTTCTTGATGACTGTGTATGTTTGCAGTCTGAATGGCAGGTCATTTCAGGAAAAAGGGGAAGAAATGGGCCATCACAGTGGAGGTAATATCCATGCCTTGAGGTTGACCACAGGATCTCTGTTGACCACAGTTGGTTAGGCAGCTGGTGAGTTTGTTGTATAGCTCCAGGCTGTCTTGGCTCGATCCCTTTTCATGTCTAAAAAAGGCCAGTTTGCAAAAGGAATTTAGTGAAAGATTGAGACCCATGCTTTACTGCATTTAGCCTTGTGACTGATTCATGTACTATCTTTCCTGGTCAAGCCAAAAACCTATATGATGCAAATTTCTAGGTTCTGATAATATGTCAACTTCTGCTACATCTGTTCACATTTTCTCATCTCTGCTGAGATTGGATTGTCATGGCCTGACATGGATGTTTGCATGCAGGTTTACCATGATGCTTATAATCCCCTTGTCCTGTTCATAGAAAGCTTTGACTGGCATTGCAGGAGAAGCCAGTTTTAGCGATGATGATTCTGCTTGATGGGGCCTTTAGTGGCCTGGCTTGCCATGACTGGATATGAAGCATGACAGAGAACTTGTAGGATATAAGCAGACTGTGTTAACAAAGCAGGCGCCATACACAAACACAGACACACATACACACACCCTTAAAAAATGTTAACTTAATGGGTCATTTAAAGGTGTGTCAGAAGGGCAACATGTCATCCTTACTAAGATACAGGAACAAGTACACACACATGCAGGCAAGGCAAGATAACAGTGATGGTGTGACAACATCAATCAGAACTGCTGCGCTTATGATGTTATGTGTCATGAGCTGACATCAGTTGCAATACATAAAAGCCTAAGAAAACTAACCTGGCAAGTGTTTTGGTGACTTTACTTGACAGATAACTGTTATTTTGTACATGTTTATTTTACACGGGCTCTTTTTAACTTGGCTTGTCAGAGCAAGTATAATTTTAATGCTCATTGTCATGCAGTTACTTGTGATTGAGGCATGGAGATTAGCCCTGATCCAAGAAACACATCAGCTTCACAAAGAACTAGCGTTTAAGTGAGGTCTGTTGAGCGTACCTTGCACTCTTACATTAGGGCATAACGGGAGCTTTCTCCTCTGTTTCTCTCTCACACCGGTAGCTACCTAGAGCGAAAAGCTTTATCAAACCTAAGTAGTGTACGAGCTATTAAAAGATGGCCTCCTTTTTCTAGGTCATTACTAAAAAAGAATGGATGGAGCGTAGTTATGAATATCCAAAATTCTTGACATAGTGGGATGAGAATGGAGGGGCATAAATCTAGCCAAAGGGAAGTAAGGAGGAGAATGTGATGAAGGGGAGGAGGGGATGGGTGCGTATTTGTTGAGGAGAGCTGGTGAGGGCATGGAAATGTTTGTGGCTGACACTGGTACAATCTGCGGAGGAAAAGGGAAGACAGAGGCTCACAGTGTGTTGTCTGGTGAAAAAGGGGCACGACAGTTAAGAGAACATAGTGGAGGGAGATCTTGTGACAGGGGTCACGAGAAATAAATCAGACATAAAGTTGATCCTCTTGCTCCTTTGCTGAAGCAGTCTGCAGTCACTAGCAGGACAATAACCACCACAACTCAGTGGGATAACACTATCTGTCTGTATCTGTTTGTCTGCACGTGACTCCTTTTTTTTTTTTTGGCCAGTCAAACTGATTTTTTATGACTACCTTAAGGCACCAGAATCACTACAACACATTTATACACCCACTAGATGCATTATTATACAGATGTTTCACTCTGATTGTATCATTGTCTTAACATGTTCCCTTCTCCAAAAGTGAACTTTTTGTGAGAAGGGGGATGAATAAGGCTCTTTTTCCCCTTATGGACACAGTGCTGAAACACAAAAATTTTAATTCTGGGATTAAGGTATTTCTTCCAGCACCAGCAGGGAAGGTGTGAGCACTGCCAACGGTTTTGTCTGTGCCTGGTGTGAGAAACCCCCTGGTATTGACCTCATATCCCCCTCAAAGTCTCTGTGGAACCAAGGCCCATCTTCTTTGTGGTACACCAAAAGATGAAGAGCACAGTGTAAGCCTGAGGGGCTTATATTTATATTTACTGTCTGCTACGTGAGAGAGTAGAGAGAAGTGGTGGGTGGGAGGGGTTTTTAAAAAAAAAGAGAGAGAGGAGAAGGAGGGAGGGGAAAAAAAACTCGGGAACTAAAGGAGAGGGAGACAGATGATGGCGTTGCTATGGTAACAGAAATATGGCTGCTCTTCAAAAACCTTGAATGTAGGTGGTGGTGAGATGAGTGTATGTGTGTTTTTCTTTCTTCCTCATCGTTCCCTTTCAATTTTGCAGATATATCATGGATGTGTTGGATCCCTTTTGATTTCACTGACACTGAGTGTTGAGATGCCCTTTTTTCATTTTTCTTTTTTGGATGGCCTGGGGGGTGGCGTTTCTGGGCATGTAGAGGACTAGTGTGATATGTGGGTTAAGCCCAACAGACCTCCAAGCAAGTATGGGGAAAATATGGCAATCACCTGTCAATCTTTAGGAGTCTAAAAGTTTTACAAAATTTAGACATTCCTTTTCCCACCAAAAGAATAATTATTTTGAATATACATTATATTGCTTAAATTTCTTCAGCTCCCTTGCCTTATATGTAAACCTGGAAACCTGATGCAGCTTAACATTCCACAACATTCCACTGATTATATTGTACATCTTAGACTCTAGGGAGGAGGTTCTCTGAATTGTTGTTATTAGATTAGTTTGTGTCTTCCCACCCACTCGTCTCTGCTCTTCTTCTTTGAAATATTTTTGATTCTTTCAGTTTCCAAACTGTGTGATAACATTCTGACATTGCTCAAAGAAATTTTGACAAATCGGTCAAGTTTTGGAAAACCGTCTTGAATCCTAGCAGAGATATTTATTTGTCCTACGTATATGGACATCTGACATGAATCAAATTTTGAGTGAAGCATCACTTAATTGCTTGGGTTTCATGTCTAACAGCTGTTGCAGATTTACTGCTCATTGATTAACAGAAATGAATGAATACAAAGGAATCATATGAATATAGGGTCTTCAAACCAATAGCTGTTGGTCAAATTATTAAATTACCAGTATCAGCCCAGAATTTGGATGAAAATTGGTCCATCATTTGTACTTAGCAATAAATTCTTTCCTCTGTGAAAATTATGAATTAGTTTTAGAGAAGTTCACTGTACGTAACACAGATCTTTTCAAGTTTCTTGATAAGACTGTGTATATACACAGGACAAGGAAGGCACATATTTAAATAAAGATTGTAATTAACACAATGTCAAAAAGGCTAGATATGTGGCTGCATTTCTTTAAACAGCATATCACAAATAACACTTAATCTTTGAATAATCTAACTCTAACCATGGCAACTGGAAAGCTAGTCTGTCTGTCTCGATGCTCTTTCACCTTTGTACTCAGTTGACTTTCACTGTGTTTGGTCTAACTGGTTTTAATTAATTTAATACCCTGTAAATCTAAGCTTTTTATGTCCATATATGTTCTAATTTGTCCATTTAGGCTAAAAAGGCTACTGGGTGCATTGTAATTAATTGAATTTAGAGAACATGTGCAGATTTGTTTTACCCAGCAGGTACAGTTTAAGTGGACCAACATTTTCTTTGACTGATGACAGCCTAGTTATTGTCTCTGATTAACTCAGTGTGAAAACCTTAGTCATGTATTAAAACTGGCCATAAAAGATTAATTCAGAGTGGCCAGTGACTGTCCTTTTTTGTGCCCCTCTGCATTCTATGTTGTGTTCAGGTACGGGAGAAAGTGGCAAGAGCACCTTCATCAAGCAGATGAGGATCATCCATGGAGCAGGATATTCAGACGAAGATAAGAGAGGTTTCATCCGACTTGTTTACCAAAACATCTTCACCTCCATGCAGGCTATGATCCGAGCCACTGAGACCCTCAAGATCCCATATAAATATGAACAGAATAGGGTAAGGACTGACCCCCAGAAACCTTAAATAAAGTGTATTGTGTTGTGTGTTTGTCTGTCTACCCAGATGTAATTTTTGATTATATGTACACAGAGACATGTATTTAATACATTAAAATAGCTATAAATAAATGGTGTGGGCGTAGTACAGCAACAAAAGTATATTACTGTATGAAACAATTTGGCTCAGTTCCAGTCCACAGAGACCTACAGGTCTTTTTATTGTGAGCCTCTAATTGGGGACTGAGTTACACCTCGGATGCAAGATGAATGCACAAAAACCACTGGTGTGCTCCTGTCAGTTTCAGTGTTTATAGTATAAATTGACAACATATTCAGTAAAACAGATGGTGTGTCCAAAAAAAAACATGGTTGCTTATGACTGATGGCATCCACAAATTGCACAAATACATAAATACGAGTTGCACAAATACATTCTTTGTTATATTTATTTTGTGTGGTGTACATACACACATCAACATCACATCTGTTTGCAAGTTCTATGATCAACTTTACAGGTGAAACTTCAAGCATAAATTCCTCACAATTACTATCTGACATTTTCATATAAATAAATGTTAATTTTGTTGCTCTCTATAGCCCAAATGTCAGTCAACATTCTCGTCATCTGTTATTATTCTGGTCAGAAGGGGTGCCTTCAGGTTATCTAGCAGTAACATTACCTTTGGAATAAGTCATAAGTGGGCGCTGAGGATCAGGTCTTACATCTGTGCTTGCGCACAGCTTTTTTTCTACCTGTTCAGTCAGCTGATGCAACTTTGGGAATCTGCATTTTTATATGATTCGAGTCTTTTCTATTTGTCCACATGTGTCTTTCCAGTCTAATGCCATGCTTGTGAAGGACGTGGACATTGAGAAGATTGCTAATTTTGACCAGCCCTACGTTGTAGCTATCAAGAGCCTGTGGGCCGACCCGGGGATCCAGGAGGCCTACGACCGCCGCAGAGAGTACCAGCTGTCTGACTCTACGAAATAGTACGTCTGTTCAGGCGTGTGTCTGTGTGTGTGTGTTTTATGATGTATGTCTAGTGTTGTAGAATGGTATTTGTGTGACACAATCTGTGAGTGTGCTCGTGTCATTTCGTGTGTTTGTGTCTGTTGTTGGTTTGGACACATTTTTAGTAGGTTTGTGTATTTTAACTATTTATTCTCAACCTTTAGCTTTTGCAGATTTTTCCATTGTTGTATGTGTGAGTGCAGGATTTGAAGAAAGTGGTCAGAGCAATTAGATGTGTGTTAAGCTCATGGTGTTTGTATTTAACTACATATGTATAATTACCCTGTGGTAGCACATTAAACTTTTGTGAACCACAGACAGTCTTTACTGACAGAATTCAAAATTTACTGGCCTTTTTCCCACAAGTAAACAAACTCAGGAATTTACATTACCAACCATTCCACCATGATGGTGCCTTCAGTGACTGAATATGACAACTGCTAAATAAGTTATAAGTTTAATTTGTCATTTCGGTTTCTAACATACACTACCAGTCAAAAGTCTGGCCCTAACCTTAAACTAAGAACAATTCAAATGTCATCTCTTAATTTAACCACTTCATCAGAAATTAGGTTCTGCTTCATAAGGACCATTTTTGGTCTTCATGAGGACTACAAGCCCTGCCAGAAAATGTCCCTAAAGAGTTAACAAATACAAGTACATACACACATACAGAGGTTGGTCATCTCTTGCCTCCACTGAGAGTGCCACACCGTTCCTCTTGCTAAAACGATAAATGAGCCCTGCTAAAATTTCACACGATCATTCATAGAAACGGTCTTAGTTAACGTAAATAAATCTGTAAACATACAATGACTTCACACGTCCTGTAGCACTCAGACCTAGACTCAAAGCAAAGCTACAACCAGGAGAATAAGGAAATGCAACAATCATTCTTTTAATATATCTTTTTAATATACCGAAAATAGTCACATTAAGTGGTTTACTTTTTGTAATGAATCTAAGAAAATAAAAGAAAAGATGCCCTTCCATATAAACTGCATACTGACATCTGCAGGCATTCTCCAAAGTTTAAGAGAATACACACTCTGTTCTAATAATGTCTCCAGCAATGTTGAATTTGAGCACTCTCCAGTGGATTGTTTACTTTATTAAAAATACCAGTTTAATTTTTAGTAGGAGGTGTGTCTCAAGTGTCTTAATGTTCACAATAGGACGACAAAACCACATGTCACAGAAAATATGCCAAGGTGTTCACTCATTCTGTCTCCAACTTACTTGCAGCCAAATTTGTCAGCTCTTTGTTCTGTGGTTGTGCGTTTGCCAAAATTAACGGTGTAATCATTTATGAAAGGAGATGAAAAGGATCCAAAAGTATTCAACTCACTTTATAGTGCCCCCTGGTTGTGAAATACATGTACTACAGAGTTTCAAGTTTCTGTGCATGCAGATGTTTGCACTGGAATGGTGATTTTTTTTTTCTACATGATCATGAGTTTGTCTTTAAAAAAAAAAAAAAAAGAAGAAAGAGAAAGAAAAATGTTCATGTATCTCCAGTTACTTTAGTGCTATAGATCGTGTGAGTGCTGAGGGATATGTTCCCACCCAGCAGGATGTGCTAAGGGTCCGTGTTCCCACAACGGGTATAACAGAATACCCTTTTGACCTGGAGAACATCATTTTCAGGTACCCCAAAGGCACCAGGACTACAGCATCACCATGGTTACAGGACAGAAATCAGTGATACTTGTCAGGATGTTAACGCCTTAATTAGGAGGTGGTTAGTTGTAGGAGCAAAAAATGACCACATCCGTTTTCTGTCAGCAGTTACAAACCACAAAAAACAATTTAACGAACGTAAAATACCCCATTTGTGTCAGGGGAATTGAATCCTTTAGTGTGTTTAGATCAGATGGGTCTGGGGGTTAACCTGATAAGATATCAGTAATTTGTGTCCACAGTTGGGCTGAGGTTCTGACTCAGTACAACTAAAGCTAGATATGCTGCACTGTACCACGTGAGGAGCAGTCCCAAAAAACCAGATGATGGCTTGGACGTTGATGTCAAAGACTTACAGGAAGTTGACACAAAATGTGTTCGATGATGGGCACAATTTAGAATCTATTATATTTTAATATTTTGTTTTCAAAAGTTGGTAATATGTTTCCTGCTTTGAGATCAAACCTGTCCAAATCTCTCATCTGATTCAAGGTGCTGCTGTTTCTGATGCTCAAATCACTTCTGCTATTGTCACTGATCCTACTTCATTTTCTGCAATAGTCTACAGATGTCTTGACTTCAATGCAAATTTTTTTATTGAGGAAAAAAAAACTAAACAGTGTGTCCTATATTGGTATGTGGATGCAGAAAGTGTTGTTAGACCAGGGACTGACTAACTAACAGGCCTTTGTTTCTGAGATGTGCCCTTTTCTCCAAAGCTTCTTCAGCAGGATTGATCCACACTTCCTGGAATGGCCGTTGTTGCTGTAATTGCCTGTCACGCTTTATATAACTGTTTTCCCTTCTTTTTTTCCCTCTCTCTTTATCTCTCTGTCTTTCTCCACTGGCCGCCTTTAGTTATCTTTCCGATCTGGATCGTATTGCTGATCCCAACTATCTTCCCACGCAGCAAGATGTGCTCAGGGTGCGCATCCCCACCACAGGAATCATAGAGTACCCCTTCGACTTGCAAAGCATCATTTTCAGGTAGAACAATTCCACGGTTGGTCCCTTCATGTTGTGTCATGACGTAATTAACTCATAAGTCACCTGATGTGTTTTTATCCAAACAAAATTTTTAAGTTTTACTTGAGTGTCCTCGTTGAAATTCTTGAGCATTTTAGTCTCTTCATAGCCCTACCTTTTCTTTTACCTCTTGCCACCAACAAAAATTATACCACACATAACGCAAACCGCAGATGAACACAAAGTCCTACATTCTGGTGCCCGGCCTGTAAATGGGTCACCTCCTCCTCCTCCTCTCCTCCTTTTCTCTCTGACTGGAAGAAGAAATGAGGACGTCCTCTCTGGTGTAGGACTGTTATTTTGGGCAGCAGGTCCTGCAGGGCCTGTGTTGGCCCCAGTTCTCTGTAGACCACAGTGGACTGGGCCACCACCAGGGGGCACAAATGTTCAGCTCTCTAAAAAAAACAACTCTTCACCTGGTCTGGAGACTTGAACCTTTGTATTCCATGTATAAATATGTGGATTTTGGGCAGTAAATTGTGCAAGTGGTATTCGTGTATCGTGTTTAGGGGTAAAGGTTCTGGATGTGTTGGATTTTATTTAGTTAGTTTTCACAGAAGGTGGCTTAATGAAACTGGGACTATAAAGTACCTGATGAGTGAAGATTGACTTTGTCAAGGAGAAACTTGACACATTTGTCAGTGTTGCTCTTCATGTATGGCTTCAGCAAAATGAGTAATTATATACTCTCTCGTGTCCTGTCTGTTGTCTTATCGTTTGTGTATGTACCACTCTCCATCTCTTCTTTTACATTTTCATTTTTTTGTCCCCATTTCCCCATAGTAAAACACAAATGCCTTACAATCCTTAGCATATACTGTACCACATCAGCAGCACTACAGACATGTCTAATATCAGACAACGACTCCATGACCTTTTGAATGCCACTTCTTACATTTTATCATGAATATAAAATATACATACAGTACATATTAGTTGGAGATTGGGACCTGCGGAGAATATGAATAAATACAGATAATGTGGCAATTAGGTATATAAAGTAAGTGAAAACGTTTTCATATAGCTGCATTTTGTGCATTTTCTGGTTTTGCAGGAGCTTTTACAACTGTTCATAAAATGTAGAATTGACCTTTTTAAACAGGTTAAAAATAATTAGATTTCCTAAAGTGGTTGAGTTGCTTTCCTTTAGAACTGATCTAGATCTGTCGAGTTTTGAAGCTTTAATCTTTGCAGCGGCATGCATGACGCACTTATACACAGCATAATACACAATGTGACGTGTTTTCCTGTCTTGCTTTTTCATCCCTTCCCTGTCATCCTGTCATCAGGATGGTGGATGTGGGTGGTCAGAGGTCGGAGAGAAGAAAGTGGATTCACTGTTTTGAGAACGTCACCTCCATTATGTTTCTTGTGGCGCTGAGTGAGTACGACCAGGTCCTGGTGGAGTCCGACAACGAGGTAGGTGGACCGGACAGTGGACAATCACCATCTGTAAAATAAACTTCAAATATATGCACACAAAGCAGGATCTAACGGGACATATCCAAAATGTATGCTATTCCTTTGCTCCCCTTTCTCCACACCAGAACCGTATGGAGGAGAGTAAAGCTCTGTTCAGGACTATCATTACCTACCCGTGGTTTCAGAACTCCTCTGTCATTCTGTTCCTCAACAAGAAGGACCTGCTGGAGGAGAAGATCTCCTACTCGCACTTGGTGGACTATTTTCCTGAGTTTGATGGTGAGATCAACGTGTGTGTTGAGTAATATGATGATAACTTTTTGTGTGATTTTCTTTTTTTTTCTTTCTTTTTTTTTTTTTCCTCGATGTTTGACATTTGCTGTCACCCTGCCTTACAGATAATGTGAATGTGAAAGTCTAAAAAAATTTTTGTTCTACCTCCTTAGTGTAGATGTAAAACTGCTGCGGCATCTTAATTACGCACCCTCTACAAAAATGACTATTTGACATTTAGGCTACATTCCCACCTGAGGACTGTGGAAAGCAATCTTCTGACCAGTATGTCCAATGTCAGCTTTAAAACTAACTGTACCTGTACTGTACTGTAACATTCTGTATCTCTCTCTCTCGCTCACTCGCTGTCTCGTTCTCTCTCTCTCGCTCTCTCTCTCTCTCTCTCACTGCTGAAATTGGATTTTGCCAGTTTGCATTAGCATTGATGACATCCTATGAAACAAAAGAACTACACCTCACGTGACAGTGACCTAACCGTATCGATACACAGATGTTGTGAGGCATTTCAGATCAGTGGTAACAAGTGTATATACATGTTTACACATGCTTATCGGTCTCTGAATTTCAGGTCCCCAGAGAGATGCACAGGCAGCTCGTGAGTTCATCCTCAAGATGTTTGTGGACTTAAACCCAGACAGTGACAAGATCATCTACTCTCACTTCACCTGTGCCACAGACACTGAGAACATCCGCTTTGTGTTTGCAGCTGTAAAAGACACCATCCTACAGCTCAACCTCAAAGAGTACAACCTGGTGTGAGGGCTCTTGTACGACACACATCTCCTTCCCCATTGCACAAATGCACACCCCTTTGGAAGTGTGTACTCGGCTCCACTTGCATTACACTCTACACCATGCCTGCACACATAAACACACATATACACCCCAACAGAACCCTTTGTTTTTCTCCCCTCCAGTTCCATACATTCAGAGAATCCTCCTATCTGCAAATACCACCCCTGCTCTTTCACCAAAGCTCACCTTCTTCTTCACTTGGCAGCTTGATGTGTCAGAATCCTTTTCTCCTTGCAAAGCTGCTCCGTGTCTCAGATTTGGCCTCGGCTGCTGGCTCTGGCACACATACCCTTTACATGGGCTGTACAGTGACAGAAGAGGACTTGGGTTTTTAGGCATCCACTTGAAGGAGCTATGTTTTGGTGAATAGCGGCATCAAACCCCTTTGGCCCTACAGAGTTGACCCTCAGGGGTGAGAGATCAGATCCTCCGTCATCTCCTTTATGAGCTTGTGCTGGTGTGGTGGAAAGTGCACACCGTATCTCCTGAAAACACCCATGGACTTTTGGCTGCATGCTAAAGACGAAGATATGTCAGAGCGACTCAGACAGGATGTGAGGTTGCAGCCACGACACGAGGGGATGGAGCTGAGGATCCTGTCTCCACCTCGTGTCTATGAATGTACCCACCAGTGTGAGCATTGCAGTTGCAAAAAATATATATATAATGAGGTAAATGGATATGTAAACACACAAGAAAAAAAGCACGAGGGGCAAGACACAGCTAATACAAAACCCCTTCATTTCAGAGGTTTTTCAAAATGTTTTTCAACATTAGAAATTTGTTGCCATGTCTATTAAAAAAGTAATGACTAAAAGGAGAGGTGATAAGAAATTGTGAGAAAATAAATATATATCTTGAGAAGAAACAACCACAAATTTACTTGACATAAGGATCATTTTAAGATTTCTGTATTTTCATGTTTAAGTTAATCACATGGCTTCCCTCCTCCAGATGTTATCTGTATGGATTCACACAGACAATCTTCCATGCACATCCGACTGAAAAATCCATACAATAATTTCAGAAACACTAGTGTCGGGTAAGAGGACCCTGCTTTCAATGCAGACTTTTCTCTGATTGGTGAAAGTGCATTGTCGACGGGAGTGTGATGTCATCACTGTTCATCAGCCAACAGAGCACCTCTGCCGCTTGGACTGAAAGTAGCTCAATCCCAATTCACACTACAAGATTTTCAGCCCAATCGTTTGCTCACCAACGTGTTTTAGCAAGTTACAGCTAATCTGCTCATGAGCCGCAGTTGTCAGGTCTGAAGTATTCTTTCAATATCCTTGTAAACCCAGTGACCCTTCCCATCACCGTCCAGAACAGTGGAAATTTGAACAGAGCTGGAACCAGAGCAGACACTGATCCATCAGTGGTTTATCAGAGTGCAAATCAACATCACGAATGTGATCTACTGGCATCTACTGAACGGTACCAACTTTATTTTTCCACGAATGGGGATCATAATTTACTTTATTGACAATATGTTCTTTTGAAGAATAGCTGAACCTAGCGATTGAAATCAATAACTCCTCACAAATCCCTGTCTGCAACCAGCAGAGCTGCCTTTGGTTGGCTAACTGCTACTGCTTTCCTACTTTCTGGGCTTTACTTTTCACACCAAAAGATTGCGTTCATTTTTATATACAGCCTATTTGGTACTTATCTGACCTATTGATGTAAATGCAGATCGTAACACCTTCAAGGCTTGTACCTAAGGCACCAAACAAGATTTTTGAGTAGGTGACTATTTGGCAGAGCAGTGTACAAGAGAGTCTCAGTAACAGTTCTACTCTCAACCTGTAGTAATGAAACCAAGCCTAAATTAAGCCTGGTTTCCATTACACGTTTGTTTTTTGTGACGAGACATCAGTTGGTGACGCCCATGAGGTGTGAACCAGGGCAGCAATGATTAATCAATTACTTTGACTATTTTAAAATCAGCTGTTAATCAGTTTGATTGTTAGTAGACAAAACAAGACATTTGAGAAAATCATAATTATAAGGTTTGGGAAACCAGTTGACATTTTTCAACACTTCCTGACATTTTAAGGACCAAACAACGAATCAATTATGGAAATAATCGTTAGATGCATAGCAGTCCTCCAATTCTGAAAGTCATGTAGTGTGTGCTTGATTTTATTTAACAATTAAAGGCTATAAATCAAACACCCATGCCCTGGGATGTGTAAGTAGAATCCATGCAGTAACATCTTTGGTGACATCACACCTGTGTCACCCAGCCGTCCAATCAGACACACTTCCTGACGGTGACATTGTCAGCCATTATATCAGTGTGTTTCTATCAATTTTTTTTTTTTTTTTTTTAACTGTATAGTCACTTTGTTTATAAAAACATTTGCTTGCTGTTGAGTGGTGAGAGGAAGTGGGTGGGGCTACTAACCTTTCACAGAAAACACTCTGAAGTCTGCTAATGTTTGTGTATATTTGTTTGTAAATACATATACACAACACACTCCTGTACAAAATGCTCTGTGGTACACCATCTTTGGCAAGAAAAAAGACAAACAAACAAAAAAAATATCCTATAAACTTATTTCTTTAGCACAGTTTTTCCTATGGATTTCTGGTAGTATTGATACTGTGATTATTGATTTTGTTCACTTAATTAATAGGACTTCGCAGAGCAGAGTGGTGCTTAGGAAATGATGGGCAGAGACAAGAGGTTCCTCCTAAAGCGCCTCACAACTCAACACTACTGCAACAGCTCTGCCTCCACAGTCATAATAGCTAAGAGTGGTAGAAAAAAAAATTTCACAGTATGGTGACAAGATGATTTTAAGAGTAATTAAAGGATTTTTTTTATTTATCTAATTTATGGACCAGGTTTGAAGGTGTTGTTAATTTGACTGCTTTTTTGATTCTGTCATGTTGAAGTGCTCCTTTTGTCTCACGGTGGAGCCTAACTTGAGTCTGAACTGCTGTAAAAAAAAACAAACAAACAAAAAAAAAAAAAACCCACAAAAACAAACAAACAAAAAACGAATGTCTGTTATAGTAAGGACTTTAACTCTGCTTTCTATTTCTTATTGAGACATTTCCAGTTGTGCTTGCCATCACTTCTCCATCCATTTATAATACTGTTTGCTTTCTTTAGAAGCCCTCACATTTGATTGTTTTTCTTTTTAGAAAAATGACGACAAAAAAAGCAAGAAAATCATATTTCTTCTGTTTATAGATGCAGCGCTGTAATGCATATCTAGAAAAATGTACAGTACGAACGTAGGTGGACTAATTTTTATCAGTGATTGAAGACCTTTGTGGTCCATGCTTGCTATTTGTAATTTAACATAAAAATCTGTCTTTTTTTCCTCTCAGTGTTAATTTCCAGTTTTTTAGGCTTGCTTTGACAGTGCCAGTGAAGTGCAGATCCTGTTTTCTTTTTTTGGTCTTTGACCTCTTCTACAGTGACTTATTTTTCATCCTCATTAAGGGCTATCACAGTGCATCAGGCATCAGACAGTGGGGAGTGGAGTACATGGCCACAGTGAACCCAGTCATCCACTTCTTCATACATTGAGATTACCCACAGTATATGGCTCTAAGACATTTCGGCAGGGTGTTAATTCAAACACAAAGTGTGTTTTGAGAGTTTACCAACACTTCAGTTTTCTAACCCTCTTTTATGTGTTTCTTTATATGTCTGGCCCTTCTGTGAATTCAGTGGTCCTGGTATCTGCCTCTCTCTTGACTTTCACTACTTCATGTTTATTTGCACTGGTATCACAGTGTTACCTGTTGCACCTCTTGCGATGTAGAAACACAAATCACTTAAGACACTATGACGAGGATGAGTAGACCCCCCCACCCCCAGTATTTGAGTTGTACCTCATAGCCAAGAAATTGTGTGTTTTGCACATTTTGCCCATTTACTACAAATGAAACACTACCTTTTTTTTTTTAAGAAAAGCCCCTTTTTTGGTTAATAGATTGATATCTTTTTATGCCAGTAATGTTTGAAAAGCAACTTGCAGGGTGTGTAAGAATGTCCTGTTTGTTCAACTCTGTGTTATTGTGTGGTAGTTGCAGTGGTAATGCAGTAAGCTGCGCCATTTCAAATTTCTGACATCTTAAAATGAAGTAAAAACACAAACATACAGTACTGTGCAAAAGTTGTATGCCACCATTAGATTTGTTGTTTTAGCATTGCTACAAAGACCTCACAGTGTAATTGTTTCTCAATCATTTAATTGGAACTCGTCCAGGAAATACAGCAAACATGTTTGCAGTTTTAAAATAAAAATAATTCAGGAAAAATAAACAGCTTCTGTGGGTTAGTCAACTATTTAGCATGACCTTCCCTTTGTAATTGAACAGTAATATGACCCCACACTGGAACCCAAATTGATTTTATTTGTAAAGCCTACTATTTCATGTTAACAGATACCTGCTGAATTACGGACATAAAAACAACAAAGCTGGTGCTGCTCCTGATACTTTTGCACAGTACTGGAGATGTAGTGTAACTCGTAGTGGCTCTGAGGCTTTTCTCGGAACACAAATACACCAAGTACCAGTACCTCCTTCAGAAAGGAGGCACATATACTTAAAGATGTCCAAGAATTTGCTTATTTCTAGTACTGACATGATATCAGTGATCTTTCTAAGTTCCAAAGTGAAAACACTACCATGTATACTGACAAAGAAATGTTGAGGTGTTTCTGATCAGTACCCGATCAGGTCAATAATAACACTAATAAACAATCAGGAGGATTTGTTTAATGTAGTTTGAATGTGAGACTAGTTTTGACTGTAGTCTAACTGCATTACCCTGAAACTTGAGGGGAAAAAAATAACCACTTTCTTGTCACTCATTTATTCTCTCAGTTGTAGGCAAGATAAGCAATCAAATAGTCACATTAAGTTTGAACACTAATTAATGGTGTTAAATGTGTTTTTAAAAAAAAAAAAAAAATACCAGTGTGGTCCTGAACTGCCATTATTTGTCTGCTGTAAAATGACGCTAACCTCGTACAGAATAAGCAGACCGCCAACCGTTAGACAGACGTCAAAATATGGGCCTGGATGTCAGTATTTCAGTGGAATGATTATATCAGTATGACCACCCAAGTATTTATCAAGGGTTGTGTTAAGATTTACTGTGTGTTGAGTGCAGCTCACAAACCAATGGTGTGTTTTGAAACTTGACACTACAACTCAGGCACACAGTGAAGGGCTGACTGGCTTTTAGTGTGGGTTTGGTAGTTTGCTAGCAGCCTGTTCCTTTCAGTATGTTTTGACCCTTTGGTTTTCTTTTTGGAAAGAGGGAAGGCAGTCATGTACGACACCCAAATCTCCTCTTTGTTATTGTCTGTCTTGAGCATTGACCAATGAAAAGACTGGATGTTGCAATTCTCTTTTATTTATTGCCTTGTATAATGACACATGAAGTTGATGGTTTGTTATGGTTTCAAAGTGTACTTTGTGACCTCTCAGTGGCTACGTGATGTCCCATCCTGTGGGCTTGATTGAACATGTGGACTCAAACTTGATCACTATGGAGTCAAAGAATATTCAAAGCAAAAAAAAAGGTGTCCCCCCCCCCCCGTTTTTGTGGTGTTTTTCCTTTTTTTTATGTATGATAAGACATTACCAGAAAACTATTATTTAGGACCACATGATTTATTTTTCCTCACTCCAATGAAACCTGAAGGTCAGTTGTGTAGAAGTGTGTAAAATACAGTTTTTTTTTTCCCCCTCCTTTTGTATGTAAGCCTAATGTAAATTATGTATTATACTGAGTGTGCCAACCCCACTCTATCTAGAGCCAGGCTCTCTTTAAGTGCCAACACGTGGTCATCATCAGAAGGACCACCACTCGAGATGGTCCCCATTTTTAAATAAAACCAGACAAACCAGAGAGTAGAAGGATAGATGATTAAGTACACAAATACTTTATTCTGTATTTAAGATTGAAGAGTTAAAAGATAATCTGCTGGGGTTTTTTTCTTTTTTTTTTTGCAATTTTTTTTTTAAAGAAACTGAGTATAATTGCATGTGCTGTTTATTTTATGTTGGAAGTGAGGGCTTGGATGTTTTCATTGAAGCAGAGCCCTTGATAAAGGCGAGGGGGTTCAATCAGTTGGTTATCGATTATTGATTTACATAACTCTTGCCATATATATTTTTTTTTAAAATGTGTTTCATGTATTTGTTTCAACCACTGTTGCCTGATCCTCATTCAAACATGAACATGACTTATGATCATTATCGCCTTCTAAGAGAGAAACATAATGAAAAGGTATCTGTTTTAAATTTAAATAAATTTGTTCCTATACTTGCCGATGGTATGGGTCTCTGTGATTTCTGAATTTGCTTAAAAGTATAAGATCTTTTAATACGCTGACTGGCAGCTTTATGATGTCCAAGACATGTTCAGCAAAGATCACCAGAAATACAGTATAAGACTGCTCCTGTTACTTAGAGGTGCTTTATTTGAAATATCCCTTCTGCGTATCTATCACCGGTAAAGATGGTGCCCAACTTAGGCCAACTTGGTAAATTTACTCAACAATAAACTCTGAAATAGGTGCTGCGTCAAGTGCTTTCCCAACTCCTCCACCTTACAATTAGCTGAGTGAAGCTGTAGTGACATGTTTAAAGAAAAAATCATATTTGTCAGCACCGTATTAGCTGTTCACTGTCACACTGCAGGGGGGAAACAGACCATAGTAGGTGCAAACTCATGACAGATGACTCATCAGCTAACACTTCTACATCAACATGTATGCATTCAAAACGCCAGACCAACAGTTTACGATAAATACATAAATAAATAAGATAAAATACTTAAGAATAGGTGGATAAGACTGAGTAAAGAAAGAAAGCAGACAAAAATTAAAGTGCTGGATGAACTGGCTTTAAAGTGGAAACTGTGCAGGACATAAAACAAATTCATTAAAAATCCAGGGAAAGCACTCTGAGCATAAACACCTACCAAGGCCACTCAGTTTCCCAGTGTTAATACACTCTGCTGCCTCACAAGGTGAACACTTTATTTAAATTATTCTGAATGAAAAAATATTTGTAAGGACGGACCAATACCTGTATCTCACCATTGGTGCTAATAAAGTCTAATAAAAAGCCTATCTTTCTATCTATCTATTAGGGCTGCAACTATATTTTCATAATCGATTAGTAATCGCATGGTCCATAAAATAAGTTGTAATGTTGAAAAATGTTGATCACTTATTTCCACACCTGGAAATGATGATGTTCCCAAGTTCTCAAAAATGCCACATCCCCCACTGTCTCAGTCTGGGTGCTGTAAATATATGTGTGTGTGTACCTGGTATTCCTTATGTTGTGGGGACCTAAATCTGTTTACACAGTCACATTATGGGGACTTGTCGTCTTTATGGGGACAAACATCAAGTCCACAAAGGTAAATTGTTTGTTTTAAAGTTAGGCTGACGTTAGGTTAAAGTTAGGGTCAGGGTTAGGGTTATGGCAATAGCAATTATGGTAAAGACTAGACTAAGTCTCCAGGAAGTGAATGTAAGTCAACACAATAATGTCCTGTGAAGTCATGGACACCATTGTGTGTGTGTGTGTGTGTCCGTTCAGCTCTCAGTCACACGGGGGCGCCCGCTCCTCCGCTGCGATGCTCGGTTTGTGTTCCGGGTGATGCTGCTCTTCTCTTCAAAGCAGAGGAAAGTCGGGGGCTCATGTGTCAACATCCAGGTTTTCCCCGGGGAGGCGCAGCGTTAACATTATTGCATAGAAAAGAAAAGGAAAAAAAACGAAACATAAACATCCATTTCAGGGGCCTTTTTATTGTTGTGTTCTCCTGTTAATCCTCGTGAGGCCGCTGTGTTTCTCACCGTGAAGACCCGAAGGTCTCCGGCCCCTGCTGCTTTGACGTTAGCTAGCGTTGTTGTAAACGATGACTGAGTACAAAGTGCGAACAGCGTCTCCAATCATTTAATATTGTCCGGGGACCTGTTAGCTTAGCCAGCTAGCCTGGTAATTCGACCGAGAGCAAGGTATCGAGGCGGAGCACGCTGCTGACATGATGTTTCCTCAATCAAGGCACTCGGTAAGTTCACTTTACTTGAACTCGTCCCAGCTGGAAACTAGCGCTACTATATAAGCAGGCTAAGCTAACGCTAGCTTAGCAACCGACAGCTGATGCTAGCACGGAGGTTGGTGCAGGTCGCTGTGGGCTCAGCCCCACAAAGCCAGCACACATCCGACCTCATCCGTATCCACTCTCTGTGTTTGTACTCTCTGATAGCCGCTAAATCACGGTAGAATCAGTTTCACTATCTAGCTTCTAAAACAGCATATATACACTCACGGGCCACTTTATTAGGCACACCTGTTCAACTGTTCCTCAACTCAAATGTCTAATCAGCCAGTCACATGGTAGCAACTCAGTTACGGCTGAAACGATTAATCGATTATTAATCGCCTGTTAAATTAATTGTCAACTGTTTTTAATTTATTTAAAAGAACTGAAACAAGTTTTCAGATTTTTTTCACTTTCTCCACTGTGAATATTTTCTGGTTTCTTTGCTCCGTATAATAAAGAAATAATTAAAACGGAATGATTTTGGTTTGTGGACAAAGCAAGACATTCGAGAACATCATCATTTCCAGGTTTGAAAAACAGTGATCAACATTTTTAACATTTTATGGAGCAAATGATTACATGGGATTGGAATCACTGGATTGGTTATTGTGTGGGTAAAATTGCCTGATACAATCCGGAAATCCTATATGTCAAACACTTCACTATGCACAGACTCAGAGAAAAGCAAATAAAATAATAAATCAGCAAAAGTGTTTTCGCTGTCATGTTGTGGGCTGTTTATTTCTTCTTTTTGGGTGAACAGAATATTTGTTACACAGGTGGAGAATTGCGTCTTTGAAACGACTCGGCACAAATGTGTTGTTTTAAGATGAATTTTTCATAAATGGTCTAAAATTACAGATTAATAACCAACAGATTATTCAATTATGAAAATAATAGTCAGTTGCAGCCCTTAACTCAGTTCATCTGGGTGTATAGACATGGTCAAATAGACTTGAACATCAAAATGGGGAAGAAACGTCTGTCAGAAATTATTGGCAAAAACTATATAGGCAAGGCCCTTGCTTTATGGTGCCACCATCTTGCACCAGCTACAGAATGTGTTTGGTGACCTATAGTGGAAGCACACTACTCAAACAAAGAAAAATGACAGGTTTTCAATGTAGGTCAAAGGTGAATGTAGTTCACTGACACTTTGGAGAAAGTTAAAGGTGAGTGTAGGTGTTTCTCATTGTTACAGACTGTGGTCTCTCCATAAGATGTCACCAGTTCTTCCACACTGGATGTTTATGTGGCTTTGAATATGGCATGATTGTTGTTGTCAGATGGGCTAGGACTAGGATTTTCAGGTTGGAGAAAATGGCCAGATGGGTTAATAATTATTATAGGAAAGAGTAACTCAAATGGTAAATATTCACTGTTGAATGGATAGGGATTTAGTGATTTTTGTTTGCTTTCAAAAAGACAATTACTTAAAACACAATGGGGCATGTCTTTAAGGCCTAATAAAATCATTCATATTAATTTTAACAGCCCAAGAAGTCATGAGGAGTTAATGTCGAATTAACTGTATAAAGAGGTCACTGTTAACAGGAAAGGACCCTCTCAGTCACAGCTAAGTCTGGACAGTATTACACACATTGTGTATTAACTTGGACAGCAACATTCTGATGTTCTCCAGATGGAGACGCAGTTTTGTAAACAATAGTCAGATTATTAGTGTCCATGCAAATCTAGTCACTGTGTAAAATAACCAACACTATAAACACGCAGTAACACTGGTTCATGTTATCCACAGTATACATACATAAAAGTGTTAAAGCTTTAGTGTGTGACTTCTGTTGCCAAAACACTGCTCGTGTCACTAGTCCCAGACCTTAGGTGACCATGCAGAGCTTTCCTGAAAAGAAGACTTTGGAGTAATTCTTTTCTCGTTCTTGTTCAGCATTTGTTTCACCACACTTGAGTTTCGGAGGATTGGGAATAATTCCATAAGCAAAACTTTGCTCCCATATTGTGTTACTAGTGTAGCTGCATTTTTTTCAGTTGAGATGTAAAATGCATCACTGCACCACTATATAGAGGAACATGAAGATAGTTGTGTGGAGCTGATGGGCTTAATCAGCATTGCATGAAATCGTTTGACAATCATTTGTATGTAAGGTATTTGTATTTATATTTAAAAGTTACATACCACAATTTATGCTCGGTTTAGGTCCAGAGTGTGCTTACAAGGGCTGAACAATATATTGAAAATCTATATACATATTGCAAAAATCTATATACATATTGATTTGTCCAAGAACCTTGCTTGTTTTAATGGGGATGTTTGTTTGTTTTAATAAAAGTTATTATAATGGAAATAATGCATTTTATTTTTCCACACTGGCTACTCACGGGGTCAGTGTTAGGAAGACATTAACACATATCTAATTATTTGTTTATTTACTGTAGGTCCTATTTTCATCACAATATTCAATAACATTAACATATAATGCATATTTTTTTATAATATGCTGCCCTACTTCTGTATGTGTTCAAACTGGTAATGATGCTTTTCTTAGAAGCTGTAATACCGAAATCCTACCAGACATCCTATCAAATAATTATTCTACCTGGAACCACAAGGAACACACATACGTTTTCAGTTGTCCTTTTAAGCCAGAGCAGCCAATAGAGAACGAGTACATTTCTTCAATGTAAACACTAGAGTTTACTTTTGACCTCTGTGTGAGATAATGCAAAACAGGTCATGTTGTCATGTTTGTAACTGTTTTTTGTATTTTTGTGTCCCCTAGGCGTCCTCTCAGTCCAGTCAACCTCTCAAGTTCACCACCTCTGACTCCTGTGACCGTATCAAGGATGAGTTCCAGTTCCTGCAAGCACAATACCACAGGCATGCAGCAACACACACATACATGAACTCTATATTTACTCATACGTTCTAAAGAAAAAAAGTGTAAAAAAAAACCCAAAAACTGTCGAGATGTTTTTACCTTGGACATTTTTGTTGAAAAGATACAAGAGGTAGCACATATTACACTTTATAGACCCACAGTCCAGTAAAAGAAAAATAAATAAAGAATACATAGTGAAACAAAAATTAAAAAAGATAAAGTAAAATATAAGCTGCAGGTTAACAGAACGGGTGCATTCTTCTTCTTCTCCATGCTGATAACATTCAGAATGTTTCCACTTTCACTTATTCATGCTGTCATCTAATGCTACTGTTTATCCTGACAACAGTTTGAAGCTGGAGTGTGATAAGCTGGCTTCTGAAAAGTCAGAGATGCAACGTCACTATATCATGGTAAGTACCATTATTGTCCCATTTTAGTATGATGTGGCCTTTTTAGATGAACCTGATCTCGGATATAAACATTGGTACTTGATGTATTTGTGCCATTTTTTATTTTTTTATTTTCCCACTTTCCTGTAGTGTTTTTGTGAAGATAGATACAGCAGTGTTCTGTGCATTTGTTTTTCTGTGTGTATGTGTTCATTTTACGACCACACGAGACTGAACTTTGTTGTTACAGAACAGCTGTTTGTTTTGTGTCATAAAAAGCTCAGGTTTGCTTTAACATTTGTCTCTTTCTCCCTCTTAATTTGTAGTACTATGAAATGTCCTATGGGCTGAATATTGAAATGCACAAACAGGTAAATGCTGTCCACTATAATACATTCTATGTTAATTCCTTGGGTCTTATAGATATGTTGTCCCTTTTTACACATTATTTTTCTTTCCAGGCTGAAATAGTGAAGAGACTGAATGGGATTTGTGCCCAGGTGCTGCCTTACCTGTCCCAGGAGGTAATGGCATGGAGTTAATTACAAATGTGTTGGAATAAAAGGCTTGGTTTATTCTTTTAAACCTATAAATACACGCTGGTAGTTGTGTTTGACCATGTTGTCACTTTTTTCTCAGCATCAGCAGCAGGTGATGGGTGCCATAGAGAGAGCAAAGCAGGTCACACCACCTGAGATGAACTCCATCATACGGGTGAGCTTCACTTCCCTCTCTGCTGACTTTGTGTCATTCACATTACTCATTTTTGTTTAAAAATAAATAAATAATAAATAAATAACCATGGTTGAAATGCTTTTTTTCTGGACACGGATCATCTTTTCTGAATATTCTGTTTTCAAATGAAAAATGGATAAAGAGGATTGTTTTATTATTCATTGTTTTGGCAGTTGTATCAGTTGGTCCTCGCCTCTCACAAACAACCAGACCTGACAGTTGTAATTATACACTGAATGAAGATGTTACGTGCTACATATTTTTCCATATTTCCATATTTCTCAGAAACCTGTTGTTGGACAACAACAATAATGTGGAGAGGATAAGCTCTTTTATTTCTGCTTAAACTGACACTATTTCCCACAAAGCCAAATAAAATAATCATTTAGAGCATTAAGGTCCAGGAAATTACATGTTTTTGAATTTGTGCCACTCCTGGAACAGAAATGCCACAAATCCAGTAAAACCAGACAAGTGAAACCATTTCAACACTTTTTATTCTAATGGGTTTGAATTGGGCTAAAACTGCCAGACCTGTTTGGTGCTACTTCAAAAGGATTATACCAAATTTCAAAGACAATGGGTTGGAATGGCTGTGGTATGTGTTCAAATGCTTATTTAAAGGTCCAGTGTGTAACATTTTGGAATGGGTTAGTTGTTTGGCCCATAAAAAAAATGTTTCGTTTTCCAATGTCTTGGCCCTCAAACCACTAATTATTCAGTTTTTATGATTTCTTGGTTATAATTCAGAAAATATTCACATTTAAGTAGCTAAAAAACTTCATCACATATCAAAACAGTTGACCTATTAATATAATAATCAATCACTGCAGCTTTACTTTAAGTTAGTTTAAAAAAAACGGGCTTTACATTTCAAAAGAATTACATAAAAAGAAGTATACAGATTAAAAGCAAGTGTCAATTAAAATAAGTAATGTTACTAAAAAGATACAAGAATAGTAAAATAAAATTAGATCAACCAAATCCCTCATATGTACGTAGTTTGAGGACCATTGTTTACAGAAACCACCATCTTGCATCACCATGATTCTGCAGTTCTCCATTTGTTACATCTGTTACACTTTTGAGAGAACAACATTCAGAGCTCTCTTACTTTTGTTCCCAAGATGAATGTTTTCTCATTTAAAACCTAACTGTGTCTTTATCTTCTTCTGTGTGTTTGCAGCAACAGCTCCAGGTGCAGCACCTGTCCCAGCTGCAGGGCCTGGCCTTGCCCGTGACCCCACTGCCCCTGGGCCTCACCCCTCCCTCCCTGCCCGCCGTCTCCTCCAGCTCTGGCCTGCTCTCCCTCTCCTCCATCCTGGCCAACTACTCCCACAGCCAGGCCCAGGTGGCAAAGGAGGACAAAGCCCGGGACACCGCAGAGAGGGCGCCCAGAGGAGACGACGGGGACAAGTCAGATTAGTGCTGACACTGTCAGGAGGTTTGGAGATGGGAGGGTGAGGCGTTGAGAGAAAACTAAGGGTAAAACCGGGACTGTAATTGGAGATGGATGTAAGTCTGGCTGCCTGTCTGAGTGTTGATGTTGGAGAGCGATGATGATAAGCAGAGAAGAGTGTGAAGAGAATGAAACTGCTGAATGGCTTAGAGTGAGAGTCCTTATTTAGCTGTAATAGACTCAGTTCAGGCTTCTAGACTTAGTAATAATTGCGTTTCTTTTTCTTTTTAAGTGTAAGCCGCTGCTGGTAGGCTTAACCAAGATAAATGTTTTTCCATGTGGGGAGAGAGCTGAGGCTGAAAGCTAACAGCAGTCAGTCTCCCTTACATGGATCTGCCTCTCACAGGGTTATTTTTCTTCCGGTTGTTTTCAGATACAGTGTTTTAAGTCCCTCTGATTGTTTCTCACTGGTCCGTCCGTCAGTCACAGAAAGGAGTTTTAACAGCAACTCTTAACTTTCCCCTCGTCACGCGACGTACCACAGCTCACTATCAACTTTTTTTCCCCCGTTTGGACTGTGATAATGTGCGTCAGAGCCAAATGAAATCGTAGTCGGATGTTAAATGACACGTTTTTAAAGAGACATTTTGCCTGTCGTGTGCATTCGAACCCTTCACAATCCAAACGTTTCATTTTTATAACAACCACTGGATACATTTATTACATTAGCTGTGTACCTCAATCCCAAATTTAATGAGATTTTCATACAACGGTAAGGCAGTATAACCAACTTTTTGGGGAGGGGGATTAATTTGTTTCGTAGGCCAAGCTGCTGTTGCTGCTGCTACACGCGCTACATGTAACGGACCACGACTCTTCTTTAAACGACAACTAGCTACACTCTTTAAAAAAACAAAACAAACAAAAAAAAAAACCAAAAAAAAAACCAGGATTTTATTTTGACGTGTTTTGGTGAAATTAAAGATGGGCTTTAGTTGGTCTATAATTGTGTGTGCATGAGTGAGTGTAATTGGAAAGTAAATGCTTAATTTAATTTTTTTTTTTTTTTTTTTTTTTTCAAGCACCTTCTCCATTTTTTTGTTTGTCCGTTCTCAAAACAAACGGGATCTAAACGTCAGAACCAGATGTCTCTAACCAACACACGAGTACTGTATTTCTGTAAATTCACAGAGCACTTGAGTTCATATTGAGATTCTATCAAGCACCTGTCTTTTTCCTGTCATGTGTGACTAAGAAGAGGGGTCGATCTCTGTTTTTCTGATTTTATTTTTTATTTTTCAAACTCCCCCATTGTTCTGATGAAGAATGTGTCCTTAGTGGTTTAAGCTCGGTGCAAATGTGTTGTCTCGGAAGAAAAAATGACAAGTTACCATTACAAGCGGAATTTGTGCCAGTGACCAAATGTTTTATTCTCAGAGCATTTTCAAACGGAGCTGTGTCCCAACTTCATACAAAATACCAATTCTAGGAAACATGAACCATACATTCACTGCGGAAGTTTAACTTCCCGATGTTGACAATAAATTATATGCCAGACAGATACTAGATGTGTGCCAACAACATTTTTTTTTCTTACTGTTTATTTGCTGTGATATTGCCAAATTTTTTTTGGTCAGTTTGTTCCCAAAAATGTTTCTTTTGTTGTGTGTGTACACACACATTTTCCCCAATGTGTACTATGTAACCACACTGATATTGTTGTTATATGTTGGTGCATATATTTCCCTGTGTGAGCAGAAGTTTGTTATTGTCTGAAGGGAATAGAACCTGATAAATAGACTTGAATAGACACACCCACTTTAGTGGGATTCATATTGGGCTAAAACAATTAATCAATTATTATTTGATCTCTAAATTAATTGTCAACTATTTTCATAATCGGTTTGAGGGTGTTTTTTTTTTTTTTTTTTTTTTTTTTTTGGTTATTAAACAAGCTTTTAGATTTTTTGGCTTCTTAAATGTAAATTCCTTTGCTCCATGTAACAAAGAAATCATTAAAATGTAATCATTTTGGTTTGTGGACAAAAATAGACATTTGAGGACATCATCATTTCCAGATTCCAACATCTTCCGAGAATAATCGACAGATTAATCGATTGTGAAAATAATCGTTAGTTGCCTCTACTGTGTCTTTTTTCACACCATAATATCCGTCACTTTTAAAGTGTGAGCAAATGAACACAACATAAGCAACTCTTATCAACTCTAAAATAAATACGCACTATTATATACAGCAGTGTTTTTAACAACACTTAACTATTGTAATGCCTAATATTATTTTTGAATAAGTAAATGGACATTTCCAAAAGATTAGAATTAGTTTTTTGGGGGGTTTTGCACACACACACCAATGATAGTGAATTTGACCACTCCATTTAAGTCATGATTACACAGCAATAGTGAACACACACACAAGCCAGGCACATTGGGCAGCACGAGCAGCCCTTGACCCGTCCCGGTATTTGAACTGCCAACCCTCCGATTACAAGCCCAATAAATAAATGGATCAGTCTTTATGTCATTCAAAATATATATATATTCAAATTATGGATGGAAACAAAATTCTGTCTCTGGGAATAACTGAAATATAGCATTATCTCTCTTCTCTTTTTCTATCTTTTCCGTTTGGGTGTTGCTGTTTGTTGGCACCGGCTCTACAAACATTTCAACATCCTTGACTGTAATTCTGAGCAGGGTTTGAGTGTGGACTTTGGTCATAGTGGAATTGATTTGTGACCGTACTGCTGACAGACGGTATCGTCTCAATGCCAAGCACAAAGTAAAAAGAGGAAGATCTAAAAAAAAAGCAGCAGGTTTAATTAAGAAAGTTGAAAAATAGTGTGTTATATTTTAGTATTTTTTCTAAAGTCACAGTTTCATTTGCATTAGTATAAAACTGTTCAAAAGACTGGTTTCCTGTTTTTTGGTGATAAGAAAAGTCGTCATATATTGAACTTACTGACTTGCAGGTATTCTGTCTTATGAAATTGGGACACAGTTGAAGTCTGAGAATGAGACAGCAGAGGGCAGCAGTGCTCCCTCATCGGTAGTTAACTCATAAGCCTGACATCCTTTAAGTTATTGCCTCACATGATCACCATCATCATCATCACCGCTTAGATTAGTGACTGTGGGCGGAGCCCCATTTTACTGCAGGTGTTTGCCATTGCTCCCATTATGCGCGAGAGCTTTACCATCCCACCAAGACGCTTGAAAACCCCTCTCTCTCTCTCTGTGTGTGTGTGTGTGTGTGTGTGTGTGTGCGTTTATTTTACTTTGAAAAGCACTCAAGTTTTGGCTCAGTGCTCTTCCTCCTGTTTTCCTCTTTGCTGTCTGTGCTAGTGTTGGGGAGCTTGTAGTCAGGTTTCCCCTTTTCCGCCCCTGGAGATTTGACGTTGATATACTCAATGTGAGAACAGATCAGTTGCACTCATCATGCTGACGTCGCTCTGTTAGAAAAAAAGAAAAAACCTCCTTAGGGCAAAACTCAAACATATGAATGGTATGTGTGTTTGTTTTTGCTGTGAAGGGCCAATTTGTATACATATGAATATATCAATATACATATTTTTTAAAGCATTTTTGTATGTTTCAAAGCTGCTTTTTAACGTGTGTGTATCATGGAAGACTTGTTGTATGTGTGCATTACGAGCCTAATTACGAGTCTACAGTAAGTGAGGCGCAATGTTGTATACCATTGTTGTTTTTCCTGTTTTTTCTCTCCCATTCTCTCAGTAGGCAGTAACACTTAAGATTGATTTTGTAGGTTTGTAAATGTTTTATTCCTTTTTTTTTTTTTTTTGGTGCAAACAGAAACCAGTTTAATGTGTTTATGAACACGATCTCAATTTAAGAAGAAAAACATTTGGGGCAAAAAAAAAAAAAAAAAAAAAAAATGTAAACAAGCAACTGTGTATTCTAATGAGAATGAATCAACCTTTTAGCAGTAAGGAAGCTTCTCTGGTGCCTTACAAATAAAAGATGTGATTGAGAGTGCTCATTTGTCTTTGCGTGTGAAGAAATACTGAAACAATTTGTAGATCAGAATCGGTGAACAGCCTGATTTAAAATGTTTCAGCCACACGGGAATAATGTGTGGTGTGAGGTTTGGATTTTGCTTTGACAGGTGATTGTCTTGATCATGTGTTACCGTGACATTACAGAAACAACAACGAATTCCCTTCAGATTATTAACGGTGCTCAGGATGAGTCACCGCGTAACTACAAGCTTTAAAACTTTTGTTCTGGTTCTCCCTCTTCTTCCTTTCCAGGGAAAAAAACATCCTGCAACAAAAAGGGACACACCTGGTAAACAAATGGAAGCATGTGGCACTTTATTATAGTGATTTATGGACTAATATTCATTAAGAAGACAAATGTGTTTACTCGAGTACGCCGGTGTTGCATTCTCAGTTTGTTGCACATAAGGGAAAAGCAGCGTTAAAGGCTGGTTCAAAGGTTTCTGTCGCAAACAAACCATAAACAGTATGACATTTTGTTTGAGGTATTGACAGCACGGAATTGTTAAATTAGAAACTGATGACGTCTGTCTTCTCAGTGACCTGAACAAAGATCTCATTGAACAGTTGACATGCCACTTTGAGTGGAAACGAAGTGAACTGGCTGACCAAAAGTGGGAATTTAAGATCATATTAATATTAGTTTTCTTCTAAGTATAATTTTTTTATTATTATTTAGAATACAAAATTTGTACTTAATCAGGAACATTTTTCTAATTAAATACGTATATCTAGATACTGATATTTTACCACCAACACATTTTTAAAATGGCCTATTTATTTAACTGTGGTGACTGCTGGGGTTCATTCAGAGTGAATGGGACACTTTTCTGTGGAAAAAAAAAAAAACCCTAAATCTGTCAAGACAGTGATTTTCTTTGCCTCCTCACATTTGGAGAGAAAGCTGATCTCTCAAGAATGAAACCAAAACTATTTGCATAACCAGTAGAGTTGAATGACGTAGATAATATGACCCTTTTGAAAGCAGGTCTTCACCTGGTTCTCTATCTCGGCACTCTTTAGCTGTTTTCCCCTCTTTGTTTTGCGCACCAACTTGACGTGGCTGAACGTCCCCATTCCTCTTGCTTTAAGGAATCCTTCAACTGTCAACAGCAGGTCCAGGCATGAACCAAGACGTTGTTTTCACCAACGCGGGCGACGTGACAAGAAATAGTCCCAAACAAAGGAAAACAATTGTGTCACTCTTGCCATCATTTGAAAGTTTACACTTGGAAAAAAAAGCACCTGCTGATATTTATGGAGAAACCACACCATGTTCCACACCAAGTTGTGTTTGACTGGACAAAAACACAAGACATGCGTATATTTACTTCCATTTTGTCCATTCTGTATATAATTAGTCTCTAAAAAAAAAAAAAAGAAAAACAAAAAAAAACATCTACAACAATTATCAACTTAATGGTTCACTGTAACATCACCATAACATAGTGGCAATACATTGTTAAAAAGCTACATAATTCATTAGACTAGTTAGAAAGTAAATAAAAAAAAGGTTACTATGCTAACACTTAGTATTAATATGGTTGAACCAGTCTGTCTATAGAGTGAGGGACAGCCACATGTGTATATACAGCATATTTAAAGCTCCAGTGGAAGTAAAATGACAAACCTCTTACAAAGTTGAAAACATTCAGTCTCTACATTTTTGTGACTCCATCAAGGACAAACACATTTGCTTGTGTTTAAAGCTCCTTGACACACTCTTTTGCTCAATTATTTACCATATTTATATATATATATATATATATTTATAATCATTACACACTTAAAAACACAACACACTCCACATGTAAATAAAAACACACCCCAACTGAAAGACAGAACGTGGTTTTAGGAATTTCCTCGCAGTGAAATCATTAGGAAGTCCCAATGTTCCCAAGCAGAGAAAGTGTTGTTTGAATTTCCAGCTCGTGGTTACTGCAGAGTGTTGTTTTCTAATTTAAAATGTATTTATTTTTTTTGGTCAAGTGTCCTAGCTGCTGCTGCTGCTGCTGCTGTAGTTAAGTGTAGGACCGGGTTGGTAACTAGTGCCTGTGTTCAGTTCGTGCTCATACAGGTGCAGGGTAGTTGTAGTGGTTCCTCGACTGCGATTGGCTGGGCTGCGAGCCTTGTTTGCGTTCCATTTGTTGGGCCTCTTCTGCATCTGGCTCTGTGCAGCGCGGCGGCCGCTGCTTAAAGAAGTCGGACACGTATCGCACCTAAACCGGGAGACAGAAGTCAGAGAGGAGGACATTTCAAGTTAAAGTGTGCGCAAAGCAAAAGCAGAGATTCTCCTCTTCACAAGTTCTGTGTTTAGAAAATGGCTGAGAATGTGGGCGGAAAAAAAAAAGGTTACAACTGTAGAGTTAAGAAAGATGGTGTCAAACGGGCGGCCCGCGGGCCACATGCAGCCCTCAAAACTTCAATCATGCTATTATGAAAACATGGTACAACATAATACTAAATATATTTGCAAGCAATATTTTATTATAGTAACACATGCATAACATGCATTATTAATTTGTATATAGGCTAGTTTTGTGTTTTAATTACACTTGTCCATGTTATTTGCTTAATTTTATATTTATTTTCATTTTTGATACCAATACTTTTATTTACAGAGTTCAGTTCAACGTTTTTATTGTCTTTTTGACGTTCAGTGATAAGTCTCAAGTGGATTTGGTGTTAAATTCACTTTTTGGACCATGAGAAGGAGCTTTAACACAATATCTACACATTTACTCTGTCTCATGTTATAGAGAAAGCACAGTTAAGGTCACTGATTGCACAGGTACACTCACAGTGAGGACAGCGACGAGCGCTCCCTGCAGCAGGCCGACCAAGACGTCGCTCCAGTGATGTTTGTAGTCGGACACGCGCGTGTATCCCACGTACACTGCAAACATCACCAGGAAGAACTGGATTGTTGGTCGAACCAGTCGCGTCCACTTCCCCTGCATCCGCGCCTGAACGTAGAGCTGCACACGCACAAAGACTGGTAACTACCATATTATAATGTTGAAATAAATTTGTGAGAAAACTATATAAGAATGTCATGAGGGTATGTGCAGTTTTGCTTTTAATGCACGACATTTTACAAAGTCCTGTTGAACAATGATATTTTTAAAACTGTGCGTCAGTGACGTCCACCTTCTCCTGTTTTGAGTCATGTGTGGCTGTTTTTGGTTAACACAGTGTTCACAGCCAAACTAGAACTCACCGACAGAAAGAGCATACAGTACATCCCAAAGGAAGAGTGACCGGAGTAGAACGATAACCTGTGGAGCAACAGAAAAATATTAATATACAACATGCACATATTCTTTTTACAGAAAATCAGTGACGTGGAGAATAAAAGTTTAACTGCAGTCAGCCTTCCCTTTTAGACATTTCGAAATTCTTATTCATCCAGGTCTCCAACTTTTAGAAGAAAATAAACTCTTTAAAAATCCAGAAATGTAAAGAAAAATATACTTTAAAGCACATTTTTTGTTACAATTTTGCTCTTTTGAGTTTAAAGTATATTTTTCTTCATAATTATTGCCATTATAAAGGTCTGAAGTGTATGCTTCTTAACAATTTTGCCATTTTAGGAGTTCTACCTCTTGAAATTTCAGTAATGTGTGTCACTCCCTGCACCAAAGTCCATAGAGAAAGTCAGTGATTCTACATCACAGCACACAGGAGTTGTTGATCAACTGCTCCCTTCATCAGAAACTGTGTTACTTTGTGACTTTGGATTTTGAAATCCTTCATTTGGTTTGACCTAAGTCCGTCTTTCTCAACCCTGGTCCTGGGGACCCACTGCCCTGCATGTTTTAGATGTTTCCTTGCTCCAACACAATACGTGGGTCGTTATCAGGCTTTTGCAGAGCTTAATGATGAGCTGACCATTTGATTTCCATTTCAGGGCAACATGTAAAACATGCAGGGCAGTGGGTCCTCAGTGCCAGGGTTGAGAAACACTGACCTAAGTGACACAAATGACCTAAAAAGGCAGCAGTAGACCAGCAGCTTCTGTGTCTCCATGAGCTAAAAACACAGATTTTCCCTATGGACTTTGGTGTGGGAAAGTGAGTGGTTTACAAACTAGTTTCCAACCAGAAAAGAAAGTCCAATGGCAAGATAAAGCAGCAAACATGTCCTTACAAAATTGTAAACTTAAGCAGAGGTAGAACCTATTGGGTGAGCAAACAGTTGAGCTCACCTGGATTCTGTCACGTTCCGAGTGCTGCCCGTACACTCGATATGCGGCACGTATCCATGACAGGTGAGGGGGGCACAAACTGCTAAGAAGTTTGGACGCGGACGACCTATGGTGAACTTTGCCAGGTCGGTCAGTGATTGGCTAACAGCTGCTCCAAACAGGTAGGTGCCCACCACTTTGTAGAGAGCGGACAGGTACTGGTTGAACTGGGAGTTGGAGTGGAGACGTTTGGTGTGAACCAAATAAGCCTCTCCTGTGGTGATCTGTGTGTGAGAGAGAGAGAGAGAGAGAGAGAATGTAGTGCAGATCCTTAAAATGTCTTCAAAAGTCTTACATTTCATTGTCAAAAATAATTTTTTTTGTAAATATTGGCAAACTTTAAGGGAATGTTTTGCATTTTCTCATAATATAGATGGCAATGATTAGAAATGTGGCCTCCCTTAGGGAATCTTTATTATAAGAGTGCACTGGGGGTGGGGGGGTCAATATAGTAAAATATTTTTTTTTCACTTTTGGGAGAGTATTGATTTTCTTAGCCTATTTTAACATTTATTATACTGTGATAATATTGTATTGTATTGTGATTGTATTTACACTCTCAGGAATTGAGAGTGTAAAAACAAAAAAATGCAAAAATGCTTGTGGAGATTATAGCTGTGATCCCTCTCTCTCCCTCTCTAATTAATATTTGTAACTGTTCACACATGTTCTAAGGCTTGAAAGTAAAATCAGCCTGTGTATCGACTGTTCTGCTGCTGACAGCCTGCTATATTTGAAGGTCTTCAGTTTGATCAAAGTGAAAAGGGCTTTAAAAAGTCTTAAATTTGGCTTCCTTAAACGCGCAGGTACCCTGTTAGTGACTGTATTTATTCATCCACTCAGGTCTAAGCAGGACATTATAATGGACTCACAATGACTATGGAGCAGGTGATGGTGACTGCAGCCATGGTCCCATGGGAAATGGTGTCTCTCTTGTACGGATAGCTGATGCTTTCGTCATTGCAGTCGATTCCTCTCTGGTAAGGACTGAACATCAGCGTCAGAATGGCCGAGGGCAGAGCCGCTGGTGAGAGAGAGCACACGCGTGACGGTCAGACCTCCGCATTTATGAGCGCCCACACAAATAGCTACATCATAAACCAGAAAGCTTGTAACTAAACCAAAGTTCACAGAAAGATACATTTAAAATTGGTTGTGATCTAGGGGTTTGTTAATAACTCTTCGTTAATAACTGCTAAAAATTTCAGTTCTGGTCTGAAAAATATCATCTCATGTTACCTTATAAAGGTCGATGTTACTATGTAGTTTGGTGGAACAGATTTGTTGACAGTGAAAGAGCAAGTGGAATTGGCACAGATTTGCCTTTTTTGTTACCAATTCCTGATATTGGGCTGAACAGTTTGGGTTAAAATGTTTTTATTTCTTTATTTAATTAGTGACCTACTGTATAATCTTTTACCTCAAGCTTTACTTGGATATTTACAGTGTTACAGAATTAAAATAAGATGGCAAAACAATCAGAAATATTAACTAGCCAAGGATATGAAGTTAGAGATGTGAGAATATCTAACATTTATGACACAGAATCTTTTTTTTTTTAAGCTTGCATAGAAATATGGAAAATAGAATGATTAAGTTTTTTCTTTCTTAGATGAAACTACAAATTGTTTAAGACAATGTGCTAAATGAGAGACAAAAAAACTGAAAAATGAGACAATATTACCATCTGCAAGACATTTATGAGATCAAAAGAGAGATTTCCGATTTGTGCACAACAGCAGAGAAACGGTTCAGAAGAATATATATTGTATATTATCCAACTTACTGGTTAGTTGGTGAGTTAGATTGGAAATTTAATATAATACCCATTGATATGTTTGTATAAGGGTAAATAAAAAAGAGCCAGAGTACAGGTTTTTCACATTTAGAAGCAGAAGTTTACAACACAAACAAAGAACACCAACACCCTTAAGGTATACAGAGGATACTGTAGTTTCCTGACATCACTGGAGGGCTGCTACAATCTTCAGTCTCCCCATTAGATGTCACTAATTGTTTGCACTGGACCTTTAAGTAACTCCAAATGTACTTTGGCAGCAGCCATCTCTAATAAATGCTTCCAGAAGCTGCACATTCTTTGCGAACTGTGTTGTAAAGAGCTGGACTTCATCTTGAGAGCAGCTGTGCACTGACAAGTCAAACATAAACTACAACACGCAGAGGCGAAGCTCAGGAAACAGCTAAGAACACAGTGGCGGACTAATCTGTTGGCTTTGGGCAGAAGACTCCGCTCCGCAAAATAAATGAATGTGTCATCAGTCGAGCTCAGTGGCAACTGCTTCACCTCCTCTGGTCACATTCTCTCTGTACGGGGGGGGGACATGCCGGACAGGACAGCCTTGACCTTTGACATGGGGCCACAGTGATGGGCCTGGGAGCTGAAGACTGAACCAGGAAACACACACAGATGCAAACAAGTGCAGATAAAACGTGGTCTTCATCTAAAAGGACAGCTGTCCGTCACACTGATGTCCACTCATACGTGCCGTGCTTTAGTGTAGAATCTCTTCTAAAACATCATATATAGAATAACACGTTGAATCTTGTGATTGAGACCATTAACTCCTCAGAAAATGTTTACTGACATTATAAATTTCGTGAGAAATATTTAAAAAAAAAGTTTAAAAGTTATTTAAGTTGTTTAAGTTATAAAAGTTTATTATGTCGCTCCCAGCTGGCTAACTGCTTCCTCCATCCTACTTCCTAGGCTTTTCTTTTTTAACCCAAAGACTATGTCCATTTCTAATATACTGAAAATGTCGAGAAATTCTCTTAAAAGAAACACAGACGCCAACATGAGTGCAGATAAAATGTGGTACACATTTTGTGAAGAAAAAGCAAATAAATGAATTGTCAAAAAATACAGCACACAACAAGTCACTGGTTCCATAGCCTAAAGCTACTCAAGAAAATAACAGTGCAACCTGAAATAAAATGGTTTTTTGCATTTAAGAAAATAGAAAAATTACATGCAAATTCAATTAAAGCATTTTAAAGGGTGATGGATCCATCAAAAATCAGTCAAAAGCATATTAAACTGTTCTTTTTGCAACCTGCCGTCCTACTTCATAGGTGATTGTCAGGCGGCAAACACTGAGTTTAACTGCTTCTCTTTAAAGACACACAGATGCAGACGTGTGCAGACAGAACATACGTCTTTACAGGTGCGTGATGGCAAAAAGTTGGTGCCTGCTTGTGAAGACAGACAGCAAACACTGGCTTTAACACATATGCATATAGGTTTGTGCAGCTGTTCTTCTAGGACACTACATTGATTTCCTTTCATTTGGACAGACTAAACAAGGCATTGTCCCTAATCTTAACCATAACCAGTGCTTAAAGTGGGAAAAAATAAGTACCAGTACTCTCCTCATCCATATGAAGCATGTATGTCTGTACGGTAGGTATTACTAAATCCTTAAACAATACATTTTGGAAATCTTCAGTACATCAAACATGTGTTCATTAAAATATTCAGCAGCAGCAGCAGCAGCAGCAGCAGCAGCAGCAGCAGCAACGCATAAACCCGTCTCTTAAATCTGAGCTGGACAATAGTTCAATCCACAAGAATGATGTCAGGAACTTTTTACACTCCAACCTTTAAATTGCTTTCCTGTTTTCACAGAACTTTGCTGAAGCTAATAAGAGTTGTAATGGATGGACTTGTGTTTTCCTAAGTGGGAGCTGTTGTGTACTTATTGGGTTATGCCACAAGAGCAGCTCAACAATAACAGATTGCTTCCTTCCTCCAGAATGTGTGACCGCCGCTCTGACAAGCAGCAATGAATGAAGCCACACGAGGCCACGCACGTAGAGAAAGGAAAACAATGTGAGAGACAGGTAAATTTGTGATGGTAATTCTACCATGATATCATGTTTGAAGTGGAAAAAAAAGAGTAAATTAACCCTGAGGTCACACACACCATGTTTCCCCTCCTTTACTTAATGCAACATAAAAGAACACAAAACATTTTAAGCAGATCTTAAACAATAATGAAGTTACTTAAATGTGATTGAAATTTATGTGAATTTTTTTTTTTTTTTGCATTTAGCAACATTTAATATATAATATTTACACTCAATTATACACGACTGACTGTACCTATAGTTGTTTCATGACCCAAGAATGGCTAACCAAAGGCTAGCAAGGCTACCAAGGGTGAGGTGAGAGATATTCAGCTGCAACATACAACTTCACCAGTAAATGTTGCTAAATGTTACACACTGTACCTTTTAAGGTAATGTTGGTTCTAAAAAAATTTGCCTCATGATTTTATTTTGCAAAAACCATAACAAGTATTAGCTTCTTCAAAGTGTTGCTTACAGCAGCAGCACATTATCCATAACAAGCGTTAGCTTCCTGAAAGTGTTGCTAACAGCAGCAGCACATTATCCATAACAAGTGTTAGCTTCCTGAAAGTGTTGCTAACAGTAGCAGCACATTATCCATAACAAGTGTTAGCTTCCTGAAAGTGTTGCTAACAGTAGCAGCACATTATCCATAACAAGTGCTAACAGTAGCAACTCACTGAAACACTGAGATTACATTGACACCAATAACCAAACTATTTATCTTATTCTGAAAAAGGCAGTTTTCAAATTATGACGTTTTTACGTTACAAAACATAGTCTGATTACGACTCATGTCGAGTCTTAATATACTATAGAATATTCCAACTCTATCCTTTGTCTTTATTGCTTTCCTCCTTCCTTACTTCCTCCCTTTCTTTTTGTCCTTCCTGTTTGAATCATCACTTTCCCTTTTGTAAATTCCTGGACTTGAGGAAGAGCAAAAAAGTGACAAATATTTCTAATGTCTTTAGTTAAAGGACAATATCCTTCAACTATAACTGAAATAAAATTCAACTTATGTCAACTGAAAAACATCATTAATCGCTATCATAACTTTAATCGGTTATTAAAGAATTGTGAAATTAAACAATATTGATAATTGATTAATTAGTTTGAGTGAACGTTTTAATAAAAATAAGTATCCTAAATGAGAATATTTTCTGGTTTCTCTGTGATACAGGAGCAAAGAAACTATTCACATTTCTGATCAAAATCAAATACGTTTGGCGACCTAACAACTCATCGATTAAGGAAGGAAGGAAAATTACTTCAAATACTCTTTTAACTCTGCAACCCTATAACCTATATACTGTAGGGCAGCGGTAAGGAGTGTAAAAGAAAACAGAACCAAAAATATGTGACCGATGACACACAAAGAATCCAAACAATATAGACTTTTGTTTTAACTGTATACACTATTAACCCATATGTTTACTTTGTTTAACTGACATATGCAGTTAAACGAGTATTTCCTCGTGTGTTTACTTTCTATACACCATAAATAGCATCAACAATAATACTGTTGACATTTGGCACAAGTCACTTTTAAAGAAAAAGTAAAGCAAATGTAAAGTTTCTCTACTCTCTTCACATACTGTATATGTTTAGGGTTGTAACAATTAATCAATTGGGTACATTAATAACCAAGTATTTTGATAATCGGTTTAATTATTTTCATTTGTTTTTTTAAAATTTAAATTTAAATTTAAATTTAAATTTTAAATTTAATTTGAAAATTCTGAAAGATAAGGAAATGAAGTAGAGAAGAGCAGACTCCTGTCATGAGGCTGCAGGTAATATGGACAGAGGAAGACTGTAGTTAATCCAGCTCTGTCTTTGTGTAAAGTATGTCGTTAAACTGTGACCACAATGGTGAAAATCTCGCTTCTCTATATGTTTCTGGGACAGGAAGTTTGATACCGATACATTCATGTAAATATTCTGTACAAACACTGACAATCAGGGAGTATCATGGACTTTGGTCCACACTAAAGCATATCAATCTTTAATGTGACTATTAGACTGGACTGCATTAAATATTAACCATGTATATTCTCTTCTGTACGCCCAGGCTTTTTTTTAATAACTGCCCCTTTAAAGGAACTATCAGTTTGCCCTGCCCCGAGATTGTATTAAATGATAATGTGATAACATGAGAACGAGGAGAACCTTAATCGTCTATAAATACCGGACATGATTATTTGTCACCACCTCTGAATGAGTGCCACAAATGATCTTTGATGATGAGATTTATGTTCATTTAAAACAGCAGACCCTCCCTTTGCTCTCTCTATGTCTCAGAGGTCATTATTGCAGCAGGTCAAGCGTACTCCCTGCTTCTCTTTTAAGTGAGGGCCAGCCGTTGTTTGTTCTGCAAGGGTGCGAGGATAAGATTTAGATAAGAGGCTGCTTGTTTGACGAGGCTCTGGTGGCTGGACGCTGCCGTGGTGATGTGAGTGGACAGATTTGGGCAATGGCTTTCAAAACACACATCCACACACGGTAACCACTGCTGATACAACGAGGATCAGACTGTGTGACGCTGATGTCCCTTCCCCCTCGTATCAGGCAGCCGAGCACATGGAGTGTTTCTATTATCTGAGCAGGACTGTCTGTTTTTATCTGCTCTGTTATTCCAGAAGACTGGTTTGTTTTTATGAGCCAGTCCTGGTGGGGTGGCCTCCCCAACCACAGGCCGGGGCTAGCTTAGGTTCATTCTCCAAATACAGTATATTTAAAGAAAAACAACCTTTAGTCTTTCTCCTCAGTCTCCTTCAACAAAATGTCACGTACAATATCGATACTATATCCACACGACCAAGATTTCATTTGAAATTTGTATTTTCCCGACAAAAACAATGTCTCGATGAGCATTACTGCTCAACATCAGGTTTAATCTGCATCCAAACAAACACACCTGAAAACACATGTCACATCACCACTCAGGTACATTGATAGTCAAGTTAAGAACCAACCGGGCAGCAATTGACCTGCTAATGACCAGACGTCCAGAAAAAAAATGGTTTCATAGTAAAATGTTTTCAAAATTCTGTTTTCAAGGCTCTGAAATGCTGGGTAATGTGGATGGCAGATGTTTTCTTAGCAGAATTAAGTCATTTTTAAACAACAATTGAGTAATGTGGATGAAGCCTTAGCCTCCAGTCCACCTAACCCCAATCTGTGTTTTTTGTTTATAGAGGAAGGTCCCATTCAAACCAGGATTCAAACAAGGAACCTTCTTGAGGTGAGGCATCACTGCACCACTACGCTACCCTACTTTAAACATGAGATTTCTTTTAAAGAAAAGTAAATTGTCAGCATTCAGCATTCAGAACTTCCTACAAAACATATTTCTTTTTGATTGTAATTGTCTAACCCTTAAGGTTTTACTTTCCCTCTTACAAAACATCAGAATTCTACAAATTCTTTCTTTTTTTGACAAAAAATGAAACCAAACCGTTTTCATCACTTTCACTTTCTTTTACTCCTAATATTGGTTGTGTGAGTGTGACTGCTAATGTTTGCTGAAGTACATTGCTTGTAATGGGTTATTTTACTGTCCTGACATGTGGCAAATTGCTGTCGACTTTTTGTTTAATTTATACTTTGACTATGCACATTCAGCAGCTGCAGAAGTTGCTTCCAATCTCTTTACAAAAGACACAAACACACTCGAGTTTCTGCTGAGCTTTTGGCTTCAGTCCACAGGAGATAAATTTAAAAAAAGGGAAAGTATTGTTTTACGCTTTCACAATGCACCCCTGATTTCTCTGTGAGAAAATAAACATGATGGAATTTGGGATCAGAAACAAGTACAACTTCCCCTTGACCTGTGACCCACCGGGAAGCAGGAAGCGTTCCTGTTATTCATCTTTTAAGACAAGTGGCCGAGGTCCACTGTGACTCAGACACTGAGTGGAAGGCATTGGTGTCATATATGAACATTTGTGCGAGGTCTTCATGTCAAATCTCAACGGGCGACTGTGAACTCAGCCGGTCTGCTGCGTGACCTCGCAGTTTGTTAGCTAACGGGGATTCGCGACTGGTTTTCCACCTCACACCAAGATGCTCAGATAAACCAATATTTAAACTTCTTTTGTTTATTTTGGCAACTTTTTTTAGACACTAGAGACTCAATGCTGCGTTTGTTCTGCCCTGCTATACAGAAAATGGCTTGTTTAGTGCATGTGGCTTCTGTCAGGGATTTGGTCGCTGCAGTTTTTGTTGATTTTGGTCAAAAATGGCAGTCTGCTCATCATTTTTGTTCCAGGAGGTTTAATCTACAAAGAAAGTGCATCACTTCCTGTCGAGGCTGGGGATTTTTCCTGGGAAAGTCCTGCATGATACCAAGTGACTCCAACATTTTTTTTTTTCTGCTTTGAAATCACAGTTCTTTGTGTAGTTTTTCTTCCTGCAAAGGAGATTTTTCTTTGTTCCTCTACTTCCTCTGGTGATCTGTGCACTCAAACCTTCATAAGCCTCATTAAAGTAAAGCTCTGTCAATTTTCATTATGTTAGTACTGAACTTGAAACTATGTAGTTGAAAGTGAGATTCTACTCAAACTTGGTCCTAATATCCTCATATTTCCAAACTTGATCCTTTCACACTGGAGGCCAGAATAATCATTTAATAAAAGGTGTAGTGTCTGAAGTCACTGTAACTTTTTGTATTAAACCAGAACACTCTTTTACACAACCTGACAAAAGCTATCAATTTGTCATCATCTTTTTATCATGGTTCAATAAAACCTACTTTAACAGGAGAGAATAATTTCTGTCACACTGGTCGCTTCTCACTAATCATCGTAGAACAGGAATAAAGAGTTTAACAAAGAGTGATCACAGTAAAACCCGTGGAACAACTAAAATTATAAAATACAGTATTTCCGACACACTTGTCTGGCACATTTTACATCATCATAAACTGGAGGATCATAATGGCCCTTCACTGAAACTGCAAGGAAAGGTGGAAACCACTTAATAATGAAACAAAAAGGTTACCATATGCCACGACGCAACCTATAAAGCATCTGGACTCTTCTGTCTGGAATCTGGAATATTAAAATATCAACTCTAACTCTATATGACAGAGCTGCATTTTGCATTTGCAGGCATGAAGATATCCGCTCTCAAAGACTCTTAGTTTTTCAAGCGGTCGATCCTGCAGAAGCTCACATCTTACTAATAATAGCAAATTAAGAGGGAAACTGATATTGACCTTTTCATTTAATTTTTAAGGAATTGTTCTTCCTCTAGTCATGAACCATGACAGTAGTGAGAGAGAGGATTCTCCGAAACCATTGCAGACACTAAATACAACCACACACACACACATACTTGTACAGCATTCTTAGTAAAGACACAACTTAATGCCCAAGCCTAACCCTAACATAAACCCAATTCTAACCATAACCCTTAAACCAAGTCTTAACCTTCAAAAAGCCCCCCATTTGGAGGAATAGCTAAAAAGTCCTCACAAAGACAAGTTTTAATCTAAATTTGTCCTCACAGCCAACTATAGACACACACATTCACATCATCATTTTCACACAGGAATGTCAGGGAGCGCAAGTCAATACTGTTCACTTGACTTTGACACTCATTTGGTAAAAGCAGATACTGTGTGTGTGTGTGTGTGTGTGCGTGCGTGTGTGTGTGTGTCAACAATAAGGGAGCAGCTCAAATTCGTCACACAATAACATTCTACAGGCTCAAACAACAGCTGCTGTCAGTCACACATTGTCACCAGAGTTTGTACGACCCGTCCTCAGTTAAAATCATGAGCGCAAGTCTGTGTCAGTGACCATTTCCATTTTCTTTGAAACATCTAGAGCTCAGATGATTTCAAGAGGTTCATCGACATCCAAGATGACAATTGTGCAAAATGAAACAAGAATGCTGAGCCCTTCCCACCAGGTGAGCATGGATTCTCTTTTAGACTCAATTTAATTTTTTAAAAAGGTCCAGTATGTCATGATTAATGACAGATAATCATGAGACTGCAGACTGTAACAAAGAGGAGCCCTCACACCTCCCTTTCCCAAACACATCAGGGAAGAACGGTGGCCTTCACAACGCAGAAAGGTTGTTGAAATAATTTCTGGGAGGATGCACACAAAGAGGTGTAACTCTGCAGATGACATTCAATTTCTACCAGTAAACCCTCCTCAGTGTTACACACTAAACCTTCAGGACTGCAATTAAGGTTGCTTTGAAGTGTAGGCAGTCGTAGGCAATGCTGGAATTGTGACGATTAATTATTTTCATAACGATTAACCTGTCCATTATTTTCTCAATTATTCGATTAGTTGTTTGGTCCATAAAGTGTTAATTCTTTTGATTGTCATACGGAGCAAAGACCAGAAAATATTCACATTTAAGAAGACGAAAAATCTGAGAACTTGTTTTAATTAAGACACTCAAACCAATTCATTTATTATCAAAATATTTGACTATTAATTTAGTAATTGATTATTAATCACTTCATAATAGATTAATCGTTAATCGCAGCCCTAGAGCCTTCCACATGTACATGTAGTCGCTTAACAGAACAGCCAATAGGAGCGCCTGCCCTCTCCGAACTACCATGTGATTGGTCAAAATCTGTGTTATGCTGTATTATTCTGAAAAATTACTGTGGAATTATGAATCAATAACATTAAAAATGCATTGCCTACCCCAACTTTACATAGTTCCATAAACCAGAAAGTCTAATTATTTAGTTTCATGAATAATATTATTTGTTCTCAAAGTTATTTACTTATGAAAATAGTTAAACAGTGTTGTGAAACTAGGCAAATCATCTGTGAGTGGTGGAAAAATGGAACAACAGCTGAGCTCAGTCTTTCTGACAGTCAGCCAGACAGTCTCTAGCTGTTCAGCATGACTAACACTATTGTTGAGAAGACTCAAATGTTGTCAAAGCTCAGAGCAGGGAGGTCAAACTGTTTCCTCAGAACAGTGACCTAAACAACAGGAAACAGGAGGTTTGCATAAACCACTATGTTTTGGGACATTTTTGGAAATGGGCTTGTTCTCATGTCTGTGTGATCGAAACATGAAGCTACAGTTTGAAGCAGCGCTGGATGATGTGGCCAAAATCGAGTGAACCAGGAAACTTGGAGCTGCATGGTGAAAGAAACAGCAGCAGCTGTGAATGGCACATGCAGACATGTGGTTAGGCAGCTGTTCAGGGAGCTTTTAAATATTGGATGATCACATTTGCAAGAAGCCAAGATTATGATTGTGATTAAGATATGATTGTGAAAGGTTTATTTTTAGAATGCACTTTTTAAGCTTTTCATGGACTCTTCTTGGTGTTTTTAGTGGGGCGGTCACTTTTTGTCCAAAATTTGAATGTATTTAGAACATGGGATTAAAAGATATATGCAGGGTGCATGTATGGTTTCCTACCATATCAAATGCGAGTGTCAGCTGCAGCATGCAGCAGTGAGAACACCATGCAAGCCTAAATAAATCTGTAGATAAATAGTGGCCACTGTTTCGGTGGAGACAAGTAACTGCATCTCGCGGTGAGCTGTCTCATAAATACCTATGTAAAAAGTGACAGCCCTAGTTTTCAGCCACAGTGCAACTGTTGTGTTTTATGCTCACAGTGTACTTCCTCCGGCTCACCTACCCAGATCTGATGGGCTAAGTCAGCACTGTGTGAACTTGTGATGATTAAATGTAGCAAATATTTGTTTATATATAAAAACTATACAACACAGCTTTAATTCACTTTCCTCTCAGGAGCACTATACTTGTCTGATTTTGTTTGTGTGATAATTATCAATACTGAATAACTTGATGATGTATTTGGCCATATCGTCCAGCTCTACTTTACCACATTGTGGTAGTGGCTCTTAAATGGGGTTCAATGGGACACTTCCAGGGGGTCAATCAAAAAGTTTCACAACAAACAGTAAATGAGGTTTTCTTTCTTTTTTCTTTTTGTGGTCTGAGATAGTTCATCAATTACATTCAGTTTTTCTGGAAATACATGAGGGGCCAACAGAATATTTTCTTCAATCTTAGGGAATCCTTCTCTAAAAACTGTAAACATTGTGAAGGCAGAACCTGGTCTACATGATCTAGAGTTTGTGTACACTGAGAGACATATAGTACCTGCATTTAAAAAAAAAAAATCACAGTGGAACCGAAAGATGAGGAGAGCAGCTTCTTCTCACAGCACTTTCACTTCCACAGCCTTGATAAATTAATGTGGTCTCAGAGCAAAACAGCACATGTCCTGATGCCATGTCGTGGGTGTCAAAGTCAGACTCTGTCTGTCTGTGTGTTTTCTTGTATGGTTATCTTTGTGAAGACCAAAAAGCTTATAAACCTAAGGGCGTGAGGACATTTTGGCTGTTCCTCACATCCTGTCACCCTGTGAAAATGACTTTTTCAGGGTTAAGACCTGCTGTTAGGTTTAGGGTTAGGTACTTAGTTGTGATGGTTAGGGTTAGGGTTAGTGTGAGATACAAATGTGTGTATGTTGTGAGCAGTGGTGACAGATAGTGGCAGGATGAGGGGGACAGACTGCAGAGGGGAAGAGGGAGAAATAAAACACCGAGCAGATTCAGGGATCTGGTACAATCTGAACATTCAGCACATTCCTCCCATATCTCTCACACGCACACGCGCCCTCACACACTTTTCTAACCTGATGACAGTTTACCCTTCACACACAGATTAACAGATTAGCGCCCCAGCCCTGTTATTGTGAACGTTTAATGTGAAAATAAATCCACACCCAGGAAAAACATCAATTTACTTTCATGATTATAAGATGCATTTTGTTATTGTTGTATTAACCCTTTAAATGTTCAAGTATTTAACTATTTCAAGGTCCAGTGTGTGAAATGTAGGTGAAATTGGTTAAATAATTATATGCGTGTGTGTACAATCACCTGCATCCGTAACTTTTAAAACAATAAATTAGTTGCATTACCACAGAATGAGCCTTTTACATCTAAATCAGGAGCAGGTCTTCTCTACAGAGGTTGCCAGGGTAACTCCCCTGTTTTATTGGACCAACTGAACTAAACAATGTTTGAGTTTCAATGATAACTGAAGGATAAAGATCCCGATGTGACCTCAAAGTGCTTTGCATAAAAACATCCCTCACTCACCCAAACACATATTCACCATGTTCACACACACACACAGCCTGGATCGAGGCAACACTATCTCACCAAATGAGGAAACACCAGAGGTAGAGGTATATAGTTAGATTCATATGACATTTTAAAAATAATACATAAATAAAATAGAAAATACAATAGACGTACAAGTAAAATTGTTCATCTACAACATGCATTGTGTTGCTAAATCTCACACTGTGCCAAGTAATTCATATTTAATATTGTCACTTTTTGTCTCTAGTTTGTTCAAATCAGGACCGGATTATTATTCTTCATTTTTCGTAAATACAATTATCAATGTAATTGACTGCCAAAATAGTTACCACTTAAATTTTCTTGTCGCAGCTCAGTCATCACACATTTATAAGGAGTGAGTCAAAAGAAAAAAATTTCAGTATGGTGATGTAAGCATCATTGCCCTGACATCAGTGCTTTATATAATAGTATGACTGTCTTGCAATTAGGACTGAGCAGTAAATTACAATACTAAGGCAACATAATATTCTTCAATAGCAAATTAATAGATTGTTTGTCTACAGTATATATATTGATATATTTTTATGCACTCTGTAAACATATTTTGCGATACAACACATGATGAATGTGAATGTTTTACCTCAGATTTGTAAAAAAAAAAGTTTCCCTTAAGTTTTTTTTTTTTTTTTGCTCATGAGAGATTTAAAAGCCAGAACAGGAACATGTTTCTTTGTTTCTTTCACAAAGGAACAATAATAGTACGTCTTTAAATATCAGATGTCTACTGTAATTATCAATATCAAGTAGTTTAAAACATTTTATATATGATCATGTTTTTGGCCATATCGCCAGGCCCTACTTGCAATGTATGGATTAGCACAGAATCGCTATCTGTGAAATTATCAATATGGTAGACTATGCATCACACATGCTATTTTCACTATTACTGACATAAAAAAATTAGGGGTGGGTCAAAATATCGATTTGGTGATATATTGTCGTTCTTCCTTATGCAATACAATAATGGATAGACCGGGGAAAATATGAATACTTTAATTAACAAAGGCACTCTAAACAGACAGTCCCTGCCATGAGGGAAATCTATCTATCTATCTATCTATCTATCTATCTATCTATCTATCTATCTATCTATCTATCTATCTATCTATCTATCTATCTATCTATCTATCTTTGTTCCCTGTGTGGTGAATAAATATTGAAAGCTTCCAGTTCTTTGGACTGATGAAACAAAACTGGAGCATTTAAGTGTCATCACATCAGCGACAGAAAAATAATGCTCTCATACCTACTGTGAAACATGGTGGAGGCTTAATTGTTCTTTGGGGCTGCTGATTACTTTTGTCAGTTTCAACTTATTTCAGAGATACATGTAGACAATTTATTAATATAATCAAGTTTGCTGAGCTGATTGACTTTCATCTGATATATTTTTTTTTTTCCCACTTTCACACCCCTGATCGGAAGATGAATTTCAGGCTTAGTCAGCCAAATACTTTGTAAACAGCTAGTTATTAATCATCACATAAAAATGATTCCACATCCTTGACTTGATTTCACAACAACTCAAATATAAAAGTGTACTTCCTGCAAGATTGTTGGATTTGACCGAGTTAAGTCTTCTCACTAATAAAAAAAACCAACTAATTTTAAAACAACACATTTATGAAATCCTTATCATTACTTGTCATCATGCAACTAAGTAATTCTCTCATTTACAAGCCTGAAAAGGAGCATTGGCTTTTCTTTTTGTACATTTTCTTTTTGTAGGGCACTGTAAGTGGTCAGGTGTGCACACATGAGGATATAGATCCTGAGAATAGAGGGAGCTGAACACCAGAATGGTCATTATCATTCCTGTCAGTCAACACAAATGGAAACCCACCAATACGTACACCTTCACAAGAATTCCTCTAACTACTTTTCACCTCATATTTCACACCTAAAAACCATCCACGGATAACGAACTAAAAAGGGGATCCGGCTTTGCCATCATTCTCCCTCATTTCACACTTGTCATCTATGTGTCAAACTTAACATCATCAAAAGAAAAAATGAGCGGCTGTTTCATAAAAAGCTGGAAGACGTCGGCTATTTGTCATCTTCAGAGAACAGAGCAAGTCCAGACAAGCTGTTTTTTTTTCCCCTGTACAGTGTTCAACACTTACACACACCAACCAAAGAGCCCACACTCACAAACCTGTCCCACACTTTCCAAAACAGGATTTTTACTGTCACAGAGGGAGATTCATTGTCGATGATCTTTGCTCTTCCTCCATAATAACCCCAAGTTTAGAAAAATATCAGAGAGGGGCCTTGGGGTGCAGGAGGACAAAAAATGTGCAAAATGCTTGAACACATTCACAGAGACTGAAAAAAGATTCCTCAAAGAAATCAAATGATTAGGACAAAAGTCTTAATTAGAAACTAAGTTTATACAATGGACATAATTATTGAACTTATTTCCAATTATTTCCAATAGAAAATATTAATGTCATTGTTACATGTTACAGACTGTAATCTGATTAGGATTCACATCATGAATGAGCGGTTTACAAACTGAGTTTCCAGAGGAAAAGGCCATTTAACTGTGAGATGAAGCTACAAATATACAGTATTCTTAGGTGAGGCTTTAAACACACTGCAGTCAACACTGACTATGTGTCAGTTCCTCATAATAACACCCTTCAAAAATCACCTGAATGGCCAGGGTTCTCAAACTGTGGTACATGTACCACTAGTGGTACGTGAGCTTCCTCTGGTGGTACTTGGAGGAACATCAGACATACTGTTCTAAACCAGGGTATGTGATTGGAGTGGAGCTGACAAATTTCGCCCTAAGTGTGTTGAAAATGAAATGCATAACAACAAACAAACAAACAAACAAATAAATAGAGTCACCTTAGCTCTCACTCCATCTTAATCCAATTTCACTATAACAGTGTCTGAAGTATATGTGAGGAAGAGGAGGATGATGAGAGAGCAAATTATCTTATCGAGAATAAATCTGCCTCCTGCCAAAAGTCCAAAGCTGACTTTACTCAGCCTATTTACACCACCGTATTTTAAAGAGCTCAATAGTTTCTCAGGTGGTACTTGGGATAAAAAGTTAGAGGTCAGAGAGCAGTTTCTTATTCAGACTATTGCCTTAATCTGGTTAATACCGGATAATTGCTGTCATTGTAAACAGAGCTGTTGCCATCATGTTTGTAATTGCCTCTGTTAAATATAATTAAGAAGAAATAATCAAATTAAGATGGCGTTGTGTGCCAATAGTCATAGTTATGTACACATGTCTTAATCAGTTTATAACATCCTACTGGAGTTTTGACAGCAGTGGATGTAATCTTAATCTATATAAAATAAACTCTGGCAAGTCATGTAAACATTATCTGAATGTCTTCTTATGCAGAATGAGGCCAATAATCAGATTATCAGTGCACATGTCAGAGATGAACAGAAGAACCGTGCAGTATTCTAAGTGTTGGGAAACACTGTTTGGCCTGTTTGAACAAGATAGAGACAAATAATGACTTGTGGTTTGGTTTTGCTTCTCAACATACAATCACTAATCATTGCCAACAGTTCTGACTGAGTCCATGCTGCTTTTGCAACAAGTGTTGTGCAAGTTTCTGGATGTCGGTCATGTTGTTTCGAACGTGGAATTATGGCGACTTCATATAAACTAGTTTCCATACAGCCCCAGAATAAAGCAACGTGCGGATTATAGATTTGTAAATCATGTGTGACAACCCCGCGCGTCAGTGGGCAAACTTTCCAGAACTAGTTTCTTTTCACTTAAATACTGAACGTGCATTCAGGTTTTGGACTCACGTGAGAATTAGACCCTGAAACGGATTAGCATTTTCAGACAAACTGAGCACAGTGGAAGTGGAAAACAGCGGTAAACTCACCGACAAAGACGCAGAGAATGTCCACCACGATCAGAATCACCCTCTTCCCCTGCTCGCTCATGTTTCCTCCTCAGATGTTGCTTCACTTTCTCTCATAAATAAAAAGCTGCTTTTAATTGGACTCGTCCAAAGGAGCAGAGAAGCAGAGCTGTATGAGAAACACCTGGAGTGAGTAAGGAGGAAAAAAAATACTACCAGGAGAACACGACTCGTTCTTCCGGCTCCTCTGTGTACCTGTCCGTTTGTCTGTCGGTTTGTCTGTGCTGCGCTTTCAGGTGAGTGAAAGGAGTCGCTGCGTCCTGGCAGGAGGACGTCCTCTTTTACGCACAAGGGGCGCGCGTGCACACTGTTCACCCAACGTTTGCACGCATAAATATTTGAGTCAGTCAGAGTTTCTGTTTTAAGTTTTTTTTTTTTTTTTTTTTTCTTATCTCAAATTAAACAAGTCTGTTTTTGAGAAGGTTAGAAAATTGACTAACAGGTGATTTCCCACTGTATGAATGAAGAGTACTTCATTGTACAGATGATACTAACTACAGCATCAAAGGATAATCTTTCATGTGACGATGGCCTTTGATCCATCGAAATAAAGAACTCAGAACAGTGATAAACTTCAAACTGAAGCGCAGCATTACACCCCTCAGTGTGTATAACCTGCTGGAAATCATTAAAAGAAGAAAATTCTGTTCAAAAGAGAATGGCAACAGTTGAACTGGTTGTCCAGTGGCTTTCAGAAAGAAACTAGTGCTGCCTATGGTTTTATATTCAGTTTCTCAAACATATACCTCAGACACTGGTATAGAGATATTACACTAAGATGGAGCAAGAGATAAGGTGACTCTTATAATTATTTATTAGTCAAAATTCCTCAGCTTCACTCCGATCACACACACTGTTATATACAGCAGAACAGTATTTCTGATTTAGCTTTTTTTTCAGTTTCCTGTCTTTATGATCAACTATGGTTACCTTTTGGATGATTCCTCACACATTAATTACTAAACATACATAAAGGAATCAGTCTTCTCATTAAGGAACACAATTGAACTTTTTTAGTTTTCACAAAGCAAAGACTTTGCACAGCAAGTTCATTAAAGTCCACATCATAAGATAAACAATGCCTCCTGGAAACATTTACAAAAGGAAAAAAATATCATATAAATATGATCTTTATAAATATGACAGTAGGAGAAATCCATCAAAACAGGAGGAAGATATGAAAATGTTCTGAGTTGAGTACTGATGTGTTTGAAGGTGTCAGGCTGCTCACAGACTGAAGTTGCAGTAACTTTGAGGAGAAAAGCAATTGAGTGAATTAACTAAGAGAAACCAGAGGATGGTGCGGTTCTGATAAAATTATAGAGAAGGAAGCAGAGTTGGGTGCTGAGGGGAGTCGGGGCTTGTGATGGTGCAGCCTTCTTGTGGTGATCCTACTCTGTCTCCACCTAACAAACCACAACAACACTTGGTGTGGTGACAAGAAGGTGCAGCAAGTAGCTGCCAACATTTGAATGTGAATCACTTATATCTATGATTAAGTCATTCCTAGTCAAAACAAACATGTCAGATGTCCAGTGACAGTGTTCCTATCCACACTTATCTACAAATTCATTCTCCCTTAGACAAATGACATCAGCATTTCCATTCATGTGTATGGGAGATATTTGCAATTAAATTATTACTATATATGATTACAGTTTATGATATCTACAGTTATATTCTGGCTAGTCATAACTGCGCTTCAAGATATCTTCAATTCACCCAAAACTATGACAACTCAGAAGGTGAACGATTAAATGTGAGAGCACATGTGAGAATAAACCAGAGTAACACTGATATCTGTTTTTACACTGTGATTACAGGGTTCCCTGGAACAGACATCAGGTGTCGTCTGTCCTACTTCACGCTACACTTGCGAGTCAGAGGCAAAGACAGTTGGTGTATCCGGGGCGAAGGGCTGGCAGAGCATGCTGCCCGACTAACGATGTATGGGTCATATCCTTCAAACAAAGCCTTCCTCTCTTTCGGGGTGGAAATCTCAAGAAGTCGCTGGCTGGCTACGTAGTTTCTTGCTGCTTTGGAGACGGGCCAGTACACGGAACGCTCCCCTCCGAACTTGGAGTGGTCAGGCTTAGGGGCTGAAAAGAAGACTGAGGTCAAAAGGTGCTACGATTGCAGGGTAGAGTTGTTTGACATTCTGGGGGAAAAGTACCAGTACAAAGTAGAACATGCCAAGATGGTCTGTTAAGAAAATACGACCAGGAGATGGTTAGTCCAACTTAGTATTTGGACTGGAAAGACAAGGAAACAGTCAGCTAGCTACCCCTGACTTTTTGTTTCAGTGCTTTGTTTGAAGCTGAGCTCTTTACTGTACGTCTGGATGGTAGCTTGACACTTGAAGGTCCAGTGTGTAAGGCTGCTGTAGAAACCTGGTGGCACAAGATGGCAGTCTCTGCAAAGCAAGGACCTTGAAGGTACATGTAAAATGCTTATTCTAAGACTTTATTATTATTATTATTATTATTATTTTAAAGCAATTTTACACTTATTCAAACATACTGGTGTTTCTTGTAACTTAAACCCTAAACCACATTTTTTCAGGTGAAAACCAATGTATATCTATCAGTGTTGATCCAGGTCCAAATCTTGGCAATAAAAATTAGCTTACCTTCTGCCTCTGTATACTGTATATGTACATACCTGTGTATGTATATAACTATCTATCTATCTATCTATCTATCTATCTATCTATCTATCTGTATGTATGTATGTATGTATGTATGTATGTAGATAGATAGATAGATAGATAGATAGATAGATAGATAGATAGATAGATAGATAGATAGATAGATAGATAGATAGATAGATAGATAGATGGATGGATAGATTTATTTTATTTATTTCGGTCTCAGCCCACATTATGCTTTAAAGGGAGTGTATTTAATTTCAGCCAATAAACTAATTGTTACACACTGTACCTTCAACCTATGACTCAAGTACGGTATTGTTTTTCTCATTTAACTCTGCAAAAACAGGAAGACTGGGTGTTTATGTGTTTATGTGTTTTGTGTTTATGTATGTCCCAGAATGTTTAATGCAAATCCAAAAACACTTTGTAATAAAAACGTAACTCACTTGAAAGTAGCTCTATGTGAGCCGATGCTTTGCTCGGCAGGTTGGTCAAAGGTACAGGTTTTGATTTGTGGCCAGAGTCTTCCAGAGCCGGCCTTCTCTTCGGCTGGGCAAGCTGACAAATCCGTGCTGTAGCGACTACTGCCTGCGTCGCTCTGTTCATCTACAATCACATCTATAGGTCACGACTGAGAATGTGGTTTGTTTCATTTTTCTTGCTGCTAAACAACCCTTTTCTAACTGGAGGCTGGTGTTTGTAAATCCCTCACTCACAATACTGTGCTGTTCTACAGGTGTGTGGCTTACAGGAGCCGTCAGTGGCCGGTCTGGCTTCCAGCCTGCTGCGGGGCCTCGAGGTTGAGCCAGGCTACACAGACGCTTGGATGGAACGGCCCTAAGAGCCCACTCACTCACCTCCCATACGGGAGAACGTCTGAGGGAGGAAAACAGACAGACAGACAGACAGACAAGAGGAGGGTCAGATATAAATGAAAATATAACTACAGTAAATGAGGACGATTAAGATAAAATGAAATGTGGGGTGCCGTATGAGGAAATGAGATTAGAAAGTCCTAACCCTGAAGATGTCTAAATTTACATTTAGTATTTTATATTTGTATTATTCAAATGCACTATATTCAAATAAGGCCAGTGGTTGTAGCGGACACAAGCACATTTGTGGAGGAAGAGTGCAGCCTGGTGAAAAAAGGATTCTGTCTGTACTACTTTTATTACATTAAATTACACTGAATTTATCAAGACAGGTAAACTTAGTATATGAAGATTCAAAGCGAATCATATATTAATCAAGACACTTCCCCGTGTATTAGTAGCAAAAACAAAAAACATATTTACTCGACTTGAGTGTAGAGCTGTTTACTTCTACAGAGCTCCGACCAGCGAGGAGTTAATTCTGTGTGGGGAAAAAAAAAAACATAAAAATTGTGTCACAAAAAGCAGTTGAGGAATGAGCTTTAAACTGTGTAAAGAAAAGTAGCCGACGTACCAATTTTGGTGGTGGGTTCCGACTTCTCATGTGGCAGCTCATCCAGCCAGTAAACTGAACGACTGGAAAAATGGAAAAGAGGCCTCATTAGAGAGAGGAGGAGAGGAACGTAGAGGAGAAGGACATCTGTCAGGCCTACCGGTCTGGAAATCTGAGTTGGTTGAGTTTAGGTTGGGCGAGCTTCTGTGTCCGAGTTGCCATGGAAACAGAGGAGACTGATGGGGAAGCAGAGCACATTGCACCTAAAACTGTCTCATTATGTAATAACTGTTTGTTAAACCAAGGATTGAACTTGTACTGAAGAAAATGTTTTACATATAGATAATGTATCACAGCTGGTTAAATTTCCTGTTTACGGTGTAAATGAAGTCATATTACTTTATTCCCTTGAGTTTGTACTGCCCCCATATTTTGTATTTTTTCATGTTGTTTTTGCTAATTTATTACTTTTTTATTTTGTATTTTGCTGCTTGGATCAACGTCTGCCTGAGTTTGGTATGTTTTTGTACATATTAGGAAAAGCTGACAAAGAAGATACGCCATTAACCTTTGCTAAATAAATATTTGACAGTCACCTCTAGGCATACATTACAGTGTGTACAGTACACACAAAAGGCTTTTCAGCGGAGTAGGAAATACGTTGTCTTAGTTCTTCTATGTGGTTTAAAAGCAGCTTGCATCCATGATAATGCATTACTGCCATCTTCTGGAATCAGAAAACTCCTATACAACCCCATCCATCATATTCTTTCTTGTCTTTTCTGTATCTTAACTCTTTCAAGCCGCCACATTATATTGTAGCAGATTTATAGGTTTGATTGTAATGGTGTTTTATTTAATTTGTCATTTATAATGTTGGAGTCTTCTGGATTCTTCTTCCCCTAAAAAGTTCTGGCAGAATTTTTCTTACTAAAAAAGTTTGTAGGAGTTGTCTGCCTCTTTGGACTTATTTCCCTTTCTGTGGCCTGGTGCTTGTTTTAAAAGGCACGTCAAACTCTACAGCCTTCACATAGTTGAGGGGAAGCACTAACAGAGCTGACCTTTTGTTGATTGGCAGGACGAGCAACACGAGTTTGTCTTCGCGTACTTCGTCGTTTGGCAGAGCGGGCAGCACGAGTGGTCCTTCGCCGACTTTGACGTTTGGCAGGACAAGTAGCTTTTGTTCTGGTGTTCCTTGATTTCGCCATATTAATTCAATAACGGTTGGTCCGTTGGTTTGGGGAGGTGTAAATGAGTTAGGGGTATCGTTTCAATGTGGCATCAATTTCAACATTCTGTGGGTATTAACAGCCATGAACACACAAGGTCACTTAACGGACGAGCAGCGCCACCTGGCCATTGTGCGCCTTCGAGTCGGTAGTCAGATGTTGCTCGTGAACTTGGTGTGTCTCATTCATTATTAGTAATATCAAAGGGAACTTTTACTTATTTCATTAAAATTCAGACCAAACAGGAAAAGCACTCATGTAAATAACAATATCCCTAACTTATTGTGAGTAGTGAAAAATGTGACATCAGAGATTAGGTAAGGTGAATGATGCCACCAGCTGGTTTTGTGAACTACCATCTGAATCTTTGAGTCTTTGGGGATTAGACCAGTTGGACACTCTAAATTGACTGTAGGTGTGAATGTGAAAGTGGATGGTTTTTTTGTCTCTCTGACTTGCAACCTGTCCTGGGTATACTCCACCTTTTGCCCCATGTCAACTGTGAAAGTGGTAGAAAATGAGTGGAATTATCCATATTTTGGATGAGAGCATTTATCTAAGCAATGGGAGCCAACTTTTGCTCCCTTCGACCCTTTACCAGTTTATCCTGTTGATTATGAAACTCTCCAGAACAGCATTACTCGTGAAACCCTTCAAGTCTTTGCCAACGTTTTTGTGCAGTCTTTTTTAAATATATTTTCTAAATACAATCAGGTGTATCTGTGAAACACTGAAAATCTTTCTTGTACTTAAATAAAGATTCAAGTTTCCACAATTTACAGATTTTAGTTTATGCTGCACTCTGAGAAAGCATCCCAACTAAACTGGAAATGGGGTTTGTAATTAAAACATTCATGAATTGAAAACAGTCAGTGGCTGGATTTCTGTGCTGCCTCAGTGTTCCCTCTGTCCAGTCTGAGAGGCCGCTCATTATTTTGAAAACAAGTACTGAGTTGGCAGCATTTCCTTTCACTTTATTATGTAATTAAATAAATAAAATAATAAATATATTTCAAACTTAAAAACTATTGAGATCAAACTTAGGAAATGCCATTACATCTAAAACAGACTAACTTGATTTTGGTAGTTGAAGTCAAAAAACTATTGGTCTTTTTTTTTATCTCTTCCTATAAAAATGTTGCAGTTTGATAACTCATCCTATAATCCATCCATAACTTATCTCAGATTTTACAGTTTGTATGGTTTTGCCATCCATTGGTACAAGACTGTAAACTATGGTCTATATGGTCTATGTCAAATGTTTATAATTGTCATTGCATTGGTCGGAGTTATCACTGAAAATCTTGTATTGCTGTGTTCTGATTTCTTCTTCCTGGGTTCTCTTGAACCTCTTGTGTTCGCCTACAGTATTTCAGTCTATTTGTTTTTCCATGTATTCTTGTTCTGTGTCCTCTTGTATCCAAAATGAAATCTGCTTCTTTGGGCAAATTCTCCTTTTTTGAGCCCGATGAGCATTTTAAAGGGCATGTTGTGAAGTGGAGACTTCTCTGGGGCTTTGTTGAGGGGAAGCACTGACAGAGTGGACCCTCCGTCGTGTGGTAGGACGAGTAGTCCTTCGCCGACTTTGACGTTTGGCAGGACGAGCGGCACGAGTGGTCCTTCGCCGACTTTGACGTTTGGCAGGACGAGTAGCTCTTGATCGGGTGTTCCTTGATTTTGCCATTTTTGTTCTGCAGCAATTTGGTTTTGTGGAAGTTTGAGAAGGGAGGATGCTGTCGATGCTGGTTCTGGTACTGAAAACTCAAGATACTCAAGCTGTTAATTAGTTATCTGGATTTGACTTATAACAAGGTAAATTTTCAAAAAATGCCTTTGATGTAAAATGTGTCATCTTAGATGATGTAAGGACCATGATGTCGCCCACAGACCAGCGGTGACAACAAGAGGTAACCTTTTTTTGGACGAGTAGGTGAAGGAAGTGAGGGACATAAAAGAGGCAATGAGCCTACCAACAAGACACCCATAAAAAGGACAACCCATCAGTGACAATTTCGCACCGTGGCATCGTAATGTTCAGTCTCCCTCCACAACCAGATAAATGGCTCCAAAAACATGAGCTCTTCCTTCTGTTCTCACAGTTTGGACACTTTTCAAATCACAGCAGAGGACAAATTGTATCCAAAGCCAAGGACACACAGCCTCGCTGGAGGCCCCCAGACAGCCGATGACCATCCATAGCTCTCTTTGAGCTGGAGGATATGTGAGCTGTTTAGCTTCAGTCAGGCAGAGGACAAGAAGACTCAGAAATGACTAAGCATGTTTCCTCAAGATGCTGTCTTGACAAGTCTGTCCATTTGTGTGAAATCATTTTTTTCACAATGAAATGCTGTCATGACAACCGCATGAATGTTTGCTGTAACTGGGGACCTTTGCAAATAAACTTGCAGTATTAAATGAATGCCCTTTACCAGAGTTCATGCTCTCCTCAGTATTATGTTTTGACCATGAGAACGATTGATGACACTGCTAAAACCCTTCTGTTTACCAGCAATTGGCAATTTGTTATACTGCTGCCTCCGCCAGTAACTAAAAATGTTTTATTTTGCGTCTTTCACTCATCATCTACAGCTTTATCCTCCTGGTGCCTAATCCCAGTTGACATAAGGCGAGAGGCGGGGTACACCCTGGACAGATCATCAGTCCATCGCAGGCTCACACAGAGACAAACAACCATCCACTCTCACATGTGAATGAGTGTCCAATTGGCCTAATCCCCAAATCTGCATGTTTTTGGACTGTGGGAGGAAACCGAAGAAAACCCACGCACCCACAGGGGGAAAATGCAAACTCCATGCAGAAAGGCCTTTGTTCCGACTGGGAAGTGAAGTCTTCTTGCTGCAAAGGTTTGTCACTCCCAGCACAAAAGACCATAGAGAAGTTGTTGATCACAGAAGTTGTTGATCTCAAATGAGTTATTTTGTGACTTCATTGTTTGGAACCTTTTGTTTGGGTATACCTAAGTCCATGGTTCTCAAACTGTGGTACATGTACCAGCAGTGGTTCACGAGTTTGGAGGAAAATCAGAAATACTGTTCTACTGTATATACTGCAGCGCTTGGAAAATGAAACAAATAAAAAAAAAAAAGTATAAATAAGAAAAGAGACAGTTGGCGATAATGGCGTTACTTCGAAAGCTCAATGTTTTCTCAGGTGGTACTTGGTATAAAAAGTTTGAGAACCACTGGTTTAAGTGATGCAAACTAACCAAACGTGGCAGTGGTAGACCAGCATATGTAGCTGTGAACAGATAATGATTCAAAAGTGAGTGGGTGACAAACTACTCTTCACACGTATGTGTGCATTTGTATGTGTGTTACTTGCAGGAGTCAGCAGGAGGTGATCCGGCTGCCAACCAGCTGCAGGTCCTCAAGGTTGAGGCAGATGCTTGGATATAACAGCCCGGGGAGCCAATTACATCACCTCCTATATCGTCCGAGGGAAGGACAGGGGGACGTGGAACAGGAGAGCAGAAGAAAGTGAGGTGAGAGGAGGGTTAGATATACAAATAAAATATATTGCAACAAATATTACAAACGAGTAAGATGAAGAAAGAGCAAAGTGGAAGGGAGTGGGAATGCCTTGTGAGGAAATGAGATTAGAAATACCTGCTGCATTTTGGAGTCAAGATAGTGTTCTGCAGTTACTCATCACACACTGTGTATCCAACAAACATCTTCAATGTATTTATTCCTCATACAAAACAACTGATTTCATTAAAAAAAAACACACACACATAGCATATAGCAACATTCGTCACAAATGTCCTTATAGTCAGAGTAATTGAGTTGCAATAGATGATTCAAGTAGATGTATTCCTGTGGACTTGTAACCAAGAGGAAGAGCTCTACAATTATTCTAATTTTCCATTTTTACACCGCTGCGCATGAGGTCACATGGTCGAAATCAACAACAGCAACAACCACACAGCTCATTTAACACGTATTGTTTACGTTACTAACGTAAACTCAATGTACAATGTTTACTTCACCTGCAGCTTCAGCTGCTCCTGTTGACACCTGCTGGTTGCTGGGGAAGCGTGTGACGTCACGCGCTGTCAAAGATCGTCTATGTGGACCGAGAGTAGAGATGGCCAACTCTGACTTACCTCCCTCTCATGTCCTGCAGAACGAGGTAAGTGTCAATGGCAGAGCCATCAGCACACTACTGCAGCACAGCGCCCCTCCCTGCTCTTTAAAGGTACTACAATGCATAAATGCTGTGACAACATCGCCCCCTTGTGGTTATACAACAGCATGTACTCATAAAAAATGGCATCTGCAACCGTAATTCTTTTTTTTATGTGTTAATGTGGTGATCAAAAAAGAAAGAAAATCACGACACAATCAAGAGTTTGATGAATATTTTAAAACTTTAATATACAGTGCTTTCATGTATCATTACTAAAAACACAGGTGGTAAAAATCAAATCGAAAAACAAATAAGTTACACTAGAAAAAAAGCACTTGAGATTCCATTCCGTTTTTTTTTATCATTGGTGTGAACCTCAATATGAAAATAGCATAGAAAGTATGCAACATAGAATTCCATTCATATATATATTCCTAATCTTTAGCTAAATAAACCTTTGTACCCCCAAAATTCCCTTAACCAACCAAGTTTACAGCTGCGTTTATGCCGTGGCCTCGATTTTAATCAACAGTTCTGTGCTTCAACAAAAGAGTTGGAGAACCCTTTTTTTGTGACATCTTTCCCCTTCAAAAACCTCAAGATGAGCCCAAATGAGAAGGAATTATTAATTAACATACCAAACAAGAGAACAGTCTGCATCTTTTTTCCCATTGACTGGTATACAGTTTAACGTTTGACCTCAAGGCACTCACACACTCATACACACACACACACACAAGTCTGTGCATAGACCCAAGTTTAACTTGTGGAGAGCTGTTTCTCTCAAACTCACTGCTGTGGTCTGTCCTTCAAAGGAAAAATAACCCTTTAACTTATTTGTTACTACGGCAACAGACGCTGGCTCTAGGCCAAAGCGCTTAACATAAAAGATATGTAGAGGAAGGAAGTGGATGCTTTCAACAACAAGGAAAACAGGAAATAAGGAAACCATAGATACACATTGCAGGGTCAGACTGATGACAATACTGAGCTGATAAGTACCAACAAAGGTCTGAGTTTAAAGTTTAAATGGACCATGTTGTTTTTTTCATAGCCAAGTGATCTTTCTGGCATAAAAAAGTGTCAATTCATCAAATAAAGACATAAAATACTGGCAACCTGAACTATGAAAACATGCGTTTGGTATTGCAGTCTTTATTTGTATGGTTTTGCAAAGTAAAAAAAAAAAAAAAATCAATGTCCGTTGGTAATAGTAAATAACTTACTACGTGGTGAGGGTGAGAGGTAAACTCTAGTGAGCAGAGAATGTTATCGATGCAGATTCACATTCACAGTAAGTTTGATTATGGTCTGTTTGTTGGTTACTCTAAATAATACATACTCGGTGATAAATGTTCAATGTAGGTTATTCTACTGTCATCTTTTTTTGTGGAAAGTCAAAAAGTAAACCACAGCTGAAATGACGAGTGGAAAGTGCATCAAAAAGAAAACATGACTGATGTCAGCATTCAACATCTGTCATAAATGGTCAAATCTGGGTTACGTGTAGTTAACAGTAAAGTTTCTTCGTGCCCTTTTTGTTTATATGCGTATTAACAGTCTGTGTAGAGTCAACGTGGCCGACACACGTTGAGGTAAACAGTCGAAAGCTGATTAAAAAAGCAAATAAGTTTTACACATCAAAGTTTTGAGCCCTCCTGTAAAAAAATTAAAAACAAAAAGTCTAAGTAGTATTTGGTTTGTGTCAAGACATTTTACGAGCAGTGAAAGATAACGTGTCAGAAGTTGCTTCTAAGGTGTAAACAGGAGCAAAGTTTTTTGTCTCTTAATCCCAGTTTGTTCAGCATCATTTGTAAATGATAGAACACGTAAGGAATTTGTGTGGAATTTCATTTTCAGTTTCAGTGAACAGTTTCTGTTTTTCATTGTTTGTTGTCAGTTTGAATCAGTAAATCTATTTGATCTAATTCAAAAATGGATGTGGGGTTAGTCTTTTGTGATGCTGGTTGTCTTTTCCCACTTTGTTATGTGTATCTATAGAAACCTGTGAAAGGAGAGAGTGGGAGTGGGAGAGCTTGGAAACTCGAGTGACACGGGGAGGGGTTAGCTCCTTCTATTGCACATACACTTCTGCCTTTTCTTCACTTTAGGCTTCCCAAAAAAAATCTCACATTTATAAACAGGCAGCAAGTAGCACTGTTTTTGATTTTTGTTTGAATAAAAAAGTACTGACAAGCACAGGAAGAAAGCGCTCCATTAAACCGCAGCCAAAACAAGATATAATAATAATAATAATAATAATAATAACCAACAAGAATATTCACAGAAAACTACAATAACCATATATAGCTACACAGGCAGGAAAAAGTAACATTTACCTGTATATATATATATATATATGTTTATATAAAATTGACAACGGCAACAAAAACAGTGTAAAATTGATTGTCACTTCAGGATAAAACTCAGCAAAACATCCAAGGCATCAAACATGACGAACAAACTGAACTGTAGAAAGTGATGAGGGCTGAAGGGGTGATTCACAGAACTGAAGCTCAAACAAACGACTCACAAAGAGAAGAACCATTCGGTGCACGTCATGCATCTGAGAGACCTTTTGGCAGCCTCGGGTGCAATAGAGAGCGGCGGCACAGATGCATCAGTTTTTGTACACGACATCCTTCCATCCATCTGTACGACCTAAGTGCAGGAAAAACTGACATCAGGAACCTTTTTTAATTCCCCTCTCTGCCTCTGCTGTCACATTTTTAGACTTTGTGTCACCAAAATGTCCACGGATGCCAAGACAGCATGTGCCGTGTTCTCCAAGAGGCCGAGGTGGGAAAAGGAGGGTCCAAAAGTTTCATGCCTGAACAAAGCAGGGCGAGACTCAAAGTGCTGAGTAAGGCCGCGGCCTGGTGTGGAGAGGAGGACAGTGCAGAGAGGAGCTGCATGGCTTTGACGTGACTGAGCCCTGTGACCAAGAGAGGTAACTCCAGAAAAGCTTTTCAAACAAGAGTAAAGGGTCTGTGGTAAGAAACACACTCATTCACACACATACGCAGAAGTAAATCTGTCCCTGAATGTGCCAAGCAAGGAAAGGCTCCCTTTCTGCTCACAGGAGGGATCATTCTAAAAAACAAAACACTCCTCCCCCTCCCATCCCAGAGAACAAGCCACATGACAGTGAGAGCGCGCAGCCTTCCTCTTACTGCCACTCATCGTCCTCATCCTCCCTGTCTGACGAGTCGTCGTTAGTGCTGTCCCCGCCCGCCTGTCGCATCCCGTTCTGCTGCCGGGCAGACAGGATGGCGGCGGCCTCGGCGGCGGCTTTCGCCGCAGCTCGTTCCTCGGCCTCTTTCTGGCGCAACGCAGCTGCTTTCTTCTCCTGCTCAGCATGGCTCTTCATATGAGCACTGCGACTCTTCACCTTATAGAAAACCCTGCAGGAGGAAAACAGAGGTGGTCAAAGAGTTGTCAAAAAATAAGAAAAGATCAGGTCACATGACACCGATCTGTTTTTTTTCTTCTCTCATTTTGCTACTTCTGACTTTTCTGTGTCAGAATCTGTGATTTGGACAAGTTCTGCCCACTTGTACTCCTGCAGTCTGCAAATGGATCCTGTTGGATGTTAGGGCTTCTGATTAATTAGATGCACGACTTTGTGCGCACAAATACTTCATTTTATTTCGAGCCACAAATGACAGCAAAGTGCATCCTCTGCTTTATGTCTTGAGATGAAAAGTCTTCTGGAATACAGCGAGAGCTTTCAGTGCATCTTTGTTGGTACTTGGAGGGAAGAGGGTCACACTCTGGTCTTTGTCGACTCTGAATTAAACTTTAAAACTTTATCATGCTCAGTCAGCTGCTGAATCAGTCGTTGAAGGTGTGGACGCACACAGACGTGGCCAGTTTTTAATTGTCCTTCACACACATTCAGAAGCAAAGCTGCTGTGGGGAAAATGTGATGCTGACAATGCATCGTCCTGGTTTTGATTTTTTTCCCCCTAATTCATTGTGTTAATATAATTTCAGTGAGGCTGTAGCTACTTCTGTCATCTCTGCAGCTCCCTGGATTTGGTTGCTTAGTAACGATTGTGACAAGAGCATAACCATCAAGAGGCTCGTTTCAAAACCCATCTGGCTTCTTTTATGCGTTTTTGGTACTGCATGTTAAACTGGCATACACACACACACAGCTTCAACATGATTGAGTTTTTTAACTATTGTTATGTAATATGTAGACAATAAACTCAGTCCAAATTGACTTTAAAGACACAATTATTTAGAAATACAGTCTAGTTAGCTGCAGTAGGATATAAAGTACAAATAGTATTTTAAAAAATATTTCCCCAGGCTTTAGACGCAGAGGCCATTATGAGTAACTGCAGAGATTTGAAGAATGATTTTTATGCTGTGTATTCATGCTGTTTCAATACAGCATGCAGCGAGAGTTTTTTTCATCTTACATTTTGTTGAGTAGTGTTCTTAGATTAAACAAGACAATAAAATTCTTTGTCTCCAAGTTAATGGACTCTTTCTTCTTCGTCGTCTTTTTCATGACTTCGTCCGCTTTACTGTCTCTGCTATAGTTTCCAGGGCAAACGCCCTGTGAAACATCAGAGTGAGGAAGGAAATATTTGGTTATATATATTACCACTTAAAGCAAATGTTTTGTCTTTGGTTTTTCCCACTTAATGGTGTGCATTTGTCACTAATGGATTACGAAAACTTGTTGCTGTTCCCGATTCCCATGATTCCATTGCTGCTTCCCAACATCATGTGACTAGGTCTTATGTTTCAGTTTTGATTTAGAGACTCTATGGTGCCAGAAATTACATACTGTGTGTTTAAGGAGATACACTGTTTTTGCCAGTTCTGCTTGGAAAATGTTTAAAAATGACAGAACTGTTTGAGGGTAGAAGAAGACCAAAACGGAGCCAATGATTGTATATGATGGATGTTAACTGCTGTTACAACTCTATGTAACATTAATGCTGACTGAGTAACTGACTGATGTGACACACAACTGTGTCTAGAGGTGCAACTAAATGAAAGATTGGACATACTTTTCTGCAAATATCTAAAAATCCTAATGAATTGCAGTGGATTGAATGCAACATTTCACCCGGACTGTGGTCAGTGGAGGTCTAGATTCTAGAACGAGCAAACTTTAAGCAGATCAAGTCCTTTAAGAGAGCGAAAGAGAGAGAGAGAGAGAGTATAACTCATTGTGTCTCTTGGTGGAGCTGCATTGATAAGCGGTAAGAAGTACCATCTCTGCTGTGTCTGTTGCTAGGACACTGTTGGCAATAACAGGCCATGTTGTTATTTAACCAAAGCACCACAGCAAGACACCATGAGACATTTCTCTCTATTTACCAAAATATCACGGGAAACAGCAGTAGTAATTTTTCCTGCAGAAAACATCAGACACATTAAGTATGAGGCAGCATATGTAACTGAACCTGTTTTTCCCATAGGTAAACAGAGTCAGAGTGGTGTCTCCAGCACAGCAGGAGTGACTGATGGGACATTAGTGATCACCAACCTGCCACACTTCTTGCAGGGGAACTCTCCCTCCTGAGCAACTGAGCCCTTATTGGCCATTGAAGGGGTTGTCCGACGTGGGTTGTCCTCGTAACGCGACCTGGAGCTGGGAGGAGGTGGGCGAGGGGGGTGGATGGCCCGGGACATCGTCTGGTCTCTCCTGATGTCCTCCTGGCCTTTTATGATCACCACAGTCCCAGGCTGCAGCACAAACACGTAATGAAACAGAAAAGCAGAGTCAACATGAAGAGCTCCACTTTAATACAGTTAACCCAGAGTGTCACAAACACTTTGTAGTAAACAAATCATGGCACTTTCATCAACAACATACCCACTTGATGGCCTTATTGATGAAATGCAAAGGCAACAGTAAAGGGCTTTTTTTTGTTGAGTCATTGTTTGCTAACAGAGTTACACAATCACTGAGAGTTTGATAAAAGCCAAATTGTTGCCTCTAAATGTCCAGCAGGGGGAAGCAGATGCAACGAATGTCCACCAAGAAAGTGGGGCAGAGTTCAAAAGGACAAGTGCTTGGTTTCTGACTGGAATCATTTCAGGTTTGTGTTTTTAATTAGTTTATCTGGTTATGATGATTTACAGTTGGTCTCTGTATGATCCAGTTCTGCGCAGACTTTAATTCACTCTCATTCATCTCTTAATTAAAGTTTGTCAGACTGTGAGTGATTCTGTTTATATACTTTTGACACAGTCAAATTCAAGAACTGTCGAGGTCCATTTTCATACCTTTATAGCCCATTGTTACACATTTCATCTCAAAATTACTATTTAAAAGATATGGTATTACGTCACTTACCACCCAAAATTGTGTTCTGTAACACTCTAATATTACCACTACCACTCAAAAGTTTGGACACAACTTCTCATTTAATGTGGCCCAAAGGTGAGGACCGCAAATTTTTGACTGGTAGTGTATTTCTCATTATTCCTGCTATGTTTTACTGTATCACTGTTACTCATTTTCTTTTAATGCAAGAGCCTCCACTTATGCAATTGCCCACACAACTCACAGTTGACAAACACATTCATTTGCAGCTTTAAGTTGTTAATACTTTTGAAAACAGCTTGTAAATGTTAATTAACGGTGTTACCATGGCAAAGCAAACAAGCAAATATAAATGACATATGCCCACATTCATACATCCATCCATCATCTGTTCTAGTGGGCTTATCATAATTTAGTTTATATTTATAAATCATATGTGTTTGCACTGGATATGACACAATGCAGGAGTTTATGATGATTAAGTCATTAAATCGTATTAGTGTTAAGAAAGCCCAGGTGACGTGGGAGATTTAGGTATTCAACTTCTGAAAAGTATGTTGAAACATCTGTACTGCAGAAATAAAACAGTGTGTCGAGCTGAAATTTGCTAGTGCTGACAGAGAATGTTGGGTTGAGGAACTTAAAAGACAAAAAGCGTGAGAAAGCTCTTCACATCCCAAATCACATCAGTTTATAAAAGGTTAACATGCAATTGTTGTAGGGACGTGGAGAAATGAAAATGTGACCCACAGTCTGAATGAATGAGTTATGCAGCCATTATTTACTCTTCATTGTTTCATTTCCCATGCAAGGATCGATGTCACACTCACATTCTCAGAGGACTGCGGCGTGTGTGTCACCCTGGTGGAGCCGACATCCTGTTTCCTGTCAGCTGACCCTTCCCACTTCCTGCTGTCCTCCTCCTGCTGTGGCTCCAGTCGGTGAGAGACCTGCAGACCAGAGGAAGTACAGCTTTAAGACTCCAAACCTCCAAGAGAGAGAGAGAGAGGCTTCCAGATAAAGTACACTTTTATGTTATATGTCATGTTACTCATCAAACTGCAAGTTCCTTAAACATTTGTTTTGAAATTTTTCCAGTAAATAGTGCAAGAAAAAAGGGCGATTCTTAATTAAGGACAGTGCAATATTTGCATGTAGCTTTGTACAGTTGCCATAACAACCAGCAAAAGAGGGCTTGCAATGTACATCTAATATTGTACCACAGTTCTATTCACCGATGATTGAGTGTTTTTCTATGAAAATGGTCAAAGAAGACAGTTGGAGCCGTTATTTCCGAAATGAAACCGTACAGTTTCACATCAAAATAAAACTCTAATCACATCTCCCGAGTCACAATCACAGCGATTAACCTGTGATCTACTTAAGCCAACAGTAAATTTAAATATATTTAATCAATATTTCATGTTATTTTGACTGTTTTTCTGGCCAGAAGAGTCTACTAGGCATCCACTCTAACTTACCCTATGGTCCATTTCCTCCTCTGTGGTCCTGCTCTCCAAAGGCTCCAACTCCCCGTAGATCAGTGTACCATTGCGGCCCATTTTGACATGTTTCTTGTATGTGTAGTAAAACTCCACACATTGTGCCACTGTTTTAGTGGTCACCTATAAAAACACACACATGCACTGTTAACGGAGTTGCAGTTTTAGTTACAATATTCTTTGTTAAATGTCAGAGCATGTTACGGAATACATTAAGACTTTTTGGAGACAGTAAGTACAAATATACAGCCCTCTCTTCTCCTGTAGGAAAGCAAATGCTTAGGAAATGGTCATTACTCACTTCAAATGTAACAACAAATAATTATTTGAGTATCAATGAGCCACTGATTTATAATCTATTGATCTGCTATCAATGTATTTATTTTACATCAATACCCAATAATCAAAAATCAGTTTAATCCTATGTTTAAATGGATCCGTGGGTATGTGTTTAATTGACCTTTGTGCCAGGGTCAAATGACTGCAATGCACACAGGTTTCCATCGGCTTCGGGTCCAATCAGGTTCATTGAGAAACTTTAACACTGTGCTAGGGAATTGTTGTTTTCTATATCGTCTGATATCGTTTTGGTTCTGTAAAATCACAATTCGTGCTTGGGTGACGCAGGGCTAAAAAAACACCCCACAGGACAAAACAACCACTGGCAGTGGGAATAGTGTTACTCATGTTTTTTTAGCAGCTTCAGACAGGAAAATCACAACTTTTAGAGTGAAAGAGGATTTAGCAAAGATTAAACTCCACTTCCTCATAGAACAAAAGGGCAAGAGCTGTTTTATTAATTAATTTTGGAAGCTTTTAATTTGAAAGTCTGGCCAATCATCAGCTAGTTTTGTGTTTAGTAAATGACTTGTGGAAAAGCAATAACTGACTGTGACACTTCAAATGATTAAATGGGGGCGGTAACATTGTTCCACGGTGACAATATTTCCCTCTCTCCGCCCCATCAAAGGGAGGACAGGATATTATCTAGTGGGAATTTCAGCTGAGTGCACAACCACAGGTAGGTTTTTGTCCTTACTTGACAAGAATATGTAGCTTTGATTTAGTTTGAGACCTCGCACATACCTGCTTCTGCACCATGAAGAAGTCCTTCTTGTATGCAGTGATGCCTTTATTGAACTGGCGTCTCTCAGCTGCTGTCCAGCTGTCTGATCCTGAGGGACAGACAGACAGACAGAGAGACAGACAGACGAAGAGACAGACACAGTGTGTTAGCGGCCGACTAGAACACATTTAATCACATAACGAGTATCCTGCTTAATTCTGTGTGTGTGTGTGTATGTCTGCGACCCAGACAAGTCCAGCCCCACCCCCCACCACTCTTAAAACCACACACACATTCACACAAATCACTTGATAAACAATGGCTCTCCTGTCTTCTGCCTGGGATTAAAACTGTAGGAAAAAAACCTCCCTTTTCCCCTCCTTGGCTCATTATGTTGACCCTGACAATCCTCCACATTCACCCACTACCCCCACTGCCCACTAGCATTACCACCATCACCAACACCAGCACCAAGGCCAACACTCTCACTGCTGCAGCTGCCATTGCTTAAAGGCAAAGACTTAGACAGGCCATAACTGTTTAATGGTAATAATAAATGGAAATGGGAAGGAAGTAAAATGCTCTCTATGTGGTTATGAACTTAACCACAAAAACAAAGAGTATTTTTCTTGATTCAATCAGGATTCTTGAATCATTATCTTTGTGTCATTGTATCAGAGCAGACTAAGGGATAAGAATGCAAGGAAATGATGACAATGCCAAGTATTCAATTCAGTCGACTACCTGTGACTGACTGATAATTTACTTTTAACCAGAATCAGATTGGTTTAATACATCTAGAGCGGCACAATATTGCAGAGGCTGTACAGTGGTATGATTCATGATTGGTACCGATTTTTATTTTGACAACTTTTTACAGATTTAAATTTTGCAGTGTCCTTCAATTTGGATATTGCACTTGATAAACTGCGCAATCTGCTGATATTTTTTAATTAAATGTTTGTTTAAATATTGATCTGTACAATTTTCAGTAGCATAATTTCCTTTCTCTAGAAAGTCTAAACATCTAGATTAACAGGTCAATTCTTATAGCTCTGAAAGTAGTGGTATGGATGGTTACCATCCATCCTGTTTAAACACCTAAACATGACTTACCTGAGTAGTGGTAGCTTGACAGATGGTGAGACTTTGGGAAAATTGGATTCCTCAGCATCAGCAACGTCAGAGCAGCCTGTAAAAACAATATTTTAACATGACTGGTTACAAAGTGAAGAAACTTGAAACATTGGGAGCTCAGAAGTAATTGTGTTTGAGAAACTGTTTTGTAAAAATAAAAACAAACAGCACAATCGCACAGGCAACCAAGGAGGGAGATAACCATCACTCCATTTTCCTATGAGTATCAAATACCCGAATGCATTTTATTATGAAGATACACCAGCTGGTATTGTTAAGGGAAAAAAGTGCACTTTTTAGAATTAAAATTGTCTTACAACTGACCCTGACTGTTGTAAGACAGCAGTGAGTCGACCCGCTGCACAGGACGGGTGCTTTGATATCTCCTATCCCCTTGTAGTTTCCTTGACAACACTAGACCAGTACTGGTTACTCAGCTGTGAAATCTTGTTGCTTTCAAGTAGAGCTAAGAAATATACGCAAACCTGGCAGCAACCAATAAAAGCAGCTGATTAAGTTACAGCATTATACTGCATAACCTTGGGAGTTTGGTCATGCATTATACACATCTCAAATTCCATCTGCAGGAAAAACAAAAAAAAAAAACAGGCGGCAGCAAAAAACGAGCTGCGGCTGCAACAAACTCTTACCACAGTTCTGATTCATTAAAAAAATCTGTGATTTCCACAGTGCATCGTTCCATGTTTCCACATCTTACCAACAAATTTGTGAGGTCAGTTATGAATTTTACAAATTTTAAATTCAAATTCCCATGTCAACTTGCTGGAACTCAATATGTTTAATGGTTTTATTTATTTATTTATTTTTAAATGGAAATCACATTTTGAAACAACAAAATTAACAAATCACATACGTTGCAATTTTTTCTATCCTTTATGTGGAATTTTAAAAGAAGCAACTCATGCATGTTGGACACAGAAGGCCAGTGTACACCCTGGACAGATCACCGGTCCATTGAAGGGCCAAAATGCAGTGTGTCCAATTAATCTAATCCCTAATCTGCATGTTTTAGGACTGTGATACCTGGAGAAAACCGACACATGCAAACCCTACAAAGAATGGCCCTCATTTGAACCACGATCTGAACCGGCAACCTTTTTGCTGTGAGACAACAATGCTAGTCACTGTACCACCATGCACCCATTTTCCCTAAATCATTGACCACTCGTTTTGATCACTGTCTTAGGACCCAAACTGGCAAGAAGATTCATCTTGAGGTCTGGAACAAGTCAAACACTGAAACAGTGTGTGTTTATACAAAGCAGAAAGTGGCAGTTTCTTACAACTATGAAGCCTGAACTACAGGGAAAAAAATAATGAAACTATTAATTAATTTATTATTAAAATAATTTCCAGATTGATTTACATTCACTCAGCTAAACAATAGCTCCAGCTCCACAGTCATTCCTGTGCTTCACGCCTCTGACATGTGCAACTCTTGTGTTCTGCACTTGGCGATGCTGCCCCACCTCAGGCTAAGTAAACAAAAAAGTTTCACCATCTCCAGTCATCTCAGGCCACCACAGAGATTCAGTGCAGAGAAAAAGTGAAAGTCTACAGATCAGTCACTTCCCTTCAGCAGTCATTCAGCATGTTTCAGTGCAGAACACATTTATTCCTCTTTTAATGCTATAAATCTTTAGCACAGCCGGTCAGTACAGTAAGAATCCCTCTATCACACTCACCATTATGTCACCTTTGCATTCATACAGACAATGGTGGGCTAACTCCTGGTTGGTGCCTCCTCCACACAAAGCACTGGAGCAGGCCAGGTGCATGAGGTCTTCCACTGAGAGAGACGTTTGTTAAGAACAGGGGAGAAAAGTCAAAGCAACAACATTAAACACATGGAATTCAAACACATTTAAGAAGATTATATTTGTCAATAAAAGTACTGCATAAAGAGGTAAAGGCCAACCCAGACTGCAGTCTATCTACGGTAAACCTGCAACATAAACCCCTAACAATTATTTCACACTGACAGAGTTTTCTTTTTGAACTGGCACAGCTTTTCCTGCCTTTACATAACCAGTTTAGAGGCACAGGCAACCCCTGCATTGTAAATTGCTTCACACTAGTGCAGTATCTGTTCAATATGTGCCTATTTTGATGTATTTTTGGTGTTGTGTTTGACTGGTCACTGACAGAGAGAGACGTTTCTTGCATTTTTTTTTTTTATCCACTCAACATCAAGGTAAGGACTGCTCACAGCTGTGCCTTCAGTAAGTCACTTGCAAGACTCTCCAACTACTTGGTGGATGTTATTCAATTAACAGATTTGACATTAACGTATAGATAGCCGTGAGGCCTCTTAGACAATCATTGCAGTTTGAGTCAGCGAGAGAGTGAGAGAGAAACAAAAACAGCGAGGAGACAAAGTTATAGACAATAGTCAGAGACGCGAGTGGTTAAAAGAGAGGACTTAGATATAGGATGTGTAGGAGTTAACATAAAAAGAAGTAAAGTAAGCGACATGTTTTGGGCATAATTCTTTTCAAATCCACTGCAGCAGAGCCATATTATTGAAGTATATTAGTGAAAATGAGAAACTGTGAAACCGCTGGTTTAATATAGTCATAAACACAAAAGCCTAGACAAGAAGAATTCACAGTCAGAGAAAACAAAACCTCCAGTTCAAGCACCAACGCAGCGCCTCCTTCACACTTGTACAGTGCCAGGTACTCGTCTTACCTTTCTCATGGAAGTCCGTTTTTTCCCCCAGCTCAGTCAGTGGAGCCCAGATCAGATCAGCCTTATGGTGATCCAGCTGGACAGATGACCGCTGCCTCAGCTCTGGCACTTCCGCCTGGTACCGCGACCCAATATTTATCCGCCTGGAATCAGCGCATCAAGTGTGAGTAACAAAGGCTGGAGACCAGTGCCTCTTTGCTGTTATGAGGCATTTATTCTCTCTTGAATTTTTCAGCCAATACATCAGTGTCTTTTAAGAAAAAAATCACGTGTTTTATTTCTGAGATCACATTTTGATTTCTTAGCTTTTCTTTCCTGCCATGATCTTTAAATAGCCACAGGGAGACGCTTGGAGCTATCTGGCTCCACATGCAGCAATTCTAGCACGGTTTTGAATTTGAGCTCACTGCACAGCTCACTTAAATACAAACGCTGCTCAGAATGTGCCATTTAAAAAAAACGCCTGTGAAGGTTCTCAGTCCTACAGGTCATTGTGTCTTCAAGATTGTGGATACAACTAAACTCAAGTTCAAGTTCAGCTGCCTATATTTGTATAATTCCGGAAGTTAAAACACAGAGTTAACTCCTCAAATTGACTGGATTGTGAGTAAACAAATCCTTGTTGTGGGACAAAAGTCCCAGAGTCCAGCTCATGATGAACAAGATTCATCTCCTAAGGGGTTGAAACGTGAGATTAACGGATTGTTAATCTATTACTAAATGAACTGCCAACTACTCTGATAATTCACAAAGTTAGTACAAAGTGCAAGCACGTATCCTCCTCACTCCCCTGCATATCCAGTGGGCCTGCAGTATTTCCAGTTGACTGTGTGTTTGTGTGTGATATGTAATCTGGCAGCATCCCCCAGGGAAGGTGGGCTGCTGAAAGTTGAACTGCGATGCCTCTTGTGTGTTTGGGAGTACACACACCAGAACCAGCTGAGGCCATGATTTATGGGAAGCCTTGTTGGCTCGTTCCCTGACTAACTGCTGAGCAGCTGGCACCAGTCAGGCAACAGCTTGCACGACGCACCCCCATAAACTGCACCTCGCTCTCAATGCTACATGAACTGGATTTTCAAAAAGGAATCATCAACACATTTTTGTGTCCTTAAAGCTCTCATTCTCTGCTTCTCTAGTTTGGTCATGTGCCACTACATTTCCTGGTTTGTTTCAGTTGTATACATGCTTTATTTATTCTCTGCATCCAAGTCTGAGCGTTTTACGTTTTTATATATGTGATCTTTATTGGATTAGCTCCTATTTTGATGTTGCTTTCTGCTGTGTAAATCATTGTTTATTATTAGTGGTAGAGCCACTCCAGCACTGGAATCACACGGCCTACTTTAGGACAAGGAAACAACTCACACTGATGCAAGCCTCACTCTTTCCTCTTACACTGTATCAAGGCTAATTTTTAATTACAGCTAATGCAAATGGACACTTCCTTCTTTAGGTGGTTCACAATAATAGCGCTCCCACTCTTTTATGGTAAAACAGCCACAGGAAACACATCTGCTTATTATTAGGAACGAAAATAAAAATCGACAAAGCTCACAAGGCAAATTTTCCACATTTCTACTCTACGGAACTTGTGTGTATAAATAGTCAATTCTTACAACAGCACATTCTTCCACAGTAACATCTTCATTGTATATTTTGTGTTGTAAAAAAGGAGGGGGTACTGTGCATGTTCAAATGATGCTAACTAAAGATATGAAAATAAATATTTAAAAATTCAAACAAACATATAAAACAAAACATTCAGGTCCACCCAAAACAGATTCGTCAGCTACTCTTGAGTAATTCGGGCCAAGAAGTGGCTCATCAAGTGTTAACTATCGTAATAAAATGCGTGTGTCCTCAGTCTCAAAGTCTGAAAACGTCAACAAAAGCCACATGTGGTACTTTGTTCAACTCTATATAGGTGTCAGTTCTCATCAGTTCCCAGCCATGTTACTTGAGGCTCCAATTCAACAGGTCATATTTACTGGTTACGATGGGACGCATTTCACAGAAAGAGAATTTTAGGCTGCACAGTTAGATCAGAGGCAAAATGCTGCTACTAATTCTAGCAGAGGATGATGGGGCAAAAAGAATCCAGTGGTGCCAGCAGCAAAGGAGGGGGCCACTTTTAAAGATGTGGTGCCAGCAGCAAAGGAGGGGGCCACTTTTAAAGATGTGTTTAGAATTTAAAGATTCTGCGCTCCATTTCAAGATATGACATGATTCATCCCACTGTTATGGCTTCAATAATTGATAGCAGATCTACTACTCTAGGAATAACAATGCATGTGTTTGAGGAACATGTAATTTAAGTGAAAATGACACACAAAGCCACTGTTTCCATAATGGAGGATGATGATTTTGGGATGGAGGGAGGGAAATACTCACGGCTCAATGCTGACCGGTGTGGCCTCGCTCATCGCAGACAGAACCGGCGGTGTGATGTCACAGCTGTCTGGAGGGACAACACACGCACAAAAAACACTCAGTGACATGATGAACAGGATTAGTTCTATTCTCATTTTTATTTTTTTGGTACATTGTTTAAAAGCTGAACAATTACTGGGACTAGTTACAAGTATTAAAATGGCCTGACAAGGAGTCATGTATGTTACATTTTTTAAAAAAAAGAGTAAAACTTCTGACCCACTTCATTATTCCACATAAAGACAAATATTCTGAAGTTGGCACCTGAGGGAATGGAGAGGTTTGTGTTTTACTCTGGAACTTTTTACATTTGTTTCATTAAAAGAGACAATATCTATATCAGCTTTTCATCTCAGACAATTCAATTTTTTTCAACTTGTATATTTCCACCATCAAAAGGAGACAGAAAATTATAATAAAAATTAAAGGCATTTAAACTGACTAATTTCAAATCTATCATTTAAATAGCCCAGCTTGAAGACATCGAAAATGATATTGCTTTTATCCAAGTGACTATCCTATATACAGATATTAAAGAGGGGAAGCATGTATAGAGATTCTCTAAGCTGTCATGTATATTTTTTTCAAGGTTTCTGGAGGAAATCAACATATACTTATAGACGACAACATATTTCTGTTCAGATTCTATTTGGGATAAATCTGCAAAAGTTACTGCTCAAGAAGGCTAAGGAAAAAAACATTATTAATCATACAAGAACTGTGATAAACTACCTAGAAATTATGTTTATTACTACATGACTGAATTTTTACTTTAGTCCCATGGTTCAGTGAAGTTTTGTGATATTTTGTTTGTCTCTACTTACTAGAACGTAAAAGGCTGCGTGAGGCAGACTTGGGCGTCGCGGGAGGAGGAAGGCCCTGACCGCTGGCTGCAGCAGCAGCGGAGGACAGGAAAGTGGAGAAGTAGAGGCCGGAGCCTTCACGGACAGGGCTGAGGATAGGTGGAGGTGTGTAGGGCGGCATGGTGAGGGGGTTGTCGGCCAGACGCACAGGGGAGCGGAGGTGGCTCTGGTAAGGTGTGATGCTGGAGTAGACGGGAGGAGCAATAAATAAGCCAGGTTTAGGCGGCGGGATGAAGAGAGGCTCAGGTCTGGGACGCCGCTTGGACTTTTTGCCATCGTCGTCTTTGTCCCCATCTGTGCTGCCGTTCTGGTGGGGAAATTATTAATTTATGAAGTAAATTTACAGCTATAGTACACAAATTTTAAATTACATAATAGAAGAGAGTCAGAAAGAGAGAGAGAGAGAGAGAGAGAACAGAGTGAAGCTCCCCAACACTCTCTGTATAGTATGGTACATGCTATACAGCAAAACTAAACCCAGATAATCTGTATGATCTGGGACGGGACACCAAATCCCCCTACCTCAAATGAAAAAGGAAAAAGGAGGAAAATGTGGACAACTACAGTGGGGGAAGGGGAGACATAGAGGGTGGTGGGGGGAAGAGATGTTTTGGTGGGGCAATGTGGCATAAATGCAAGAATTTAATAACATGAGTTTAGGTGAGTGCAAAACAGACAGAGAGACAGTGGGACACTGTTAAACACAATTGTTTGAATAACAAGTGTAAATTCTGATAGCTACAAAAGAACAACAACAATGAGATTGAAGACTGAAGGCTACATCCGCATGACTATTGTTCACGTTTTGGTTTAATAATTCTGTTCTGGATATTGTGGAAGTTATTTTTGATTCCCCACTTCAGAATGGAACTGGTTTCCACTCAATGACCACACAGCTTGTATTTTCCTAGGCATTTCAAACAAAATGGCAACTATCGCTGGGTATTATTTGTGTTATTACACAATGTCTCTAAACACCCTAGTGCCACTCATCATGCACTTGGTTACAGAGCTGTATGACAGCAGAAGCTGCTGAGCTGGAACAGTGGTGTTGTGAGGACGTCCTGCAGTGTTTTATTAGCAACATCACTTTGACCTGTCTGAGCTGTCTAAGGAAATCCTCCTGACTCTACAGCACAAGACCAAAACTGTAAACCTACTATGACTCCAGACATCCTGTAGCCCTAAGAACGAGACTCAAAGCATAGCTACGCCACATGGCCACAATGAGAAATGGAAAGAATCACTTCTTAATAATGCATCTTTTCAATATACTCAAGAATAGTCACATTAGATGTTCAACAGTTTAAATCAGTCACATTTCCTTTAGCTTCTCTATTAGCCTTCCTGGCGGTTGGTTTGGTTGCTGTCCACAAAACCCTTGCATTTTAGTGCCACGAGAACAGGGACATTTGAAAATGCTGCCGTGGACGGACGGGCAGAAATGGGAGACCTTTGGAAATGGTGACACAATTGCCCACATTCACTTCCTGTTCAGATCTTGCTGACCACAACTTGACTCTCAGCTGCTTTTACACCAGCATGTGCATGCCCAGCGTACTGTACCCGATTGGTCACATGGTATACATAATATGTATTTTATATTTGTTAGCATGGATATAGATTACTTCTAATGCAAAGCTCACACTCATCTGGAAATCAGATGCTTCCTGCAACGTGTGTGAACTGACCTGCTCTGTACTATCTGACAGAGAGTTCCTGAGTGAGCGTCTCCGGCTGACAATGACCGAGGGTTTGTGGTCTGCATGACAAAGGTCCTGTGGGTTTGAGGGCCGCTGGGTCCAACTGGAGGCCAGTGCTGCTTCATCTCTGTCCGGTGAGGACTGTTCCAACCTACGGACTGGGACAGACACAGGGATGACGAGTGGCAGGAGGTTGTCGTCTCGATGCCGTTTGGCAGTCAGGCCCTCTGATTCAGCGGGACACCATGGCCTGTGTGGCTCCTACATGGTGGGTAAAAAAAATGTTAAGAGTGCAGTTCATAAATAGATTTCTCATTGATACTGCAAATGTATTAAACAAATTTTGGGTCAATTCATCAAAATATAAATAGCACGTTTGGTGTGGCGAGGGTGAAACATTGTTTGATGTACAGTACAGTAATTTAAAAAACAGGAGCAGATGTGATACTAGATGTCAAAAGATTATATCAGACTGATATTGGTACCAGGAGACTCAAAGTTATCAGACACAAAAAGGTGGCATGGAGCCATCCCAACTGTAGAATCCAAACAGTGAAAATTGACTGCTGTAATTTCAAAACAAAGCCGAATGAGTCAATATCGCATTGTTAGGTGTAGCACACACCTTGCAACCATGTAAAAAAAACAGTCCCCAAATGCATTCTTCAAATGTTTTTACCCCCTTGAGAAGCCAAAATGGCTGGCTGGGCATGAGCAACCAGTGTGCTTTGGAGGAAATATCAACCCTGAAGCAACAACAAAGCATCTTACGCCACCACATTTGATGCCTGGTAAAGAGAGATGCATTCTGCTGCTTCACACTACATCTTCACAGGGCAGAGGGGCAAGCAGCAGTGTGGCTATGCTGGATCTGTACTAATTACCACTGGTGGAAAACTCCAGTCTTTACACCAGAGTGTTGGAAAGATATTCTGCTGATCAGTGCATGCAGGGCAACCCTGCACCCCACCCTGTATAGAGAGTGAGAGAGGGGGGGAGGGCAGACAAGGCCAGGCTGGAGTTTCTCTCCTTTGATGGGATGGGGGGAGGTGTGCACTGTGCAGGCATGTAACTAAACACACTGTCTATATGATCAGCTACCCATGAGGCAAATCCAGGACACAGTCTCGCTGAGCTGCAGACATACTGACTCAGTCACTGCTGTTTGGAAACAGGACTTCTTGCACAATCAGGAAGGCCAGCACACAAACACAGATAAGTGTATGACTTCACATGGCACAGGGAGTGTAATTTATGAAATGGTTTGTTTGAAACATTAGGTGAGAGCTGAAAAGTCTTATTTGAAGACGTTTCTGAAGTGTATAATAACATACTGACAACATTCAAAATGTGAAGACTCATTTAGCCACAGTTTTCCCACACAAGACAGATCTGAGCAGCTTAGTTCTGTTGTGTACTTGACTGGGCGTTGATTACAATCAGCATCGTTTCCAGCAACATTTTAATCACAAACAACAAAAGTTTTGGCAGAATTTCCTTGGCACTTGAAGTCTGGCTTTTTGTTCCAGATCCCACTCTTGCTCAGGGAGCTACAGTCCCGCTGCAATTATACCCTGAGATAATGCTAGAAAACATAAGACTATAGCTGTCTTATAGCTCTCACTGAAATACTTTCAATGATGACTTTAAGCTTGACTATTGACTATTCACAAACGAACATTGAGAATATATATTTTTTTGTTATTCTTGTGTGTTGTTGTTTGAGAAAGAAAAAGAACAGAACAAATTTGAGAGCATTTACCTTGACATTATGAGATGGTAGTGACTCCATTTCTGAGGCCTTCTGAGCAAGGGTCTCCAGGTTGACCTCCTGAGACACCCTGCGTTTCCTGCGTGTACTCTGGATGACACCTGTTGGGGCGGCCTGAATGTCACACGCCCCGTTTTGTGAGACCTGCAACAATGGGGCTGTCTGGTCTGCAGAGACAGAGAGAAAGGGGTTTTCGGATGGCGCCCCTCCTTCCTTGGAGAGCCTTCGTGATCTGCGAAGCTGTGTTTGGGACTGGATCTGTGTCTGCAGCTGTGACTGGGACTGGGCCTCAGACTGGAGAGGGGGCTGCAGGGGATCTGACGACTGCTGTGGTTCTGGGGTGATGTCCTGGATGAGTGGTTCCTGGATCTTTGGGGGAACAGGAGCGGAGGACTCTTGGGAGTGCACAACTACAGGCTGTGGGTGAGGGTGTGCATTTTGTGCACCTGGGTAATAGTCAATCACATGAGGGTTTTGTTGTTGCAACTGCTGATGTTGCATTTGCTGCTGAATATGGAGCTGCTGCTGTTGTTGCTGAATCTTTTGTTGCTGCTGCTCTTGCTGCTGCTGTTGTAGTTGTTGTTGTTGCACATGTTGATGCTGAATTATTTGTTGCTGTTGTTGCATTTGTTGATTATGTTGCTGCTGAATTTGTTGCTGGATTATGTGATGTTGCTGGCGTTGTATTTGCTCTTGCTTCTGCAGCTGCTGTGACTGTTGTGGGGGTTTAGCCTGTGTTGAGTAGTTAGGTGGGTTGGGTAGAGTTGTCCTGTTGCCTTGAAAGGTTTGGTAGTAGGCTGGCAGGTGCTGCTTGGGCTGACCAAATGCCAACTGAAAGGGCTGCAAAACTGAGCTTCCTCCTGCATGGGATGTGCTGTGCTGTTGAGCGTTCAGTGCCCCAGGTTTTACGGACTCCTGAAAAGCCTGGGAAGGTTGTTGCTGCTGCTGTTGCTGCTGCTCCCACTCCATACCCCGAGCCTTACCTGCATCCCTGAAAGTGTCTACTGCAGGGCCAGCTCCCAGGAGCTGCTTATCTGTACCTCTGTTTGAGGGTTGTTGTAAACCAGAAGTCTCATGCATTGACTTCGAAGCAAATGCATTCTGGATTCTTGAGTCTGTTACATTAACTCCTCCTATGTAATTTGCAAAGTTCTGTCCCCAGTTATTCATGGGGGTCCAGGACGCAGCTCTCTGCTGCTGGGACAGTAATGGCTGCTGCTGAGTGGGCTCCTGGTGGCCCCACTTCATAGGAACAGTCTGTTGAAAATGCCCCCTGCTCTGGTCACCTTTATCTGGGCTGAAGATGACAGAGCTGAGGAACATGTGAGGGCCCTCTGGGTTGGAGGTCACAGTACTTGCAGCCTCACTCTGTCCATGGTCCGAGGCAGTGGCACCCGAGACGTAATATGTGCCTTCAGGGTGTTGAGATGTCTCTTTCATTGCTACGCTTTGATCGTTAAAAAATGTGATGCGTTTGCCCGTTCTTTTGGAGTTGGGTTTCTGCTGGGCTGGTACACTCATGACGGGCATGAATACTCTGAGTCAGGTGAATATATTCAACCAAGCCAGCTACTGTTAAAGCTTCACCTGGTGTCACTTGATCAGTCCAGAAATTACAGCATACCCAAAGTAAGATAAAGCTGTAAAAAATACAATGACATCAGAGTGAGCAGGACCAAAGTCAGCTAAGATAATCCTGAAGGTCTTTGTGACCCTTTTAGGGGTTGATGGCCTGAGGTGAGTTGATCTGAAGAAGCCCGCGAGTTCTTCTCATTCATGGGCAACACCCTGTATAGAGGAAATAAGAGAGAGGTCAAGCTTTGACTCATCAGACTAAAGGGGGTAACCACAGGGGGCTCTCATTGTCAACCCTGGCTCAGCCATGTAAAAACCTGCTGTTTGCTCTTTTAACAATAGACCTCCACTGAAAGGTATCAAGAGGGAAAATAGAGGGGAGTGGTAGCTCTAAACAGTGTCATTATACACTAAGATCACATGATAAGGTTCTGCATGCAAGCAAACACATACTTGAAAGGATCTACATAGATTGAGTCTTAAGAAGGCAGTTAATATAGATAGCAAAATCAATAGTTTCTGGAAAAGTCATTATAGGATACTGCTGCACCATGATGACCCAAGAAATCAGTATGAAAGCACGCACAATGAAAAAATGTGTCACTGATGCTCACTCTGCAACTGCATCATCCTTTCCCAAAACCCCCCAACAGTTCACGTGGCCTGCAATAGAAAGGAAGCGCTCCTTTCAGCCACACACCCTGACAGATGGCAGTTGAACGTGACAGAGAAATCACAATTTTTACAACTATTTGACTCATCAAAGATGAAAAAAAGGGAACCAGTGCCCTTTGAACCGCGGCTGCAGGCTAGGGCAACTGAGAGTGAGCAAGTATGAGTCATGGTGAAAACATCTATGTGAGGGAAAAAATATTAGAACAGCCTTGAAGGCTTTGATAGCATGTAGTGAGATCCTGACCACTGTCATGCTAACCTACTGTGAATGACAAAAACATTATTACATGGCCAGGTTTTGCAAATTTTGACTAGGTTAACTCTGCCAAATCTAAAGATGCACAGACTGTGATGGTTTCTGTTAAAATTTAAAAAAAAAAAACATTGCACCATCTGGGAAAAATTTTAAATCTTGCCATTTTTGTACAGCAGGCATTGAACACAGAACAAAGTATTATGTTTTTGTATTATATATTTGTCTGTGTGTGAGGAGTGTAAATTTAAAAAGTATCGAACATATTTAAATGGTATTTTGTCGGAATGTAGGTTATGGCTCAAAGAAAGAGTATAGGGATGAGCCAATACAATACAATGCTCAGTATCGCTATCAGATACCTGCCAAGATCACTGGATCAGATGTCCAATACAAAAAAGTAAAATCCAACATGATCTGTAAAACCACATAAATTCCTCCTTAAACACAGTCAACACACTGAAAGGAGAGAGATGTCTGCCATGTGACAGGGATGTGAGTGAAGGCTGCAAATATCTGCCACACAGATGAAGCATTTCATTTTTTAAATGGCTGGTAAAAGCTAGACGGTACATGTATCAGCACAAATGTCTTAAATTACCTGGATTGACATTAGTATTGTTTGAAAGTCAAGGTTGGCATATCAGAATCATATCAGAGCCATCCCTATAGGAAAATATTAAATCTGGGTGGTGATATGGATAAAGAAAATGAACATCATTTGCTCTCCCTGCTTGCTTTTGCGAGTGGCACAAATGATGACCAGAATGTCCGATATGTGAGTTTGGCAACGACAATCTCAGCCTCAAACGCGAAAGTGGGTGACAACTGTCACCCTTTGCTCTGGTGGCCTAGTGAAACACAAGCTTCTTAAAATAGACAGCTGCAGCTGTTGAGATCGTGCACTGACTCTGGGGCACCACTGACTTGGGGGAAGTTGAATAGCCATGCTGTGTGTTTGTGTGCATCAGCAATGCCATGTGATGCAGCCAACACACACAATTCATACCCATGCTGCCACAAAGTAAAAGGAACAAAATAGGTGCACAAAGGTGCAGGATAAGAGGCTTAAAACTACACAGCTGATCACAAGGTGACCGTGGTGTATGTGTGTGTGTTCTAGAGACCTAAATTTGTCTTCCTTATGGGGAAAAATGGTAAGTCCCCATGACATAAATCAGTACATTTTAAGGTGAAGGCATGCTGTATGGTTATGATGAGGTTAGGACAAGGTTAACAGTAGGTTTAGGGTTAGAGCAGGTTAAGGTTGGAGTAAGTTTATGCAATGCCCTCTGAAGTAATGGAAACCAGACTGTGTGCATATCTGAGGTGAGGGATCATCATTGTGTAACCCTGTACAAACCCTTAAAACACACTATCACGTTAAATTGGCTTAACATAAATGTGGAGCACCATTATCTGCCTTAATCTATTGCTGCTGCTTCCTAATTTAAAATCAGCCCCGTGTGGCTGAGTGCAGCAGCAGCAGCAGCCTGCAGGAGGCCTGAGCTGATGATAACAATGTAAAAGAATACAACAGAGAAACACATGGAGACCTGGACCATCTTTTCTCCTCCTATTCCTCATTACCATCACCACTTTCTCTGTACCAGCCAACTCAGCGCTATTTACGAGAAATCCTTTGTTGCAGAAAACGGATTATCCGCTCACTAATGCCGTGTCCCTATGCGCAGCAACCCGAGCCGACAATGCAGCCTGCAGGACCAAAAAAAGAGAAGCATGGTGGCATCATGGTTCATAAACAACAACAACCGCCCAAAACTGTGTGAGGAAGGTAAACATGCCACATGTCTCCGTGTCCGTGCCGCTGACAGGGGACAATATAAGCCCGAGTGGGAGGCTGGATCCACGGCGGTGCGCGCCCTGCAGTGCGCGTAAACAAAACTTTATCAGTGCGCTGCGTGGCGACAATAACACACACTGTCGACAACAAAAAACGCGACACAGTCACGGACTTGAGCCCCACTCTGTCCCCAGATCCAATACTCACTGTGCTTGTCATGGAAGCTGCCACCAGCCCGCAGGATCACACACACGCAGCTCTGCGTGACCAGCACAATACCGACCTGCGGTGGTGATAGCGATGACTGCACACATCCCCAAGGTTGACTCATGCTATGCTGCCGCTGCTGACCTCACTCATTGCTACTTTCTTTCGTCCCCGCCCCGCTACAAAGTCAAGAGGAAAAATGAGAAAAAAGGTGGGGTCGACGTCGGTGCGTTAACAGAATCCAGGGCGCTAATCTGCACACACGCAGGCGCAACGCCGCTGCTGCGTGTTGCACATTATTGCACAAGGCTTGCACACGTAACAAAACTCTGTGGCGATGCGGCCTTTCTGCTGTTGTACCCACTGTGTGTGTCTCTGCTTGTCTTGTGATTCCCCCTCCCTCCTCCTCCATGGCCACAAACTCGTTGGCCACACCCACTTCCATGCCCATATAAGGGTTTCCTCTGACACGCACAGCGCTGTCATTTACGGAGCAAGAGTTCTCTCTCAGTCCATGCGGGAAATTCCAACACACATGGGAGGATCGTGGGGATGAAGGGAGGGAGGAGAGGGGTTTTCACCTTCACTTTCCTTTCACAATCACCTCATTTAAACAACGAAAAAGGAAAGACGTGTTCACAGCTGCACAAAAAGTTCGTGCGCACGACACACTGTATGTGTGCCTCTGCCTGTGCAAAGTATATTTGTATGAATGTACATTGTATGACTGTTTTATATGTTATATTTATAACGTGTTATTATTGAATAGTTTTACTACTTGTCGGACAAATGAAGCCACACAAATACAAACGCCTGTCACTAATAGGGCTGCCATTAACAATCATTTTCAGTAATTAATGATCCATTGAGCTGTCAGTTATTAACTGACTTGCTGTCTGGCCAATAGCATTGTTTATATATATATATAAAAAAACCAACCTAATTAAATATCATCAAAATAGTTAGCAATTAAAGGCCTAGTGTGTAAACTACAATGACATCTAATGTGAGACTACTGACTGCAACAAACTGTCTCCTTCGCTCACCCTTCCAGTTCCCAAGCGTCAGGGTGCTACGGTAGCCTTTGCATACCAGAAAGGACATTGTCGTCAATGTACGGGTTGAATTTTCCATCAGCTAATAAGGTGGGTTCACATTTATAAAGATGTTTTAAAGTTGGCTTATGCATGGAGTCACTCTTTGTTTGCATAGTCAGCTTCTGCTACAAAAATGTGAGACATACACTCTGGCTGCTTTGTCCGTTCGGGCTTCTGTAGAATCATCGCAATCCAAGATGGCGGCCTCGGTAAAGCAAGGCCCCTGCCTAAAGTACATACAAAAGACGTCTTTTAAAACTACAGAAACCAAATGATTTTTTTAATTTGATTCCAGTATAGACTTTGGCCAGTAAACTCAACTTAATGTTACACACTAAAACTTTAATTTATTAAAATTGACTTATCAAGTAGTGATTGATTCATTTTTTTTTTTTTTTTAGTTTTATCAGACATTTTCTAACAGCAACAATTATTATAGCAATTATTGAGTCCAGTGCACAACAGCTGGCAACCAAAGGTGTCACAATGGCAGTTGAATCAAAACCAGTAGCAAACTCAGTGTACTGAGGCATAAATGTGCCCATTCAAAAAAACACTTTAGCATGATTTAGCATCCATGAGCGAGTAGAGTACGATATACTTACATGGCTGTGTGTGTCCCCATGACACACACCGGACTTCTTCATCCCTGTGTCTTCGTGTTATCCCGATGCTCTGCTGCAGATACAGCTGTAACGGCGATTTACTGTCAACTTTTCAGACACTTTTCCAGATTCCTCCACAAGGCGTCACTTCCCACTTCCACTCTGAAACACTTTCACCTAGCAACAATCAATACGACTGCACTCGGCGTCTACAATCTTTGATGATGATCAATTGACGATATCGCCTGTTGTGGTAAATAATGTTAAATCACTGCTGCATATGTTTAATAGTTGCAGCGATAACGGACTGCAATAATGAAATAGGGTTGCTGGGAATGAGTAGCTACAGTTTGTGATTCGCTGTCTGGCACCAAGAAGGCAAAAAGGCAATACAGGATTGACAAGATGGTAACCATACACTATACCGGAAAATGGGGGAAATAATGTCGTATTTTCGTGTATTTTAAAATGAAGGAGGTATTTGGCGTCACGCGCGGTTATAGAATCTTAGTGAACATGCTTTCACGCTAAACACGGAGTAAAAAACAAGATTGTAACTGATTACCTAAAAATAAAAGAGAAAAACGGCACAAAAGGTCTAACTGCCAAAGACGGAAGGTCGTAACAGGGAATCATCTTTAAAATAAAACTCGCAGTCAGGCAGAGAGCACCGGTTAGCTAATGTAAACACGGAGCAGAGTTTGCCCTTACTTGGCAATTATTATGAAATTGTGTCGCAATTAATGTAACTACTTAATAGCTAATTTTAAACAATTTTCCCATAAACGCCCATTTTGTTTTGTTAGGTCGGGTTTTAAAAACTAGTACCGCTTCGAGTTAAAGGTCACGTTCCCCGGAATGCAGGTGCAGAGAGTCGTCCTACACTCACGTCCAGGTTAGCAGCGTAACAAAGTTATAATTATTCACGACAAATGTTGATATATATCGTCATTTTGCTTCCGCCTTTGTCCGGTGAAAACTGTGCTGCACGTTCTGACTGTGAAGACGTCAACCCATTCACTAGCTTTGTATCTAAAAGGTTCTAAATACTACCAAATCAAAGGCAAACGTCCAATCCAACATGTATGAAAACAAGGAGACAACTTAGTTTCAGAATCCACAAACTAGAGGTAGATGGTTGGCTGATTAATTTGACAGATATTTTTTGTTATTTTTATTTATTGCCAAGTTACATTTTTTCTCAGAACAATGATAAATGCTGCTAAGTACACTCAAATTATGTTTTCATCCTAACGTTAGTTTAAAAAAAATGTTTAGTTTTTTTCGAATACTTGTTTAATGTATTAAGTCCATGCTTCTCAATCTGTGGTAGTATATCACCAGAGGCACACATTATTTATTTAATTTAAATATACGAGCCCTGCAGACACAAAATGCAGTGTGGAGAGACAAACCACAAGATTTGTTCAATAAACATTTACTTAATTGATTATTATCAAACAGTCTTCAGAGGAGAAAAAAAACTGGCATAACTTATCCAAAATTTGGCATCTGCATCATCTTTAGAAAAACCAATCTTGGTCAACCTCTACAGTGCACGATAAAGTGCTATTCACTGTACTGATTCTAAATCAGCTCTTCACTTTTCAGATGGTAACCATTGACCTGACGATTCCTCGCCACCAGATTTTGTTCCACTGTGAATGCAGAGACAAATTCTACCTTAAACAACCTGAATGCAATGGTTTCAATCAGGAATTGGACATGGCCTTTTTGTGTAACCGATAGCAGGCGGTTTCATTCTTTAATCTTAAAAAAAAATGTTTGTGTTTTTATTTCGGTGCCTGTATGAGATATGGAATGATGTGATTCAACTATTTCGGTTTGTCTGGTATTGTGGCCTGCTGGCAATTTGCTTTGTATAATCAAGCCCCCATATCATTACCGCCATCACTACATGTGTGATTAACGTTTACCATTTATTTATGTACAGGTGAAAATGGGACGCCAGTTCCTGAAAATTTTCGTCTGGAAGAGTCAACTTTAGTGCCTGACCTGAAAGATGGGGAGGTTCTCGTTCGTACGCTTTACCTTTCTGTTGACCCTTACATGGTATTTCTTACATATATTTAAATTCTCGATTGTGTTGTATTGAAATAATGTTACAAACTATAGGTTTCAGGCCATAATAGGCATAAAGTTTTATTTCTCTGTTAGTCTGGCTTCTTATCACTGCTGTTAGACAACCAAAGTTACGTCATGCGAAAGATTTACATCTTCCTTCATTGACCTTAATCTTTCTGGCTTTGCCTCACAGCGATGCAGGATGAATGAACACACTGGTGCAGATTACCTGACTCCATGGCAGCTGTCTGAATGCGTGGACGGTGGAGGTGTCGGTGTGGTCGAGTCCAGCTGCTGCAGCACTTTTGCTAAAGGAGATGTGGTTACTTCATTCACCTGGCCCTGGCAGACCCATGCTGTTGTGAAAGGCAGTGGCCTACAGAAGGTTTGGCACATTCAGCAGGGGCATATTATCTGTACTGATGGGGGGATGGAGTCAGGGACGGGGAAAAAAAAAATATAATTTCTATTGCAGGATTTAAGGGTTTAATGTCTTTTTGATCCTGCACTGATTTGAAACTGTGCTGTGTAAGGGGTAGGGGTTATAAATAATAAATGAAAACATTGTCAAATGAGTTCACTGAATGCTGATGAAGCTTATCAGCTCCACACGACTCTCTGGCAACAGCAACATCGCACTAGTAATGCATGGCAGCTACATACTGGTTGGAGAGTATGACTGGTATAAATGCTTCTTGCTCCTGTCTGCCCCTTGCCCTGTCTGATAGTTTTGCTTGACAGAGTCCATTTTCAGTTGAAGATCTCCATACACAAATACATGTAAATGTTAAATGTTACATTGCTTCTGGTCATGAAAACCATACTGACGCAGAATAATGACATCATCAAAAAATAAATAAATAAATCACCAAGGTTGATTTATTTTCTGCAGTTTTAACTTTCCGCACAGGTGACAGGGAATCACCTGTGTAAATTTGTTTGTGAATCCTAACCTCTCTGTTGCAGGTTGATCCAGAGTTGGTTGGTGGGCACTTGTCCTACATTTTGGGTGCAGTTGGCATGACAGGTCTCACTGCACTGCTTGGTGTAAGGGAAAAGGGTCATGTGACCAGAGGGGCCAATGAGACCATGGTGGTGAGCGGTGCTGCTGGAGCCTGTGGTTCCATAGCTGGACAGGTAAGAACCACACACTTGATAGGGATTTATTAAGACTTGTCTTATACAGTATTCCGGTGCTTCTGTGTGACATGCTGGCAGAATATGCAAAAGTACATGTTGAAGGCTGAAAGTTAGGGTATACATTATGTTATACAGACCCAGGTTTTATACATTACTGTTTGAGGTTTCATTAATGTCACTTCATATCTGTTATCTCCCATCCTTGCATTATAATAGATGGTATTTTATGTGTCAGTGCTCACATTTTATTTATCTATCACTAATATCACAAATGAAATTGCAATTGCAATATCCCCAAAAGCATTCATCATTTGATTTTCCTTTCAGCCCAACACTGATTTCCATCACATAGGCAAGGAAATACATTCATTAGAGAAATAATTCTTGAAATGATGGTTTTATGAAAATATAAAATGAGGACAAGATGGAGCTGTAAGTATGTTACGTATCTCAAAATCCAAACTCTGGGTTGTAGATATCATCTGCTCAACACATAGCAACATAAAAACAGTCTTGGTTGCAGAAATGAATGATGTTATGAGTCTGATGTGATCACTGAACGCTGCTTCACTTTTCCAGATTGGTCGGCTGGACGGCTGTGTGAGGGTTGTTGGGATCTGTGGATCTGATGAGAAGTGCAGAGCTTTAGTGGATGAGCTGGGATTTACTGCTGCCATCAATTATCGCCGAGAAGATGTACCGACAAGGCTGAAGGGCTGCTGCCCCGATGGTGTGGATGTGTACTTTGACAACGTGGGAGGCGCCATCAGTGATACTGTAATAGCTCAGGTGCTGCTCAAGTTTAATATATGCAAATCATTAACTAGTGCAGGGTTTTCCAAACCTTTCGAAAGTGGGGACACACTTTTTCAAAATGACCAACCATTCTAACCCAATTCACATAAATCATGACAACAAATTTTTGTATAACTATTTCTGGCTATTTTTACTGGATAAATAAAGGTAAAGAAAGACAGTCTAGGTATTGTTTGGTTTGGTATATCCACTTGTCTAAGACACAATATTTTAGACATATACACCATAAATTTTCAGTAAAAGACTGGATTGAAATCTGCAGTGTCTGTACAAGTCTAAAAATCTCATCTGAAACTCTGACCTCCGCCTCTCTTTTGCTCAGATGAACAGCGGCGGTCGGGTGATCTTGTGTGGGCAGATCTCACAGTACAACAAGGCTGTGCCATATCCTCCACCTCTGAGTGAGGAAACGCAGGAAACCCTGCAAAGAAAGCAAATCGCTCGAGAAAGATTCATGGTGCTGAACTACATGAGTAAAGCGGATGCTTCTCTCTCTGAGCTCAGCCAGTATGTTAAATCAGGACAAATCAAGGTAAGAAGGAAACGGTGATCATTTGGGGCTGATTGTCATCTTCTGTCTTTTTTCTGCACCATTTCTTATCTAATTGTCCTCCATTTTCCAGGTGTTGGAAACTGTTGTTGATGGAATTGAAAATATGGGAGGTGTGTGATTTTTAATTCTGGCATTTACTTTTTTTTTTTTTTTTTTTTTTGACGTCTTAGGAGTTGAATCTTATTTTCTTTGTTGTCTTGCAGATGCATTTTGCTCGATGATGAAAGGGGGAAACATTGGCAAGCAAATTATAAAGATATTGGAATGAAGATAATCGCTCTATGAGCGAAGATACTCATCTTGAGATTGGAACCAAACAGCTCTCTGTTATTAATGTTTTTTTCATACTTCATTTCAGTTTACAGTGTAATATTAATTAATCAACAATGAATTCTAAGTCTAACACTTTATTCTCCCCATGAGTGTTGTGGGGGTGCAGGTGCAGCAGATGACATAGAGAAAGGTTGCCAGTCGATCACAGGGCCAACATACAGAGACAAACAACCATTCGTGCTCACATTCAGACCTACGGTCAATTTCAAGTGTTCAGTTAACCTCTGCAACCTGTACATAAGGACCTGAAAGCAAACACACAAAGTTTACTGTAATGAACATTTTTATTCCACAGCACTAAAAACCATTAGTAAAATAAAAATAGTGGTTGACTCCAAGTTCATTTCTTATGAGAAATGTGTGGCAAGTGCAAAAATCATACTCTTCATTGTAATTTATATGCTTCAGTATTTCAACACAAGAGCAGGTCTACAAAGAGTCAAGTTAACACCAGCACGTCACTTTTACAGTTTACTCCTCAGAGATGTGACGGTGGAGGCCATGGCCATGCATCTGTTTGTGTCTGTTAAATTTAAGGTACAAAATCACCAGACGACCAGATTTAGAGTAAATCAGTTTCAATGATTTTCATACTATGTTCGTTATCAGAAAAAAGTGTCACAGGATAGTTGGAAATGGAGGCAAAATGCAGTAGAGTACTGAAAATCCATTTAATACTGCCTCCTTGTGGACAGTTAACCTTAAATTTTCTCAGTGTTCAGCAGGTGTTCTAATATTAAACTGCATGTATTAACAGCACTGAGCAGTTTTTTGAACTAACTCTGGGTAATATTTGGGGGGGGGGGGGGGGGGGGGAAGACTAAGATGTAATTTTGCTTCTATGAAAAGATGTGATAATTGAATTCACTCTGTTTGTGTAGTTTATCAGTTGGTTCTTGTGGAATCCAGACACTGGCTACTACCGAGTAGTAAGGACTGAATTGAAGAGAAACACAACAGTCTATCAATCTCACACCTTCACCATAAAAAAAAACAAGGTTAACATTGTGAACAATAAAGACATGTAATTTCACACACAAATGTCAAGATGAACCTCTAGTGCAGGGAATGTTTACTCCCTTCCCACGTTCACCATGAGGAAGGTGAAAATGCCCATTTCCAGTGCAGTTTTACTACAAGAGGGAAAGAAATAAAGTAACCACAATACAATCAGAATGAATCCCATTTTTGGCCACCAAACGTTTTTTTAACTTTCACAGAGCTATTATGAAATATAAAAATAGTGTCCTGAAATACTACCGGGGCCAGCTTATTGTTCAAGTGCTCACATTCCTGAGAAACAAACAGCTGCATTCTGTAGTCACTTTTGAAGGAGCATAAAGAGTCAAGCCAGCTTCTGTGTCATGGTGAAAAGCGACATTGACGTTTCTGATATGAATAGTCTAAAATGTGATTATAATACATTTATGGTGGCAGTTGTGTGCAGTGAATTTTTTTATTATTTAAAAACAGTTTGAATAATTTGTGTACGCAGATCAACTACAGTACTTAATAATTCATGAGTAATTTCTTTCATTTGATTTCCTGTAATATATATATATATATATATATAGAAGCAGCCTAGAAAATATGATCATCTAGGCTGCATTATCTACAGTCTGTCTCCACAACCACTTTCCATCACCCGTGGGTAAAGAAAGAAAATCTAGGTACTGTCTGGTTTGGCACGTTCAGCCGTCATTAGTGAATGAGAATGGTTTTCACAGGGAAGAACAGAAGGTAAAATCTTTCTTATTCATCCTTTGGCAGTGGTGAAGTGGCATTCGGGCCAAGGCAACACTTCCAAAAAGTGCTAAAGCTCAAGTAAATGAGTCAGCTTTAACCACAGCTGAATACAGCTCTTATACAGAACAGTTGTCAACTGCAGCATACACTGGATTTGACTTCACATGTGTAGCTTCAATAGGCTATTTAACCCTTAAAATATCCAAAATGTTTTTGTGTTTTACACATTGCGATGAATACAGCAAGTAATGTGCTCACTGGTGCTTTATAGTAACATGCATATTACATAAACTTGACTATCTAGAAATGGGATAGTGAGTGGTTTACTGTCAAGTGGCTGTGGAAGGAGAGAAAGAAAGGATGGGGCAAATTGAGGCTGAGTGACAGAAAGACGACGGCAAAATATAACTGTGAGTCAGGATCGATGGATATTGTGGTTGCACAGTGCAGTTACTGTCAAGAGGGAAAGACACTCTTTCCATTGTCACGAATCAGAGGGGCGGGACTTGTCCAGGCACGGTAGACCAATAGCAGGCTGAGCCCCAACGCCCACGTGCGGACAGGAGACAGGAAAAAGGCCATGGGGCCGTAGGTCTCCAGGAGAAAGTAGCAGGAGTGTGCCTGCCAAGTGAGTAGCAGCAACATGAAGATGTGAACGCCCAGAGTCCGCCACCAGCAGCCCGGCCACAGGAAGTGGGATCGGAAGGTCATGCCGCGCCAACGTTGATGGAGGCTCCAGCAGAGGTAAGCAGTGAGGGGCATGTTGAAGAACAGCATCTGGAGATTAGTTCAGTCAATGTGATTAGTGCGATTCTCAATGCTTAAACACATGATGAACATTAATAACAGCTTTGAATATGTTCAAAATATTAATACAGCAGTATAATACTTAGTATAATACTAAGTACTTGTAAAGGCAAGGTTATTTTTATGACATCACAGGCCAGGATAGACAATGATTTTTCTTTTTGTCAGATGATTTAAAAGAATTAAGTAAAACTGTCCCTAGTTTTTGTCATGATTGTGTTCTTTCTTGTCAAATGTATTGTATTAGGCCATTAATATGTTATTAGCAGTTAAGGAAACATACAGTTTAATTTTACATTAGCAGACTACACACTCTGTTTATATTTTGGATTGGTGTTTTGGCCCCTATATCACAGCTCATTGCTCATCAACACACAGGAGTGAACCTAAACAACCTCAGTGCCCCTCTTAAAAGAACAGAAGAGAAGAAAAATACGGGTCTGCAGAGGAGAAGTGTTCAAAATACAGGCGGGAGATGAAGATAGATGGTTTTTCCTGGACAGCAAGCAAAACAGTGAGCTGCAGCAAAGGTAAGCTAATGCTCTCTCTCTCTATCATAAACGTTGCTGGTGGATATTTGACGCATGTAATTTTATTGCCATAGGTTTATTGTCGCCTCCTCTCAGCATGTGATAATTCTCCACCACTGTGACTCTGCTGCTGCTCAGAGCAGATCCACTTTTACTATCAACCTTCACCAGTTGCTGACATGTGAAAATTAAGGTGGGACATTCATGTACAGTATGCGTATGGGTTTGTGCTTGAATGCAGCTTTATATACACTGTACGGGTGTAGCTACTTGTGTCCACGTTGGAATTTTCTTTGGCAACTACATGCTACAATGCTTTGATTTGGGATTGCACCACCCATAATAATCGCAAATGGTCACTGCCATACACACAGCACGTCCCCTTTAATTAACGTGAACGTCAAAAAAGTCCCCATTAACATGTTCCTAAAAATCAGTAGTTGTGTCTTTAAACAGCTTGTTGTTTTTTTTTTGAGATATTATTTCAATTATCAAATCAGATGCAGTTTCATTTTCTTACTTGAACCACTCCGACAACATAAGTGAGACTGCCCTCCAGGAAGTGTCCATCGATGAAAACCCCAAAGGCAAAGCAGGCACCACTGTGGCCATCTATCAATTCTCCGATGAACCACGGACCTGCAGGCAGTGAAGGGGAAACAGGAGCAGCAGCCATTTTGACTTTTATTCATATTATTTTATACAACAAACATGGGAAAATCTTCTAAAGCAAACCATTTTTTTTTTACATTAACACTCTTTGGAGTTTATTGTTCTGTACTGCCACAGTCAGACTTCAAATGTGGCAACCACAAATAGTTAAGTCTATTAAATCTAATGCAATAATGATTACTGTAATTACTGTAATACCTCCTAGTCATATGTCAGTCAGCCAAATCAGCTCTGTTCCATCTTCAAACTGTACAGAATGCAGCAGCCAGTCTCCTCACAGACACTCACTAAATTCAGATAATATTTACTTCAAAATATGACTTGTAACATTCTTGACCCTTCTTGGTCTAACCCAGATCTCAGAGCCCCTTGAATCATAATCTATCAGTAGATCACTTAACTCAACCTTAGGGCTCTGTTTCCTGCACCTTTCTAAAATAATAAGGTGATGTTTGGTCCAAAAAATGACACACTCGCCTGTCCTAACATTCACCGAGTCTCTGTTTATTCCGAAATGATTGCAAATTATTGTTTTATTATTCTGCTGCTGATTAGGTTAATTGGACACTCAAAATTGCCCATAGGTATGAATGTGAGAGTGAATGGTTGTCTGTCTCTATGTGGCCCTGTGATGGACTGGCGACCTGTCCAGGGTGTACCCTGCCTCTCGCCCTATGTTAGCTGGAGATAGGCGCCAGCGCCCCCCCGCGACCCCTAGTGGATAAAGCGGCAGAAAATGAGTAAGTGAGAGAGAGTATTCTGCTGCTTTTAAAAAGTGCTTGTTTTCTTACTTACTTACTTAGAGTACTATATTGAAAGGAGAGGCATGTTTAATGACCCACCTAAGGCTGTACACAGGTTGAAGAGCAGCAGAGAGTAGAAGAAAGAGTCCATTTTACTGACGAGATGAAGCGACATACATGCTTGAGACGTCAATCCTGCAGAAATATAAATATAAAGAAAAGCATAAACTCTGTGCTCAGGTGCTTTTGCACACGTTGCAGCAGGTGAGTGACTTTCAATAACATGCGTTCAATGTTAACACTCGTTAATTGCGTCTTTGATTGCCAACTGAACCGTGTTTTGCGTGACTATAGTTACCGACTGTTGTGTTTGTGTGCGAGACCATTCATGTGTGACTGTGTGTGTGACGGAGAGAGTGAACTGTTTTAGGCTGAAACTGAATTTTATCAATTGAAATAAATCACGTTTGTCAGTGTTAAGACTGGTGTCAGTGTTAATAGTGATGGCAAACAGGCAAAAGAGTGAGTGCTGTTTATCTGTTTATTAGTGTAAAAATAAAGCTTCCTAAGCAGACCGTTTCTACTTGTCGCTGTGCTGTGCTCCCCAGAGATGCAAACGTGAGCATGTAACATGTGATCTACACAGATTTACTGGAAAATTTCCTCTCAAGACTGTAGACTCTCAAGAAGCTTTAATGATAGTTTTACTTGTGGAGTGTTCACTGAGCTCACCTCTGCTGGAAGGAACACGCAGGAACCTACAGGCCAGCAGCACACCCACGTTGAGCAGCATCATGAATATGAAGGCCACTCGGCCCAGGATGTAGTGGTCTGTGAGGAGAATGAAGGACTGCACAAAACCAAAGCTGGGCGTCAGGTTGTCCTCCAGAGTAAAGTGCTGTTCCCGCACTGTTGACCGTCCTGCCGAGTCCTGACTCACAGAGCAAAAACAAGAAGACAAGGGACAAACTAATTGTTAATCTGTAAAGCCTATCCCCTTTGACTAAAATTCAAACTCAGGCAAACAAAACATCCAGGCTTGGCTTAATGAGTGCTGTGCTGACCTCTACTTTAACTCTGATTGTGTGCAGTCCAGTGAGGTAGAGAGATGGATCCCAAAGCAAAACATAGAGAGGACCTCCAGCAGAGCGGCCATTTCCCTGAGGTTCCCCGTCTATGCTCACATGCACTGCTGTGATTGGAGCCTCAGAGAAAGCCAAGATCCTAGCACAGACCAAGAGAATGAAGTTTTAAAGACTAAAAACAATTAAATTCAGTAACATCATTTCAATAATTAAAACATTTACAAAATTTAACTTTAACCAACATCATAAAAATATCATCACGTCATTTCTGCCACTTTGGGATCTCAGCGTGGGATTATGGGAATTGTCTTTTCATCACATTTGGTTCATTACCGGCCACATTGTTTAATGCCAATTAATTTCAGATGAATTACAATACACATTTGAAGATTGACATTCATAACCGTAAGTGTCTGGCATCTGACTTCGTGTGAATGTGACTACACACTCATTGGCACACATTTTAACCAGTTTCTATGCTTCACCAACGTCACAAAAGATAACATTTTTGAGACCATTCAGTATCCAGTGGAAACTGGATCAGAAGATGGAAGCTATGGCAGCAAATTTGTGGGTAAAATTTAGCTCGAGTACAGCAATCTCCTCCATTTTTTTTTATATTGCCATTCTGTGCAGGTCAATGATAACTGTTCTCACTCATGTTTCCAGTGAAACTCCCAACTAGGGACTTGGAAATTCTGATTTTCTACTACAACTGGAACACCCCATCATGGTCTGAGTAACAGTTGATACACACAGAACAGACACCTGATGTGTGTCGATCTTTGTATCCGAGCCAGCGGCTCCACTCCGGGATGTAAGTACTGCGCGTCCTTGGGGTTGGTGATGAGCACAGCAGGCCACTGCTCAAACCTTAGGTCAGAGAAACTCAGCAGGTCGTGGTCAAAGGCCAGAACTCTATACCTGGAGTCAGGGGAGAAATTAATTTGATGACAAGAGAGAGATGAATAAGGGGGGAAAATACGCATTTCTTAAGTTTGTGGTCATGTCATGTCATGTCATGTTGCATACCTGCGGTTGTCCATCCAGTCACCCAGCTCCAGCTCCAGCGTGCCTTGTGGGTGTCGGCTGTGGAGGACGGGCATCAGGCCTCCCAGTGTGTGCAGGTGGCCACAGATATAGGCAACTGCAGATCTAAACACAGAAAGTCAACGTGTCAAAATTAAATGTTCTGTTAAAATATGATTCAATATAAATTTTCAACATTCCTGTCCAAATCGAGCTCAAAAGGTATTGACCCCCACACATTTTCTAAAAACTAGTTTAACATCCAGGATATTTTTTTTTTTTTTTTTTTTACCTCATCATGTCGCGCACTCCAGGAGAAGGGGAGACGACAGTGGAGGTGGTGTAATGCCCAAACCAGATCGACTGGTTGCTCTCCAGACTCTCAACTCTGAACTTGTCCAGCAAGTCCATCTGAGCCTGTCGTGAGTACAAAAAAAAGAGCAATGTATTAATCACACGTTGCACTACGCTCAACATCTGTCGAGTGCACATCTATTTGTTTGCTCTGTTAAAATACGCCATGTTTTAACTTCCAGAAAATGTACATTCACAGCAACATTTGCCAATGGAACTCAGTCCTTCCAGGATTTTGCATTGTTGAGAGCTAAAATGCCCGATTTCACGGCAGCTTTTTCAACAAAGTTGAAATGTGCATTGCAGTGTTTTAAGGCATTTTTTTTATGAAGAATTAGCAAAAAAAAAGGTGAGCTTTTTATTTTTTCATATAGTGTAAAATAAAAGGCCCACCCTGTCCTGAACACTATATAGCAATTTCATTATGACTACACCTCCACCTTTCAGTTTCACCATGTTATGGATATCTTCAGTTAGAAAATTAAGTGTTTTCTGTGAAGACACAACACGGATCTTTGCCACAAGATAGAGGTGTATCCTCAGAGGAGAGGAGAGAAAAAGAGCTGAACACAACATATCTCTGTGTAAATGGTATTCTCCAGTCCCATGACCCACTTTTTGGTCCCGACCCACCATTTGAGAAAGAGTGATCAATAATGAATGATGAAACAGCCTCTGTCATGGTGATTAGCCAAAGTTGCAGTGATTAGGCAAAAATGCAAGGTTGTGCAAAAGTCACGGTAGCTGGTTAAATTTGCGTTAACTGTTGCAAACAATCATAAATTCCTGGAGGGACTAGTAAATTTATTTTACCATGTGTGTTAGTACAATCTTACATTTGCTTATGTCTTAAAAAAAACATATTTTACCATTTACCTGTTTAGTTGCAGGTTCTATTAAATATTAAAAATAACACTATATGTTTCGTAAATTCAGGAGTAGTGTCAGCTGATGTTTTTTCCACAGTTTCATTAAATGTTTAGGTTAAACGGATGTTGTCAGACAGATATACCCGGTTGAGAATTCCAAAAAAATTGTATGGCCGCTTGGGTCCAGGAGTCAGAGTGGCATCCATGCATACAAAGGAGTAGTTGCCAAAGGGAGTTTTGTGAATGTAGTGGAAAGAGCCTACTTTCTGATTAGCCGAGTATTTCCTGCAGAAAAAAAGAGGAAAAGTCAACATGAGCAATGAGATGATGTGCAGTAAACTGGGATGCAGCTCCAATCTCACAACAGGCCAGAGATAAATGAATGCATTTTAAATAAATAAATGAATTAGGACTCGTGTGGGAGACAGACTTTGTCTCACAAAGGATAACAACATTAAGAATATTAGTGAGTTAGGAGATCAATCAGCATTAGCAGAAGCGGTAAAGACACATTAAGTACAATTTATGTCAAAAGACAAGAGAGTCGGTCTGTTCATGTAGATTCTGCTTCTATTCTGGTCCTCGGGAAAACAGCCAGTGAACAGGCCGAGTCATGTTTAAGAGCCACTCAAATTATAACATACTCTGACTGACTTCACACTCAGCTTATTACTACAAACTCATGCAAGAGTAAGCTTTGGCTGGACAAATGTGAATCAGGCATTTTACTGTCCTGCAGACTTCTTCCATACTGACCGGTAATAATTGTTGATGCTGTCCAGTGACATAATGTTGAAAGCATCTGTTTAGACAAAGAAAACAATGGTGAGACTGAGGAGTTTATAAAACGGTAACAATGGCCAAACAGTCTAATGAAGAAACTCCTGACTGGACAACACATAAGCCGAGTTCCTATCAAAATGTATCACAACATTTTACAGAATTTTTTATGATTCAGTAAAGGACAATGTGCATTTATGTGAGCTTCCTCTGTATCAGTATTGGTCCAATACTATTTAAAATCAATAGACTGGATATCGTAGAAAGAAAAAAGTAAAAGTCTATATAATCCATAAACCCTAAATACATGAATGCTTTTTTGATATTTGTATTAGACACAATAAAGTGCTATAGAGCCATCCCTTATATTTCTATCCACTTTTAAGTGAAAACTGGGAGTTGGTTCACCAACACAAAAGGTGGCACAAAAGTCTGGGCCACCACAGAATACTGGGAGCTCCAACTTGATGACATAAATAAAGGGTGACAGTAGCTGCTGATATATGGTGATGTTTCATTGCTGCTTCCATTTATTAGTATAGTGCACTCAGTTGAGAAATGTGGTTTTCTCAACAGTCCACAGAACCTCCGCTCGACCGTCGTATATAACGTTTTCGCAATTTTTTTCCCCAGTGCAGCAAAATGTGCGAGCAGGAAGAATGATTTATAAACGTCATCCTTCTTGTTCCTTAAACTTTTTTCATTGCACTTATTCACATTTACCTTATTCCACCTTCCCTCGGTGTAAAAACACAAATGCAATACTTCAACACTTTTATAAATTTACCATGTTCCATTAGGGGTTTTTTATGTGAAAAAAAAGGGAATGTCCATAAAAAAGGCCGACAGAAAAGCACCTACAGTATATTTAACAGAGGCATCGGGTTTCAGGAAGACATGGAACATATCCTCCTGTTATCAAAGAATGCACAGACCGATGAAAGTGACAGGACATGCAGCAAGAAAAAAAAGAAAAAAGTGATCAATAACAGCGGAATATCTGTCAGAGATGCTGCAGATCCAGTGACTAGCTTTCTTTTTTTGGGACAATTACACAATAACTATATCATGTTTCACATCTAATAGCTTGCAATCCAATTACAAGAAAGACAGCAGTGAAGAGAAGGGGGTAGAATGACTTCCTGTGTGATGCTAAAAAGCATTGGTTAATGGGTTCTTCAGAAAACCTTAATAGGACACTCTCAACTCAAGACGTCTCCACTCGAGTCGTTGAGTAAAGAGGGGATGTCGAGATAAAGTGCCACGGTTTATCACCATGATTTCCACGGATGTCTATCCATCGAGTGCGCTCCATCACTCGTGACCTCTTTAGGATGTTGTGGTAGGCCTGCCACTCCACCTCGTGCTGGAGGGAACCCACCTTATTCTCGGTTTTAGCATCTGTCAGATCCCCTGAGGAGCGAAGAGGGAAACTGTGAGACACTGATGAGGGACACACCTAATACTGTGACACCAGTTAAGGGCGAAGGAGATGTGGTACCTGTTGCAAGCACCAGAGCTGGCTTTATCACTTCAATAGTGTCCGTGCAGAACTTTTCGAAATCTGGAATGCGTCTTGGGTCATGAAATCGGCTAATGTGAATGTCAGACACCTGGGATCAGACACCAAAAATGAAATTGGGGATAAGGAAAATATTCAAATATAACTGAATACATTAGGCTGCAATAAATTATTACCCACTCTTTTCCTTGGTAAAATATCTTACTCACCCATAGGATATTCTACCACTGGACCACATTGGAGGGAAACAAATGAATGAAATGTCTTTAGACTCTATACCTTATCTTACCTCAAATTAGTTGAATATATTTGGATACTTTTTTACTCTCCAATATTTCCAGATATTGTTATGATATCCTAAGCATTTTAACTATTTTATTGAAGTCTAAATTTATTGAGGATTAAAAAGTGTTTGAGAGTCTGTCACAATTATCCTGACTAAATTAAGTGCAATGATTGTAAATATGTAACACTTATTGTATATGTCAAAAATAAATAAAATAAATTAAAAAATAAACAAACTTTACTTTTTGGTAAGAAACAACGGCTACAATTTTGTTCATCATTTTTTTAGTTTGCAGATACAATACAAACTTTTGATGCCGATCTGCAGTCAGGTCAGGGTCAGCTTATGAAAAAAGTTTTAATTCATTAAGTACGACCAAATGGGAAAGACATGGGAAAACATATTTCTAATTATCATGATAGACATCAGAGGATTAAACTGATTTTTGCGCATGTGTGAAAGGGTAAGAAACAACGGCTACAATTTTGTTCATCATTTTTTTAGTTTGCAGATACAATACAAACTTTTGATGCCGATCTGCAGTCAGGTCAGGGTCAGCTTATGAAAAAAGTTTTAATTCATTAAGTACGACCAAATGGGAAAGACATGGGAAAACATATTTCTAATTATCATGATAGACATCAGAGGATTAAACTGATTTTTGCACATGTGTGAAAGTTTAAGATATGCATATATAGTGTTTATATATTTATTTTACTTTTTTGTGGACAGAAAACAACAAACAACAAACTTATGATCTGAAGTAAATTCAAAAAAAAAAAAAAAAATCAATGGAACGTAGGGCTGTAGGTAAGGATTATTTTCATAAACGATTAATCTGTGGATTATTTTCTCGACTGATCGAGTCATCGTTTGGTCCATAAAATGTCAGAAATGTTGATCAGTGTTTCTCAAACCTGGAAATGATGACGTTCTCAAATGTCTTGTTTTGTTCACAAACCAAAATTATTTAGTTTTCATGATTTCTTTATTATATGGAGCAAAGAACCAGATAACATCCACATTAGGAAGATGAAAAAAAAATCAGAGAACTGGTATGAAACCCTAAAAAAAAAAACCTACTCATGTCAATTAATCGAATGACGATTGATTTATTAATCGATTAATAAAAATAACTGAGTAATAGTTTCAGCCCTAATTAAATGTAATGTCTGAGACTGCATTTGCACAATGCACAAACATCATACAATATCAATGTATACAGTGAATCTTTTGTTGTTGAAGAAAATAATATTCTGTTATATGTTTATCTGATTTTTGCCCAGCCCTGCTTAGCAGCATTCAACACGTCTGATCGCGTAATGATCTTTTTTTTTATTATTATTACAAAAATCGTGCGATGCAAGTGATATTTATCGTGATGCGTAAAATATTGGCATATCGGCCCATTTTGGCCCAAAGTGACAAGTCCAAATACAACATCCTGTGCTGCGGAACCACATTTGTACCTGACAATGACACACTTTTGTTATCAATGACCTCTTTCAGTCAATCATTCAGTGAGTTACCACCATAGTCCGCTGTCTGTAACGACGCTGCACATTTTCCACTCGTGTTAAAATCACATTAAAATGAACTGTTTGGGTTGTGACTGTATCAGTTTAGCTTGTGGCGAATATCTTGTCAGAACAAACAAAGCTAGCTAGCAGGTCTCACCTGAATAAACCAGAATATATTGTTCAACTCGCCGCCGGGAAATGGTGGAGAACTACCCGCAGATCCAGCTCCATCACCGGCAGTCGGGCGATGAACGCTCCGCTTCGGATGCCAAGCCGTGTTATAGCTGTCCAGCACCCAGGAGGTGATGCACGCCAGGGCCAGTCCGAAGATCACCAGCGCACCGAACAGCCTCAGCATCCTCCTGTAAAAGCGAGGGGAGAGGGGGCTAACTGCCGCCGTCTGTCCCGGGCACAGACAAAACCTATGGCTACTGGTGGAAACAGCTAACGGCGCGAATCACTTTAACATTGACTACACACAGAGGGCACCTATCTACATGGCTAACGGCTACGACTCAGACCGTGTGTGTCGCTGCCATCGCGGCCACGGGAGACGCGCGGAGGTGCGATGCTTCATTCACGGTCCGCACGGTTCAGGCTCCTCGGCAGTCGGGTGGCTCACTGACGGAGGGTTAGCTTGTTCCCACACCAAGAGCTGAGCTGAGCTGAGCTGAGCTGAGCAGCTGTATCCGGCTTGTTGGAAGAGGAATCGTCACCACCCCATGAAAAAGGATAGTGTGAGTAGAAAGAGCTCCCACTCTGACAGTGTTTTCCGAGCACCCACACCAATGGCAAACCATTTTAGCATTTAACCACCAATTTTAACCTTCTAGAATTACCATTACAGATATCCGTGACGTCATTTTGACTAGTCGGAATTTCATTGTGACTATAATAATTGTAGTGGTAGATATCGGTGACGTCGTTCTTACTTGTCAAAACTAGTAACAGGTCCTTGCAATTCAGTTTTTACTCGTCAAGATGACGTCACAGATATCAATAATTTAGCTGTAACTAATCGGAATGACGTCACTTTTGCCGTCCATGTGTATAGACTTATATAGGAGTTTTGTCATTAGCACATTTATTCCAGTCTCTGCCATCTACTTCATTAGGACTATCTGAAACTCAATTCAAGATATCTAAAAAGGACAGTGTATATATCTTTAATTGAGGATAATTAAAGATATTTTGAACTTTAATTATGACTAGTCATAGTGACAGTTATCTGAAACTGGAATTACTGGAAAAAGTGGAATATAATGAATGGCAAACCCCATAAACATGAAAAAGACATTTTCCAGACCTGAATATTAAAGAGACAGTGTGGGATCACCTGGACAGAGAGAGAGGAACAAAAGAAGGCCCAAATCTAAAGAACAACTATGGGAAGTCCTTAAAAAGCAGTGTATAATGAACCAGAAGATTAACTAAGGAAACTTAAAGCTTGTCTCCCCCAAAGAGTTCAAGATATGCTAAGTGCCACAGAGGGTCAGTCACATGAAATACTAACATTTTGTTCTGAAAAAAATGGTTGTGTCTTAATCAAGAGACTGGAACATAAATATGAATAGTCATTAAAACTTTGTTTAACCCATAAAACTAGTGCTGGCTTAAGACTTGCACAGTACCATATATTTTAGAGCTAATATATCAGTAGTTTTGTGTGTATAGATATATATATACTTGTGCATACATACGTCTTTGTAAGGACATTTTGTGAAAATGAGGACAGTTTTGGGTGAAGGCTTGGTTTTAGGATTAGAGTTATAATTTGATTTATAATTTAGGTTTAGGTTTAGAGGTTAGACATTTAGTTGTGATAGTTAACATTCGGGTAAGGGGCAGGAATGGGTAGCAATATCAATTTGGTGATATATTGTAAGGGTTAGGGTTAAAGAATTGATACACCAGGAAGTTTATGGCATGATAGAGATGCCCTCTATCATGCGAATAAATAGAGAAATCCTGCACTTTTAACTTTTTACTGACATTTACTTTTCTTCAGTTAAACAGATATTGTAATGTATCAATATAAGCCTGTCTTGCAATGTATTGATTATTGCAGAATGGTTGTATCGTGATATTACTGGTATCATGGACCACGTATGGCACACTGTATCGTGAGGTACGGTATTTGAGGAGTGTCCTCACTAAGTATGCTGTACAAGTACGTGTGAAACGATGATGCACTACCACGCGCAGTTCGGGACACACATTAGACGGTAGCCAACGTTGCCACTAACTCACTTAACTGTACTTGACATGTAGGTGTCTTTGAATCATAACTCTGTATTCAAGCATGCATTCAAGCAGTTTGTGGCAGATTTTTTCAATTTACACTTAGCAAAATTTGCCATGTCACCAGGGAAACAGTTCGTGAAAACACACAGGTTTTCATCAAAGTCTGACAGTTCTCACCAAATATTAGATCTTTCCATCACCCTGGTGGAGGGAGCACATCAAAGACATGGCATTTAATAGGTGTTGCTGTAAGTATTTATATACTTTTGTTGGGACTCAAATACGTACACCGCCCTCATCTGCCTTTGATTTGTGTTTCTGTGGCTTCGGAGGTAAAGAAATTCATCAGCCTTTGATCTGTGCAGAAAAGCAGAGGTGTTTTTCTTCAGGCTTCTAAAAAGGTTTCTAAAGTTCATAAGATTGTGTGCATGTGCACACCCTCACAAAGTGATCATTAGGGAAGGAGATTAAGGAATAATTATGTAGACTGTAATACCCGAGCAAATGCACACCTGTATATATGATGACATGCATATACATGCACATGACAGTCAAATAATATACACATATTAGCGGATGCACAAAAAGTAATGAATAATGGCAAATGTTTTACTTTCTATTTGCAAGATGTTCTTAAGACAAAGTGTTTTAAACCACAATTGTCTGGTTGCTTCAACTTCCAAAATGATTTGACATTTATTGTAATAATTATCCATTGTGTATAATTGTACTCACAGCACAAGTAACAATGTCCAGTGTTAAATACGCATGGAACAAAGACAACAAAGCTGAACAAACATAGATATGCATACACTTATTGTGTACAAGCCAGGAAATAAAACAAGAAAATATTTTAGAAATTAATATTGTAACATCAAACAGCATATATGATGTGTTGAAGAAAAAGATTGTCTACTTTTCAGTATTCATCAACTTTGACTTAGTGGCGCCTCCCAGTGGTCTTAAGAAGAAGTGTCATAAGATTGTGGTTGAATTCCAAACAAATATATGATACAGTACATCCTCAAACACCTCACAGGCGACTTTATCTGATGCAATTTATGTTAAATGTAAAAGTAGTAATGTGCGACAAACCAGGATTATTATTTATCCTTTAGTAACATGTAAACCAATCTAACCGAACCGAACCAAAGAGGCCTCATTTAAAGTTCTGATTCAAAGACAGTGATTAAAAACCCTAAATCTGATAGCAAAACGTGTCGTTTTTAAATGTGTTTTAGTGTCAAGGACATTCAAGAACAGCTGTCGGCTAAAACAACATTGAATGACAAACTTGGACTTTAAATCACAAATTCGGCGTGTTAGTTTTTCCAAAAATAACTAGCGCGTGTGCTTGAGTGGCGTATATCTCCATATTGGTCAAAGGTGGTTTGTGTGTGTGTACTTTTGTCAGTCAAACCTGGCAACACAGTACACACCGCGCGTGCACACTGCTACAATGCGAACGCGCTTTAAAAAAAAAGACGCTGGCGCGCGCTGCCGCCGCCGCCGACGAGCTGTTGCGAGGGGCGATGGAGTCGGGGCCGCGCGCGCAGGAAGGCTGCTGGTCTTCACACCGAAGCGTCACGTCACGGATCCGCAGCGAGCGGCAGAGATGCTGAGGTGACAGGCAGAAGGAGAAAAGGGTCGACCACACTCCCACACTCGTTATTTTCCTCCTGCGCTTCCCTCTTTATCACCGTCTCCGCTTCCTCCCACGGACGTTCCTCTCGCTATGGGATTCCGCTGCGTGTCGTCCCCGCCGCCTCCAAACGCAGCAGATTTTCTGTAACCACACCCGGCGCCTCCTCTTTGGATCAAGCACTGACAGCAAAGAGCCAAGGTAAGGCGAGAGAAACCGTGCGCAAACCGGTTCGCCACCTTCATCACCCCTCCTCCATTTTCCTCTGCTGCTGCTGCTGCATGACTTTGTTCCCCTGCTTGTCACAGACAGTGTTACAGTGTAACCTCTCCTCCACGCCAGGCAGGCACGACTGCGTGGCCTGTGTGGACAGTCAGCCACTGTGCTTGGACGCGCCTGAGTAAATCTGCTGTGGCAACCAACTCGCTATGCAACAGCTCTCGCCACAGCAAAGCCAGAAAAGAGAGCCACTGCTCTCTGTCACATAGTATCGAGAGCTGAGCATCTTAGCAGAGGTAGCTACTGATCTATTTATCTTTAAATTTTTTACATGTGAATGTAATGATTGAAAGTAATCCCTGCTCTTATGCTGCATGAATCTGGTAGTAAAGGTGAAAGAGGGGAGCTGTGATATGTTTACTGTAATGTTGTGTGAGAGTTATATCATCATAATCTTACTGTGGATAAGATGGTATTCTAAACAGTAGTAAGTCTATACTTACTGGCCACTATATTAGGTATGCCTAATAAACTGTTTATGTCAAACAAGCCAATAAAGTGGCAGCAACTCACTGCATTTATGCACATAGACATGATCAATATGACCTGCTGAAGTGCAAACCAAGTAAATGATAAAGAAAATATTAGAGAGCTGATTTTAGTGACTGAATGTGATATGGTTGTCAGTGCCAGAAGGACTGATTTGACTTTTGGGTTTGACAATTGTGAAATAGAGGAAAATATTCAATGAGTGGATGTTCTGTGGGTGGAAATCAGCTTAGAAGACAATTGTTGATAGAAACTAAGGCAACAGTAACTCAAATAACAGGGGTGGCACCATACCACTTTTGATTTCAAAGACATAATAAAGACAGCTGTGTAACAAATATTGTTCTCGTATAAAGAAGAAATAATCAGCCCACAACATGACTCAGTTTAAATGCTATTGCTGATTTGACAGCAACGATGTGCAGAAGGCCATCTTTGGATTGAATTGCAGATGGGCTTCAGCAGTGAAAGACCACACCAGTTAACACTTTACTGACACTTAATTAGGTGTCAGTCTTGTGTGTCTAATAAAGTGTATTCGGCCACAAACTGACAGGTCTTCACTGTTTTCCTTCTCTGCCTGGATCGGTCGTATCCATACTGTGGCCTGAGAAGAACCAGTGAGGAAGAGGCTCTTCTCCAGTCATCAGAGCAGAGGTTGGTTTCATCCAGCAGCAGCAGCAGCAGCAGCAGCAGCTCCAGGGTTCCCTCTGCCCTGCTGCTGAACCAGGCCTCAGACTGAAACCTGGATCGAAATGAAGTAGATTATATATGATCAGTGTAGTCATCCTGTCGCCAGCCGGGTGCTATTACTGCAAATGCATGTGTGTATGGATGGATGGATGCTCGTGAGGTTAGAGAGAGTACATGTAAAATATGTACAGCAGCCATCAGCGTTTAAAATGGACACTGCAATACCAATTCAAAACATTGTAAAGCACACTTGCTAAGTTTTCTCAAGAATGGAAATCTAGAAATACACCAATACCCAGGGTGTATACACATGTATACACAACTGCGCCACCTGTTTTATTCATTTTATAAACATGGAACAATTATAAATAAGCAGGGATTGAAGGTGAAAGTGTGTTTGTTTGTTTGCACAAACTTTATAAATTTTTATATGCATTCAATATCCAACGCCAAAGTGTATGCGAGAAAGAGTGTTACTTAAGTCTGGCTTCAGTGTAGATCCTTATTTTTCTTCTCCTTTGGACAAGACGTTCTTGAGAGGGGTACTGAGACTTTTCAGTTTTGGTAACATTCCTCACTCTCCTGACAGAATCATCGCATCGTGAGAGGAGAGATAAGCGACAAAGTGGAACAAAAACAGAGACATATCTTTAAATATCCACTGACAATGTATATGAGAGAGAGAGAACTTGGCTAAAGTTCAATATCTTCCCTGTCGAGGAGAAAATAATCGTCTGCCTTTAAATTCCTCTCCACTTTCCGCCGTTTACATTTTTATGCATCTTTAGTGCACATGCTTGTATTTTCTTCTATTTGAGACATTTTTGAGATGGTAACAAGGAAGCCTGCAACAATTATTTGATTCATCTATTATTAATCGATTACTATTTTTTTCCCAATAATTAGAACAAGCTTTTTGATTTTTCAGCTTTTTGAATGTGACTATTTTCAGGTTTCCTTGCTCCATATAACAAATAAATCATTAAAACTGAATCATTTCAGACATTCGGGAACATCATCATCTCCAGGTTCGGTGAACTCCGATCAACATTTTTCAACATTTTCGGGCCAAACAAGTACTCGACCGATGAATCGATTATGAAAACAGTTATTGCTTGCAGCCCTAGTAGTAAGATCTTTTAGGTAACATTTGACATGTACTACTCTAAGCTTCAGCTCGCTGTGTTTGACAGTGCAGGTGCTGAAGTGTAACAGGTTGCATTACTGGGAGAGAATAACACCAAAGCAGAACATAAACAGAGTTTGTGGGCCATCAATGAAAACTGAATTTGTGAATAATCTGGCTGTATGATTGTTATCTATGATCTAGTTCAGTTAAACATGTTTCCTTAATCTCTAATGATGTATCATGGTGGTGTTTTGACATAATACATTTTTTGCATAATGTATTTTAAATTTGTCAAAGCATCTCCGGACGTTCAGTGCAGGATGAGGCTGATCCTCTGTCGTGTCGTGAGCTCATCACTCATTGATATTTCATGACTCCATAGACTGCATGTGCTGTGGCTGTTAACCTGCAGCCTCCTGCAGACTGAGGGGGCAGAGGCAACTACAGAGCTGTAGTTGGCAAGCAAAAAATGGGCACTGCGCGATCGTTGCCATGGAGATACCATGGTCAGGAGGAAGCATGATTCATTATGAGGCAGAAGCAGGACGTCATAAATGTGTCTTTAATGCTTTTATTATTATTAAAGGGTTGTTTTACTTGGCTGATTTCAATTGGTGTGATGGAGGAAGAGGAGAAGAACAGTTCTGGGCTTCTCTGTGAGGTGTGAGATTAGTCAGACTGGGAGGCAAACCATGCTTGTGCATAGGTGTTTGTGCTCCTGTGCAATATATGTGTGTGTCAGAGAATTGGCCCAAGTTAGTTATGTGCAGTGTCACTGGTAGTCAGTAGCTCAGCTTCACCTACTCACCCAAGTGTATTTTACCTTCAAGTAAATGTTAGGTTTGATAACAAACACCTGCCCAAACATCCATCTTCCCCACCATATCCTCCAGAGGGCAAAGCATGACCAAACACAGAAGGATAAATGACTTGTTTTTCCTGTGTTTAGAAAGTATGTCTCACCTATGATATTTGAGATTTGACAGGAAAAAACACCAGGACAACAGCTGACCTTGGAGTCCTCACTCAGGACGCACAGCTGAGGTTATTCAGTCACAGTGTTGTTTACGTCCAGAGGCGCGGGAGAATGTTTCAAACCTGATGTTCTTTTTTCTATAGGGCTGAACAAAATTCAAAACACAATTTGAATTAATTGCGCAATTAGTACGGGTGTGACTATTTAAGTTGCTAAACCACAAAAAGTCTATTTTAATTTTATTTGTAACATCAGTAAAAAAAAATTATATGCAAAAAAATTCAATACTTGGTGTCTCAAAAGTGATATTATACCGCCACACAAAATATTGCGATATCTCGTATCAATTTCCCCCCCAACCCTAGCAATTTGTAAGTCACAGCAGTAGTTTTTGTCTTCCTGCTAATCAACTGATTGATAAATCAGTCACATGGTTCAACTACTCAATTTTTTGTGTCTGTACTTGGTTAATAAAAATGATCAAATCTATATCTCTAATTGGCCATCTAAATTGTATTCAGTACATGTGTTGTAAATCAGCAGAAAATCTATTGTTATTTTTATTTATTGTTAATATTTTAGATTAAAAAAAACCTCACAAACCTCAGTTCTGCACTTGCATCAAGGCCACCGTACTCCTGACGCTTGACCCCAGGTCACATTTCGTGCTTGTCATTTCGCTCTTATGGAGTCTAATGTTTTCCTGAACATGATGGGATTGATTTCCACCTGGGTGTTGGGATCTCACCTTGTAACCAAATGTGTCTCCAATGCCTGTTGCATAACTGTAGCAGCTTTTGCTTCATGTGCAGAATAATGATTCAAAGTCGGGTGTGCTTCGAGTGTTTGAAGCCAGACCAAAGGAAGCTCCCAGCTCTCATGAGGAATGTTTATCTATGACACGGATGTTGTATAATCAAGGAGAAAAGATGCAGCTTTTATAGGGACTCACTCATGTGCAGACCAATATGCTGAGGAAGCTTCTCCTAGATGACAGTAGAATTGACAGTAAAACTTTCTAATATGTCTGCTTTCTTTCAGATTTTTTTTTGTTTTATATTATTGTGATAATAATTATTCAATAATATTTCATTAAACACAAGTAATTAGGGTATGTTTTTGTTTGCGCTGCTACTTTCAATAGTGATGTGATGAATGGAAATGGTGAAAATGTTGATTGGTGTTTTCGGAATCTCAAACGACGCCAGAAATTAGTCAAATTTTATGAAGCTGTAATTAGAGAATTTATTATGATTAAAACACTTAAACCAATGAATCAGTTATTACAGGGGTTTGCATTAGTTTAATAGTTGATTACTTATTGATCAATCTGTTAATTGTTGAAGCTCTAGTTTTTAGTTTCCATTTAGCTGTGTGTTAGGATTTTTTTTTTTTGCTTTTGGGAAAAACTAACAAAAATTATGAATACATACATCTGAAATAAATAAATATTACTGTATCGATGGAAAGTTAGCGTCAACAAACATCGGGGATTGAATACAAACAGCCTCTGGTGTCATGTAGTTTTACTTAGTTTTCGTCTCAGAAGTAAATTAAATAACTTTAAATGTTTTTTTTTACCATTTAGATAAAAAAGATTACAGAAACAATGAGTTTCAACTCAAAAATAATTCCTAAAGGACAAAAATAAAAGCCAGAGGAAAGGTGGAAAGAAAATTCTGATTAATGCATATAATTAAGACACTGGACAATAATTATTAAGCCATTATTTTGTGAATCACTTACTTCACTTACATCTGTGAATATTTTGATTTCATATGGCATCATATGAAACCTATATTGGTGTTCTTCTGTTGTCTTTAATCAAGAATAAGATATAAGAAATATTCATTGTATTTATGCAAAACATTTGGTAGGTCAAAGTAAAGTAGTTGTATAGCCAGGGGTGAATGGTGAGTAATGCATCTTAATATAATTAAGATGCATGACCGGGAAAAATGTTCCCAAGACATATCCTTTGGTAATGTAAGATGTGGGGCGTTTGCCTGTGAGTCGCTGGTATGACTTTGTCTGAAAAGTCAGCTGCTGGCTGCAGCTGTGGCAGCTGCATCGATGGTCGAGTATCAAAAAGCTCCAGACATTAAGCCGGGGGTTTAACTCTCTGACAACTGAGGGGACTTTCAAATTTTCACATGTTGCATGAACCTCAGTGTAAGAAAGTGCCTCTGCATACTCAAATCCACGAAACCTGCTTGTTGACGTTTCATTTTCTGCCTAGAATCGCGTCATCCCTCCCATCGATTTGTGGGTTCTTTTTTTTTTTTTTTTTTTGAAGGGTTCATCATCAAGGGACAAATGTCTGGCCCAGTGTGAGGCTGCCAGTCGAGGGGGAAGCACTGAGGACAGCATCCCTGGTCTGCAGGCGGAATGAGCGGGGGAGTGGAGCAAGCTGACATCCTGAGCGTGCTCTCCCTGGTCAAGGAACGATGGAAAGTGGTAAGTAGTGTGTTATTATTTAAAATTGTAGAGTGTAACTTTTAAACAAACGAATGCCCGTAACATTCAATCCATAGTCAAATGAGTTTCTCGGTATAGCGGAATTTAGATCTCACGTGCCCTGTGACATTCCTGTGCTGCACACAGGAAGTGATTTGGCTTACGTTAAGACAGACAGAAGCAAAAGCAACATTGCGCTAGTGAAGCAAGACGTTGTGAACAGGTTGGAGTATGACTGAAAATACGAGAAAGCATCCCCAAATTTTTCAGAAGTAAATGATTTTGCTCAAGAATTCTGGTCTTTCATCACGTTGATGGGATGAATGCCTCTTCTCTCGTCTGCCCTTGTGCTGCCACTTTATACACACCAGTCAGGTCTGATAGTGTTACTTGACAGAGCCCATTTTCAGATGAAGGACGCAGCAGAAAAATAAAGTTACATCCATTCTGTTAACAAAAGCAAACAGAGGCCGAGCAGTAACATTATTAACGATAAAAAAAATCACCCAAAATGATGCACTTCAGCTTTAACAACAATGGGCAGTGTGTTCGTGGATGGAGTCCCATCACTGCCTGTCCCTAGCTCCCCCTCTGTCCCATAGATAAAAAAAAGTGTTTGTTCAGAAAACAATGCTTCTCTTTTTTCCTAAAATACCTCACGTGTGGTGTGGACAGTTTGGGGTCATTTCTCTCTGTCCAGGTATTGCTGCTGCAGTATAAGAGATCCAAAAATAGGCATTAAAAGCTATTTGTGGCAGTGCAGTGTGCCAAAGGCAGTGGTGACAGTATTCCCTCAAGGGCCCATGTCTCCTGCTGCTGTGTCCGCCTGGGTGCCATGTGAGGCTGTTACTCCTTAATGGCAGCCGAGCACCACTTCCTGACTTCTAGCTGAGTTACACAAGAATGCTGCAGTTAATCCCACGACTTTAGCTCTTAATGCGACGCAGGACTCATCAGGCATTTGTAAGGAGGACAGTGAAGGACACATAGGAGCTTAGGACAAATTAAAGGCATAGTAGTTCAAGTGAGTAGTTAAACGAGTGAGCTACTTACCTAGTAGGCAAGAAATCACAAGTTTTGGAAAATACTGACCTTGTTATTCTAGGTCACAAAATGAAATACTGTACACTTTTGTATAAAAGGATAAATATTTAATGTAGCTCTACACTGTCTATACTAGGGATGAGCAGATGCGGTGCTTAATATTGGTCCATAAAACCCCTAAATATCAAATAAATACTTTACTAAGCTCATGTCCAGAATATGAGGACTACATGTCTGCAGTAAACATGAGTACATAGAAAGTCTATGCTCATTTATAACTAAACACAAAAAAGTATGGGTTAGGGTTAGGGTTAGCCATTAACATCTGCAATGCAAACAGGAAATTTGAATACGTTTCATATACGTTTTACTGGGTAAAATGGGTGAAATGGGTAAAAAGGCTGATGGAAACATATAAATGTGCATTTAATTTCATAGAACATGCAAAAATTTGGTGATAATTTGCAATACATTTTGACAGAAGTGGATGACAGTGGAGTGGTTTCAACACATGCATATTCATTACCTCAGTGCTGCAATAATTGCCATGTTGCTATAACATTGTCTTACTGATTTAACTTTCCGTTATAGTACTAGGGAGAAATTCCATACCTAGCTCACTCCTTTGTTTGATGTTCTACGGTTGTGTTCTAGGTGAAGAAGATTGGTGGTGGAGGGTTTGGCGAGATCTACGAGGCACTGGACCTGCTGACGCGGGTCAGCGTGGCGCTGAAGGTGGAGTCGGCCCAGCAGCCAAAACAGGTTCTCAAGATGGAGGTCGCCGTGCTCAAGAAGCTCCAGGGTGAGTTGAAAATGGACTCAGCGTGTTGTGTTTCTGGAATTGATTGATTCCACTGTGTGGCACAGTGACCTATTGAGTTGCTTCAGGAGGGTAGTCTGTGTATCATTAGCATTCTTGGCAGGAAAACAAGTTTCCCTCGGATTAATAGGAGCAGAAAATATGAGCAGAAGCAGACTTGGCGTATAGAAAATGCACAGACAACAGCATCGAATGATTTGTCCTCCTGAGACCAGATATACTGTAGATCATCTGACTCATCTAAAAAGAACAGGGTTTGGTTTCATTCTGCAGAAACAGCAGATAAACCACTCTGTATGTTTCATCTCGTGTTTTAATCTTGGTTCACATCTTTTAATGTGAATGCTTCAGACGGTTTGACAGTGCTTATACAACAGAAAGTGTATATTTGATGTGTTTTCACACTCCCAGATCAACACAACAGAGCTCATTCATGGGGGTTGTTTAGTTTTTATACTATTTCTCTCCCTTTATTTTAAACAATGTCTTTCCCTCCCGTCTTCCTTCCTGCCTTTTAACCACTGTGGCTTTTTTTCCTTTCTGCACTCTAAGGGTAAAATCAATGGGCTTGGATCATGTTTGCTGTCTAATGGCTGCAGCCTGGGGCATGGTGTGTTCTGCATGTAACTTGAGATGAGCTGAACTCCAGCCTCCACTATAGACTCTACAGCTATAGAGTAAACATTGACCAGCGGCATCATACGCAGACTAATGGGTCATATCGAGCTAATAATAGATTGTTGTTGTTTTTTTTTTTATCCCATTTGGATGTTTTAGTTGGATTGTTTTGGTTTCATTATGTTAGAATGTGCATGGGGGGTTTTGTTTGCATTTACTGCATGCTGAAGGGCTTTGGGGTGTGGCCGCAGTCAAGCTGCCAGTGCAGCAATGTCCTCAGAGAGCAGAGCACACACGCACACACAAACACACAGGGTCATGTATCCTTTTAAGGACTCAATTTATTTGGACAGCCAAAACAAAGAGTTATCCTTAACCTTAACCATAACCAGTCAATGCCAAACTTTAATCTTAATCCAACCACTATTCAAATCTTAGCCAGTTCCTCAGAATTGAGATTCTTTCTCATTAAGGTCAGGTTTTGGTCTAGTGGTCCTGACAAGGTTAGAGTTTATGGCAGAAACACACAAACACACTCTCTTTCTTTTTTCCTTCTTTGTTATTCTAGGTATCCTATTTTGATGTAGTTATTTGTTAATTAGGTTTTAATTGATTTATTGAACGCTGTCTGAACCTGGGGAACCAATGTCTTTGTCTTTGTGTGTTAACATGTTCAGAATAACAATAAAGAAACCTTTGACCTTTTTTAACCTTTGATTCACACACGTGTCAACACAGCTTTGTGCACCGTAGCATGTAAATCAGCAGGGCTGTTATATAAAGCAGAGGGATGTAGTGTAGTGAGAAGGACAGAGAAATACGAAGTCGCATCATCATGACTCAAACAGCTGCCTGCATCTAACGATCAGATGATGCTGCTGACGTCCGGTGACCTCTGAAGTGACTCAGTGAGTAACTTCCCTCCTTACAGCATCTGTCTCTCTCTCTTTTATTCCCTAGGTAAAGACCATGTGTGTCGCTTTGTTGGATGTGGCCGCAATGACCGCTTTAACTATGTGGTGATGGAGCTTCAGGTACAGAGATTTAATTTTCCAAATTTAATTTGTTTAACAAGCAAAAATGCCAAATGAAAATTATAATGTTTTTGGGGTGTTGGTTATTAAAATAATAATAAAAATATATAACACTTTAGTAAAATTACTCCAAAACTTACACATACATAATGTAATAAACAAAATTATTTAACAGCATGACAAGGCAAATATTTTCATATTGTGACTTAAAATAATAAGGTGAAAATAAGCTAATCTTAATTCATTTATGTGTGACATTAAAGCCACTGAAACATATCTGACATAAACATGAGGCAATAGAAAAAATAATGCATAATGCATTTCAGTGTGAATGGTAAATGAACACTACTTGATTGAGGAACTGCTGCTGCAGGGTAATCAAATATTATTGCACCTGCTGGGAACTAAAGAAGCAACTAATTTGTTTCAATTACTGTACATGAGCTTGGGATAACAAAATTATCCTTGCAAATTCACTAATACATTCTCTGCATCTGATAAGAGATGGGCTGAAAGTGTTCTTGAAAGTAATTTTACCGTTTCTTCACAGTCTGTGTTGGAGGAAAACTAAATTTAGTATTTTTAGTCCTTTGGTGTTGATGTTATGGTGCTTATTGAGGTTTGGATTCTAGTTTAGTTCTTTGGACTAATAGATCCTATCTGTGTTTTCTAAGGGTCGTAATCTGGCAGACCTCAGGAGGAGTATGACCCGGGGTACGTTCAGCATCAGCACCACCCTGCGCCTGGGTCGCCAGATCCTGGAATCCATAGAGAGCATCCACTCTGTCGGTTTCCTTCATCGTGACATCAAACCAGTGAGTGGCAAGATGCCGGCTGCTGCAGCATTTTTATTTCATGACCCAGGACTTGTGTTATTCCATCCACTGGAATATTATTATATCTTTGTTAATTTTGTACTATTTGTTTTGGACAGTATGTTGGCTCAGTATGAGCATGGAATAAATGCCTGCTAGCATTGGAACACTTTCTCTGAATTTGGTTGGATGTAAATAGACGTTAGGGTTTGATTACATTCTTTGCCTTCTTACCTCCATTTCCACTTCAGTCCAATTTTGCCATGGGTCGCTTCCCCAGTACCTGCCGTACCTGCTACATGCTGGATTTTGGTTTAGCTCGACAGTTCACCAACTCTTGTCAGGAGGTCCGACCTGTGAGTGCCATTCTCTGTCATTGACCATATACTTAACCTACAGCTACTTTTGTTAATATATATCCAGTAACAATGGGTCTGACTAGCGTGTGTCAGACCCATGTCATTTATGTGATGAAAGCACAGAATAATCAGCTAATGCAGCAAACTCCAAATAAATTATGCTGCTTTTTTGTTTGCTGGATGTATAAATAATAGTTTACAGCTTGTTGCACTGTCCTCACAATAAACATTCAACTACATTAAATTACCGGTAAAAGGACAAGACTTACAAAGTTAGAAAAGTAGAAAAAACTTGTGGTTTGGATTTAAACACATGTATGTAGATAATTTCTGTGTTGGCAGTTGATGGCTGTTTCTGTCTGTGTTTATCAGCCCCGTCCTGTGGCAGGGTTCAGGGGAACAGTGCGATATGCATCTGTCAATGCACACAAGAATAAGGTGAGTATCTGTTCAGCCTTTTGTGTAATCTGTGATGCTACCCCAAGTATCACCATATTTTTGGCTGTGACAAAATAGATTCCTGTGAAATCACACTGTAATTCTGCAGGAGATGGGTCGTCACGATGACCTGTGGTCCCTCTTCTACATGCTCGTTGAGTTTCTGGTTGGTCAGTTGCCGTGGAGGAAGATCAAGGACAAAGTAAGGACAACCAATAATTCTTGCTCCTCCGTGTACTTCAACAATCTTGTCCAGGAAGCTGTGAGTGATGAGATGTGACAAGTGAGTGTGGTGTGTGTTTTGCTCTCCCAGGAACATGTAGGGAAGCTGAAGGAGACATACGACCACCGGCAGATGCTGAAACACCTGCCAGCAGAGTTTGGTGTGTTTTTGGAGCACATTTCCAGTCTAGACTACTTCACCAAGCCTGACTACCAGGTAATATTTTGTTTGTGAGCACATAGAAGTGCGTTAGGCAAGTAATAATATGGTGGTAATGCTTCTAAATGCTCCACAGTAGACATTTTAAAGACAAATCTGTGAAGTCTGCTCACGCTGAAACATGCAAAAAATGTTTTGTTCCAGCTGCTGATGTCAGTGTTTGACAACAGTATGAAAACCTATAATGTGGTGGAAAATGACCCCTATGACTGGGAGCGGACTGGCACTGATGGCACCTTGACGATAAGTGCTAGTGCCACAACGCCACAACATCACACCCGCCTCACTCCAGCACATATGGGGTATGTTTGTTGGAAATAATCATCTCCTATTAGGAGTTATTTTGGAAGTGATTTTGTGGTTTATCTGTGTTAAAAAATCACAGTAGCCTCTGGTGAAATATTTTCTGACACAAATGTGATATTAAGTGAGTGCTGTATGTTGTACCAGCATGGCAAACGCCTCCCTGATACCTGGCGACTTAATGAGGGAAAACACAGACGACGTTTTGCAGGATGAGCAGCTCAGCGACGTGGAGAACAACCATCCTGAGCGCCTGCCTGGCTCTCCCCTCCACCCCCACCGCAATCAGGAAGCTGACGTCTGGGAGGAGCTAGACCGCAACCGTAACCGCATCAGGACAGCTGTGTGGAAGGTAGACTGCATGTGAACACACAAAGTGTGGTTCAAGTACATGCAATATGAGAGTTTTTTTTTACCTCAGCTGCTCTCAAAATCAATACTGCAAGCAAATATCACTAATTTCTTTGGTGAATGTATAATAAATAATGACTTTTCCCCACAGGCGGCAGCAGAGGAAGAGCACAGCAACAACCAGGGCAACCAAGGACACCAGAGCCCCTATGCTGGGCCAAGTCTGGGCTCTCCTGTCAAACTGCAGTCAGAGGTGTTGGCTTCAGACCGCGATGGCCCTCTGTTGAGGAAACTCCGCAATATTCACAGCTTTGAGCTTGAGAGAAGGCTTGGCCTTGAGTCAAAGCCCAGTCCAGAGCGCTTCCTGGACGCCTGGTAGGTTGAGCACATACATTCTGGTCTCAAACCACAACTAATTGCCTAAATGCAGTGAGTTACTGCCATGTGACTGGCCAATTAGACATTTGTGTTAACAAACATTTGAACAGGTGTACCTAAAAAGTGCTAAAAAATGCTTTTTTAAAACTGTGGTCTGATTGTTTGAATATGTATTGTATGATTTCAGCTCAGCAAAGCCTGGGTCTCCACAACAGGATAAGGAGGCTAACGGAGCTGCAATCATCTCAGTAACTCAGGGTCAAACTGTACCTGCCGGGGAGCGTCCTGATCGGGTCTGGCACTATGATGAGGAGTTCCTGTCTGGTGGTGGTTCTCCTAAGCCGGCATCACCTGGATCTCTTGAGCAGGGAGAAGGGGCAGCCAGTAGCGGGGGATTTGTGGCCCTCAATTTGAGCTCTGGGAGGCAGGACTCAAGGGAGTGGGTATTGGTGGAGCGACCCAGTGGCTCTCCAGGAGCCAAGGCTAGCACCAGCCCATCAGAGGAGGATGAGGAGCCTGAGGTGCTTCAGCCGGAGGAACAGATTCCTGGATGGGAAAAGGGCAGCCCAAGTCTGGCCTCTGGAAAAACTAAACAGGAAACAGTATCTTCCTCCAAGGGAAGTGCAAAAGACAAGTTGGAGCTTAGTGTGGGCCCAGCAGGGGCTTTACCCCCCATCACGCCGACCAGCCCAGCTGAAGCTTTAGCTGAGGGAGTTCTCACTCAGGTAAGCACTCAACATTTTGAAGGCCATTTCATAACATGTCATTCATGATACTGACTGTAGTCAGCATTTTACAGTGTTAAAAGGCTGCACAGAGTCAGAGTTCTAGATATAGAACTTCAGTGCTAAATCATTTGACAATCAGAGTTCCACCAGCTGCATCCTGCTGTAGTTTGAAACTTGACGTTACTGCTTTGTGTCTGCTTGCATCTTCACCTGTGTATACGTATCTGTTATAGAAGATATTTTCTGACACAACTGCAGAGCTGATCACATCACAGCATGGGTAAAGGGAGAGCTTATGGTTGATTCACTTTGATTAATATGCACACTTTTTATCATGCGTCGACTTTTGCAATGTCTTGAGTTGCTTTTATTTACTTTACAAAATAAATGATTATTCCTTCGAAATATACTTTGGCTTTGCTAAGTTCAAATTACATTGTTTTGCTTCTTTGCTGCTCTAGACCTTTCACCAGCCCATTACGTCCAATTCCAAAATCCTGCTCAGTCTTCAAGTTCAACATAAACCACTGTAACTCAAATTGGAATTTAACCACAAGAGAAATAACGGCCCCCTCACTCTCCGCTACAATTAGAAATTCTACATCCATGATTCAGATGTATTGTCTTTCCCAAGACTCATCTTCCTCACCTCCTCTGTCCTACCTTCAAGCTTAAAATCATTGCCAGAATCATCTTTATGATCCTCCCATTGTTTTACCAGTAAAAATAACAGCTGTGCATCATGTTCACTGCTGGTGTTGCCTGCTTATCTGGTGATATAGCATTCACACCATATTTCCTCCATTGTCTCACCAGTCTCAAGCCTTGTTTATGCTCGTGTGAGGCACTACAGCGGGGACTGCTGCAGATGGCATGTGCCCTGTGAGCAGCCACAGAGATGTTGATGGTCGGCGTGCAACACACACCGCAAAAAATAGTTTGACTAAACAGGAAGTTATATCTTGTTTTCATACCTCACATATCTTATAATTGAAATTAAATTAGTGAAAGAGACGTGTGATAGTCAAGGAAGTCTACGTGTCCCAAACAGTGTTTAATATGGCTTACACATAACTTGTTCCCTGTGTTGCTTTGTTAATTACTCTATAAAAAGTCCTCCAAGGCTCAAGAACCATGTGATCATCTCTGCGGTTTGTTTTCATACCTCACATATCTTATAATTGAAATTAAATTAGTGAAAGAGACGTGTGATAGTCAAGGAAGTCTACGTGTCCCAAACAGTGTTTAATATGGCTTACACATAACTTGTTCCCTGTGTTGCTTTGCTAATTACTCTATAAAAAGTCCTCCAAGGCTCAAGAACCATGTGATCATCTCTGCGGTGAAACATTATTCTATAGAGTTGTGCGTCACAGTACCATTACAACTTTAGGAACCCACACGTCCAACATGCCAGTGTTTATAACGTAATTTCTGGCGTGCAAAGCCTTGTGCCGGACACACTGCAGCGAGAATAAACCAGGCTTCACATCCCCTCCTCTCTCAAAATCCCACCTCTCTCCTTCCCCTCTCTTAGCTCCCCACCTCTCCTCCATCCCTGCCTGAGGAAGTTGCGGTGCGGACATCCAGCCCTGTCCCGCTGCGTTCTCCCAGCCCTCACACTCTCCTGACCACCCTGTCGGATCCATTGCACCAGCGCCACTCACCGGGCATGAGGCGCAGCCAGTCTGCCGACCAGCAGCAGCAGGGGCGTGCGTCCTCTTCCTCCTCTTGCCATGTCTCGCTTCCACTCCCACCAAACCCTGTCCCCGGCACCCGCTCACCCAGTCGTAGGAAACTACCTGCCATCCCGGTGGGCGCTGCCAACGCAAAGTTTCCCTCTGTCATTCGCATCACACGTGCCCAACTTCAGCAGGTGATGAGCTCATCACAATAAAAAACCAGCTTCCTCTACAACACTGTCAATACATGGGCTGTCAGCTTTTTTGTTATTAATGTCTTTTTTTTTTTGTTATGTCATTTTCTTGTTGCTTTACGTTGCTTGTTTTGGCTTCTTTGTTCAGTTGGCTTGCTTGTTGTGTTGTTATCAGGCAGCTCTCCCCAGAACCATAAGGGGCATTGTGCAGGCCAGACAGAGCATGGGTCAGATGTGTCCTTGTATCTGGACATGTGTACTTGTGATCTGAACTGGGGTGTGTGTTTGTTTGATTGTGGCATGTGTGTTTGGAATGTCGAGTCATGACTACAGGTTGCATGATCTCTTTTGTTTCAGATCGTCTTTGTCCTCTCTATTTTCCTCTTCCTCTCTCTCTCGCTGTATTTGTTCCTCACCCTCTCTTCGGTGAAGCCCCCTGCCAAGTTGCGTGAACGTTTCCTGTCCTACTTGCTGGTTTAGTACTCACAGCTTGACTGACACTGCCATAGCACTTGTGTGTTTTGGTCTGACAATGGTAGCTATGGTATTGCATGCTGTCGCCAAACTGATCACCATTTATTACCCCATATTATACAATTTTCCTCTTTTCACACATCTGAATCAGGCTCTTGCTACAGAACTACAGCACAACTCGACATGTTGTGGTCTATCAGCAACAAGCCTTTGACAATTCGAATAATATTCCCAGTATTGGAGTAGCTTATTATTTTGAATAACACCTGCGTCTTTTTCTTCTTTCCCATATCTCCACCTCCCCCTCCTCTTCAGTTGACAGCTCAGCGTCCGTCTGGGCTGTCCTCCCAGTCAGGATCAGACAGTGCTCCACAGTGCCTCCTCCTGGAGAGGCATGGTGATGCTGAGGGTGAAGTTCAGCAGGTCAATGAGCAAACAGCGGACATCACCTCCCCACAGGACCCTGTGCCCACACATCGAGTGACACCCACAGACCCTGTGGCTGAAACAGTTGTCAAAGGAAACGGCCACACCAGAGCTCAAAGCCCTTTGCCAGGCCGCGTGTCTTCACCACATTCCCCCCTCTCTCCACGTTCAACCTCTTCTCCACAGTCCCCTCGCTCTCCTCGCTCCCCGCATTCACCTCACAGCCCCGTTTTTGCCAATGGCCACTTCTCCCCTCATATTTCTGGCCAAAATGATTCAAATAATGGAAGTTTCCTACAACTGAAAGACCCTGAGAATGATTCTAGCCCCACTCCCTGTGCTACAGAGTCTAATCTAAGACAGGAGGAGAATGGAGAGGTGATACAGGCCCAAGATCAGAATAGTAACCCAGCCTCTGCCTCGCCGGCTGCTTCCCATAAAGACCCAAGCCGAAGACAAAGTCGCATTCCAGTCTGGGAGCCCTCTAGCCTGCTAGAACTTCCACCTCCAGGCTCTGCCAAGGAGAAACTCTTACAGAAGAAAGCCAGCCACCAGGGCCCAGTTCCCTCTCCCACTGCCTCACCGTCCCTCTCTGATAGGCGTGGCGCCATGGTGGCCTCCCTTGCAAGGGACCCGTTGTCCTCCACATCTGACCGCTCCCAGGATGAGGACTCTCTTATGGGTTCCCGTTCTGATCGCCAGGGAGACGAGGCTCCTTCCCTTTCGTCTTCCTCTAGCCCTCTGTCCCGCAAGAGTAGAATCCCTCGTCCCATTCATTCAGTCTCTTCAGCTGAGCAGCTGGCTGCCCAATTCCTGCCACGCCCACCCCCTGGAAAGCCACCTTGCAGGCCCACGGTGGAGGGCAGGTAATTTGTTGATCTGTATCCAATAATTAATCAAAGCATTATTGCCCTCAAAGCACTGATTGTGGGCAGGTTGTGTTGTTGTTGTGTAAATTTCTTCTTCCTCTGCTCAATTTTGTTTCCAGTTCATATATAACAAGTGACATTGAGTGAAAAAACACCACAGGGCAGAACAACTGCTGGAAATGAGTGTTAATTAGGTTTTTTAAGGGGCTCACTTGGTTTCAAAGCTTCCAGGTATACCTGTTAATTATAGTATGAGAGAGGCTTAAAATGTATACACTGGACTTTGAAGTCTGGAGAAAGAATAACATTTATCTCAGTGTTTTTTGTTTTTCTTTGAAATATATGACTTGACTGTTCTTACAATCCCTTGCTTTTGTACCCACATAGACTCAGGCGTTACCGCATGAGAGCTGGCAGCACCAGTGACTCTGACCTTCTGACATGCCTTGCTCAGCTGATGCATGGTTCCCGTGTCTCCCCACTTCACCACCGCACCTCTGCCCAGCACGGTGGCTCCAGGATGGGCATATGCAGCCTGACGAGCTCCCCGCACCACCACCGCAGCTCTAGTGCTTCGCCGCGCAGCTCCTCCTCCCTGCAGCGCTCGGTCAGCTCCTCGCCTTCCCGCCATGAACACCGTGGCAGTGGGGGAGGGGGCTGTCTTGGCCGCAGCCGCTCGCCACCCAGCTTCTCTGGCTCGCCACCTCCACGACGCTTCTACCACCACTACCACCAGGAGACTTGCTGCAGCCGACAGGCACGCACGAGCCCCTTCCACCTGTCCAGGGGGAAAGGCTGCAGCCGAGAGGGCAAGTGCTCCAACAAGCTGAGCAGATAGTCGCCTACAAGGTTGTGATGCCACAGCAGAGGATGGAAGACTCTAATTATAACAGAGTAGACGCCGGTCAGGGTAACAACCTGAGTCTTCCTCCATAATTAGATAAAGGTAACTGGTTTCCCTGTTTTGTCTTATCATTGTAAGCTTTACATTTGTCTTGCCTCCTCCCAGTATTCTCTTCACTTCTCTTTGCACACAGGGTTTGTTGTTTCAAGGGGAATTCCAGCCATTTAGTCTATAATTTTCATAATGTTTGGAGACTCAGTAGAGACAGATTTGGAAAACAATGACCAAAATCTGTGCAGCAGAGGCTGAGATGTCCTGAGACCAAAAGCTCTGACAAATGCTTTTTAAATTAAGTTAAATGAACTTCATGGAGGGTCACATTATGATATTTTACCAGACAAACTACTGTATATGGACATGCTAGGCCCTCATTTTATACTTAAAAAGATGTCTAGAAAAGAAGTGTAGCTGCAAAGCTTAACTGATCTTTCCCAACACAAGATGTTGCATAAATCACTAGTTAATTGAGCCACTAGGCACATAAATAGATACATTTTTCCCTGCTAAACCTTCCTGCATCATCATATAGAAAAACTTATTTATCCTCAGTATTAATGCACTTGTATAACACTGATGGAAGATTTGTGAAGTTGATTCCATCTTAATTTAACTTTGGTCTGGGGTTGACTCAGTAGTCTCCACTAAGTGTGGAGACAGCAGGCAGGGTATGATATTTACATTATGCTATGTGTGAATGCTTAAAACCTGAATTTTTGTGTACAGGTGTATTTATTGAGATATTTATTTTAATGCTTAGAGACACTTATGACTCCTTCCCCCTCTTGTGCGTGATCATGGATGTGCTGTTTTTGTCACTCCTGTATGTTTAATCTAAGGGATTACGCTATAGCGATCCTTAATACAATCAGTCACGTGAAGTACGTGTGGACACACACCTTTTTGTGCCTACTGTGTTTCTGATGAGGAGTGTGAGGAATTTACAGTTGAGAAAAGCTGAACTCCTTTCAGATCCAAAGGCATCAATGAAACACGTGCTGGTATTAGTGTGTAGTAGCAGTAGTGAGCTTAAAGTGACACAATGTAGTTTTTGCTCTTGGGATCCCTATAAAGCTGGAAAACAGTACTGTCTGTCACAACATATGCTGTGGAAACGTGCACTTGTTGACAAACCAGTGACACTAGAGAACTCTAGCCATGTCTTCAACAAGCATGTAAGCCGTAACTAGCAGCTGGGGGACAAAAACCTCTCCACTATGTGAATAACTTTGTATGTCGAACATGAACGGCGAATGACAAGACTTCAGTAACACCACCTGACACACAGCAAGCTCCAACGTACTGTTTAGTTTGTAAGCAAACAATGTCTATTTACTAGTCCAACAGTAGAGCCAGGTCGCTGTCCGTCCGACATCCCTCGGTGTCTCTCAGCTGACGCCGGAGAGTGAAAGCAGGACCAGTATTCATCCTTGTCCAGCATCCTATCCTATCACTCTCCCACTTTTTCTTTGACTCCTCCAACAAAATCTTCAAACTCTTTGGTATCTGTGCTGTCTCTTCCATTTCCAATGAAAGAACAACTCCTGTATACCCCGCCGCCCAAACTTAGAGCAGCTTCGCTCACTTGGAGCACTGCGACGTATGCAGTAAGCAGTCTGAGCAGTAGAAGTGTATTTCACATTGGTTCTTGGAGCGACCCGAGATAAAGTTACATAGTGCCACTACACTATTCAAACTGTTATAAGTTGACAATAAATTCAAAATATATTTGGATGCGTTATGTGAAGGTTGAAATACTACATGGTGTCACTTTAAAGAACACTTGGTACATTACTGATGAGTAACGTTCAGATGCAGATCTTTGTCACAGCATGTGCCTTGGCACTTTGGGCAGCTTGAGGATCCACTCTGGTTTGTCTGTGATTAGAAAAAACAAAAAACAAAAAAGGAGCCAAAAACATGTGTGCCAGTGGTTATATGACAAACATTTTCACTTCACCAGTATAATTTTATGTAGAAAATAATAGCAACACAATTATACATCCGACACAATTAAAGCAAGTTTACTTGAGAACAGAGTAGCCATTTGATATGACTGAGGAAAATCCATCTTAGCTGTCCTGTATGCACCAGGCTAGTGTTTAAATTTAAACTTTGAACAAATGCGAATTTCAGACCTCAAACAACTTTTTGTCAAATATTACTGAAAAAATGGAGGCCATATGTAGATATATTTGTCACACCAGGATAATGAAGAATGTGTTTTTTTTCCTCCTTGCATTGGAGAATGTCTTTTTTAATACGATATGTTTGCGCACAAAGCAAAGCAGTCAGAGTATTGTTTGTGTTTTTAATTCAGTAAAGATTCCTCTCTTAAACTCGTCTTGATAACCTCGTCCAGATCCTCTGCTTGTAAGATACTGTAAAATATCTCCGGCTTCAATCTAGTGCTGCTCTTCTGCATGTTCAACAGAGATGAGACAGAAGTCAACTACTGAATAAAGAGCTGCACACAGCTTTATGCGACCAGACATTTATCCTGTAAAGAAGTTTTTTTTTTTAGCCCAGCAGGAACTTCACCACCTGTTGGATGAGCAACTTTAATTTCTGTGAATCAGTATTTCTCCATCTTCTTTTTCCTCCCCAAGATGTATGACACTAGTTTCTAGCGCTTCCTGCACTGACCTGCGTTGACTGTGTTGCTGGATAATGATAGACTGTATTTTTGTTCTTTACAGTGCAACTATCTAAAAACATGCCCATGTCCAGATGCATAAAAAAGAGGGAGGATGGACAGTGTGTTAAGCACTTGGCAACCGTAGCCTGTATACTGTATGTTATGTGTGCACATGGAAACAAAGAGAAAAATCACTTTGCCAAACATTTTGATACATTTTGCAGATGTGGTTTGACTTGAGATATGACAGCTATGGGAGTGAATAGAGGTTGAATGGGGACGTTGTATTTAGATGTAGATAAAATGTGCTGTTTTCAGTAGCAGATGCTGCAGGTATCTACCAATGCCAGCCCCACAGAGCAGCTATGATGACTCATCCTGAAGGCAGACAGTGTTCAGTCAGTCAGCCGCCTTAATGTCTCCTCTCATCCCCTCTGTGCATAGTGAGGGATGACTGAGCCTTGTCTGTTTTGGAGATCATGCCACTATCAGGGCCAAGCCAAGCCTTCCAGTCACCTACTGTATCTCTTGTCAAATGTAAAATGGCATGTGCTGCCAGAATCTGTCACCGCTAAAGTCAGAGCTTACAGAGCTGTGCTTCAACCGGAAAACTCCCCGTTTCTTTTACTGTGAGAGCGCATGGGCCATTTATTGACTGACTGGTCGAAATGAAACCCATATCGTGTTACAGTGTTGGACGTGTTCATGTTCGTTTGATAACAGCGTGCTCTGCTTGAACGGGGGCGTGCAATTTCTACGTGTTGCTAGCAATCAACCTCTGAATCCTCCCCTCTCTCTGGCTCACGGGTTCTAAGCTTTTAAGGTTCAGAACGCTGTCACAGTTTTAATATATATATGTATACCTGTAAAATATACAAATGATTATTTAAATAAAGTCACTATGGTAAAACAATACCTTATATGTTAACAAGCTTTCGTGAAAGGTAGGGGACTGACACTGAACAGTGCTGCTGGATTAAGGGATAATCAGATATTGTTTCATATTTTATTATTATTAATGCACATAAGTGGTGTTTAGTAGTAGTACTAGTGTTACCGTCCCTTCGAGATGAACTGTTTTTCATTTTTTATAAAGTGGCCTTCTGGTGAAGGTGTCATTTATGCTGATATTTGTGTTAATGGATACCAATAGGCCAACGAGAACAAACCAAACATTTTATTTTGACGGGCGAGATGGAAACTAATGAAAGCTGCTCATGTCATAACATAAGATTTCTTGTTAATAATTTATAAATACTTGAAGGCATTATTTATTGTGGCAATTGTTGATTTCCCATCCTTTACTTTGACATCAGTTGTTCAGATTCTTTTTTTAAAATAGAAAATGGTTGACATTCTTTGTGTTAATGTACGTCTTGGTTTTGAAATTTAACTGTATAGCCACAAGGAAAGAATGTAACAAGTGGGAGTTTTGCATTGTATATAACTGTAATTATTTATGTTTATTCTATCATTTGTATCATATCAATGCTTTGTACAGTGGTTTTTCTTTGGTTTTGAAATTATTTTGTATTTTATTTTTATAAACTGGTTATAAATAAAATACTAATTTGGCATGCAGACAGAATCTTGTTAAAAGGTTCCTGCTTTAAGTCTGACGTGTTGAGCGCTGGGTGATGAAATTATAGCATTAAATCACGTGTTTGTTTTTTTTATTAATGTACTCAGATGTCAACGTTTATAAATGTAATAAGCTAGGGATATTGTTATTTACATGTGTGCTTTTCCTATTTGGTCTGAATTTGAATGAAATAAGTAAAGGTTCCCTTTGATATTACTAATAATGAATGAGAAGAAACACCATTTTCATTAGTTTAATATTTATTACCCCAAAAATTTAGACAATAACAAGGATAGCCCCAAATAACAAAAATTGACAATGTGTTTCCACCATTTGCCGCAATAACAGCTTGACAGCGACGTCTCATGCTCCTCACTAGCCTCATGATGTTGTTCTGAGCCAATGCATTCCACTCATCCACAAGTGCTACACGCAGTTCTGCCAAGTCACGTGGGGGTGGGGTACAGTCATCCAGTCTCTGCTTCAGCTGGTCCCAGACGTGCTCTATGGGTTTCAGGTCAGGGGACATTGCTGGCCATACCACATGAGGCACTCCGACTTCCTGAAGTCGAGCTGTGACAATTCTGGCACCATGTGGTGGAGCATCATCATCCATGAACAGAAAGTTGGGGGTGTGCTGGTGGAATTGGGGGATGATGATGGGTTCTGTGATGTCACTGAGGTAAGAACGTGCAGTGACTGAGCCATCTACAATAACCAAATCTGTTTTGCGCTGACTGGTGATGCCTGCCCTTACTGTTGCACCTCCTCCACCAAAGCAAACCCTGGGGACCATGTTGACCTCAGCGTATCGCTCACCTCACCTTCTCCAGCAACGCTGACGACCATCATTTCTGTACAAGGTGACCCGACACTCATTAGTGAACAGGACGGTAGACCACTGCTGCATTGTCCAGGTCACATGGTCTTGTGCCCACTGCAAAAGTTCACGACGGTGTCTTGGTGTCAGTGGAGTCACCTGCAAAGGTCATCTGGCATTCAAGCCAAAGCTGTGGAGTCGGTTGGAAATGGTTTGTCTCGAAACCCTAGTACCCCTCACATCTCGTAAACGGGCCTGCAGCTATGTGGCAGTTGCATAACGATGTATGAGTGCATAGGTCCTTAGGTACTGGTCATCATTGCGGTCTGTCACTCGTGGGGCTCCACTCCTGGGTCTGTCACGAACTCTGCCAGTAGTTCTGTGTCTTCATGCAAGTCTGCCGATGACACTTTGAGACACACCAAGTTCACAAGCAACATCTGACAGCCTGCCATCGACCCGAAGGCGCGCTATGGCCAGGTGGCGCTGCTCGTGTGTTCATGGCTGTTTGAATGATTAACTTGGAATGACTTACTGACAATACCAGCTTTTTATACCCACAGAGTGTTGAAATTGATGCCACTTTGAAAAAGATATGACATCCACTGAGTTTCTCACAATATCCCTAACTTATTATGAGTTATTGTCTAAATTTTTGGGGTAATAAATATTGAACTAATAAAAATGGTCTTTCTTCTCATTCATTATTAGTAATATCAAGGGGAACTTTTACTTATTTCATTGAAATTCAGACCAAATAGGAAAAGCACTCATGTAAATAACAATATCCCTAACTTATTGTGAGTAGTATATTTTGTTATGAAAACAGTTTGTAAATAATCACAAATAAGTGAAAAACTGATGTTGAAAGACGCAATTTTCCTCTTTATACGGTGATAGAATTAGAAATGCTGTCAAAAATCCAGGAAGAGATAAATTTCACAAATTCTATATACTCAGCCTACAATCACATCATTTTTTAAATTTTTTTTCAAAATTTCCATGAACATTGAAGTATCACTCAGTACATACTTCCAGCACCGTCTACGGTCACACATTTTATTGGACTTTTGATCAAAAGTTTCAGACTTCATAATTTGTACCTCAGCACTGCATGGTAAGTTGCAAATACAAAAAAGGATGCAATGTAACAAAACAAACAAACAACTGCGTAAATTGTTTTCAAGCTGATTATATGTGACAACAGTACAACAGTTTAAAACGGCTGCCGCAATCCTCATTGAAAACATTGAAGAGGCATGGTTGCCAGTTTTGCAGAAAATCCGGAGATTAGGGAAGACACTTTTTGACAGTGGCGTCCAGAGACATTTGAAAGGGCAGGTGCGAAAATCAGGGCACCGTCTGCAAGTAGATCATACAGTAAACAATACAGTACATCCATGGTGTATATCACAGTTCCACGTAGCTGTTAAGAGCTGGCGCAAGCTCCTCCCACTTTCTCCCTACAGTAACTGCACACGTGGTCAGCGTACGTCACTTACGTCACGCACCTGCGTATACGGTGGCCCCGCCCCTTCCTCTCAGTGCAGCAGCCGCGCAGCGCCCATCCAGAATGGCGGCTCTTTTGGAATATCTTATGTCCAGGAAAGTGGATGTTAAAACGGTGACAGACTGGCTGAAAACTCCAAAGGTAAGTCTACAAACAAAGCCATGTCGATGGGACATTTGATACGTGCCCGCCCCTGTTCCGGCGTAAGTTGTGACATGACATCGCTCTAAAATCAGTGTAAACAAAACTTTTAGCAGCTGAGCTAGCAAGCTAATGTAGCCCGTGCGAACCACATCCTTTCCCGTCAGGAGATTTAATTCAGCTCTGATAACAGTTTCAAACTGTACCTTTTATGCTTGCTACAGCCTTTGTCGTTGCTATTTGTAGAGCGCGGTGCAGTTTGCAAATGTGAGCAATTACACTGTTAGCAATGACAGTTGGCTACTTACCACAGAAATGTCCTGAAGCTGTAAAGCATAATAATAATAATAATTAATACCAATACATAATTTAAATACTTTCTCAAAAACCTAAATCTAACTAAATCCTTGGGTTTAAAAACACTGATCCTTTGTGCTGTTCCAGATTCTGATGCCTTTTTTACAGTTTTCTTGAGGGACTGGGCAATTTACGATGTTATTGCGATAAAAAAAGCACTTGTGGTCATCACCATTTCAATTTAGTGACCAGAAAAAATGCTGTTCATCTCGTCAAACATACATTCTTAGGGATATATTTTTAAGTACCACAAGAATCTTTCTTGCATCTTGTCAGTCTCATAATATCTTTAGGGTTCTTGTTTTATTTTATTTTCTTTCTACAGAAAAAAAATAAATATATGGTTATTCACTTAATTTATTAATAGTCTATTACTAAATTAATTGTCAACTAATTTGAAATAATTAATTGGTTTGAGTGTCTTTTCACTAACTAAAACAAGTTGCCTAATTTTTCACATGTGAATATTTTCAGGTTTCTTGGCTCCATTTAACAGAGAAATTGTTTAATGGAGCAATCTGAATAGTTTTGGTTTGTGGATGAAACAAGACAATTAAAAACACTATGATTTCCACTTATGGAAATATTTGTTAGTTGCCATTCTAGTGATATATTCTTAATATCACTACAAGTTGTTGGAACCCACTCACTCATCTTCTACTGCTTTATCCTCCTCATGAGGGTCGTGGGAGGCGCTGGTGCCAATCCCAGCTGACATAGGGGACACCCTTGACAGGGTCATTTTGTAATTTTACATTACTTTAATTCGTTTTGGCTGTATTTCTGCACATTTTATTTTGCATTCATTTACCTTTGTTGTTTACAAAAGTAAAAACAAATATTTAAAACATGTTAAAAAAACAAAACAAAACAAAACATTTTTACATGCTGGTAAGGTATTGTGACTGTGTGTCCCATGCTTAGTGATGTGTGTCTCTTTTCCACAGGGGTACGACAGACTGTCTTTCAGTAAACCTGAGTTGACAGTTCACAAACAAGAGTTTGTCCCTTATCTTTTAAACTTTTTGAGAGAGCAGAGCAGCCAAGCTCTAACACACGGCCCTGCCACACCTGCCAAGACCCCCAGCCGTTCCAGGCCCTCTGTGCACACACAAGGCTTCACTGACCGTAAAGGCTGCAGGTCTGCTGGTGATGGCGCTAGTTCACGGAGTGCCAGCCGGATCCAGCTGTTTTCTCCGGCCACGTCAGTGTCACCTGGGGCTGTGGGGGATGTTGCTGGTCAGTCAGATTCCCACTGTCTTAGTGGGGTCAGCGCCTTCAGCAGCCCGTCTTTCACCACAAACTTGAGCCCTTCCTCCAGGCCCTCTGAGCGCAGGCCTGGCCAGAAGATCAGTCTGGGTGACTACATGGTTTCTTCGTCAGACCTCCAGCAAAGCCCTAACCAACAGTCACAAAAAGGCCGCAGGAGAAGTGGAGGTGGCATGGTTGGTCAAGGAAGACATGGAGGCAGGCGTTTAGGACACCACACTGATGAGAATGGATGGTGGGACAGTGGAGGGAGGAGATCGGGTCGAGGGGGAGGGCACAGCAAGAAAGGCGAACAGGTTTCCCCTCCATCTGTGGGGCAGCTCAACTTCAACAACTTGGAGGATTTTCCTCCTGTTGGGTCATCACCAGTTTCACCAGCGTGAGTCCAAAGTTGTCAGTCAACAAATCTACACTGAGTCCATTTTTTATTTTCAGATTTTCCTAACAGTTTACATTCATCTTCAGGGCATCCAAACCATCTAGAAGAATAAACCCAACACCAGTCAGTGCAGAGCGGCCACATTCCAAACCAAAGACCTGCTTCACCTCCACACCATTCAGGAAAGTTTGTAGTCCACCGTCAGAGTTAGAGGCACCTCAGGGGTGGCTGAATGTTGGCAGCCCACTGAGCTTGCAGGAGGAGAGGGAACTTCTGAGGAAGGAGAAGTAAGTATACGCACATATAATTAATACTACTGTATATAAACTCATGATGCTTGCATACTATTCACATATATTTACACATGTATCATAATTATTTCTTTATTTTCTTTTTATTGTAAATGACAACCACTGCTTTTTTAGGTTCATCTGCAGCATCATTTATTCTTCATCTCTGTTCATTTTCATGATTTTTAGGTCTAAACGTGCCCAGCAGGTCAGCTCTCCTCTCTCTTCCTCTCTGGACCCTTGTACCCCAACCAAGTCAGGGCTTAGGACTGGATCCAAAGTTACACCTGACCCTCAGACAGCGTGTCCTGAACCGTCTAAAGTCACCTTCTCCTTGGAGCTCGATCTCCTGGCAGAGCTGTATTGTACCTGTATTTCTGGTAAATAGCCACAAGGTGTCATGATTGCACTAATGTTTCAACTAAAAACAACACCACATAAATACCAATCTGCAAAAAAAAACGTTGAGAAGGATTTGTGCTGTTTTACAGAAAACCTTGTCCCAAACATTTTCCTGGAGCTTTTCTTTGTGATGCAATTGTTAACATCTCGGTCCCCTCACACTCACAACGATGATGAACAGGACAGTTTGTTTGCTGCAAATGCTGGTGTGCCATTATTTTTTATTTCACCTTATATATATATATATATATAACTTAATTTTTTTTAGCTTTTGTTTATTCTTGAAATTAAGCCCCTTTTCTTTCTATTCATATTTTCAGATGTTCTAGAGAGATGTTACCTGAGACCAGTGCACAACTGTGTGTATTTTGCTGTAAAGGTCCTAGAGAATCAGTTTCAGTGAGTGTTTGCTTTCTCTCTCTGACTTCACCTCATTTATTTCCTAACAGCTATTAAAGTGAATCAGCTTACATTTGGTCTTATATAAAGTGACACTCTAATTCATCTTTTTGTCATATGTAAGGTTGGTTGCTCATTTGGACAAGTGCACGTTGCGTCTGCTGGCAGAAAATGAGAGGGTTGCGTCTTTCTCTCCAGATCTTAGGGACCGTCTCACTCAAGCCCAGGACAGAAGCACAGCCAAAGTAACTATTATTTAATTTTACTAGAGTGCAGTAAATGGTTTATTTTCTAATGTTACAAAATCAAGTGTACAGTTTCCCACTACTATTAATATTAAATGTGGCTTGGTATCAGAGTCATTGTTGTCCTGGCTAAAGATTTTCTTTATCGGTCCTTAATTGCTTAAATTTGAACGTGTTTTGTACTATCTGTTAATTATGTATGTCTTCTGTTCCTCCTTCTTCCATTTCAGCTTTCTCCTTCCGTTTCCATTTTCATTCACTCAGTGCCGTTTCGTCCCGCTACAGACAATAGATCTAATTTTGGTAGTGACAAGGCCTTCCACACATTCAAAAAACAGAGGTATAAACTATTTGATTTTTCTTAAGGTCAGTGCTGGATTTGACACCACTTGTTAAACTGCTGCATTTGATATTTCTGTTTTCTCAGAGATATCTTTTATGAAGTTTTGCGAGAATGGGAGGACTTTCACATGGAGCCAGGATGGAACTTTGATTCTGCTTTAGGGAGTAGGATAAGGCAAGCACAATGACATATTTTTCTACTTAATTTTCTTGGACTGAGTGTGAATATAGTACATGTTTATATTTTGTCAACTTATCTAATGTATTTTCACTCTTGATGATTTATTGTCTTCCTTTTTTTATTTTTTAGAGGAATGATGAGTCAGCTGGCTTCTGCTGGAAACCATTCTCATTTTGCCCGTCTGTTCCTTAAGCAGCTTGTTCAGGTAAAGTGGGTCAGCATTTACATCATGAATCTCAACTATTTTAAATCAATTTATCTTTAGTGTTCAAACATTTAAAAATAATCTATGCAAATTATGGCTGCAATGATTAATAGACTATTAAATTAATGAACAGCTATTTTGATAATCGTAATTGATTTGAGTGACTTTTTTAAAAGAAATAATAACTTGTTTTCTGTTTTCACCTTATTATTTTTTTAAATTAAGGTGTTGAATATCTTTGGTTTTTGGTCAAAACTAAACATTTGAAGAAATTGTTATTTTGAAATTTAGGTATCAGTATTTTCCAACAATTTCTGCATTTTATAGACCAAACAACTGATCGATTAAATAAGAATAAAACTGACATGTTAGCAGTCCTAATCGAACACCTCATTTGCGTTCTTTATATCTTCAGTACTGCTCAGTCATCGTAAGTTTTTTCTTTTACCTAAAATAAAATTCTCTTTTTACACTGGTAGATGTGTAAAGGCCCACGTGTGAACAGCTCTCCCGGGGATACCACCGACACTGACCTACTCGGCATGATGGGAGCTGACGGCTTGGGGCGTCTGAAGCGTCTTGAAGAGCGTCTCGTTCAGCCTCACGGAGTTGTTGGTCCCTGTCCCCCTCCTTCCTTCCCTGGCCACCAGGTGTTCTTCAGAGACTTCCTACAGACAGCTAGCTGGTGAGATAACATGTTTTAAGCAAATCTTCTACAGTTACAGTACAGCTGCTTTTTTGATCAAATTTAAATATTGTTGTCTTTGCTTGATCTAACATGTCTTTCATTTTGTGTACCAGCTGCCAGCTCAACCAGCACCTCCAGGACAGCCTGTGTCAGCAGCTCCTCCAACTGGATGAGGTGTCCATCCTGAGTCCCCCTGCTTCTACTGGAGAGGGACAGGAGGAAGCGGATGGAGACATGGAGCAGCAGGTATGCTTTCATAGTCGAATGTTACTGAAATATCTGTGGTTTTGTACTTCAAGTGTCACCTCAACAGACAATAACAGGTTTTTTTTTTTACAGCAGGGAAAATATGTCAGTATAAATAGACTGTAAAGTCATAAGCATAGCAGATAGAGAACAGACTAATTTCACAGACATACATTTTTCCTTTTTATTAATTGTCTTTAGGATGAGAAGCAGCGGTTCACGTCAGTGCTTCTTCTTGCTCGTCTACTGGCCAAGTTTCTTGGATTCATTTCTTTTCTGCCTTACCAAACATCTGAGAGACCATCCAGAGAGATTCAAGAGACTGCTGTGGCCCTGCGCAGCAAGGTGAGGAAAAAGAATCAATTTTAAGAAAGTAATTAAAGGAGACTTGTTTTAAATAAATTTGCTGAAAGCCAACCTAGAAGAATAATGTTCCTCTAGATTTATCTGTTTAGGCCACACTTGTAAGATTGGTAAGACTTTTAAGACACTTGTAAGATTTCTTCTGCAAGGCAATTTAAATTAAAAAAAACAAAAAAAAAACAAAAACAACTCTTCCCTCTCTTGGCTCCTCAGAGTGTTCCAGTGCTGGATGTGTGTGCTGTGCTGAGTCACAGTGTGAAAAGGAGGCGCACTATCCTGACTGTCCCCTGGCTTGTGGAGTTCCTCTCTATGTTGGACTTTATCAGTCCTCTGCTGCTCTGCTACAGGACTGCATTAGGCACACTGCTTCTACTGTATAGGTCTGTCTCTAACTTAAAAATTTTCACATCATATTCTAAAATCATAAAAATATTATTTGGCAATCTGCAGTTTTGACTGATAGGGTCAAATATAATAACACATGTATTCAGTATGTAATGTGCTGAACCTTTAAATATAACTATTGTCAAATGACTTCACACAGCTGATTAAGCTTTCTTAGTATAGCGGTGTGTTGATCTTGTGTCTGGGGACATTCCCACCATGCACAGGGGAAGTGCTTAGTAGTTTTCTTTCTAGACAGATTGATGGAACAGCAACATTGCAATAGTAAAGTCAGAAAACATGAATAAAATGCAAAAAAGTGCACATGAACAGTTAATTATTTAAGTTAATTCCACTGCACAAAAACCTGGTTATTCGCCAGTTTTACTGGATAAATGCTTTGAAACCTAACCACCCCTGCTCTGCCACTGTATACACAAATGCTCCCTCAGTCAGGTCTGATAGTATTACTTTACCGAGCCTGTTTTCAGATGAAAAAATATACCATACAAATAATGTGAAGTTTCTGTTCGCAAAGACACAATAGAGCAGAATAATAGCTCCAACAACAGATATCAAGAAAAGTTACGCATTATAGCTTTTGCATCAAGCACAGAACATTGTAGATGTATAAGTTGGAATACATTTTCTTCAAATTGTTTCTTTAAAAAGTGTCATTTTTCTTTTTAATAACTGAGTGTCAACAAAAATATTAATTACTGCTCAAGTAGACTGAGTCACATTATGTTACAGAATTTGCAATTAATATCTCTGGGTAGTAATTTTGCAGAATGTAATTGAGTTTATTCAGGAATCTTTTCCCAACTCAATAAAACTACAAACAAACAAAACTGCATATACACAGACTTAAATTGTTTTTGTGGATACTTGTCTTTTTGTTTTCCTGTAGGAGAATGTTGCTGGACAAATGTGGAGAAATGTGTTACCTGAACAAGCTTCTCATGGTGTCTATGTTAGGATGGCTCTTTCATGTAAGACACAGCCTATAGATGTTTGTTTTTTTTTATTAAGTGATTTGCACTTAATAAACTAGTGAACTAGTTGTGTTTACTTTTTGTAGATTCCTGTGATTCCTGAGGACATTTTTTTCACCAATGAGTTCACCAAGGTCGCTCAGCTGGAGGAGAGCGACGTGAGTGGTGCAGGACTTGTAAGTAAAATATTTACTGTATCAGATATTTGTATATGAAATTAGAGCTGCTGTTTTTTCCTTTTATACTGAGGTCTCTCTTGTTGTTTTCAGGACTGCATTCCCCTTGTGGATCAACAGCTTCTTTATACATGTTGTCCATTTCTTGGTGAGTGTAAATGTGTGCATTTTTTAATATTCGGTTGATCAATACAGATCATCGAATGTTTGAATATGTAAATTTGTATATGCATTTTTGTTGCGTTCTCTGTAAAAGAGAATGCAAAAGCATTCTGTAGGTAACATCTGGTCCATGAACTGTGTGTTATCCACAAATTAACAGATGTAAATTGATGTCCCCTGCCTTGTTTCATCTGTCCAGGTGAGTTTCGTAAGCTTCTGGCTGCATTTGTATCTGGGAGCACGGCCAAAAGTGGAGGAATCATCCGTAAGATCACTCCCACTTCTGCTGAACTAAGGGATACACCAACAGCCAACAGGTCGCAGCAAAAACTACAGGTGAGTTTGTAAGAAGAAATTTGAAATTACATCAATAAGTTGCCTATGTGTGAATATTAAAAGCACTCAAATGTGACAGGTGGACCTGGAGCAAGCCTTCTTTCACAACCAGCCTCCGTCATTGCGTCGCACTGTGGAGTTTGTAGCTGAGAGAATTGGATCCAACAGTGTCAAGCATATGAAGTGCGTATCACAGAACTGTATTTTTTTAGGTCATGAGTTATGAAATTTGCTGTATCTGTCACACCTTTTTATTTTACTTTAACTAGACTTTCTTCAGTTTGCCTCGTAGTTTCAGTTTGGACATTTAGAGCATCAAGTAATCAGTCTGCAAATTTGGTTGGTTGGCTACCTGAAAAGCAAGGGATTGCTCAACAGCACAAGTTTGACAGCACTGATGTGAATTCACCATGTGTGTGTAGATGTAGGCATATCCTATTTTCAGCATCACTAAAACAGAACTGTAGAAAATCTTTTTTGATTTGCTACTGTTTTCAGTCCACTCATGTATGTGGTATTTTGGGAATTTTTTGATAGGGCTACTTTAGTGAACAAGTTGGTGGAAAGAGGAGAGAAGATGCTGAGAGATGGACTGCAGATGCCAAACTCAAATCCTGCAAAACTGAATGACTCCATCTGTGCTCAGCTGTGTGATGCAGGATTGGAGGCTCTGCCAAAAGCCACAAGGTACCACAAAACTCTTTTTCCAATTCTGTAGATTCACGGACTCGTGTCCATTTAAGAGTCAAAAATGGTTGCTTGTTTTAAGGTAATCATAATGCCTTATGTGTGAGGTGATCCTATCTTTATTACAATCCCTTTCCTCTCTGATGTGCAGATATTGTTGTGAGAAGATTCCTGAAGCCATAAGAATTTTGCTTCCTGATGAGACCTCTCCTGCTGTAAGGCTCATAAATATTACCATTTAAAAAGATTATAAAGAAACACATCTGTTACCGATTTTAGCACATAAATTTGTAGAACAAATCCAAGTCTCCAAATGCACAGTCAAGAAAACACACAAAGAAACTTGTAAGTTATTACCATATTTTTGAATCAATTTTGAATCTCTTTGTAGGTCCTGACCACATCTGAAAACATCACTAAACGTCTTGCGACAGAAAAAGCCTGCAGTTGGCTCTCAGCTAACATTACAGGTAGATAAAAAAAAAAAGACAAATGAATGTCATCTTTTTCAACGCTGCATTTTTATTTAAAATGACATTTATCAGCATGACAGGAAATGATGTGCATTGTACCCATGTTTGCTTGTTATTCATTTTCTAATGTGTAGCCTTTAATGTTAGAGACAGATATTCTGTAATTATCTGTGAGGTAAATTATGCATGTTGACCCACTTTACAGGATGGGGGCACAGATCTAATATTTCTCTCTGGATTTTTATACCTTGACTCAGGATATTGCCAAGAAGCAATCTGATACCAGTCCTCTCTTTTCCACTGAATATGTTTCAGGCTCATTTTTAATGTAAAAGAACCTGGGCACAAGGATTACTGTGACCTGTTCTGGCTGAAGGAAGCAACACTGATTTATTTATTTACTCCAACATTGACAAACAATGTTTTTTTCAGGCCTAGTGTGCAAAAATTATCAGAGAGTAACTTCTATTTTCTTCCCACATAAATCTTAGAAGGAAACATGACATATTATATTCTCAAAAACTGGTATGATTCTTAAAATAATGGAAACACTGTTTGTATATGATTTTTGGTGTGATTCCTTTGCTGCTTTCAGTTTGTTGTGTGTTTTTGCATGTTGGCTATTTATTGTATATGGTTTGTGGGGTTTGCAGCATAAATAATGAGAGAAAATTATCATGTTGATTGTCATATTGATATTATTTAAGTAACCTCACACCAGCTTTACTTTGTTTGATAGCGTTTCAATTCCTAGGCTATAATCATGTACATGTATGAACATGTACAGCATATTGTAGTGAAAGAATATAAATGTTGTGCATAAAGATTCCCTAAAAACATCCATCCAAATGTTGCTTTCTGTTCTGCGGCCATCAGCACTCATAAGACGAGAGTGGAAGAGCAGATACGATCGTGTGATGAAGGCTCTGGGGAGCCCGGTGGCTCTAGACTCTGGGGAAACTGAGCAGGCCGTGGTTGAGTTGGTCACCCAGGAGCAGTCGAATACTCCCAAGAGAAAACAAGAAGGCGAGCGAATCATCTCCTGTCCTCCACACTGCTGCCACAGTGCTTCACTGCCCTCAGACATACTCATTGAATTAAAGGTATGATTCCATAAGACAGTACACTATCAAGGCTTTTCATTAAGAAAATTAAGATTTTTATTTATCAGTTCTTTGACTGTACATTGCAGCTGCCATTAGTGAATGGTTTTTATTCTGTATTGTTTCCCTCAAGTTTTTGTTCCTGCAGTGTTGCTGTTCTAATGTGCTCATGAGGATGCAACATGGTCCAAAGTTTTTCTTATTTTTTTTAATTCACAGCTTTTGGCATATATCTGTATTAGTGCTGCAACAATTAATCCATTATTGAATTAATCACCAACCATTCTGACAATAGCTTAATCATGTGAAGGGTTTTTTGATAATTAAAACAAGATCCCTGATTTTTCATCTTCTTGAATTTGTTTTCTATAACAAAGAAATCATCAAAACTGGATATGGCATTTGGTTTGTGAACAAATCAAGACATTTGAGAACATCACCATTTTGAGCTTTGGGAAGACACCGTACAACATTTTCATACCAACCAAGTTATTGAAATCGAGTTAATAATTGATAGATTATCAGTTAGCAGCTCTAATCTGTATACATTAATATTTGAAAATGAAAAATCACAATGCAGAATATTACACTTATTGATTAGAATTTTAAATTAAGCAATGACTCTGCAATAAAGCAGCTTGCTTATGCTGTGAAAATGTAGGCAAAGTGTGTTTTATTTAGTCCATTCTGTTGAAGCATGTGATTATTGGTATTCAAAAGAACTTTTTTGCAAGTTGCAAGTGATCATAATATTTATGATGGTGTGAACTGTGAAATTTTAGCATCTCAATAAAATAGTAGTAGAATAACTGGAGTATTTGTTTAAAATTGTAACCTTTCTTTATGATTTTCACTTATCTGAGCATTTTTATGCAGATGTTTTTATTATTAAATAGGAGTTGTTGAGCATCGCAGTGGGCCCCAGGATTGACGAGGAGCTGCCAACAGACTCTCAGCTCAGAACACTGCTGCAGAGAGTGGGAGAGACACTGGCCTGCAAAAAGGTACACAAAACACACATGCAACCGAGAAAACTTGAGTTGGACTGACTGGATTGTTCCAGTATTGATCACATTTTTTTTTATCTCCTCATTTAGTTTTCAACGGTGGTGTCAGAGCAGATGCTTATGAACACAACTGTCCTGCTGACCTGCAAACTGGGTGAGAGCCCCAGACTCTTAATCACTGGAAACACATCTCACATTGACATATGTTAAGTACCAATGTATTGCTGTTGAAATGACAGCAGCTTAGTAAAGGTGAGACATTTCTTTGTGTGTGTATGCTCAGTGTCTGCAGAGCTGCCGGTCGTGTCTCTGTCAGTAAGCAGAGAAGGTGATGGGGTTATTGCTGGTCCTGGTTCAGGGTCAGAGCCTCCTGTCAGAGCACTACTGGAGCAACTTGCTGAGCTGTGGGAGAGAGACTACTGCTCCTCCGCCCCCCTCCACCTGCTCTTCACCCCACTCACTGTCACTGCTGTGCTGAAGGCCAGCGAGACTGAGGTATGACAGCTACTGCAAAAATCAACCGTTATGTGTCTACATTGGAAATAGCAGAAGACTTGTATTGTATATTTAAAAATGGCATGTTTTGTGTTTTGCTTTTTCCATTCCCCTTTGTCTTTTTAGTGGAACAATTACCTGTTTCTGGTTAGAAAGCTGGTTGACAGAGGAATTTTGAGTGAGGAGGTGGTCACATCTCATTGGAAGAAGCTAAAAAAACTTGGCCTTGCTGATGGTGAGGGTTCACTGCTTTTACTGTGATACTTTTCTGAGGAAATACTCCTTTTACTTGTGATTTGACCTCTTTGACTGTTTCCACTCTTTTTGGCTCACTGTGCCTTCTTATTTCAGTCTCATTTCAGGAGCTGATAGAGAAATTTCAGCTGCAGTCACAGAGTATTGCACTCCCCTTGCCTTTGGCTGAGTTACCAAATCACATGGACATGCTGCAGATCTCACCTAAGACAAGAGAGGGCACTATACGACAGCACAATCCTGCCGAATTTCCCCCAAAGTGTTTCGTGTGATTTAAGTAGGATCTGCCAGTTTGTTGCTCTTTTTTCCAGTTGCCATGTCTGCACAGCCCATCAAAGCTGCTGCACATTTGGCTTCTGCACAGACTTTGCAAGCTTCAGTCTATTGTTGTTTTTCCACTTGGGAAGTGTCAGCAGCCTTTCATGGGTCCCTCTGCTCTTTTGCTGAGTTTGTGGTGAAATCCAGAAAGCCCTGCCAGTCAGTGGTAGTTGCTAAGGGATCTCACCATCTCTTACCTTGGATTTACCAATCCTTCATTCAAGTAAACCTGTATATGTTTGTGTCTGAAGGGAAATACTAGTAGATCAAGCATTTCAAACTATCAAGACCATAGCAAAGTGTTAGCAAAGACAGGAGAAGGGTGCCCACAGTGGACATCTGTGAGTTTTTACAGTCAAGAATATCATCTGAGGAACTTTGCTGTCATACTAGGTATTTCTAGAGTTGACATGTAAGGCTTAACCAGACAAATCTAGTTTTGGAAACGTTGAATTGTACTGCTTCTAAAAATGAATTTTCTTTGTTAGTTTTTAGATTCACCTGAGAAAATGTCTTAATCTCAGTACAGCACTTTCACACTCTGCCTTTGACCTCAGCACTAGTGATTTGCATGTGAATTTCATGAATGCAAGACTGCATTTGTGATCATTTGTTCATTTTTAATGAGCACCATATCTGCTGCTTTTGAAGCTAAATATTTTTACGTCGCTGTAAAGTTTAAAATGTAATAATAAAGATTTATTCTTATTTAAGTGTGTAGTCCTCACTGGTGGAAAAGAAAAATATAATCCTTTAAGTATAAAAGTATAACAATCTATAAAAAAGTGGAAAAACTGTCAACCAGTTCTAAAAGTTTTGAGTACTTCTTGTCGGCATTGTCAAAGCTGATTTAATAATTTTATTAATCTTTGGGGTCAATATGCTGTATGTATAAGGAATTCTATTCTATTTTTTATTTACCAATCCTCCATTCAAGTAATCTTTGGGGTCAATATATGTATAAGGAATCCTATTTTTTATTTACCATTTGCCATTTATTTATCCTTCAGTCAAGTAAACCTGTATATGTTTGTGTCTGAAGGGAAATACCAGTTGATCAAGCATTTCAAACCATCAAGACCATAGCAAAGTGTTAGCAGAGACAGGAGAAGGGTGCCCACAGTGGGCATCTGTGAGTTTTTACAGTCAAGAATATCATCTGAGGAACTTTGCTGTCATACTAGGTATTTCTATTTTTATTTCCTTTTTTAATTGTTAAAATTGTGCCTAAAGATGAGAGAAAATCATATGTTTTGTGCCTACCTCATTTAAAAGATGTCATCATGACCTTTGCCAGCGAAGTTTTAATCTTAGCTTTTTAAAAACATTTCTTCATCATTTCCCATTTACTCACATATATACATTTCATCACTTTGTTAAGTCAACTCTTCAGTTTAACATTTAATAAATGGGATTTGAATAATAACAGACATAGGATGGGGAAAAAAAAAAAGAAGATTTGAATACGGTTAGGAAGTAATTGGAGGAGGAGGAAGAGGAGGGAGGAGTATCCAGCGGCATCTCTCCTCCCTCTTAGCCCAGCAGGAAGTGTCAGTCTTCGGGCTCAGAGTTTTGGAGGAGTCGCAGCGGGCGGCTGGACCCACGACCGGCCGGCGGAAGATGACTTGAGTAGCGGGCGGCGGGGCAGCTCCCTCCCGTTCTGAGCTTCTTTTAATCGGGCTAATAAAATACGGAGAATCTCGATATGCTCACATAGGAACAATTATTTCCTACCAGCTCCTGTTTGTCAGTGTGTAAAATCATCGTAAGGCATCATGGCAAACGTTAAAGTTGCCATTCGGGTCCGTCCTCTCAGTGCAAGGTATGTACGTAATCTTAGCTAACTGACTTTCTATGCTAGTTTACATTTTTAAATGTACGTTTGAAGCTACTTTATTGCACTTTATTTAACCTCTAAAGTTCTTTTCTAAACTTTAGTAAACAATGGCGTGTTTGCTATTTGCGTGCACACACAATTCTTCTCATATTTCCCTTTCGTAGTCAAACTATTGTTTGTTCATTGTGTGCTTTGACACATAAACAAGCAGATTAGCTTTAGCTCTGTAAAAAAAACTCGGTTCACTTACTGAAACAAGTGGTGCAGACTCGTGCACATGGGGAACACTGACATATGCGGCTGTCAGTAATGTCGAGGTACACACTGAGTGAGTGAGCTGCTGCTGAGTAATGTGCAAAACATTACAGCTGGCTTACGCTGAACTACATAACTATTATGCTACTGAACTTCATAATTAGTAAAGCATTGTGATGCATTCAGGGAATTTGTTCCCTCTGTGTTTGTAGGCTGGATGCCTCAGTGTTTTGATTGAATAACCAGTTGAAAGGTGAAAAAACTCACTATCACAATATAAATCACGACGAGAGTAAATACTATTTTTGACATTTTGCAATGCCTCCTGTTACTTTGAATAGGTTAACTAGGGATTTAGGAGAAATATGTCGGATTAATGAATCATAACTCTCATTTCATGCTTGTTATTTCATCGATCTTATGTAAGAAGATAGCAAAAATTTATTTGGCAACATGACCTACTTCTTGGTCCCGACCCAGTCATTGGGAATGACTAATGTTATTGCATAGTTTTGTAGGCTGACACATTTTATGTGCTCAGAAGCTTGAAAAATTCTGCTGTGCACTTTATTCCAAATGTTTTCTAGACAAAGTTGATGTTAAGTATTTGATCAGCTGTTTCGTGTGTTTAATAATTTGTCCATTGGGTGACAAGATTTTCAACTGAGCATTTATTGAACAACAACACTCAACATGATCGATCTCTCCAATCCGAGTGCATTTTAAATTTGTGGAAAAACAGCTGATCAGAAGGGGAACTCTGTCAATAACTTTTGGATTTAAAGAAGTAAATTTTTATTGCCCATGACAACATCTATCATGTTTCTGAGAATAAGATTTTCTGAGTTGGCTTGTCTCAGATCTAATTCTGACAATGACTGAAACATTAGACTACATGTTTTTATGGCAGCATATGGCTCCATCAAATGGAAACAGTCTTGTGCTTCATTTTAATATCAAAGTTTATCTTATGATTGAATAATTATCTGTATACAAAGCATACCCACTACTTCCCTTATTTTCTTATTTTACTTAAAGCTATTTAATGAGAGACATTCTTCAGGGAGGGAAGAAAAAATTCTCCTTTATTTTACAGTGCTGTAAAATCTGCTTTTGTACTAGAAAAGCGACATAAGGATGCCATAAAGTAGCTTTGCTCTCACCCACCCTGTTGAAATACAGGTTTTCAGGGTGTGGAGTGTATGAATTCCATAGTAGTACATTGAATCACATTTAACTTATACAGGATGTACAACAAAGCATTATTCAAGCTGTGAAGGACCGGACAATAATTCTTTCAGACAGTCTTCCTAGTGCTCTGCATAACAAAAGAATATCTTAGACATAGTGGTCACTTGTGCAAATCTGTGGTTTTATGATTTCTTTCTCTGGCACTCCTATTGTTCTCCTTTCCTTTCTAATTTTAACTAAATGATGCATTTTCTTACTTTTACATTAGAAAAAAGTTCTGCTGCCCCCTGCATGACAAAGATAACATAAACACCATATGTTCAGCTACATAGAAGTTATTTTTTTCTTAGTTTGTTTAGTAATTTGTTTGTTTTTAAGTTGACCTTTTGTTTGTTTTTAAGTTGAGTCAGTTGCCCCTCCGAGAGTCCAGGCAGACTCACATATGCACAAATCACATCAGACCAATTGTGAAACTGCTCGTCGTGGGTTTATATCAAAGAAACAAACCTTTTTTTTTTTTTTAATGAAGTTGACTATTTTCCACTCCCAACCTCCTCTCTTCTCCTCTCGAGCCTGAGATTGAATGCTGGTGGTTTTTGGGTTGGGTCACCACTGCTGGGGTTGGCAAAATGAGTCCCGCCTGGTAAAACACAGGGGGAGCTGATGATTACGACAGCAGCCCCCTAAAGCAACACAGAGATGGAGCATTTGCATAACAGGCAGCGCTCACCATTATCTCTCCTGGAGATTTGAAACTCTCTCAACTCCTTGTTGTGATTGCCTCCAGTTTTGCATGAGTTGCATCAGATGTGCTCGGTCCAGCTGTTGATGTGCACGCAGCTCAACTGACCTTGTTTTACTCTCTTACACACACATTCAAGGACTCGTCCCCGTAACACACACACTGGACTTGTGGGCACTTTTGATTTTGTTGAAACAGTCCAGGGGGAGTGTGATGGTCCTTTTTCATTTGAATCTTAAACCGGTCACTGGGACACAGCTTTTAAATGGCAATTTCATGGATCATGTGCACACACACACACACACAAGCACACAAAGATTCATTGTTTGTCACTGTCATGTGATGGCCTCTGTCCCAGTGGAACTACCCTAAATTTATCTAGACATACTCTCAATTATACACACACAACAATGACAGAAGAGTTTAAACCAATTTTAAATGGAATGTGGGTAGTAGGGTTGTGTATTGGCAAAAATTTAGTAATGCAATACATATCCAGATATAGAAGTGATGATATGATACACTTAAATACAATACAAAACCATGGTCAGAAAACCACTGTCAAAAATATTTCCATTTTGATGGATGATTTACTTCAATGAATAGGTATATTATCGTGTCATTAAATATAGCAATATTGTAACAGATCAATATTTTCTTTCACCCTTAACTGTGGGATCAGTATCTGTATCCATAGGGAAGCCATTTATAAATGTGTATCTGTATTGTATTTGGTTAGAGAGACGCTGATAAATACTCTCTTCTTGTCCACAGGGAAGGTGCAGATGGAGGAAAGCTTGCAGTTCAGGTGGAAGATAAGATAATAAGAATCCAAAATGCAAAGGTGAGTATTTCTGTAGACAAACATCTGAAATACCTTGTGCTGAGTTGGTGTTTTGGAGTCTAATGATGGCAAACTGGGTGAATTGGGAGTTAGCGGTTTGAGTGTATCTCTCACAGCATCAGGATGTTTACAGCTTTGGATCAGCCTTTTCCTGAATGATGTCACTTTTGTTTATTATACGTGTTGAGGTCGTACATGGGGCAATCATACACAGACACACAAATTGAGATGCTGTTTCTGTCAAAACACATGCAGCCTGGACACTTGGCAATATGGCTCCAAGTCTTATATTAATAACAGTCCTCTTTGCCAGACGAGGAATTTTTCTTTATGTTGTTTTATGCCTTCTGTCAACTAAAATGGTAATTTTGGTTTGATTTAAATTTCAGAAATTAGTATAGGTTTCACAGTGGGTTTGCACATTTGGAAACAATTTTTATGTGAGCTAGAAAGTCTCGAAAGCTGATACATTCACCAAGTTACCAACCTGCCGTGTCAGATGACTGGGTAGACTTGTCTGATTGGAGGAGCTCTGTTGCCTGCAGACAGTCTGGTGCTTTCACACACAGTTTCAGTGTGGAACATATTGCACATAGTTTTTCAAAATGTGAATTTCCTTTTCGCTAATATTGTGGTGATTGAAGGGCTTGTGTTGATAGCTTCCAAAATCTCTGTTTAAGATCATATCAAAAATATCGTACCATACACTACATCTGAGGTTGGGTGGAGACAAATGATGTGAGACAAACCACTTATGGCTTCCTTCTGCCATGGAAAATGATCAAGAATACAGGGCTCTTCAGGGCCCCACGGGAGTAATTATTTAAGGAAAGTAGGACAGTTTTGGAGAAACTGAAACGTAAAATAGTAATCAGTGTAATACTTGCTAACAGCAAGTAATACAAGCTCTAAAGACCCACTGAACTAAATTAAAATCTGTGAAACAAGAAAAAGATAAAGTGTTGTGTTTTGCAGTCAACTTGGTTCACTTTAACCCCATTTGTCAATGGTGGGAACTTAGTTGGCCACCTGCCTGTGGCCAGTGTTGCTCTGGGATAATCCTTCACACTACGTGGCTGTTGTTGACTTTCATAAATTGCTGAAGGCTTTAACAATCTCTCTTTCAGGTTAGGAAATTGCCTTGAACAAATTGGATACCCAGAGCTTAGTCTTGCACGATGCTACTCTCAGAGAAAAGAAAGAAAGACCTTTGCCTAAAACCTGCTCTTGTCAAGAATCTATCAAGTGTTATTTTCCCAAACATTTAACTCTTTAACAGCTCAAGTCCAATATTTTTCCACCTAACATGAAGATGCCATGGTGCAAAAAGGTGCTCTTGTCATGTAGTGGAGTTAATTTGAGTTTAATAAAAAGACAAAATATATTATATGTATTTTTAAATTAATTGTAAATGTTAGTTTCTGGTGTCAGCCATCAAAACCAGACAAATTAAAGTTCTGAGAGAATTTACACTAAATGTGATTCAAGTCCACAACCAGTGAGCCTTATTGTTTAGTCTGCCTATTATTTCTTGATCATTATGTTTTATATTGCCCCGAAAATGCATTTTACACTTTTTAGAGCAGAAGGTGATGTAAAGAATGCTTGTGTTGTCCCTCTATCAGTCCTAAAACCTCAAGGAAAATCAATAATGGATGTTTTAGGTGTTGTGTTTTGTATGTCAATTAATATTTAAGTGTTTTTAGAGCATATAATTACTTGATTATTAATTGATTGATTTAAATCTCTTTTCTTTATGTGAGCAGAAAGAATTACGATCATTTAAAACAGATGCACAATATAAGACAGATCAAGTAGATAATGATAGATGACATAATAAAACACACAAAAAAATATGCAGCCACATGAGAGCAGCACCATCTTGACTGAACAGAGCCATGGTCTAAGTGATGCTAATGTCATATCACATTACAAAATTCCCAAACTGGATCATCAATCATAGAGGTAGAACTTTCAACTTTCTCCACTGACTTTTCTCTGAAAAGTGATTAATTGAAGTGTGAATATACTATGTTATATTCGGATCATCTAAAGAGATTTACAACTCTGTCTCAAAAAAGATCCTTGAATACATCAAGGATCACTGAAATGAAATGTTTCTCGAGTTTGAATGCTCTTATTTATAAGAAATGCTCAGACACCTGACTGTTTTCCATCGAAGCTGTGTTGCCTAGTCAAGTCCAAATGCTGCTGTGTTGTTTTTCCTTAGTGCAGGATTCACTCACAGTAAGCAGAAAGGTGTTTAGAGTCAATGCACTGACGCGAATAAAGGAGGAAAGAACACATTGTTAATGAATGGAAACCACCCGCTTGCAATTTCACACCTCTGCAGTCCCATAAACAAAAGCTATAGTAGCTGTTTTTTTTTTAACTTCAAATTTAGTATTATTAAAACACATACACACACCACATAAAACACATACACACACCACATAAAGTGTCATTATGTATTACCTGTTTATAAAATACTATAAAACAAACCTTTTAGACCAAATGAAATAAGTGAAAAGCAAAAGTATGAGCTTTATTCTGTTTTTTTGTTGTTTTTTTTCTGTGAAGCTGGATGGACGTGCAGATGGAGCTGTAGATTCCAGAGAGAAGCTTCTGGAGTTTTGTTTTGACTACTGTTACTGGTCAGTGGACGCTGCAGACCCTCACTATGCCTCGCAGGAGGAGGTAATGATCTGACTCCCTTACTTGCTTTGTTTACATGAATGACAATATCTGCTTATTCTAATTGGTTGGTGTTCTTACACTTGGCCACTTAAACCTGGAGTGCCTAACTTTTAAATGTAAATAAATGCCTGTTACATTCAAGCCATTGTGAAATGAGTTCACGCAATTCTTATTAAGCATGTCAGCACTGCACCGTTCAACAGCGAATGTTCCTGTGTTGAGAAGTGATTCCATTTATGTCAAGACATATAGACAACCACAAGATTACGCTAAGGTGAGACAGATGCAAAAAGGTTAGAATATGACTGAAAAATAAAAGCACCCACAAAAGTTTCATCGGTGAATTTTACTGCCCATAAAACTCTGGTGGTTGAGCAGTTTGACAGGAAAAATGCTTCTTTCCCCCACTCTCCTGCATTGTTGCTGTATACACACAAATTCCCTCTCTTAGTCAGGGCTGACTAAGGGAGCGTTTGCTTCAGCAAGCCTGTTTTCTGATAAAGGATAAGCATATGTATAATGCTCCGTTATTTTAGTTCACCAAATAGAAGCAGAATAATAATAAGAATGATATTATTATTATTATGCACTAAATATCCAGAATTTATGCATTGCATTCTTGACCACTGCAGCTCTTAATTAGAATTATACAATCTTTCCATAACTTTACCATTTTCCGGTATAGTAGTTCAAACAGTAACGTGTGTAGCAACATCTAAATTTACATCTAGCAGAGAACTTTCACTCTGGATGCTGCTCAGCCTATGAACGTAAGTTTGGAGTCACCATTTATGATGTTTGTGATACTCCACAGATTTGTTGTCTTTGCTGGCAAAAGCTGTAATTTGAGTCATGCAAACTAATATTGCATTTATTTTATTATTTCTTTTTATATTTTTGTCAATATTCAGGTTTCAACATTTGGCCAATTTTTCTCTTGTGGCTCTGTGACTGTTTAGTGATAGTTTATCAAAATGAATGCTGCTTTCTCACACAGAGATACAGTACATTCAGAAGGGAGGACAAGCACAAAAGAATCAATAATTTGTATTTATAGACTGAACAATTTCTGAATCTCACTATTGTCTTAAATACTTTGGCAGAGATTAATCAACTTCTGTATGTAGTCAACATGTTCTTTTCTTCATGCCATGTTATATGCCTTGATGTGCCAAAAGCTTGGACCAAGGCTTTAGCCACAAGTTGACACTGGGCAGATGCCACCTCTGTGCCAGGCAAGAGGTGGAAAGAGCCCAGAGGAAACACACTCCTTGCAAACAGACCACAACAAGAAGGGTGTGTGTGTATATGTGAGTTTTGTGTTGTATGTTTTTACACAGATGGCCACTCGGGGGATACAATATCAGGTCCATCTGTTACCCAGAAGTCTCTTTACCTCAGCCATGGCACAGTTAGAGTCATTTTGCTTTTCATGTTGCAGCTGTGATTGGACGACTAGATAGCTTTGTGTTGCTTCGATTGGAGGTTGTTTTTGGAACCTGAGAAGGGCTCCAGATCCAGAGGAAGTGGTGCAGTTTCAACTGCAACAAATCTCTCCAAAAAACCCTATTTTTACAGTTTTTTTTTAAATGACTTGTCTTGTTATTAATTTATTTGTATTGAGATTTCATTGTCTAGTACAATAGCTATGGTTGGTATTATTTTTCTTCCCTTTGTCTTTGGGGTTGTCTTCTCTGCCACTCCCTCACTGCCTGTCTCTCATCTTGTCAGAGCTGCCTTTGTATGTGTTTCAGAAAGACAAGGCTGTGATGACGGCCTACACAGTGCACTGAGCAACGCACAGCACGGCATCTTCTTCCTCCCTTCCTTTTTTTGTCCTTCTTTGGCTCTGACTGCCTCTCTACTCAGCAGAACTGTGTCCAGTCACAGTGGCCTGGTTGCCACAAGACATTCCTCTGTTGACCCATGGTAGGCGAAAGGATCCTAGTGAAAGTCAGAGCTGCAGGATTTAAATCCAACCTCTTTTCCTGCATGAATCAAAAGAATTGTCTCTTTAACAAAGTATCAGGGAGATGATCATGTCAGCCTTTTACTATTCACATTACAAAATGTTTAACTTAAGCATAGGGTTGTTGTTTCAGTGTGTGACATAAGTAGAAAAAAATGGATATAAAATATTTGTGTTAAAGTGCAGGAAACCAGAATAAATGATCTGTATTTATATAGAGCTTTTCTAGTCTTTGATGACCACTCACAGCTGCTTTACTCCACAGTTTTGTCATTCACCCATTTACACACCATTCATACAGCATGTGTATTTTTCTATCACACATTCTTCATACCCCTCCACACCAGCACAGCTGCTACAAGTAATGTTGGGGTTAGGTGTCTTGCCCAAGGACACAGGCATGCAGACTAGTGGAACCGAGAATTGAACACACAGCCTTCCATTTGAAAGACGACTCACTCTATCACTGAGCCACCATCGCACTAGATTAATGTTGCATCCTGTAGTGGCAGATGGGCTCATAGTTTAAGAACTACTCTAAACATTTTACCACTCAACTTGCCTTTTTAGAGCAAGCAAAGAGCTTGTCTAAGTGGTCGCTTGAGAATGTTTGATGTCTGAAACCAAAACACTGCAACAATGCTTTACTGTGTCGCTTCATTTCACTTGGCGGCATTATATTCATAGAAATTTGTTAAGTGAAGGTACAGATTCCCTAACAGCCTTTTAGATAACTACCCACTAACCATTTTATTCACATTTAATAGCTTAGAGTTGATGGAGCATATGCCAACACCAGATTTTCTCATGGTTTCTAATTTTACTCACGTTACTTTTTTTCATAACAGGAAGAGCGACTTACTGTGAATTAATGAGAATAGCACTATCTAACAACACCCAGCACCCTTAAGAGTCTGGCCTCTCAGCCCCTGAACCTCCCTCCTCTCCTCTGCTCCACAATGTTAACTGCACATGTCCATGTATCGGTGATAGTTTACTACAAATACTTGTGGGGTATTTTTGTGCTGCACAGTGCAAAGTGAAGCCAGCATTGTTGTTGTAACTACATTTTTTAAAACTAGGATTTTAAACTACATATTGGGCTGCAAATGTCTATGTGCTCTGGTTGCTGAGGAATCCCCATAAGATAAAATCTTTCAGCTTGGGTGGCTCCATTTGAAGTCTTTGGGTAAAGGGTTGTCTAAATCGGCTCAGCCAGGTGAGGAGAGGTAGAGTTTTGGAAGAGAACCATAATCCATAATGGGAACCAGCTGTTGAGTACATGCATGAGAGACCTGAGACTAATTGTCTAAACACGGTCTTTGTTTTGGGCCTAGATATTTAGCTAATAAATAGTCTTTTCCACGATTTAATAACACAAACCCCTCAGCTAGTTTATTGCCTCTGGTTGTAAGGAAAATGGGGTGGAAAGTGAAAGAGTAGAAAAAGGTTTAAATTGAGACAGAGAAGACTAAGAAAAACTGATTACAGAAAATTGGAATGTGAATTTCTTGGGTGGAGAGCAGGAGGGGAGATGGGGGGGGGTCCTCTGTGTCTCTGCAGCCTCCAGCTCTTGCATGCATCTGCCTAAGTAAGTAATTTTTCGCAGTTAAGTTTCATAGCAAAGACGTCACTGCTGAGGATTAGTCTCGGAGCACAATGCTGTTTTTATGACCAAATGGAGTCAGCTTGCTGGGGTTTTTCCCTCTCTTCCTCCTCCTCCTTTTCTGTCTTACTGTGCCTCTATCAGTGCAGTTTCTGATTTGATTTTGCTCACAATATTTCTAGGTCTGTGTGTCAGTAGCACTGCAGTCTAGGGGAAGAATAGTTTCTGTGTATGGGAAGAATCCTCTGCACACACACACACAAGAGCATTTCCACCCCCTCTACACATGGCTGAAGTCTAGGTCAGCCTGTTTCGAATTAAGTGCAAATAGGGCACTAACTAAATCACAGGCTGTCAGTACAGAAATGTGAGATTTAGAACACATGGATACAGGACAAGCACCGGTGATTGGTGTATAAACTTTCAACTTTTTATAGCTGGTGATGGTTATTATAGCAAGGGATTGTCTACATAAATGTGCATAATAAGTGCAGGTAACATGTTCTATTTGCTGACTTTACTAAGTCTTTACTCAGATTTAACCATCCAGTTTACTGTCTGTCCTCCAGACAGTGAACACTTTGCTATAGGTGCACCTAACATTTAATTAATTAATCTGCTATTTATGTTTTTAGGGTCTGTGAAGTGCGAAGGGCCCTATGGTAACTGAAGGAGTTATTATTTTTAATAATTTTGTTTGCTTCAGATCTTGTTCATATCAAAATGGAAAAAATATTGCACCATTTTATGCTACCGTGGTGAAATCTATACCAAACCACTGTATGGATATCGCATAAGGCTCCCATCAGTCTGAAGACTGTAAATGTATTTTCCACTCCACCATAAAGCATGCGACATGCACAACTTTGCTCTACAGTTTTGTGCTTTGGCCTGTTAAAGAGGAGTGGGGGAGGAGCAGCAGCTCCACAAACCTTCTCTTGACATGGTTTTATTTATTTGTATAAGTCTAGCCTTTACTTCACTGTCCATTGCAGTAAGAGTTTAAATTAACAGATCCCCCACCCCCTTCTCTATCTTTCGCTCCTTTTTTTCCCACTGCCCTTCATTCCCATGTGTAGGGAGGCCTGCTTAATGAAAAGCAGCCTTTCTGTTTGGGTCTCCACATCTCTGTCTCTGCCTCCTCCCTCTCCTGCAGCCTATCTGCCCTCCCAATGCAAATTTGACCTACAAATTCTGTCCAAGTGTGACAAATGAGGGCGTTTTTGAACTCTGGCCAAACGACATCCTCTCCATCTTCCTGTTGCATGTGTTTCTGTCTCCCTGTCTGTTTCATCCCTGTGGTCATCTCTTCACATGTATCCCTTTATTTATTCAGTTTTCCAAATTCAGATTCCTTGGCCACATGGTTGGTGTAGTGGTTAGCACTCTTGTCTTCGCAGCAGGTTCGTGACCCGGTCAGAACAAGACCCTTTCTGTATGGAGTTTGCATGTTCTTCCTGTGTGTGTGGGTTTTCACCTGGTTCTCCGGCTTCCTCCCACGGTGCAAAAACATGCAGATTTGGGGATTAGGCCAATTGGACACGCTAAATTGCCCGTAGGTGTGAATGTGAGAGTGAATGTGGAAGAAAATGAGTGAGTGAGAGATTCCTTGCAGGACATCAGGACATGAGGAGATGGTATCTCTTGTGACAGTTTTTCCCACGTCAACCAAAGTATTTAGTTTTGCTCAGAGGCCCAGCTGTTGCGTTTGTGTAATGCAGTTGGAAAGCGTGGGACAGGAACCGAGTGACCCTTACATCTGCAGCAGCTGCGCACTCCTGGTCAGAGTAAACAAGCAAGAACATTATTTTATATGAACTGAACAAAAGTTACATCTCCTTTTGCTCTTTTAATGACTTGCAGCCTGGTGTGTTTACAGTGAGCTGAAAAACACCCTCCCAGCGCAAGCGACCATGGTGAGAAAGTTAATCTTGCTTCTCCCAGTTACGTCAAACCTGGCTAAAGCAACGAGAAGCTGGTTTTAAATGTGGTGAAGGGCTTTCACTTTGCTCAGTTGGGTCTTTTGCCATCACCCATGACAACATCTATACACTTTTACTCATGCGCACTACACATAAAAACTTCTTCAGGGTTTAGTGTAGAACAGGCCACATAAAAACCAGACAAGCAATTGGCATTTTCCACAGCTGGTGATTACAGGACTTAAACTCATTACAGAGGCATTACAGCGTCACTTTTTCACTACTGGTAGCCTGTCTTTATCGCGCTGCAGTTCTCTTTCATGATTGCCACCATTTCTCAACATTTCTCACCCAATTCACAACTTTTTTTTAATGTTACAAGACCATAAGCTAGACTCCCTCTTAAGAAAAGCGTTTCAAAACAAACATGAAACATAGTGTTTATCGTAGCCTACATCTGCCTGAAATCCAGCTGCATCCTCCTAGAAACCTAAAGAGGTGTGGTCTGACTTAATTAGATGCACGTGTGACTCTTCAACTTTGGTTTTGAGATCTGTAACCAAAGTAGGCTTTTACAATAACTCTCTGTCATCACTTAGTGGCTGCCATACAGTATATTATCATGTGACAGCGTTTATTTAAAGCTGTATGTTGCCTAATCTGCTTTCTACCCATCTCCTGACAGTACTTTGGTTGAAATTTGAATGTGAGTGTGAACCCAGCCATGCATTTTATTTGGAGATGGTGAAGTGCTGTGATTGTTGTGTTTACAGATGAGAGTACATGGGTGAGGAAAATATATTGTTTTTCAGTCATGCAATCCCACTTGCTGGATGCTGAAATCTGCAGTAGAAAGGTACCACTAAGAGTATTTCCACCCATTTTGTCTAGTTTATTAGATAATTCATGTGGGAGATATTCAGTGAAAGATAGGTAATCTTGGATTAACTGTACAAAAAGCCACCAACTGGCTTTCAAATGGAACAAATGCATGTAATTATCACATTGTGGCTTCATTAGACCCTTTTTTGCAGAATCTTAAGCCTCTGAAGTTGTGCCACTAACCCTAACCCCAAGCCCTTGTTTTATTATTCCTTCCTTAGCCTCTGTTTTGAGTTGACGAATCTGACCTACATTTCCTGCACAAGAATGGAAACTATATTCTGCCATTGTTAGATTGTTGGCACTTTTTTTTTCCTGGAGAAGGAAGTCAACTCCAAAGCTTTTGTACGTGGATGCTGCTTCCTCTCAGCCACTTAACTGTTGAGAGATGCACACACATGCAGTGCCACACTGGTGATGATGATGATGATGGTTGCCTTTCTGATAATAGAAGTGTTTAGTCTGTCCCCTGTGTATTTTGAGGTCACAGACCAGCCGATTTGCTGGACTCCTGTCTGGTCACTTTATCTCTACTTTGTTTTTACTCAGTTTCTGAATTACATTTCCATCTCTTACCTCACCTGCTTTGTTGCCAACAAAATACTTCCAAGTGTTGCATGGTCATGTATGTGAAAGTAGTTTGTGACAGAGGGCCATTGTGTCTCTTCATACAATCAGTATACAAAGGTACAAATTATTTTTTTATTTGATTTGAAAGAAAAGACAAACATGATTGTTTTAATGTTGAATGTCTAGACAAACTAATACAGCGATACAATTCTCACAAAGGCTTGTAATAAGTTTATGCTTTCTTTTGTTCTTTGTTCAAAGGGCATGTAAGTGTTTTTTTTATTTAATGAAAGAAAAGCAAAATATTGCAGAAAGTGGGAAAACAAAAGATTCAGTGTAGAGAGGCAAAGACAAAGTCAGGTTCAAAGAAGTCCTGCATACTGTAGCTGAAGTGAAATTCCTGCTCTTTGTGCCCCTACAGAGTAAATTTAAGAGGGTCAACTTTAACAAGAGCTGTGTGTTGATTCTCTGTGTTTGAGGGAGGAAAGGATGTCTGTGTCTGGTTTGAATAGTGGAGTGAGGACAAGACGGGGGTAACTGACACTGCTTTCTGTCTTCATGTTTAAACCTCCATTCACTGAAGACGCAGGGGGCAACACTTGGTGGTCTGGACTCCAATGCATTGCACACTTTCAGGTCTACAGACATGATACAGCACGAGTCTCTCTCATTCTTAATTTAAGTCTTGTGTGAATCAAAATTGTAGAATCACATCTGGATTTACAATTGACTGCTCATCTCTAACTAAAATGCTGTATACACTATAATGTGTACATTTGAAATATTAGTTATGAATGCTGATTCATTTTCTTTGGGTTCTTTCTCTCATAAGTTAGTTGAAGCATTAACTTCACAAATCCCTATCCACATGAATACTGATGAGTGAATTTGTTTCTACCACTGTGCCTTTTGGGTGATTTATAGGGTCATTGAGTAAGACAGCCGTTGGGGCAGCACTTTTACTAGTTGCACGTGGCTGTTGTCTCCACATGGTTGGCTAGGCTACAGAGAAGTACGTACTTTAAAATGAAAAATGGTGCCTGTTGGATTTAGAGCTCCTTTCTTTATTTATTAATCTGTATAGTTCCCACTTTGAAAAATAGCCAGTGAACTGTCAGAAAATTTTAATTTCTAATGATACAAAGCACAAAAGCAGTGAAATCTTACATTTGAGTGTATGCATATGATTTCTGATTTGTTAGTGGAGTAGAGGAAAGAAACATGAGTTTTGAGCAGCTAAAAGCTTATATTTGCTGATCTTTGTTTGTCTTTTATGACCAGCAATAATAATATTAAATATATTTAATGGTATGGACAATGCTATGAGACAAAGCAACATATAAGATGATCCTGGGGAATTGAATCAGGCTGTTTAATACTATCGACTGAGTACACTGAGTAATCGGGACAATTTTTGGCATTTCTATCTACATATCATCATCATTATAATTTGTATCAATATATGTATCAGGTCGATTATTACTTTTGTAAGTTAAACCTTCTTCTAAGAAACTTGATGAATGCTGCCAAAGACACTTAAACTTATGCTATTTCATCTAAAGGTTTAGATTGGTGTACTGTCAAACTGTTATATTTGATTAGCTAGATGTCCAAACATATTGTTCCTAAAAGAAAATAATAAAATATTGGCAATCAGCCAATGTATGATGCCGCAGTAAAATGTTCTGTGAATATTTACTTCTCTCAGAGAAAACACAGTTGGTAGTTATATTACAGCCAATGTTAATAAATTAATATGTTATATTAACATACACATATTCACACACAGTCTGAAGAACAACCAGATGACCAGTGAATTCATTCCGCTTGTTTTCACAGAGCCTGAGCCTTTCACAAGATTTTTCAACTATATCCAACCAAAACCTCTTCCCACTGGTTTATAAGTCTAGAGTATACAAAGGCTTAGCTCCAGGTTCTTGTTCTCTTGACAGTGGATGATAATCATATATACACACAGGAGGGATGTTGAAAGTACTGTTCCTGTGAGATCGTGGTAGAATATCTCCACTGGCCAGTCTCACTGATCCCAGGGTGTGTTCTGGTTCTGTGGGGGAATGTGCTGTGTCTCAGGTCTGATCTGATATCCAAAGGTATGTGTTGCCTTTGGACTGAGATGTTGGGATGTTGATGGAGACCAATGTCCTCAGGAGCTGGTTCTGATGGAGTTTTACTTTGCTCATCAATAATGTACAAAGGAATGATAACAATAGAGAAGACTGATTATTATTTCAAGGTTTGATTTACCTTTAAGTCATAACACCTGCACCCAGACACTGTTAATATATTCATTCAGAAGTAGAGTCTTAACTGGTTTTTAGCTGTTTCACAGTTGTATGCTGGTACCACATGTTGAGTTGAACTTACATGTACCAGACTAAATAATAATAACTGCCCATATGTCAGTTTTAGAAGGACCAGAAACCAAATTTATGTTTGTTTATGTTTTTCCTGTTGTATCGGTGTTGTGGTGATTATGGAAGAATAAACTAACTGAACCCAAAAAATGCGGAAGTCAAAACTGTCTAACAAAAGAGAAGCAAAGTTATTACCAAACCAACAATCAAGCCAAACAAAACTAGGAAACAAAAGGTGCAGAGGCTGGCCGACTGAGAGGCAGAGCTCTGATCAGTGTTCTGGAAAAGAGGAGACAAAAACCCAGAGTTAAGATTTGGCACAGAGATAAAAATAGAAAGGAACAAATCCAAGCAAAGAGATCAAGATTGCTGATGAGTTACCACACAAAGGTGACAAGATGCACTAGTGAATAGGGCTCAAAAGAGCCGAGCCTAAATAGCACTTGGCAATGAGGAAATGGTGAGCAAAGGAAACACAAAAGTTACCAAAATAAAACACAGGAACCAGAACCGTGACAGGTGTCCTTTATAAGAATAATGTTCTATGATCTGAATGAAGCAAATAGGGCAGTATCTTGACTAAAAATTACCAATGTACTAACTGGTTTCACTCTTGTGTTGGATCAGTTTATATGCATGTGATTAAAAGCTCAAGTGTATAACTTCTGTCACCCAAAAACTGCTGCTGAACTTCACTTTAGCTTACATCAATAAAGGATAAAATAAAATGAAATCCTTCAAATATATGTCATGGAAAGAAAACTTGTGTAAATACTGACAAAGATTGAGTTTAAACGTTGATATATGGGATATATTTCACATATATCGTGACTTGTGGAGATGTGTTCTGTAAATTTTTTATCTCACTCAAATTTCAGTTCCTATACTGCATAAAATTTCTGATTTTAAAAAGAAAAGTGGTTGTGAGTGATTTACCCTCATGCTAATAATCTCCAGACTCTGGTGCTTGGCTGTAGATCCACAGAGAGAAAGGAAACTGTGATTGTTTTGACTTTCAGTCACTCAGTTTCCCTGTTTTGCTTATGTGCTTTTTAAGCAAAGTTTATTGTCTTTTTAACTTTACACATGTTTTTTTGCATACACACTCTAAAACTGTTTACCTAGACTAAGCTGACCTTACCTAAACACCTCAGCCAGGAAGCAACATCCGTTTCCCTCCAGTGGCCCAGTGCCACAGCATTGTGATTATGAAACCTTGATGTGATTCTGCTCTCTGGTAAAAACACAAAGTGATCAAGATCAAGGGCATTAACTTACACTGTAAACACCTCATTAGTGTCTGAAACTTTTTTGATAAAACAATCTTCCAGGTGTTTTTGTAGGAATCTTTCTTCTTTACCTAAAATATGTTATATAACATGTATTTAAATATCAGCTATTTGCTTATAGCTGCAGTGAATATTTTTGGTGATATTTGTTATTGATGTTTTTATTCTACCTGTTTGTTTTTTTGTGGACAGAAACAGTGCATTTTTGTTTGATCATCTGAAAATGGACTCTGTCATAAAATACTTTCAGACCTGTCTGAGGTAGCGTTTGTGTGTATAGAGCAGCGGTGCAGGGGTGGGCGGAGGAAAAAGTGGCATTTATCCCTTCAAACTGCTCAACAACAAGGTTTTTTAAAGCAGCAGAATTCACTTCAGAAACATTTCGTGGACACTTCTTTGTGTGTTTGATCATACACCAACATTGTTTTATTTGCACAGTGTTGTTGTCTAAATCTGGCTTGACGTAAAATGAATCACTTGTTGTGTGCAGTATGAGAATGTGGCCGGGTGACACAATATGTAAACACTACACTAAAAAATACAGAGAGTTGTGTGGAGTGGATCAGCTTAATCTGAATGCCTAAACTAATTTGACATGGTTTAATTAACCAAACATTCGTTAAAGAAACGCCTAGCTACTAGCTGCTGCGTATCCTGACGTCAAGCTGCACCCAATTGCTTTTGTTAGACACAACTAAGTTGGTGTATTGAAGGTGTGTATATGTATTTGTCTCAGGTGTTCCAGGACCTCGGTGTCTTGGTGCTGTCTGGAGCATCTGAGGGATACAACGTTTGTTTGTTTGCTTACGGCCAAACAGGATCTGGAAAGACGTACACCATGATGGGGGCACCGGTGAGGAGAAGGGGTGGCGTGTGCACTCACATCACAAAACGACCTCATGTGTTGTTTGAGTAGAATTTACTGACCTCAACTGATTACACAAAGCACAAAGAGTTTATGCACTTACAGAAAGTACAGGCTGAAACTTTCAGAGTAAAAGCATTAAGTTGTAACCAAGTTCTACATGTCAGCTGTCAAATTAATGCCGTTTTTTCCTCTCTGCTTGTTTTGAAGGACTCTATTGGGTTGACCCCTCGCATCTGCCAGGTGAGATAGTTGACAACAATTTCTGCAAATGACAACATGAATGGAGTGGACTGAGTAATTTTTCTCCCAGTGTGAAGTAACTTGCGTTTATACTTTTCCACACAGGGTCTCTTTAGGTCTAAAGACACTTTTCCTGATGGCCAAAATTCAAGCAGAGTTGAGATCAGGTCTGTTGTTATTATTTGACTTTCTCTGTGTCTTTTCCTGCTGAATTAGTTTTGTTAGATTTTTATAATGATATTGAAATTTAAAATAACTGAATACTAGGGAAACAATTTTGATGCAAATTATAGGCAATACAAGTTTGTGTGCGGAGTTTCCTGACTTTGTTAACCAACTTCCTTCAAAGTCTGAATAGCAATAATTTGACAGGACGGAAAATATGCTTTCTTGTTTGCACACAAGCATAATGCAATAATGTAATACTCTCTCTTGTAGTTAATGACTGGGGAATTTCCATGTTGCTGTCACCCGCCAAGTACAAGCACAGTACCAATGTAAATTGATGCAGATGATGCAGGAAAAAACAAGATTCTAAGTTTGTCAGCTGAAATGGACATTAAATTGTCCAGTCCTAGGTTTATTGTAGGGCTGTGTCATCATAGTAGGATTTTGTCCTATATTTGTGTCCCTGCAGCTTCCTGGAGATCTATAATGAGCGTGTGAGAGACTTGCTGAGAAGAGGAGAGCAGAAGAAAGCCTCACTTAGAGTTAGAGAACACCCAGAGAAGGGACCTTATGTCCAAGGTGAGTGTTTACAGCAGCTGCAAGGACAGACATTTTCACTAGGGGTCAGAAGTCATGAAAATAATTTAAACATTTAAAGTTTCGAATATATTTTCCACAAAAAGGGATTGAACAAACAATCTAATTATGATGCATTTTATTTTTTTCTGTCTCTCCCTGATTAAATATTAAAGTAGAGGTCTAGAGGCTCCGATTCTCATTGCCCTTTGTGAATAATTTTACTGAAATTAAAATAACAAGTCTCTGCATTCCAAGATTCACTGTGCAGCAACCTAACATCTCAAATCTACAGTATGACTTTGCATATTTACATATAATTGTCTTATAATTAGATGCTTTCACAGACTTTAACCTGTGATAAGTTTGAAGTGACTATTTGCATGGTGTACAGAAAAATAGTCTGACTGAATAGAGAAAGTTGACCCAAAGGTTAACAATCTTGTGTCTCTACAGAGTAATACACATCGTTTTGTTAAATTATGGACTTGGATTTGTAGTATAGTCTGCTGTATTTTGAGTAATACTCTGGTCTTGTGTATTTAGTCATAAATCACTGTGGTATGTGGTCAGAGATGGAATTTTGTTCCCTTTTTAAACTTTTCATCGGGTCCAGATTTGGCCACAAATCCAGACTCCTATTTTAGCTTCTGTTACTTTTTCCTCCCTCCTCTTTTTCACTCCATCACCTCCACACTAACCGCCCCCTCCCCCCCCAAATACATTTTACTTGCCTGTCTGTGACTGAAGCCCCACATCCACTTATTGTCTGTATCAGGAGAAATCCCAGATGACCAGAGGAAGTGAAGTCATATCCTTGTTTTTCCAGGGAGAACACTTCATGATACACACAGAGCACTTTTAAAACTCACAGTTTTGATTTCTTTTTTCCTCCATCAGCACGTGCCCATCCAACAACATTTTACTGATACTCTTATTGTGTTAAAGCAATTCAAATATTTTTATTACTAGCTAAGTGAAAACAAAGAGTATGTAACCACAAGAGGCTCTGGTTTTCTGTGGTCATCCGCTTAGCTTGATGTGATTCATTCAAGCATTTTCTGCACTAGGAAATTTATTATGAACCAAATAAGAGCAAGTACTAATGAGTTATTTTTCCTGTGGTCTCATGTAACAAGCGTTAGTTGTGCATACATCTCCTTTATCCTCAGTTTACCAGTGTTATGTTCTTCCTTTGGCAGTTATAAAAATCCCACATTGTAAATCTATGACTGTTTTACTGTTGGATTTTTATTCTTTTCAATATGCTTTTTTAGATTATCCAATAAAAAGTGGGTTTTCAGTTTAAAAAATGTACAAGTTGACATATTACTCTCCCATTTCTGTTTATTTTAATTTTGGTATTTTATTCCAGGTTCATATAAGACCTCCCTGCACTTTGAGTAAATAATTATTTGCTCAGATTTCTTCACATTTTTTTACTCTCTAATCAGATCTGTCCCAGCATGTGGTGTCTGACTGTAAGCAGGCCATGGACCTTTTGGAGGAAGGCATTGCCAACCGCATCACTGCAGCAACACACAACCATGATGCTAGCAGCAGATCCCATGCTATCTTCACCATCCAATACACACAGGTTACCCAAGCAGTCATACTTACTGTATATGCTATCAGAGCAGACTGATGATCATTCACTGTCATTTTTTTTGTTGGTTCCGACATGCAATTACTATTGTTAGTCCTATTACTGAGGGTATTGCCAGTATATTCCAGTCTTATTGTGCTTGTATTTTTTTTCTCCTCAGGCAATCCTAGAGAATAATCTTCCATCAGAAATTGTCAGCAAGATTAACCTGGTGGACTTAGCTGGGAGGTGAAACTGCTTTTTCATGCTTTTTTTGTTCTTTATTATCTTGTCAACATCTATTAACTCAAAATCACTGACAAAACTGCCCCCTAGTGGAGCTTTCCTGCAGCCCTGTCTTCACCAACACATTAAAATCTAGTGGTTTTTGTTTTGTTTTCACAGTGAAAGAGCAGATCCTCACTACTGTAGAGACAGGCTGACAGAAGGCTCCAACATCAACAAGTCACTGGTCACTTTGGGAATCGTTATTTCTGCTCTTGGTAGGTATTAATTATTAATTATGTATGCAAATTGAATTTTACATAAATGTTTACATTGTGGCTTTTACAGTATATGAAGACACCTTTTAAACATTTAGTTTATTTTAAAGGTGTTAGCACATTTATCCTCTGCAAATTTCTCGATTGAAGGACCAATAAAGACTAATCCTATCTCTTCTTATCCTTTTTCTTATGCTGCTCCCCCAGCCCAGAATTCCCAGATGTCTAGCAGCTGCCAGAGTATCAACAGCATGGCCTCGGAGGGTGATGGCAGCACTGTGGGTAGCCATAGCAGCTCCTTGTCTGGAGGAGCAGGAGGTGGAGGAGGAGGGAGGAGACACTGCTTTATACCCTACAGAGATTCAGTCCTAACCTGGCTGCTGAAAGACAGCCTGGGTGGTAACTCAAAGACCATTATGATTGCGAGTAAGTGTGTCAAATGTCAGTTGAAGAGGTATTCTGGAATATAACTGCACTGATAAACTCGGACAAATATGATCTAGAGACACTTCTTCATTGCCAATTATGCAATGAATAATGTCGTTTTGACTAATTGTGATGTGTAAAATGGCTGAATGTGCCCTTTAAAGACTAATGGCAGTTTTTTGTGTACTAAAATATAATGGTTGTAAAATGTTTTCTGTCAGTGTTTCCAGAAAACAAAATGTTCCCTTTTTCTAGTCTCAGGTTACAGATGCATTTTCACCCAAAATAATGTCACCAAATATTTGGGTCATTGTGAATATGTGTTGTATCTGAAGTCTACAAGTTCTTTATACTGGCATTACATGAAGCTGATGGCTGCCTGGATATTATTTAAAATAATATCTGTGAAAATATACAGTAATGTGTAAATGCCTCTAAAATTAAAATCATGGTTTCCTGGTTGCCATTGTTGTCTAATTTAATAAACTGGCATTGTTTTTTCATTTGATTTGTGTGTTAATTTTGTTCTGCATGTACTTGCAGCGGTTTCACCCTCTGCAAATAGTTATAATGAGACCCTCAGCACACTGCGCTATGCTGCCCATGCCAGGAATATTGTCAACAAACCACGAGTTAATGAGGTCAGTGGCTGTATAGAATTTGATCCAAAAATATGTTTGAGCAAAAGATTTTTGTAGGTTAATGATTGCACTTTAAATTCTGTGCAGGATGCCAGTGTTCGACTGATCAGGGAGCTGAGAGAAGAGATTGACAGACTGAAGAGCATGCTGCTCAGCTTTGAAATGGTATGGTGACCTTTTATCTTTAGAGCATGTCACTAGTAACTCTCTTAGGGAAATAACTATTTTCCCAAAAAAGCTCTCTCAGTACTGCGAAGGCTTTGAGTTAAAAAAGATTCTCACATAGCAGGCTTTTGTAGTCGAGATACACGGCTATGTGTCTTTGCGACATACGTTAAAAATGTCACAATGGCACAAAGGGCATTGTACAGTGTGTGATTTTTTTTTGATCCTCTCTTGACTGACAGCAGCGCAATCCCAGTCCATCGCTGAGTGATGAGAGGGATGGAAATCTTTCTGACATCGTGCTACAGAACGAGCTGAAGGTAATCACAGGTTGATACAGATGGTTACATCTGACCTGCAGAAATCATTTGTACTTTCTTTTCATGATTTAGTCATGTATAACAAGGGAAATTCAAGACACCTTGTAGTAAGTAGTGTGAGCTGTTTTTTGGCAGATTTTTCACCACGTATGTTGAACGACTAAAAACAAGGTCATAATCACATCATTTAAAGCACATCTCCTCTCCAGGTGGAACAGCTGACAAAGGACTGGTCAGAGAGCTGGAGAGACAAAAAGGAACTGCTGGAGCAGTACAGTGTGGACATCAACAGGGACCGAGCTGGCTTCTTCATCAACTCCCTCCAGCCACACCTGGTTACACTTGATAGAGATGTTCTCAGCACTGGTGTTGTCTTTTATAACCTCAGGGTATGATGACACAAACTCAATTAGAGGTTGAATCCATGTACATGTGAACATTATGTTTTATTTTTTGTTACAAGTGTAATTTTGTGTGAAGTTAGTGTACTTTGTATATGAATATTTGGTTGTCCAGTTATTTTACTGACAAGTACAAGGACCTGAGTTTGTTAGTGTTAATCCACTAAAATACAGTACATATTTTGCATGAACAACATGATGCAAACAATTACAAACTGGTTTTCCCTTTGCTATACTCTTATCAGCTCTCATGTCACTGTTTGCCAGCTGTTTACTAAAACCGTAAATCTCTCTTTTTTGTCTACAAGGTTCTTCAATCTTCTCCTCCTACCTCTGTTTCTCTCTGTTCCATTAGAAAAACAAAAACTCTTGAGAAAAGGTGTGTTTCTACTGTCTTTTTCTTATCACTTTTTCCACTTTATTTTCCAACTATCCTGTTGTTTTCCCATCTCTCTCTGCAAATTACTTCTGCAATGTATTAAGCTTGGTTGGATGAGAGGCTCTTAGTTCTGAGGCTAGGACTCAGGGGAGCTTAAACTGCCCTGATTCTGACAATGACAAGCATACCCTTAGGCCTGACAATTACACTGTTTCCTGCATGTGAAGAGCTGAAGCCACCTGGGAGCACATGTGGTCCTGACACTAAGAAAGCCTTTAATCTTGTTTGATAAAACTTCAAAGTAACAAAGTAAAGCAAAATGTATTTTTCTATCAGCAAAAAAAGATTGCAAGAGAAAGGGCAATGGTTGTTCAAAGAACACTGGTTTAATATATCCATTATGTATACTCATGTTTGATAAGTGTACATTTGGTATGCAGTGATATTTTGTTTATCATTGTTTTCTTTTGGGTGGGGGGTGCAGGAAGGAGTCACACACATTGGACCACAGGAGCAGTTTGAAGAGCCACAGATAGGTAATCCTTATGTAGTTATTCTCAATGTTTGTCATCTAGTTGCAAATATTCCTCTTTTAATTTGTAATGATGTTTGTTCTGTACTATTGTTCATTAAAATCCTCAATTTATTTTTTTGTAAGCATACAAAACACTGCCACCACTGGACATTACACACAGTATCAAAATGCAACACAAAATAGAATATTCAGTTCAGTGCCTAGAGTATTATACCCAAGGTGTGCAGGACATTGTTGTTAAGTGAAAATGCATATAAAACATTATATCTCCTAAAATGGCTTGTTAACTTTTCATTAAATGCTGCATTGAGCACTGAATATATTCAGCAGCACAGCGGCTGCCTCAGAAGAGCTTTCTAAATCACTAGGTTTGTATTTTCTGCTTCTTCTTTCTAGTTCTGCAGGGCAGTGCCAGCTGTGAGATTGAAAACTGTGGAGGTGTGGTAATGCTCAGACCGCTGCCAGGCTGCTCCTGCCTGCTCAATGACAGAGAGGTTACTGAGCCCTGCAGACTGGCTCAAGGTCAGCTTATGTCTACACACACAACACTCTGTCCAATTGAAAAACCACTAGGAAAACCAATCTGATATGCAGCAGAATGTTTTCAATTTGAATCAGAGCCTCTATAGATGCACTGATCTGCATCTTGTGTGTTTTATTATAAATACAACTTCCAGAGTTGATAGAGAAAATTATAATTTGCAAAATTTAAAGGTGCAGTGTGTTGCTGTTGCCTCTGTCTGCCTTAATATTGAACAAATCACTTCCTGTTTGTAGCATGACAATATTGATGGGCAACATTAGATCTAAACATCATTATATCTAGAAACACAGAGAGGGTCATGTACAACTGCTAGGCTTAATTGGCATTGTGTAAAGTCATTTGACAATGGTGAGAATGTTACACACATTTGTTCATATTAACAAAATTACACACTACAGTTTTAAATTCTGGTTGTATTGAAAGTTGTGATTAAAATGACATGTTAATTAAACAGTGAGGTTAGAAAACATCTGACCTTCGGTGGGTTGTCATTTTTTTGTTTGGCCGTGATGAAACTCTCATGTCTTCTTTGTATATTGTTGCATATATACTTGTTTTCTCTTCAAAATGCCCAGGACTAATTGTTATATCTCTCTGTCCCCAGGGATGGTCATCACCTTGGATGGAGTACATAAGTTCCGCTTCAACCACCCAGCAGAGGCAGCCATCCTCCGAGAACGCAGACGGGTAAAAAATTTGTATTATGCTACTGGTCAAGTTGGCAATGATGAGGATAACAGAATACTTAAAAGAAATGGTCATACATGTATAGTATGTCTTTATCTAGTCTGACATTTCTTTTGTGGTTTTGCTTTTTTGTCAAATATCAAAGTGGGTTTTTTATTTGTTTTTTTTTTCAGGCTAGTGAAGGAGGCATAAGCTGCACCTACACTGATGTTTGCCCCTTGTCCTCCGACCTAAGGTAAATGTTTTCAAGACAATATTCCTCACTCTAAGTGAATGTGTATGTGATGTACAGAGAGCTTTTCCTGCCACCTCACAGCATGGTAAGAGGTACAAGTGTTGTGCCCTTGTGTGTATAGTAGAAATAGGGTAGTGCTTTGTGCAGTTTTTCAGTTTTCAAACTGGTGTAGATGGCATATGTTTCCATTAGCCCCCACCCTTGTGAACAATCTCAGTGAGCTGTTTACAGGACAGGGACAGGCGTTGCTTAGTTACTGCTTAGACGCTGAAAACTGACAACAGCAGCTTTTATTTTAAACTACCACTCTATCAAAAAAAGGCTATATATTGTGGTAGCTTTTTATGATTTTCTTTTTGCTCTTACATCATCATAGTCTGTGTTTCATCCTCGACCTTTATACCTACATTATAGTGTTGAAAAAGCAAAACTTCAAGAGCAGTTGGGTGCTTGTGTGGAGCCCACTGTGAGACAGCGTGTGGAGGAACAACAACGATATGTAGAGAGTTTGCGACGGGAGATACAGGCTGAACAAAGACGGGCTGAGAGAGAGCTGGAGAGGGAGCAGGCCCACCTTCGACAGCAGCACAGTGAGAGTAAGTGCTTTCTCCACACCAACATATAGAAAACTGTTACTGCTGCTCGTCTAGATACCAATCAACACTGAGCTAGACAGAGAAAGCTACTTCTTAATTGCATTAATAACTACATGAAAGACTTTCATTTAATAAATACATATAAAGATTTTCCAATAGCTCAACATTCTCCTCTTTTAATCTTTACCCAATAGTCCAGCAGTGGATTTTGCAAGAGAAACGACGACTGGCAGCTGTCGAGCAGAGAGTCACACAAGAGTTTGGAGTTCAAACAGACATTACTGCTGTTTCCCTTCCTGAGCCTCTGACATATCAGCCGTCCAACAATCAGAAAGATCTTACTGTGGATTGTCCCTGCCAGGTGGCAAGAGCCAGGAAGAAAGTGGTAGAGGAGGAGCTACTAAAGCACCACACCCTTTGTCATGCTGAAACCCGCATTCGTCGAAAAAAGCTGCAGTACCAGCTTGAGAGAATTGCCCAGAAGCAGCATCTTTTGGAAGCTAAGAGGGAATTACAGCAGCTGGAAAAGGCTCTGTCAGACAACCCAGAGTCTCCTGAACTATGTTCATCCTCAAAGCACAGTGGACGACCATTTTATTCTCGTAGACACTCATTCTCAGCGGATCTTCTGTCCCGGCTTTACCCACAGCACACCCCTATCTTCAGGTGAGCACATACCTTTAACTGGGAGGGTAAGTTGCACTGAAGACAGAAACAAAATTCTTGTTGGTTAATTTTGAGGGGCTACTTAGGAAAAAATGTTGCATCTACCACCCTTTATATACATATTTTGCCAAATAATTTTTTTTCTTGCCTTAACAGACACTTCCTGAAGAGAAACGGATCCACAGAACTGACCTCAAATTCTTCCACAACATCTGAATCTATTGGCAGGAGAAAATGGGTTTCGGATGAATGTCTTCCTCGGGAAAGGACTCAAAGTTACTCCGGGACAAGCTTCTCAGGACAAAGTAAAAAAAACATCAGACAAACTCCCAGAGAGGAAACACAAGCTCTTCCCTTATGTGAACGACCTGAAAGGAAACCTCTTCTGCCAAACCGAGATTTGTCTTTTAAAAACAGATCTGACCATAACTTAATGATTGCTCTGAGGTCACCACTCGGAACTACTGCGCTGCTAGCCAGCAAAGAAAACATACAGCCATCCACAAGAGACAAACCTGATTGTGAGACTGTGTCTTGTATGACTGTGACCAACTCTTCTAATGCATCTGACAGTGGACTAGAAACCATCAGGAAGTCTGTGGCTTGTTCTGTAGGGCCCAGGTTAAAAACAGTTCTGTCCAGAGTGTTCAGAAAGCCACTATCAGGTACAAATAGAGGACGAGGTGCTAAACCTTTGGGGATGATAGCAAGCAAATTTCAATGGAGACGAAAAAGAAACGAGATCCTGAAAGACGCCAACATGAGTCAAAACAAATGTGTCATTAAAACTGCCTTCTCATGTGAGGAGCTTGACCAAAGGACAGCTTTTGAGGACAATGGACAGAGGCGTTGGCATAGTACAGAAGCTCTGATGGAAAAGACCAGCAGATGGGTTGAGGTGCAGCAAGGACTGGTTAGATGGGAGGAAGAGCAAGAAAACGAGGGCGGGGAAACATCAGACTGTGAGAGCCTGTTCTCCCTTGATTCGCTGTCATCTGCTTATGTGACAGCTCTAGCAGCACAGCTGAGACAAGAAGAGACAGCACAGAGTGAGGTAGAAAGTGAAGACAGTCAGATGTCAAAAGATTCCTTGATTGTGGAGAGCAGTGGGAAATTCTCTACAGTGGAGAGACTCAGCCGAACCCTGGTACCAACTTATTCTTTGGTTGCAGATACCTCTCACTTATCCATGGGGCACAATTGTACTGCAGAGGGCAGTGTAGACTGGAGCAGCTGTCAGAAACCCCAATTGATCCCAGTACAGACGTACTCGAGCCAACAACATTCCCCAATCTTGAGACATAAAGGGGAGATTAGTGAAACAAGGTTTCACCGGTCTCAAAGCCCATTAATGGTAGATTGCACAGGGAAAGACACTGTGCAACAATTGACTGAAAACTTTGGAAACATGCAGACCACGCTGACCAGCAGCCCTTGCTCACTGAGCAGCTGCAGTGGGAAGGAGCCTGAAAACCTGCTGGCGCTCACTGATGCCTGGTCATCTACTGATGCAGCCGACAGCCCCAGGATATACAGGGTTTCTTTACCTATCCAAAGGGAATTCATGTTCCGACAAGTTGAAAACAGCAGCAGTAGTTCTAGTCCGACCAATATGAACCCATCAGACACACAGAGTGGACACAGGAGCTGCAGCTCCTCATCCACCAGTACTGATGGTGTGAATGGGACAGGGGAAGAACCCAGACTTGCAGATTTAAAGAAATCTAACATTCTAATACTGGAAGATGCCCTGATATGGACCCAAAAAGCTGAAAGACATTTTGACTCAGTGTCACTAAATGTGGAAAAGACATTTAGAGATACTCCAGACTACATCAGCCACACTGAAGATGCAGCGCTCTTACCAACCTTAGATCACACCACTTCTGTCTCACACACTGGGATCCCCTCCACTGAACAAGCAACATCTATGCTTTATGTGGTCAGAGATACACCTAATATTGCAGCTGGGGATGTAAACATGTCTTCAAACACTGAACGTTGTACCTCAGGTTGTCAACCAGTGATCCCTTTTTCCACAATTCCTGTTAGTCAAGTCCAAGTCCTCAACAATAGCTCTGATACTTCAAGTGTCTTCAAACCGTCCACTGCAGATGAATTACTATGCAATGTGGAGAGAACTGTACAGCAGTATGAGTTTGAGAATACCAAAGCTTTGTCACTTGCAAGGGATGAAACCAAAGGCACTTTGCAGTACACTGCACCACAACAGGAGCTTGTTAAACCAGCATGTAAAAATTCCAGGAAGAGGAACAAAGAGCAACAGGATGCTTTCATGGGCAGCATGAAAATTCTAAAAAGGAGCAACAGTGGAGATTCACTAACTTACTGCTCTACACCAGTTAGCAGCCAGGAACAAATTTGGCCTGATAGCAATAACAAATCCAGTGACTCAAAAGAGGATCAGTCTGTCGTGGAAACTGACATCCATGGATTTTATTCAGCTTGTCCTGAAAATAGACTTAAAAAAGACAAAGTGGCAATTTCTGATTCCACAAGTGGGAAAATTGGAAAACCATTTGAAGACTCTATATGTGGGTCTAGAAGTTATGAACAAAGTTCTCTGAGTGATATCTTTGTGGGAGACAGAAAAGCAGTTGAAAGGGAAAATGTAACAGCAAAGGAAGTAGAAACAACATGGGGAGATTTCCAAGTCAATATCACCAGAAAATATCAAGAAAACAAAAAGCACATATGCAAGTCTGATGCTATTTGTAATGCAATTGACCTCAGAATCTCTGAATTGGTGAAAGAGCATTTGAGATTGTCATTGACTGGCAATGATGATGATGATGATGGGACAACCAGGAGCCAAAGCCTGAATGCCTTGGAAAACTCTGCATGTCTCTTTGGCTGTAATAGCAATAAACATATGCTGACACCAAAACAGCAGAAAGATAAAAGGGTAAATCATGTGAAATCAAGGACAAAGCTTTGTGGGCATGCTTCAGTAGAAACAGCATGGGAAAAAGTGGACAAAAGTGAACACCTGCCATCAATTATGTCTGTTGAATATATGGATAAGAGCTCCATGCTTAAATCCACCAACGTAAAGACTGACCATGCTCATAACTTTTCTGATGAGATGTCAAACAACCCAATTAAAGAAGATGAGTGTGTTGTCCAAGATATGGCTACCAAATGCAACAACACTCAATCACATGTGCCACACAGCAGCCATGAAGAGTCTGTGCACTTTGCAAACAGCATTTTGCAGTTAACTAAAATGGGTGATTTCACTGTGAAGGAAAAGGCTGTATCTCAAGAAATAAATGCTGCATGCAAACAAAAAGTAACTTTACATTTAAATTCTGTCATAAGTAATGGTGACAACTTTGACTGTTCTGATGATACCACTCTCGATCCTGATAATTTCCAACTTCACCAAATACACCTTGAAATACCCTGCACAGTTGGTGATACGAAAGACACCTGTGAATGTGGCCATGTAGAGGCTGTCAGAGTGGAAGCTGCATTCGGTGTTGATGATGAAGATCATTCATCTGAACAAAGGACAGCAAAGATGGATGATAAACCTCGTCAGTGCATGACTGAAACGTCTGGAGCAACAGAATCATTATATGATGGAGGAAATGTTCAATTCTTACCACTCAGTCATAACAATGACCAGAATACATCATTTGATGAGAAAACCTCCATGAAAGGGTTTGCTGTTACTCCTGGCCATGATGGAAATTTTGAAAGTGAGAAAGGGAAACAGTCCACCACAGCAAAAGATCAGCTTAGCTGTACACAAGTCCATTTAAATAATTGGGCTCAGACTTGTGATAAAGCTATTAATCACCACAGATGCCACAGTTCATCGAACTCACAGAGCAGATTTGATGAACCCACAGAAGTTGACAGTAAAGAAAACTGTATGAGGAAAAATGATGAAGGAACTTTGCTCTGTCAGTCTGAAGCACATGTTCTAGATATCTTAGCAGAAATAAAATCTGAAACAGCAATATCTGGTTCCTTACAGCCTCTCCACAAAATAACACAGGGAAATGCAAGTTTTTCTGGATCTTCCATACCCAGCGAAGATGATATAACAGCGTTTAATGGAACACAAGGTGATTCTATTCTTCTGTCCAAAAAATCAAAGAGGCTCAGGAGGTCAAAGATCCAGGCAAATCCCTCCTCTTCCTCTGATTTTTCTCTTACGTCATCAGATGAGGAGGACAAAAAAACCACCAGAGTGCATCACAACCGCCTTCCTTCTAAATGGGTGAAGCTCACTACACAGAGTAAGGGAAAGCAAGAGCCTAGACAGGGTAGCGGTAACATTGCCAACGCTTCCATGTCATCATTAGTGAGCGAAGCTAAATCAAAGACTTGTACTCCTGGAACTCCTGGTAAAAGTGAGGTTAAATTTAAAAGTGATTGCAGCCAAAAAAGCCACTTGTTATCTCCTCAAACAATGCCACAAAACACAAATGTAGAAAAAATAAATTTGCATACAAAGAAAGGTGAATCACAGCATACACTGAAGTCTAAGGACTCCCCTATACATTTTGCCTCAAGTGACATCAACCCTTTTGTTCACCAGTGGCAAGGTGACGACTTGAACCAGCACAGTTATAAGAACCCGTCATACGGGAGTGCTGCTGACCTGTCCCGCAAGTCTCCACTTTTAAACAGTGCTGAAAAACACATAACAAGATGCTGCAGTGTAGATAATGGTTTGAATGGTCAGAACTCTCCTTTCAATTCCCACCTCAGCACTTACGCCACCAGCAAGGGGCTCTCCAGTACACTTAGCAGCATGGAGGATTATAAGGAACCAGCGAACAAAATGTCTCAGCCTTCACCCTGTCAACAGATGTCAGTTCATACTCACAGTGATTCTGCCAATCTGACAGTGAGCTGCAGCTCTTCAGGTACTGATGTTGCTTGTAGTTTTTGTAACAACTCAAGTCATATAGATGAGGTCATGTATGTTTACTCGTCTGAGCAAGAGTCCCATCCGAACAAAGTGCGAGCTCGACGGCAGAACACGTGTGAACATGGCACTCAGACTGAGCTTGGGCTCCAGAAAGAAAACTTTATTAACAGTAGTAGTGGTGTAAAGAGGAAAGATCGTCACAGAAGGAGCCAGACAGATGTACCAACAACACAGAAGACCAGGGACGTAAAAGAATCTCTAACGTGGGCCAGCATGGAAAGCATGTCGGCTCACCTCTCCAAACTGATTGACAGCACCTCAGACCTGCTTGGAGACGTCCAGGAAATGAGAACTGGTGAAGTCAACAGGTCCACTCCAAGGAGGAGTGTTAATTTATTAAATCAGAGCATCTCTTATGGTGAGTCTAATGACTGTGCTAAGAGAGACTGCTCAACTCAGACAGCTGTGGATGTTGGGATCCAGACAGAAAAGCTTTTTACACAAGCAGCGAACAAAGTTACTGCTCCTCAAATACGCACTGAAAAGTCCAAATCTCATGAGATCAATGTGATTGTCAAAGTGATTGGCCCTGAGGCTGTCGGTGTGTCTCAACAAAAGAATGCGCACTGTGTTGTAAAAACAAAAGCTAACACAGATGAAAAGATGCAGAGCATGCCTGAGCTGAGGTTGAACACCTCTGCAGCCTCACAATCTGACAGCGTCCCTCTCAAAACACCTCCTGTAAAGATAGCAGCTGAATGTCAAAGACGTGTAAGATCTGCATTTTCCAGAGTTTCAAAGCACAACCTGATGACTGCAACATCTGAAGTCACCCATAGATCAATGAAAAATGACTACCAAGACAATCATGGTCCATCTGTAAGATATGACCCATCAGCTTGTTCAAAGAAACAGGCTACATACAAAGACCGTGCATCATCTCCCATTCTGACTGTGGGAGCAAGTTCACATTTGAAGCAGAAAGAAAATCAATCAACACAATGTTGTGGACAAACAATCCATATTTCTGAAGAGGACAGCCCTAAAGTAACTTCTAACAAACAGTCAGTGTCCACACCAGTTTGTGATCTAAGTTGTTCAGACTATAAAGGATCAGATAAATGCTCCACAAGTCTTAGTTCATGTCTGGATAGATATGTAAAAACCTGTAAAGACGAGCACAAACAACATGTCCCTCCAAAATGGCAGATGTCTCCTTCACAAACAAAAACAACTACAGAAACTTTGCACTCCCACATATCTCCAATTTCACCAAATCCTGATGAGTACAAACGGCAGACTAAACATACACATGGAAAGCAATCAGGCTATACAAGACCGGTTGTCGATTGTGTGGATTTTTCTATCAATTCTTACAATCAGTCCACAACTGTTGAACCTCAAGAGGATGACATGGTGTCACTAGCGCCCAGTGAGTGCAACACAGATGTTCTTGTGAACATTAAACCTGTCACCAGTGTCCCTGCTTGTCAAGACCACCACATGGATCCAGAAGACCTGCCACTGCACAACAAGTTCACTAACTGGTCAGGCATCAACCTGCAACAATCCAAAAACACCACCAAACCCGAGGTGCTATTTAACAACATCCGTGAAAAGAGCAGAAACTGTGCCGAGTGGGGTGAAGTAGAAAGTTATGGTTCAAATGTAGAGTCTGCGGCAGAGAGCGAGAGAAGGGCAAGAGAGATCGAGAGGCTGCGTCAGGAGAGGAAGCAGGTGATGTCTACAGTCAACCTCACCATGAACACAACGCCTCTGACTGTGGAGCTTACAGAGGCCAAGCTACATTATGGGCTGGGAGAGACGGACACACTGTTAAAGATGCTCTCACCGAGGTCCAAGGATGAGCTGGAGCCAGTGACATCTGCTCCAACCAAACAGCAGCTGTATGATCGGTGAGGATACACAGAAACTAAACACCTTTTTAAAGTTTTTTGATTTCTCATAGATCCTGTACAACTTAATATGCCACACTCATCAGCTCATACTGTTTCATGTTTCACAAAAATGAGTTCCATAGGAAATGTACTCTATAATCAGATTAGTAAAGGGTAACTAAACAAGACTAAAATGAGACAGAAGTGTTTACATGACTTCACTTGGACACCCTTGGTTTTAATTCTTTTTTCTGTCGTTACAATTCTTTACCTGTAGACATCGTAGGAGTATTGAGGGTTTGAGGCAGGAGAGGGAGGAGCGGCTAAAGACTTATCGGAGAGCTCGGAGTCTGAGTCCCAGCAGACATACTCCCTCCTCTCCTCAAGAGGCCTTATCCCCCCCCAAGATCGCTGCAGCTTCACCCAGTCGCCGCAAAGAATACCTGCAACAGCTCCGTCAAGAGGTGATAGACATCACCAGGTAAGACACAGACACAAAAAGATACAAAAATGAGAATACCCACCTAATTGTTAATACAATATTTTTTAAATTTAATTTGGAAATATGTAAATAAAAATATTTGTACTCAATCATTTGTATGACAGAATACAGGATTCCCCAAAAGCAGAGGGCCAGTATCCATCTGACATTGAGCAGTTGTTGCGTGACTACGGTCGAGCACGGGAAGAAGCCATGACTGAGATTGCGAGGGCTCGAGAACGACTGCGAGAAAGAACTGAGCAGGAGAAAAGGAGACTGCAGCAGCAGGCTGCAGCTCAGGAAGCAAAGGTCCGGTGTGCTTGCCTTTTGACAAATAATATGTTCAGTTTTAGCTCAGAACTGTGACAGAAAGAAGTCAGCTTATGTTAGTGGTGCAACTCTGCCTAATCATTTGTCTTTAGTTTAAAGTCATATAAAAGAATAATGACAAATTCTTGTTTGGCATTGTTGTTTTACAATTAGTTTTTGATTAATTTTTCTTCTGATTATAAATGACCGCAGGTTTTGACAATAAATCAGGTTAAAATAACACAAATTGCCAATTGTTATTAGTGACTTAAAATAACAATGATCAGTAAAACCAATTACATATCATGTCTCCCAGGTAATTAAAAAAGGTGCAGTATTGTAAATAATTTCACTGATATCGCCATTTGTGTGTTGGGCAGGATGACCTGAGGCATCGGACAAGAATTAGTAACAGCACCTTGTGCACTGGATCAAGTCTGAGCCTTTCATCTGGACCCACATCAGGGTACAACAGTGGAAACACTGTCCAGATGCAGCACGTTAACAGACCAGTTCTGAGTGGACAGGTGGGTCCACTGAAGTTACATTTTAAAACACATTTAAAATACTTGATACTTGAGAATAGGTAAAAGTCCAACAATTAAAAAATAAATGTTTTGAATGATTTTCATATTTAAAAATATGAGAAACACTGACAGTTGTAACAATGTTGCTTTTTGTGCTCAGATGGCAGGGTTTCAGGATGAAGGACTGAAGGTCAGGACACGTCCTCCTATATGTGGTCCTCAAAGTGTGAAGACACATAGAGTCTGGCTGTCTTCCCAGGGTAAGGACAGGATCTAACTTAGAAGCATAATATAAAAATACCAGATTGGTCCTGTTAATTTTAAAAATAATTTCCAAAGTGAATTTGCCATACTGTTTTGTGATTTAATCTGCTCTTTTTCCTTGCCAACCTTCATCTGTCTGAATAGATCTTGGACTTGAGCCGTCCAACTCTGTGTTTGAGCCTCTGGTGACCTCAACTCCATCACCCCCCACTCGTGTGCGTCAACGCACCGCCTCCTTTGGCTCCACCTCTTCCATATCCACAGCCTATCAGGATATCACAGCACTTCTCCTTCGGCAAGCCTTAGCTGAGGTAATACTGATACATAAAACTGTGATATATCCAACATCCTGCCATGACATTTAAATGACCTTCATTCAATATTCATTATGTTGATTCTCTTTAAATCGAGTTAATATTTCTTTTGTCCACAGGTACAGCAAGCTTCTGCCAGAGATTTCAGTAACCTGGTGATGGGCAAAGTTATGGGAGACTGGAGGTGAATTCAGTCATTTCAGCCTATGAGGCCACATTTCTCTGTTGAAATTCGTCTATTCAGGGATTACTCTGAGCATCTTAGCGTACTTAAAGCTGTAGTGTGTAACTTTTGAACTTAAATAAATTACACTCAAATTAGTTTGACGATGCTGATCAGCTCCACATCAGTCCCTGTATTTCTCAGAATAGCGGTGTTTAGATCATGTGTTGCTAAAAGTACTAAAAGAGACACGGCTATAAATAGGTTGGAGTATGAATGAAAACGCAAAGTAACACCCGCGAATAGTTTCAGTAGTGAATTACGATGCATGAAAACCCTGGTTGTTCAGCACCTCCTGCCCCTGCACTGCATATAATGCCACCTCAGTCTGGTCTGATAGTATTGCCTGACAGAGCCCATTTTCAGATGAACACAGCATACGAACAATGTTACCTCACTGCAGCATTAAGAATGCATATGGCTGAATTTGCTAACATATCAAATTTTTGTTTACTTAGGTACCATGGAATAGAGCGAGGCATTCATGCTTACTATAAGCCTTCTTCCAGTCCTTCTGTGCATGGTTTCTTGGGGGCTGCAGAGCTGGACAGACCTGTGGACAGTCTGTGGAACTTGATATGCCAGCTGTCCAAGAGCCACATGTATAATCAGTCAGTCCGTTCTGTCTGGACACGACCACTAGATGACAGCACTCAGCTGGGTGAGTTAGCACCTTGGCCTAGTCCATATCTTTACTTAGTTGTGAATAAAAAACATCATCATAGTGAATATCAGTGTGTAACTAAGAACTGAAAGTACAAAATGTTGGCACTTTTCCTACTTAAATTGATTAACCATTATATTTCTCCTGCAAACAATTCGGAGGGGAATACTGCACTTTTTTTCTTTCACTGCATTTTATATATGAACACTATTTTTCAAAAGGTGGGGTTGCAATAAATTCAAGAATGCATGTCCAGTAAAAATTCCTATTCTTGACTTTGCTACAGAAGTGTTTGTATTCTCAAGGGGCAATAATAGACCCTGCAAATGTATTCACTTCAAACTATGCATCTGCAACCATTAGCTATCTCCACTACAGTAGAGTATCATTCATCACTGACAAGTTTATTCTATTACGTGAGTCCATTTTCACACCTGCATTATGCCGCATTTAACATCTTTGCAACACCACGAGGACTCCTGTTCTTTATCCACACTCCTTTGTTTCAATCTTTCACTAAAGATTCACTATGGTTGGTTTGTGTATTTAGTTCTCTAGAGATGTAGTGATTATTGAAGTAGTTTATCTGATATGTAATAAAAACTTTTTGGCTGCTGGAGGGTGAGACGGTTGTTTTTCGACCCTGTTAAACTGTACACTTTTGTTCCATCGCTTCATTTCCTTTCCATTTCCATTTTATTTTATTTTATGTTTTCTAATAAGTTTTGACTAGTCTGACATATTTTCTCTCCATGTTTTTCTGTAGTTTACATTCTCACAGATCCATCCACCTGCCACCTGAGTCAGCCGCGGGACTTCTGCTGTATCAGCACTGAGTCCAAACAGGTAAGCTCAGCTGCAGAATCAGCCAAGCACTTCTGATGATTTCTGCTGGTCCCACATTGTGTCAGGTCCAGTGAGCATTTGCAGCATCGTTGCGCACAAACTCATGCCTCATGCCTGCAGGAGAAAATAGATTTTACATTTATTATGGTGCTTTGTGTTGTGAAGCCTGAAGCAGACAGTGCTGTCTTTTGATAAAAAAAGACCAGTTAAAAAGCAGACAGTGTGGCATGAAGTGTTTTTATTCACAAAATGTACAATGTGCATTTTAGAAACTCATGGAAACAACACCAGGCATGAATTATACGCTGTCCCCATGGATGTTAAAGAAACTGTCTCAGCTGTTTGTTATCAGTTGGATGTCAGGGAACGGTTGCCTCTTGGCTGATCAAAAACCTATGCTGCCTGTTTTAATGATGCATTTTTCTCTATCTCTTTCTCTCTGCCTCGCTCTCTGTCTTTCACTGTGCCTCAGGGTGGCCTCTGCGTTCTGGCAATGCAGTCTGTGTTTGAGGAGTCTCTGCCTCGTCCCAGCGTGGATGCTGTTCGAGGGGAAATGATGCCCAGTTGCTGGGTCCTTCAGCCAATTAGACGGAGTGGAAAAGAAATCACCAGGGTCATCTACCTGTTACAGGTGAGGCAGGGTTTCTGTCAAATAATCAGCTGAATCAAATACTTCATGTCTTGTATTAGCTAGCAACACCGCCACATTTTAAATGCCAGCAAAAGAAACTCACTGATGGATAAAAGTGGTCAGCGTAAATGTGTAAATATTAACATCTCTTTTGATTCAGTCTATGGTGAAGTCTGGATCATTTCTGTCTGTCTTTCAAATGTCTGAAAACATCACCACTTCTTAGAGTCCACATGTTCTACAGCTTCAGGTTCACAGGGATAGAAGATACAAGATAACAAATCCCATGATCCTACACTTCTTGACGATGTCATCAAACTAGGTCTTCTGTTTTGACAGTTTTGACCAGTGGTTGAATTTACATACTGTTCATCTAAACTCCGGTTGAACAATTTAAGAAAACGTCACAGTTATGATTTAGAAGGGGGAAAAAATAGTTCTGCCTGCAAAACTGATTAATCCACACAATTTATGGCAGATGATAGTGTATTTAATGCTCTATATGATTAGAATATTTGTCCTTGTTGTTTTACTTTGTGAGTCTGATTCTTTGTCATCTCTTTAAGGTGGACCTCGGAACACCATCTTTTCCTTCTCGTCTCTTGAACACCGTTGCCAGGGGACAGGCAGGTGTCATCGCTGATCTCAATGCTTTCCTCGCTTTGTAAAAATCCACCTGACACATGACAAAACGTTAGCAGCAAGCACTTAAATTGAACAACAACAAGAAGTTAGTCCTTGTTTTGAATTTGCACCAGAAATTTATTTACTTGACTTTTTCTACTTCAAGAGCACTGTTACGCCTCTATTCCCAATTATTCCCAAAAGTGGTAGCAGTTTTTTATATGAAGGTTCTTTTTTAATATTATTAAGAATATTTAAACTGTATTTTTGTATTTTTATTTTTCTACATGTACATGAAGGTTTTTTTTAACCAAAGATTTTAAAGTTTTAAGGGAATAATCCCATATGGCACATTTAGTTATTGCATTTAGGTTTAAACTGATTTATAGATTCATTCATTTGAAAAAGCTTGATAATTCAGTTTTATACTGAGCCATATGGATTCCATAGTGCCTGTTAGCAAGATTGTGTCTCTCTTTTCCTAATTAAATGTACTGTGGAAATCCAGATGTGTTAAGGTCAGCATCACACTTTGGTTGAACCATTTGTCTATAGATAATGGTGATGTTGTGATGTATATTTGCTACACAGCGTTCCTTCAGTTTATACTTTCATTGATTTGATCATAATAGATTTTTTAATACAAGGACATGTCCTTGCACCTGAGATTAAAAATCTGTTTATAGAGAGCAGCATCACTTTGTACCAGACCTGGGGTCAAACAGTTTATGCAAATACTTGCTTTATTTTAACCTGTTTGGGTGGAGGGCAAGACACATTAGCCACACATAATAATCAGACATATTTACATTTACAAAACATTTATTTTTTTTTATCTCTAATACAAAAGTAATATCTGAATTTTCCTGAAGGGTTGAACTGCATCCAAACACATGAAATGAAGGAAATATTTGCAAATATTGTGCAGCTCTGTTTTATTATTGAACACTCATATACTTCCCCGCTCTGGCACTGCATATATTAACCACTCTGTGACCTTAATTATGCAGGAAGTGGATTTCAAATGTCCTTCATCTGTTTTCCAGCATAAGGGGACTGTGCAAAAATTATTAGGGAAAAAAATAAGGTCAGAAAAGTTGTAGTTGTGGGAAAGTGGTTTTACTTTTTGTGGATGGACTATCTGTAGTTTTCCTTATTTTAAATATTTAACTTTAGCCGTGTGTTGTGAACCATGATTCATAAGGCAGAACAAGTTGGGATTTATATCATAGATATTTTGAGTGTCATTTGTTCTGTCCTATGTCTTTAGGTCTGTTATTGGTTAAAACATGATGGTGGAGCACTGCCCCATGACACCATCAACATAAATACTCTACATTTATATAGAACAATTGAAAATAGATTCAATAAACTGCAGCCTTGGTGATTTGCTATTTGCTTTGTTCCAAAATGCAATTTCATTTTGACAACAGCCGCCATAATGATAGTTTAAATTTGGTCACACAATGAAACAAGTCATACCAATTTTAACTCTCTATAAATTATTATTTTGAAATGTTGGGGGGAAGTCAAAAGGAAACATCAGTAAACTTGAGTGCTTTACTTTCTTTGGAGGAGGTCCCTAAGTAATTTTTGCACATTCCCTAAACTATGTGTTGGTTTAAATATTACTGTGTACTGAAGGAATATGAAGGATTATTTATTTAGTCTTGGTTGTTAATTTTAATGTACACGAGCGCAGCATTGTAACTGAGCTTTGCAGCTCTCTCTCTGCAGGACATTTAACCTACAGGCATTTGTGTAGCTAAACAGCGAGAGTCAGACGCCTTTTTTTGGGAGGTTCGAACAAATTTTAGGGCAATTTGACAATAAACCTTTAACCAAAGGACATGTTCAAGTGTGGACGAACATATGGCCTGCTGATGTGTCCTCAAGTCACACACCCACTTCACTGATGATGCTCTTTATCTGACCATGACCTCTGACCTCCAATGTTTTCTTCATTAGTACTTTATGGTACCCAAAAATCTTTATAAGCTGATTTTTTTTCCCTCACCAGGTTCGGAGGTCTGTTGTATTTGTTTCTAACCTCCTGCCTTCAATGAAGTGAAATACTGTTGAATGTGTTGTTTTCCTCCTTGAGCAGAGCACGGTGCTGTGTTTACAGCTGCTTGCACAAACCTGTTTATGCATTTATTAATGTTTCACATTAAAAGGTCATTTTTATTTTTTTGGACAGTCTTTAAAACTATGCAGAGACTGATTAAATGCAGGACTGCTCTCAGTCACAGCTGGATCAGCTGCATCCAGATAAGAAGCCATATTATTTACACTGTAGGTGAAGGTTCATTTTAGCTTTACAGCTTCAGCACTAGGTTTGGGACAGCACGTTCCCATTGCAACCAAAGAGAAACTGAAGACACAGAGTGAAGGTAAATGACTTTTTTTTTTTTTACAGTTTTCTTTTGTATTTATATCTTAAGATTTCCAAGTGTTCCTTTATTGTATGTAAAGCATTGTTATTTATATTCTGACTGCGTGTTGTAAATGTATTTTATTTTTATGTATGTAAATGTATTTTTAACACACCTGTTTGATTCCTGTTTCTAATAAGATGTTATCTGGCCCATGTGTTAAAATGAATTTAATTAATACAAATTTGTTCTTTTCCAGTTTTTGAACTCGTGTGCCATCTGTTATTACATCATGAAGAAATGTTACTACGTCTATTGTAAGGTGTCGACAGAATGATTGGCAGTCATTTAGATTTACACTTTGATTTTAGCTGGTTTAAAACAAGTATTTTAAAGCTGTCTGTTTTCAAAACTGTACAATATAGATTCACCTTAACATATGTATTGAGTACATTTACATTGGTTAGCCACCACATTAAAACCTGTGAATGGTTTAAGTGTTTGTGGCAGGTGTTGTTTATTCACAGCGTTCACAAAAGTTTAAGATNNTATTTTATTATAAAATATATATATATATATAAAATATAAATTTTATTATAAATGTTTGGTAGACAGTTAAGAAATATACAGTATATTATTGAAGTGAGCTGTATTGTTTTAATCAACAACAAAGTTATAAAAAAAGGTTTCTGTCTTCATAATTTACTGTATGTCCACATGTATAAACAGTATGTATAATGAACCAGGTAAGAGAGTCTCCCTTGTAAAAATAAATACAAGCATTAAGGCATTAACAGTATTTAAAAAAAAAACCCACATGATATAGACAACTATCACACTGTATTGATTAATATACTGTATGTTTAAAAGTTTGAAAGAAGTCTCAATATTCTTTAAAATGTATTTAAAGTGATCAGTTGCTTTGTACACGCACTTATTTATCCTTAAGAGTGAAGTGTTTGACTGTGTCACATTATTTGACAGGTGTTTTTCCAGTCTGGCTGGAACTGTTGGACCTCCAGTGTAAGTGACACACACACACACACACTCAGTGCACCAGTGGAGGTGACATTTGTGAAGGGGGTCTGTGGGAGTGGGTGTGGGTTGTGTGTGAGATTAGAGCTGCTGTGGGTGGGTGTGGTGTGGTGGTGGTGTGGGGGGGTGCACAGGAGATCACAAGTGTTTCTCTGCCATTTAGAGGCACCAGCTCTCTGTGGTCAGGAATGTCCGTCCCCTGCGCGCACGGATCACGTACTGGATGCGCCCACTTTATTTTTAACCCCGCGGGGTGGGTCACTGGCTCTGTCGCTCTGGCTTTCGGGAATGACCGCGGAGCTCGCGGCGCCTTCTTCAGCCCCTTCCCCTCGTCCCCCGTGTCCTCCTCGCTGCGTGGACACCTCCGTGCACTCTGACCGGGACAGCTCCGCTTCAATGGGATTATAATTGGTTTATTGGCAGGACCGAGGCTCAAGATAAACACTTCGGGACAGGGAACAACAAAAGCCAGTAAGTGTAACTGTAATGTATGTAGATTATTGATCTTTGTCTAAATAGTTGATGTTCGCTCACGGTTGTTTGTTCTGAAAGTTTCCTTCAAACTTCAAACCACCTGTTGGACCAGGCTTCCGTCCCCCATAATGACGTCATTTAAGAAGACTCTGGAGCCTCTGTTTAAACAGGTTTAAAATCCTAAAATAGGAGTGTGTTTTATCAGTTACTGTGCAGCAGCAGGGCCGCAGTGAGGCCCGCTGGAGGAATTACGCACAATGACGCCACTGCGCTTATTTGCGCGTGCCAAGTGCGCTTTTTTCCAACTGTTGTTTCTCTAATGGAGGAATAAGTTTTCTTATACTTAAAACGGTAAAAGTCGTCGGTCTAAGATGAAATCTCATTACCAAACAGTTTAAAAGAGAAACAAGTATTATTGATGGATTATCATCACGACGCTTTTGCACTTGTTTGCGCGTGTAAAAGAAAAAAAAAGTGCGCTCTTCCAACAGTTTAACTGAGGAGCAAGTTTTCCTGTTGTTAAAGTGGTAAACGGACTCCAAGCTTTAAAAATCCCTCATGCAACGGCTTTGGATATGTCACAGAATCGATTTAGATATACACAAGTATTGAAATTTTATTATGTGTTATTCCTTGTTGCTCCTAATTTATTGTGCTGTAGCTGATGAAAGTGTTCTCAAACTTTTTATAACAAAGTACCACCGAGGGAAAATATTGATCTCTTGAAGTAGCACATTTTTCTCCAACATTAATATACAGTGGTGTAAAAAGGCTGAGCAACCTACTTTTCACAGGAGGCAGATTTATTCTCGATAAGATCATTTGCCCCCTCATCATCCTCCTCTTCCTCACATATACTTCAGACACTGATATAGTGAAATTAGATTAAGATGGAGTAAGACATGAGGTGACTCTAATTGTTATCATATAATTTATTTTTTTTTTAAATTGTTTTTGTTCTTTTTTCATTTTCTATGCACTCAAAATTCCTCAGCTCCACTCCGATCACATGCATACAGTAAAACACTATTTCTGATTTTCCACCAGAGGAAGCTTGCGTACCACTGGTGGTACACATACCACAGTTTGAGAACCATGGACTTTACAAGACTTTACATTCAAAAATAATAGCTTATCCTGTTTAATCAAGACGGAAACAAATACTGTAAAGTTGATTAAAAGTAGCCTACATAACAGTGGAACATCTGTTTTTCAAAAACAGATGTTCCACACCATGTTTTTAATGTTTCCATGTTTCCTCTCGTTATTTCCCTTAAAAGGACAAGTGTGAGTGTGTGGCCGAGTCTGTGCGAGCAGTGGACTTCTGTGTAAACACACTCCAGGAATAGTTTACTATCAATTTCTGCATAACGGCTCACGAGATCACTCTCACTGCTCTAGTAGTCAAAACAAGGACCACAACACATGTCTCTGTGATCACTGTACACTGTTGATTGTTTTGGTGGCAAATGTCCAGCATGTGTGTGTCATTGTAGCTTTTTTGAAATTCAAGATATGTTAGTTTGTGGTTGATTTTGACAGTTTTAAGGAGATAGTGAAAGCTGCAGACGATGGCGGTCTCTCATGCCTCCTCCTCTTTCTCTTTCCTCCCCATATTGATCCCCTGTGTTGATGTCTCAGACTGGCTCTGCTGGCCTTCCTCCACTCAGTCCACTTGCTGCTGCAGTTTTACACACACACACACACACACACACACACACTGTAGGTCATGCATCTCGACTACACCCGTCTCTTGTTTCATCCTCTCCATCTGACTCCACGCTGTCCAGATTAATGTGTTCACTGTGAGCCAACTAATGTGCCGCTGCACTTCTCTGAGTGCACAGTCATCAACATACTGTCCGCTGAGCAGCCTCGTCACCTCCAATATATACTCTATACACATAATAATAAGACATTTTAGAAGGCACTTTTCTTCATACTGAGTAGTTCTTACTCTGAGGGCAGTTTATTTGTACTATGTTTGTACTTTGACTAAAATGTTGAATAATCCGCCCTCAACTTCCAGCAACATCCCCAGAGAAACTGCAGCTAAATGAATGTTATGAATAAAAGAGTATGTTTTATCTCTCTAAAGAATAAATCAGCATTAAGAACACACATCACAGAGTGACTCAGTGTTGTCACCTCCCGTATTTGTTGTTTGCATTGTACATGTGTTTTAAATGTTGTTTTGCAAAGGGGAGGAAAAATGGCACAGTCTGCTTTAAATCACAAACAGGAAATTTTCAAACATTTTATTTCACACATCATAAACTCGGCAAACTCAACTTAAGTCCATTTATTCAAACCATTCAAAGGAAATCAAGTGTAGATCTGTATCCAGAAATGACTGAGGATGTTCATTTACTAGTAAGAAATGATCCTGTGCTTCTTACTCATCTGTTCATGATGTGCGGTAGTTGTGTTTCCCTGGACCTTTATCTGCAGCCAGTAACGGAAAGAAGTATAAGTGTCGGCAAAGTGTTTTTCTGTGACAAGTTTCTTATCAGTAGTGGTAATACACCTTATCAAATAGGACCTAAGGCATCACAGTGGTAACATTAATAATGTAATCATTAGTGTGAGTCATATTACCAGAAACTTGGCTTTAGCAAGTTAAAATTGTAATTTTTTCCTTTTATTTTTTGGCTTGTTGGTAATTGGTACATTATTCTTGCTCTGATTGAAGTGACTATTAAATGAAATGGAATTGTCGTACAGATTCCCCAATGGTTTGGAAAGTGTTGTACAGACATTCATGATTCCTAATGATGACAGTGTATTGTCTGACTCTTCATCTACTGCCGTTATCATGTCAAAATTCAATTTGCTTGATAAAATTGTTCTCATTTTCTACTGTTTCATCCTCCACATGAGGGTCGCAGGGAGCCGGAGCCAATCCCAGCTGACTTAGGGCAAAAGGAGGGGTCACACCCTGGACAGGTCACCAGACGTTTGCAGGGCAAACAATTCACTGTCATCCTCACACCTATGGTAAATTTAGAGTGTCCATTCAATTAACCTAATTCCCAACCTGCATGTCTTTGGACTGTGGGAAGAAGTCGGAGAATGCAAAAATGCAAAATCAACACAGAAAGGCCGTCGTTCAAATGTGGGTTCAAACCAGTGATTCCTTTTACTGTGAGACAACAATGCTAGCCACTGGTCCGCCATGGGCGCCATTGCTTTATATTTCATTTTTCAACATTCTATGGCACCTTACGAACCAATCAACTACTCGATTATTGGAGAAAATAACTGACAGGTTAACTGGGTATGAAAGCCAAAGTCACAATATAAATGCAGAGGCTTTGACCTCGTCCTATAGGTTAGTTAATGACAGAGGTTCATGAAACATCATGCTTGTAGCACAGATCTCAATGTTTTTTTTATTTTTTTATTTAACTTTACATTAATGAGGTTTGGGCTTTTTTTGTGCTGAAACCTCTCAGATAAAGTTGTATTAATGTTGAACGCCTTCATTCAGCACTTTCTCTTAGAGTTTTTAGGTTTTTGTTTTTACCTTGCAGTTAAATTCGTGGTGAATGGCTGAGCTACTTTGAGTAAGCAGGTATGTGAGAGTTCTGGCTCAAGGACACTTCTCGGCTATTGACAGACATGCAGTTGCTGTGGCAGGCGGCAAACTTCTGACCTTCTGTCACAGGAGTGTCTGTAAGCAGGAGGACAGCTTGTCTTTACAGTCCACTCACGGAGGCTGCTGCAATATCAGTGAGTCTCTGCTCAAATCCTTAAATCGCTGAAGTTTGTGTTTGGCAACTTAGTCGAGTCGTCATTCTTCAGACGCGATTAGTGTCTCACAGGTTTTGTAACGTATACACCGGACAGTTTGTGGATATGGTTTGTGATCTGTGTGAGGTGGCATTGGCAAGTGTGAGTGTATTTCTGTTCAGGTTTCGGTGTGTGTGTGTGTTTGTGTGTGTGAGGTGATAAGGGGATCCCCGGCGGTGGGTGGTGCGTCCCTGCTCTGATAACAGCCGTCTGCAGAGGACTGATACCACGCAGGAGGAGGAGGGACACCTGTAGGATGCCATCATCATTGTGCATCACTGTGGGCCTCTTCTCCAAATGCACTGGACACACGTTGTCTGTGGTCACATCGTTCCTTCATGGCATGAATATAAGACGTTTACAAAGATTGTTTACTAAAATTCTCTACTGTGGTCCACAACAGTATTTAAAATCATTTATTTACATTTCATCTAAGTTGCGGCATTACAATCATTACATTTAAATGTAATCTAATGTATATATGACAAATCTGCAAATTCAAGCAAATTCAAGAAATGCACATTTTTATTCAAGGTGAAGGACCGTTTTATTTTGGTTTCCTCATGCACATAACCATCTCGGTGTCTCTATAATTTTGGCACTTTAAATGAAACATATACTCCCAAATTAGTAGTTGGTGAGAAGTGACAACGAACACAGAGAGTTGTGGCTTAATAATCTAATTCACTGACTGACTTCAGTGGAGGACGCTCGTGTTCTCTGAACTCATTGTGATTCTGGTTCGTGAAACTAGTTTGTGACGACTTTTTCTTTGTGTCATGGAGAATTATGTGGCTGGAAGTGCAGCCTTTAGAAGATGATAAAGTGTGGCCACAATGTGATGCATGTGGTCAGTAACAATACTCAGATTACTCCATTGTGGCATTCAAACTGTGATTTATTGGTATAAAGGAGCTTGACGTGTGCCAAGAAAACATTCACCATGCCGTTACACCGCCAGCTGGGATTGTTGACACAAAGCAGGTTGGGTCCATGGATTCATGCTGCTGATGCCAAACTGTGACTCTACCATCTGTAGCCTCAGCAGAAATCCAGAATCAGCCGACCAGGCGAGGTTTTTTCCAGCCTTCAACTCTTCAGTGTTGGTGCATCTGTGTTTCACTGCAGCCTCAGATTTCAGTTTTCTGGAGTGAAATGTGACGTGATCTTCTGCTTCTCTGACTCCTGAGCTGCTTCTCTGTTCACCACAGGTGTAAAGATGTAAAGAGTGGTTATCTGAGTTATCTTACTGTAGCCTTTCTGTCAGCTCCATCCAGTCTGACCTGTGACCGTTTTCATCCATAAGGTGATTCTGTCTGCAGAACTGTGGCTCACTGAATTTTTTATATTTTTACCATTTCTATGTGTGCTCTGTTTACAGACAGTTGTGTGGAATCTAAACGAAACAGCAGTTTCCGAATATTCTCAAACCAGGCACTGATGTAAGGCTGCGCAATGCATCATAAAATAATTGAAATTGTGACATGACTAAGTGCAAAGTCCAACATTAACTGAAGAAGACAAATGTGTGACATAACTTTGCTATGATGAAACTCTGTAGTGCTGCAGGGATTCACTGGCCCACAAATCTGCCTGCAGGCTACTGTATGTTGTGTGTTAACAGATGCCAAAAATATCAAGCTATTATGAGATGACTTTTTGTGTGAAGATGGCATTTAAGATTTAAAAAAAAATCATTTGTTTCAATTAATAGTTGTCAAAATGATCACATTTTGTTTTTGGGCCATATTGTGCAGTTCTCTTGTTACATTTTTTCCCCATTCTGAACTTTAACTGGCACAGGATTTGCATGAATGGATTGTAAACAGATAATTTGTAAAGATACACACACACAGCTGTTACGGTTTTCATCCACCACTAATGCTGGAATTTATACTTCATCACATTCATATCAAATACTCAACTCATACATGTACTAAACAGCTGTAGCTGGACATTTGTATATTTAAAACCGATAAAAACCGATCCACTGATATAGATTGAATTAGGTAATTAATCAGGTGCTTGCATGTCAACACAGCATTAATAATAATAATAATTAATGATATATATTGTATATACATAATCAGACATTTTAGAAGGCACTTTTTTGTTTGTACTAAGATGTTGAATAACTTGTCCTCAACTTCTGGCAACATGTCCAGAGAAACTGCAGCTAAATGAATGTTATGAATAAAAGAGTATGTTTTATCCCTCTAAAGAATAAATCAGCATTAAGAACACACATCACAGAGTTGTGCTCAACGCCTCACTAACATACAGTACATGCGCTCACTGTTTGAATTCGGTGCGCAGCATCATTCAAAAGAAGTTGGTTTCGTCATGTTCTGCCCCCCCCCCCCCCCCCCCCGTTTCCGCCCCCCCCCCCCCCCCCTCCCGTGTGACATGATAAGAGAGCTATGCTGCAGTCAGATAGGGCTATCTGAGCGCGGTTACCCTTCAACCCGCCATTCCACGCGAAGAACACTCAGGCACACGGCGGGGTGACAGTTGACATGCTCAAAATGGAGACCATGAGGGGAACCAGTGTGGCAGCTACGACCAGTGAGACTTGTGCCTCATGTCAGTTCACACAGATTTGCCAAATTGCTACAATTCAATTCTTGTCCCAAATGTAGGTGCAGCGTCTCTCCACTGGGATTGATGAAATGTAACTTAACACCTAAATAAAAACGAAACTGCAGAGAGATAGTGGTGTCCCCAATGAGCAGCATCGTTTTACCCTGTTTTGTCTCCAAAGTGTGCCTGTAACTAATGTCCGGTGTCATTCCATCGAGTGTTTCCCACAGAAACACATGTGTCTTTTAAATTCACACCTACAGTATAAAACATCATAACAACCTCTTTCAATGTTTACGATCTGTATTAAATTGGTGTTATGACAATTTAAGAGAGTACTACTACTACTAAATTAAAATCTCAAGCAACATCAAAGAAAGAATGAAATATTGATAGTTTCAGAGCAGGGTTTAATTAACAAACGGTGGAAAGAAATTAATAAATACAAGTATAAATAATCTGTCACCATATTTTACTTAAAGTGTTTCCAGAAAGAAAGTAACTGGCTCTTGTCGTCTTGTTAACCAGCACAGATTATTACTGTACATTGCTCTATTACACTTATTAACAGTTTATTATATATCCTCCTGTGTTTCAGACAGTCTCCAGCATTCAACATCCCTCTAGCCGTTTCTTCATCCTCATCATCCGTAGCACCTGAGGACGCCGCTCGCCGCCCCCCCCCACCTGCTTGCCAAACTGGCTACGGCCATGACTTCCACCACAGACTTTGACAATGCGGAGATCACGCAGCAGTACAGCCACGTCAACACCCGCTTTGAGCTCTCTGATGAGGAACTAGACAATGACAACAGCTCTGCCAGGCTGTTTGAGCGCTCACGCATCAAGGCCCTCGCAGGTGAGTGTCTGCATAATAATCAGGCAGGGTCCTGTTTTCTGTGCCACAGATTTTTGAGATGACAGCATCTCTTTCCTCAGAGCGTGGGAAGGGCAGAAATGAGCTATATTGGGTGTCTGTTTTACTTTGGCACTGTTCAGGGGGCTTGAATAAAACCCTGACCTTGACACAAATTTACACAGAACATCTAAAAAGCTCAAGCGGTCCTGGATTTCAGCAACTCCAGGGCTAGAGCTCTGCAGGTGTTGTTGTGCGCGTTCCTGTGCACATGTTTCCTGCAGTGTAACACATTCCCAGCAGCTGAGCCTTGACACCGCTCCACACCCTCTGCAAGTAACCGGGATCACTTGCACATTCCCAGAATGTTCCCCGTCTGACCAAACTGGACAGCTGCCCTGCCCGTCTGCCTGCCATAGCACAGATTTCTGGCATTTCTCGCTGTAAGCTGGGAAGCTGTGACAAACCTGTGGGCCGGCTGCTCAGGGTTCTAAAATAGCAGCGTTTCTGCAATGGAAAGAAGTGTAAGAGAAAAGGGGCATTGACGGTCACAGGGTGTTCATGTGTGTGAAGCTGCAGACAGACAGAGGTCAATGTGGTAAAACACAAAGTCCGTTCTGTGGAAATGGGGCTTCTGGGTAGAGACAGGTCATTTGATTCTGTTGTTGTGTGTTTTGTTAATTCTATTGTTGCTGTGTAATAACTTCACATTCAAAGTAGCTTCAGATTGATACGGTTTATCACTTAATGGTACTGATGTGGCGAACATGTTGCATGGTTACATATCCAGCAGACACAGACCAACATTTTTCATGCATTTTTGATAAGCATTTACAGCCAGGTGTATGGTCCCATATTTATGATCATTTAAAGATTTCAAATGTAAGCAGCTAAATGCTCTATTTTGTTAATATAGTCAGTTTATTCATGAAAATCCGTGCATGTGTATTACAGACAACATCACAGGGTGAATGGAAAAGGTGTGTTAGGGACATAAAACCAAATGTAAAGGTTAGTATGACTCGCATCGAGCTGAAGGGAGCAGAGTGGTGATTATCTATGAGAGGCCACCTCCACATAGGGATTGAACCTAATCTTAATATAGAAATCATTATTACAACATGGGCATGAATTCTGTTGCTCATAAAAGCAGGGTTAGGTGATAAAACAATGGCAATAACAATAGAACTCAGATTTCAATTGATTCCCTTAACTCACAAGGTTAACAACTGGAAAAAAAAAAAAAAAAAAGATCCTGTTTCTGGATTTCTGTATGGAGCAAAACCAAAATCTACTCATTTCTGTCATGGGCCATAACCTGCATCATTAGAAAATGTAATGAAAATCCATCCTTAATTTTATGAATCTTGGCTCTTTGGTGCAGGGTGATAATTCAAAGCAATTAAAGGAAGGTTCCATATAAATTGATAAAATGTTTATGTATGTTGTGCAAACACACTTTGAAATGTATTAGCATTAAACATTTTACCTTAGATGTGTGAAATGTGTAACAAGTTTGATGTTGTTTTTCTCCTTAAATGAAGTTTTTAAATCGCAAAAAAAGTCAATCTTTACTTCGCATTTATCATGATAATTATCACAGACTTGAAAAGCGTATTTGTAATAACCCTTTTGCTTTAAGCTGCTTCTTTTTTACAAGTACAAATGAGAGGCTTCATCTTCAGGCGACAGCAGTGCTGTTCAAGAAGGTGATTAAATGTTGAATGTGTTACACTCATTGGCTCATTAGTCAGCTGTTTGGCTACCAGCTGATTATAGCACAATCGCTGTGTTGCAGGTTTACACGGCAACGTTTGTAACTGCTGCACCTCGCCTGAATTTAAACCTTTTTTTCCATATTGTTAAGGTTTTACATTCATTGTATCCGTTTTCTCTGTCAGAACCAAGTCTTTGATGTGTTAAATTCCTTAATGTGGAGAAAATGGAAGGATGCATCAACGCTGAATGTTGCTGCTGAAAATACAGGCCGTTAATAGTATTAAATGGGAACACAATGACTCACAATAGAGAAACATCTGATTGCATCATTCATTCAGTCAGCTTCCAGAGCTCAGAGCTGCTGACACATTTCAGTCGGGACCCAAACAGTTCTGCGGTTCAATATCCCGGCCGACATCTGGGTGGCCAAAATGTTTCAGTCACGTCCAGGCAGTGCTCCCATCACTTATCCTGAGGTCTTTTTCTGTCTCTTTAAGTGATGAAAACTTGTGTGTGGGTGCTGGTGATATTGTGTTAGAGTGCTGCTGCACTGATGTTTCTGTAATGCAATCAGTCTGTTAGAGAGAGAGCAAAGTGAAGAGAGAGGCAGTAGATGAGAGGAGCTCCCAATGACACTGTCTGCTTATCTGCGGCTCATGAACGTGGGAATCCAGCATTACTCCAAAGCACATGTTCACATCCTGAATATCCAGTAATGTACACTGCTCCTTATCTAAGTCTAAAAACAGACACATTCCCCTGAGACAGACCGTTTTATAGTCGATTATTGGCGCAGGGAATCAAAAGCGTGCCAGTCGTGTGTCTCAGATTAACTGACAGTGTTGGAGTGCTGTGGAGAGGGAAGTTGTCGTGAAAGCAGGTGGACGTATTGAATCATATCGTATGCTTGGATGGAACTAGAGAAACCACTCTGAGCTGGACTGAAGGCTGTGTGAGCCCATGTGCCGCCTGTGAGTGGAGGCACGGCATCCTTACAGCGGCAGTGAGGAGAGAGTGAGAAAGAAGGGAACAAGAGAGAGGGAGGGAGGAGGAGTGAGGAGGAGAGGAATCTGGAAAGGAGGACAGAGAGCCAAAGAGACAGAGAAGAGGAGAGACGTGGAGAGCCAAGGTTGTTGTTGTTGTTGGGGGTCAAGATGAGCAGTCCGTGTCTGCTGCGTGCTGCCCCTATAAACCAACCTCGACTCAGAGAGGTCAAGATCAGCCTGAAGGCCAGCAGCAGGGAGACCACAGCCACCAGGAGCAGCAGCGGGGGAACCAAGGAAGCCACCAAGCGGACCTATACCTCAGCAGAGAAGGAGCCCCCTGTGCGGGTTGGAGTGAGCATCAGCCGGAGCAGGAGCACCCCACCGGTCCACCGGGCCCAGAAACCTGAGAGCAAGAAATCAGTGAGAGGCAAGCAGCCTGAGCAGGAACACCACCCAGAGAGGAATGGCACCCTCCTGCTCAATGTACCGCTCACTGTGGCACCAGGGGGACTCTCCCCCTTCTCCTCATCCTCCTCTATGTCCTCCTCTTGCACCCCAGGACGTCAGAGGCCCTCTCCCACTCCTCCTGCCCCCATTCCCTCCTCATCTTCCTCCTCGGCCAAGGGTATGAGGCGAGCACGCTGGCTGAGTTACAGCACCTCCAACATCTGTTTTAACTCCATCCTGGATGGGCGCTTCAGGCAGCTGCAAGGTACAAGGGTCCTGATGGTAGACCTCTGTGTGTGTGTGTGTGTATGTGTGTGTGTTGCGATATGGTTCTGCTAAGCGATACCAATGCTTTTTGATAGTGTTATCGATACTCAGGTGAGGACACCTGGAGCCAGAGGTGTGATGAAGAGCTGTGAGGAAGAGGGCGCTTTTTACCTCACCACCAGAGGGAAATGTCTGCTGTTAAAACCATAGACTGTGTAACTGTTACGAGAGATGTGAAGTGTGAGAAGTGAAGATTAAGAAGTGATATGGAAGTAGCAGTCAGCCACCAGGGGGCGACTCCGCTGGTTACAAAAATCACTCCGTTTGAGTGGATCTTTGGGAAAATGATCTTTGAATTCTCACTTGATTTTTTAACATAACAAACATTTTCCTAAGGAGTTAAATGTCTCAATCACTACTTTTAGGTCTTAGCCTTGATGTCAGTTTAGTAAAATGTGTTGCCACTTAGAGGACATAGATGGTGAATATGGCGCCTGTGAGTGGACACCTGTGTGAGCTTCCAGGTGTCATCTCTGAACTTCCGGTTTCAAAAACTGATCTGGCACCGTTGAAGTCACAAATCTCAAGGCTTCACAACGGGAGTTGGTTTTGCAACTGGAAGACTGTGTCCATTTTTATGTAGAGTTTATGGTTTAAACCAGTCGACTCCACTGTAATGAAGGTCTGTAAATCTTTCACAGTGAATTTGGTGATGGCCCTGTAACATTAATTAGAAGTTCTAAAATGGTTCTATTTGCATCTGAGCCAAGAGGCTGCGAAGAGGAAGTTGCACTTCCAAATGTCAAACATGCGACCCCTCACTGTTATAAGAAGTTTAGATTTTTGTGCCTGTACATTTTTTGTGGGGTTAGTGTAATCTGTTTTGCTTAGTTGCAAAAATTATTTTTCCAAATCGTTGCGTTGAGCTCTAATTTTCGAGCGCAGCTCCACCGTGATGGCTGGAGTGGTGTTTTTCAAACTTTTTTTGAGGCAAGGCAGATTTTTAGATTAAGAAAAATCTGGCAGCGCACCACAAACCAAAATATTACAAAATGACACAAAATTGTTACACATTACAGCACCAATACAGTACATGTAACCACAGTTTAGTTTTTAAATGTATGAAACCTGGACCTGCTTTGACTTACACAGAGTTGATATCCACGTAGAGTAATACCACTAATATATTATTACTCCACATCACTGCTGGCACCGATGCTGAATTATTATATGGAGACAGTGACTAAATAATATTTTTGGGACCAACAAAGTGAAACTGGATAACAATCTCTCATAGCACACAAGTGGTTGAAAATTATTGGGCTCCAGAGTGAACAATGCAGCGCAACGTTGAACGTAACTGATGCAACAGTTTTGATGTCATTAGTTGGGGGCTGGGTATTTTGCCAACATTATCAGGGTCCCAGTCGTTCTAAACCAAGGTTAGACATAAGTATTCATACGTCCAATGTGATCAGTGACAAATCAGTACCCATTTATTACCAAACCCATCCCTATATGTTTGTTTACTCTCTCCTGCTTCACAGATGAGAAAGACAACACTTTTCCAGTCACGCCCCTCCCTTCCTCCGCTCTGTTTTCATGCCAGGATGGAATTGCAGTGAGCTCAGACTTTGATTTGAGTAAATGTGAGGTTAATCATCCCATTGTGAGGTTTAGGGAGAAGGCAGCCTCACAGTTGCCAGAACTTCCATAGGGGTGACCCATTTCATTAAACATACAGTATAAGTGAGCTGTGGCTCTGTCCCAATTGTTCATTGACTCTGCCTTCAATAATTTATTGCCAAACTTCTAAAAAGGTTGTGACATTTTCCCTTCCAAAGCCATTTGCTGGGAGTCAGTCATACGCTCCAAGTTAATTCTTTAAAATAACAAACATCATCATCATTTTTACTTGTCAGCTGTTCTTCATATGGCTCTTATTTTTATACTGTGGAGAGTGTTTGTTTTTTACCTTACCTTTTATTTTCCTGAATGATTGTGTTGGTGGTCTAAAAAAAGAGAAATGATTTAAGAGAGAGGTTTGCCGTCACTGTGGATTTTTGTTAGCTTGCATAACGCTACCCAACTCCCAGATGACAGGGCTGCATTAGTGGGAGAGAGAAAATGGAGGAGACGATGCAGGAATAGAGAAGGAAACAGGCTTTGCTTTTCTTTTTTTTTCCTCTCTTGCCCTTGCTGGATTTCAAGTATCGACTGATTGTGAAGACTGCAGATACAACTGATATGTGAAGTGGCAAACTTTTGAAGCTTTCCCAAATTAGATGGGTGGTTCGAGGCCAAGTGCATTGATCCACCGACAGCACTGCATGGAAACTTTTATTTACATTTAGTTCATCCCCTATAACAGAGATTTGATTAAGACTGTGCCTAAATGAAGTTGGACAGAACAACAATAACAGAGAATAAAAGAGACAGATGGAGAATGAGATAGGGAAACATCTGGGTTTTGTTTTTATTGATTGTTACTACCCTTTTTTTTTGTATTTCTCGGGAGTTGAAACAGTGAGGGGTGATAACTTTATCTGCACTCCTTCCTCTTCAAGGTTTTGCTTGCCATGAGTTTGACCCTCAAACGTTGTTGTGCATTTGAGTTAATGAAAGGGATAATACCAGTATTTAATGTATGGTTAAAAGAGGGACCGAGACATTGACGTGTGCCTCCTGGCGCCAGGATTCAGCCTGAGCCACAGACAGAAAATGTGTCTGACAGTGGAAATACAAGAAAATATAGATTGTAGCCACTTAACAAAGGTCCCACCTAATTTAACTTGCCTGCTTAAGTCGTCATAAGATTCTGCTTATCTCATTGTTAGACAGCATTTTCCAGCTGGAAAAAGGACTTTTGTGAACTGCTTACTCTTTCACACCAAAGTCCATAAAGAAAATCAGCATTTTTAGCTCGCAGGGTTGTGGCGGCTGCTGGTCTACTGCTACCTCTTTGGTTAGTTTGTCTCACTTAGGGAAATCCAAGCAAATGATTTTAAACACTGAAGTCACAAAATAACACAGTTAAACGTTATGGATGGAAGCGACGGTGAATCAATAGCACCTGTGGTTCATGATTTAAAATCTGATTTTCCTCTACTGACCTTTGTGTGAGGAGTGAGCAGTTTACAGAGGGTCACAGACCGTAGTTTCCACACAGAAAAGACATTCGAACTGCGAGTTAAAGTAAATGCAGAGCAAATGTATTCTTAGCATAATGTAGACTTCAGCAGGAGGCATGGATTGTATTTTGGAACGCCAGCCATGATTTCAGTTAGGACACGTGTCCCTGTCTCAGCCAGGGATAGGGTTATGTGCTGGCTATGTGTCAGAAGCTCACACACCTTCATGTCCAAAATCATGAAGTATCTCTTTTAAGATGTGCTTTATTTGCATCTCTTTATTTAAATGAGTTTAAATTCTGGCCAGTTTTGCCCTTAACAACATCAAAAGCAGGAGTTTAATCACATCTTGAAGAAGAGTTAACAACGCCAACAGAGCAGGTGTTTTATTTGCTCATGGACATATCTGTGAAGAAAGACATGAAATCATGGCTGCAGCACAGGTAGTTCTGGCAGCGCCATGACTCAGGCATGTTGTATTCAGGCGTTCTGAGATCAGTGGGCCACATCCAGTAGGAGCTGACTGTGGGAAAAGACAGGCTCAGACTGTATACAGGGAAAATCCATCAGCATAAATAAGTCATTGGGCCTTCATTGGAGTCAAAGAGTGGACACAGGATTACGAAGTAAAAGCATGTGAAACAGGGGAATGTTTAGTAATGCTTACTCTGATATGGAGGAGGATGCTGGGAAAGGGGAGCAGCACAGAATTGACACGAAGCTTCAGTCAGACATGAACTGCGGTGGTGTTCTGATCATCAAGCGTTTACTTGTTTGTGCAGCGTAACTGAATATACAAGACCCGTTTGTCTTTTGAAGAAGAAAAGTGACCCTTCAGTTACACAGTGTAATGAAAATCCTCCAGTAAATAATTTAGAATGGTATGTTTGGTACATATTAATGGTATGAATAAGACAATCATGTGCATCCAAAACTCTGATAGGATATTAATACATTTAAAAGGTAATGACAGAAAAACTGAATTCATAAAGGATAAATTATCTGTTGCTTCTTGGCTAAAGTTATGTTAAGACAGAAATGTCCTTGATATTATTGATTTGAATGTTTATGCCACATTCAATGCCTGGACGGTTATTAATGATCTAAGTTACTGTTATTGTTGTTAGCATTGTAGTACTTAAATTCAGGACTCACATTGATTTGGGACTGGACTTGGAATTGAATGTTGATGACTCAGGCTTGGACTTGAGCTTAAACTGCTTTTGGACTTGAAAATAATTGAAATAGGCCTTATTATTTTGGCATAAAGCATTGAAATATTGCTATATTAAAAATTTGTGTCCATCTTCATCTCAAACCTGAGGATGCTGGATCCAGTGATGGGGACTTGAGTTCATGAAAACTGTTTCTGTAACTGAGAATAACATAGCTCCTCTAAAATTGCTAACTCAACAGAATCTTTGTGGACACATTTAATGTGTTACTATCCCGTGTTTTTATAATTTACAAGATTATTAGCAGAGTGTGCCTCAAAAAAAAAAAATGTTTTCAGGACTTACAGGATTTACAAACAGTACTAAGACAAAATAATCGGGTAACAGTTACAGGTGGACGACAAAACAGGATAAGATTCATCAGTAATATACATAAATATCCTGATGAAGTCGCTTCGCTGTGTGATCTTGATGACCATGTTGGAATCAAAATAATACAATTCTAGGTGAATCTTATATGAAAATAATGTGCCACTTAGACTGACTCTACAATACCCTCCTCTGGATTATTTGTGTGTGTTTAAACAGAGCTTCGTTTTCAGGCGAACACTGAAAGGCTTCAGCAGTGAGTGTACAGAGAGCTGCTGTCATAATGAGCTTGTTGAACAACGTACACTCGGCTCCGCTCCTTTCTAAGGAGCTGTGAGCATCAGTGTGCAGCGTCTCCGCTCAAGGTCTTGTTATGTGAGATGATCGGAGAGAGAGAGAGCACCATCTGCACATTGATACATTTCCTCTAACTCTCTCCACGGTGAAATCCTGTGGGAGCAACACCCCAAATAGTTCATAAAGGATTTATTCCACATTTTATTGCACGTATGGCTGTGTTTTTCTTTTTTTTTTTCTTTTTTTTTGCTGACCGATTATGATGTGATCGTTTGTGCTAAATCAACACTGACACTCCTAATGGAGCTCTGAGTTATTTGATGGTTTTAATTGCCATTACTTTTTCATGGCTTGGCTCTCCATGCCGTTGCTCTGCTGAGGGGAGCAGAATGAAGCATAATTTATTTACTGCACCCTCCTGCGCCATGTGTTTTACATACAATAACGCATAATTTCTTCACTTTGATGATGCTGGAGCTTTTAGGTGCTGACGGGGTCAGTTTTAGCAGCAGGGGAGATACTGTAGATAATGCATCTCTCTCTCCTTTCCTGTTTGGGTCTCTGCTGACTATAACCTGAAAGCCTGCGTCTTAGTAATGCTCCCACTACTTTGTCTGATCTGGCTCGTCTTTCATCACCTGCTCTCTTCATCCTCTTCCCTGGTTTACCCAAAGACCGCATATAAAAGCAGCGAGCCTCTCTACTGTTCGTGGATGGAACTGTGGAAAGTTTGGATGGGAGGCTTTGACTGACAGTTAATGATTTCAGTCGCTAATAAGAATCTCAACTCCTGTTTTGAAGCTCTGAGATTTGTGATGCAGCTGCTGCTTTGTAAAAGCTTTGTAATTGAAAAGTGCCAGACCTGAAATCACACTCCTGTTCGACCATACCAGCTGTCAGTCACAGTGGTGTCCGCTTTAATGTTTACTGTTTATTTAGCTTTAAATGGAAGGATAAAAAATTGAAAAATTGACTTGGTGTTCTGTTGAAAGCTTGAATCTACTGATTGAGAGCATTAGCTCCTCAGGAAAAAGTTTATTGATGTTAAAAATCATTGAAGACTAGGCTCATTTTCCAACCTCCACTTCTTTTTGCAACAGAGTCACACCTACGTGGTTATTCCATATATTTTTATTTCCACCTTGGAGGACCATAACACTACAGTACATTCTTTTTTTTTATTATTATACACGGTCTGTCAGGTTCCTTGGTGTAAATGACATCTGTGAATTCTTTGTTTCAGAAAGTGACATGGTGCCTTTCAGATTGCATGAAGATGGGAGTTAATTTTGCAGCTGGAGGACTTCTATTTTTATGTACAATCTGTGGGTTTAACTTTGCTCCAGAGTCTCTGTTACCTCCTCTCTCTCCTTTTGTTTTATAGCCTCCTCCTTCCTCTTTAATCCAATATCTTTTATAACTTCCTCATGTTTCCACTGTTTTCTCCTTTAGTTCCTCTTCTTCAGCTGTTCAGTTCTTGTTTTCTGTGGCCTTGAGGTCTGAATCATTTATTACAGCAGACGTTATGGATGGAGTCTTCAGCAATCTGTACTTTGGGAAACTGATCAGACTGTTGCAAACAGACCTTGAGTGCAATGGGATGACAGCAAGCAGGAGGAGGTCTTATCACCAGTGTTTGACCTGATAAACTAAAGATACTGTTTGTCTGTGTGCGAGTTTTGTGTGCAGTCAGGTTTGCTGACGTGCATTCTCCTCCTGTGATCCTTGCTCTATATTATCACAATATTGCAGAGCATCTTTTAAAGTCTAGATACCAACTGGAGCTGAAGAAATTATTATTTCATCAGTGATGAATCGACAAATTGTTTTTCCACAATCACATAACTGATTTTGTCAATCACATAAATCATTTTAGCAAATTGCACAATAGAGCACCACAAGACCAATAATTATAGTAAAAAAAATGAACATAAATTCACAAATTAATCAAAGAATCAACAAAGTAATTACTTGAATTGAAGTAAAGTCTTGACGGAGTTGCTAACATAGTAATGAGATATGAGACAGTTTTATGATAAAATTGATATTGTCAAAAGAGAGATTGAGAGATAGCTTAAAATATTGAATATAAAATATACAAGTGTAATATTAAACAATGTAATACAAATAGTAGCATAAAATGTAAAAAAGAAAGGACATACACCACAGCTATACAGACAATAAGGAAAAAAAATATTAGGCTGGAAGTGATCACACCAATCAGAGATGAATGTGTATATAGTGCAATCTATGATTGGTTGATTTCCCACATGTGTCTCTCTTTGAAACACTGCTGCCTTTTTCTCTTTAGATTCTGTAAAAATAAAAACATAATACAAAATAAAGGGGAAAAAAGTGTATTGTAAAGTGTAAAGGTCACATAGAATGGTCTTTTTGAAACAAAAGATTACTGATGTCTACTTAGATAAATTAAATAATAATTATAGTCAATTCAGATTAAGCCAGATTATTGCTGCTCTCTGCCAGCCTCTGAACAGTCACTCTGTTTCTGAGCTAATGCCCGCCCCTCCAGTACACTGAGTCTCTTGTGATTGGCCAGCTACCAGCTGACTGACTGCTCCACGGTGCTTTTTCTTCTTCTTCTTCTTCAGGGTGAATGTTCATGTCCATGACCGGGAGTAGCTGTTGGGGGAGGGTCCGATGCACAGCAAATGTGCTAGTTACGTAACTAAACTCAACTTTTCAAAACCGCCTGCTCGAGCTCAGGTAAACAGAGAAGCCCTTCTTTCTCAGAAATGGCTGAAGTGTTTATTGTGACACTTTAGTGATGTTCAGATGCAGGAAGGACGTGGGGACGCACCAAAAAAACATCCGAAATTTGATTTTCCAGTGAATGTCCTCTTTAATGCAAAACGTGCAAAGTTTACATCATGCAGGCATATTGTCATGTGCCTCCCATCCATTAGTCACAGTAAATCACAGACAAAGTCATACCAATTGCACATTAGGTCGTGACCACACGGTCCCATCAAAATTGGTATTATTTCTGCTGCTGAGTAGGCGGCATGTCTGCCACACTCTGAAGTATGATTCAAAGTGTGAGTCTGGTGCCTGGTGGGATGTGTCACACCATGTAGGCAGCACTCATCCTGCCATAAACCTGTGCAAGTCAGGTGCTCTCTCTCTCTCTCTCTCTCTCTCTCTCTCTCTCTCTCTCTCTCTCTCTCCCTCTCTCTCTCTCTCTCTCTCTCTCTCACCATCTCTCTGTCCTGTCACTCAGCTGATTGTGGCAGCTGGGGAATGTTGTCTTCAATACTGTGCACTTAAACTCTTCACAAACACAAGCCAATCAAATCCTGTCATGTTACAGATGCAGAGAATCTCCAGTAACATTTTATTAAAATACAGTATTCTACATAAGATAAATAAAAGCTGCAGTGTTCTATTTTTACTGATTTCTTTTGGCGGTTGTTGATGTTTTTTCCTGCCTCTGTTAAATCTGTCAGTACTATCAGACATGACTGAGGATGTGTTTGTGTTTGCAGTGGCAGTGCAGGGCGAGCAGGGGAAAAAAAGCACATTTCTTGTCAAAGTGATGAACATTCAGGTTTTTTGAGAAGTAAAATTCACTTGTGAAACTTTTCACTTGTTTGTATTTTCTGCCATAGTATTACCTGTTTGCAGTCTCTGTCTGTCTTGTCATAAAACTAATTACTTCTGCGTGACACAAGAATTTGGATGTGTGCAGCGCCAAATGACAATAAAGGCATCTTATCGTATCTAAACACATTTTAAATCTGAGCAGCAGAATGTAGTGGTTTCGCTTCACAATTAAACACATCCCGCACTTCGTATCGCCTATAATATTTTGTGTAGCTTTGGGACTATGGCTCTGTTGTGTCAGAAGGTTTTGGACAGGAGTTAGACTCTTTGTTCTTCTATTGTGTGAAAACAATCCTGACGTTCAGGTGCAGACAGGTCTTTGTCTCTGGAGCCGATTCCCACAGACCCAAGTTGATGTGTGTGTAAGTTCAATATTCCACCATCGTTCAGTCTCCAGCAAATCCCTACCAGCTTCAGTGGTGCTGTGAAGAGTTATAAAAATTCATGGCACTCATGTTCTTTCTTAACTTGGTTCTCCCTTCAGATGAGCGTGAGGCAGTTCAGAAGAAGACCTTCACTAAATGGGTCAACTCAATCCTGTCCCGGGTTGGCTGTCGCATCTCCGACCTGTACCTGGACCTTCGGGATGGACGCATGCTCATTAAACTGCTGGAGGTGCTGTCGGGTGAACGACTGGTAAAGACTTTCATGTTACATTTAAAAGTTTATTTTTACACTTTGTCCTCCTGTGGGGACTTTTCTATTTATAATTTCCTCTCCATTTTTTCCCCCCCCTCCTTGTCTGTAGCCAAAACCCACCAGAGGACGGATGCGTATCCACTGTTTGGAGAACGTGGACAAGGCTCTGCAGTTCCTCAAAGAGCAGAGGGTTCACCTGGAGAACATGGGGTCCCACGACATCGTCGATGGCAACCATCGCCTCATCCTCGGCCTCATCTGGACCATCATCCTGCGCTTCCAGGTAAACTGACGTCAGCTTTACCCAAAGCCTATATTTCTCTTTCTTTACTTATTGTAGTTTTGCACTGACTTGGCTGCTGTTCCCTCTCATTTTGTTACATAATGTGCCATTAAACTTTGCAATATACTGTATATTGGTATCATTCCGTCAAACTAGGTCCCTTGTTACGACTTCATATGGAAGTTAAATTAAAGAAACATATAAATGATTATAATTTGTTATGTTCTTTTTCATTTATTTAAATGCCAGCGTGAACAGTTTTAACCCGAGTCCTAGGTTGTTTATGGCTTTTTCCCTTTTTTCCTTACGTGAGATGACTTCAGGTTTCAGCCGTTATTATCTGCCTCTGTCTGACGCACATCCACATCCTCAGAACATTTCTCTGTGACTCCTTTTATCTTCATGTGAGAGGGCAGATATTTATTTTTAATTTGACAGCGACACTGTTATTTTTAGCGAGTTCAAACAACACGGCCTGCTGCATTATTTAGCCTTAAAAAAATGAAGAGACGGGAATGAGTTTGCTTAGTCCTGTCTGATTCTTTTTAGTCTTTCTTAACTAGGAGAACCAAAGCAGGCTAAATTTAGCCCTCTCTCAGGACCTGTCTCTCACATCACTTCACTGTGCTAATTATTGGCCCAGTGTGTGGGAAAGTAAGAACTCTGTTTTATCGATTATACTTTGGGTTTAGATTTGTGAAATTCCAGCCTATTCAAAGAACATTGATGATCCGTCATTTAAGATTAATTTAGATTATATATATATATATATATATATATATATACAGAGTTCTTTATATATATATATATAAAGAACTCTGTATATATATAGTTAGAGACTACATATATAGTCTACATATATATAGTTAGAGACTACATATATAGTCTACATATATATAGTTAGAGACTACATATATAGTCTACATATATATAGTTAGAGACTACATATATAGTCTACATATATATAGTTAGAGACTACATATATAGTCTACATATATATAGTTAGAGACTACATATATAGTCTACATATATATAGTTAGAGACTACATATATAGTCTACATATATATAGTTAGAGACTACATATATAGTCTACATATATATAGTTAGAGACTACATATATAGTCTACATATATATAGTTAGAGACTACATATATAGTCTACATATATATAGTTAGAGACTACATATATAGTCTACATATATATAGTTAGAGACTACATATATAGTCTACATATATATAGTTAGAGACTACATATATAGTCTACATATATATAGTTAGAGACTACATATATAGTCTACATATATATAGTTAGAGACTACATATATAGTCTACATATATATAGTTAGAGACTACATATATAGTCTACATATATATAGTTAGAGACTACATATATAGTCTACATATATATAGTTAGAGACTACATATATAGTTAGAGACTACATATATAGTCTCTAACTATATATGTAGTTAGAGACAGAACTCTGTCTCTAACTACGATAAATCCTCTATATCAAAAAGATTTGTGCCAACACGTTCCCGACTGGCTCATCTGATTAGCCACATGTTTTTACTGACTGATTAAAAAGATTAAAAAGAAATACATTTTAATACATTTTTTAAAAATTAATTACCACTTATATAGTGAATTATTGCAACAAATATTTTATTACTGTATTAGTGTTCAATTTACATGTTTCTATTATGAGCTTAAGTGTCCAAAATAATAATAAATATGCTGTTCATGCTTTTATTACACTGATGTTGACTTATTTATGTTTATAATCATCTTTTATGGTCCATCAATTGTTTGTTCTTTGTCCTTATGTGATTAGTTAAATCTCATTATTTAACATCCAGCTGCGCTTGTTGTTCTTCATCATCAGATTCAGGACATTATCGTGGAAACGGGCCAGGCCGACCAGAAGGAGACACGCTCAGCCAAGGACGCTCTTCTCCTGTGGTGTCAGATGAAAACTGCTGGGTAAGTGGGATGAGTGACCTTTGGCATTATCAATCTGTTGTAAACATTGTCAGGAAAATGGGTGTCACTGTTCATCCAGGCTTGTGCGCAGCAGTAGAAGTTTTAAGTAGATTAAAAAAAAAAGAATGTTGTGTGAAAAGAGCCGTAATACTACAGTTAAAGCTCTAAAAGGCTGTCGCAGGTGTGAATGTAACAGTGAACTCTATATGTTGACTTTCTGTCCACTGTGTGCCCTGCCTTTTGCCTTATGTCAGCTGGGATTGGCTCCAGTTCCCCCTCGACCCTCATATGGAAGACAAAGCAGTAGAAAATAAAGTGACAGAAAATGAATGGATGGGTGGATGTTAATAAACTGGAATCAGCAAAGTACTACTATCAGATAAATGTCTTGGAGTAAAAAAGTAGATTTGCTCCTCAAGTAGCTTTAGCTGGTCGTGGAGACGCAGAACAACTTCTGGACATTGACTTGAACAGGAAATGCCCAGAAATGTCCTGCCTGTTCCTTCAGTGACGTCCCATGGTTGTTGTCTTGCAGATATCCCAATGTCAACATCACAAACTTCACCACGAGCTGGAAGGACGGCATGGCCTTCAACGCTCTCATACACAAACACCGGTAAGGGCAGATGAATAACCGAGTCCACTCTTTCCACCTCTGAAATGTAAACTCACAGCACATGAAAACCATCTGCTCAGTGTCTCTTCTCCTTCATCTATTTCTCTGTCTCATCATCTTTTCTGATTTTGTTCTCTCTCAATAATCTTTACCCAGACCAGATCTGGTGGACTATAATACATTAAAGAGATCCAACCCGACCCATAACCTTCACAATGCCTTCAACGTTGCAGAGCAGAAGCTTGGTGTAACCAAACTGTTAGACCCAGAAGGCAAGTGACTGACTGAGGCTGTGCCTTCACATGGAAATCAGTGTTTATTTACTTACAGCCTGGTGGAAAAATGACCTTGGGACCAGTGATGTCTCTGGCTTTTGGCTGCGACTGACTTGTCCTCTGTTTTGTTATGCAGATGTGTTCACAGAGAATCCAGATGAGAAGTCCATCATCACGTATGTCGTGGCATTCTACCACTATTTCTCGAAGATGAAGCAGCTCGCTGTCGAGGGCAAGAGAGTTGGAAAGGTGAGATGGAAACGTGACGTACAGTCTTTTTTGTGGAAGCTGCATTCCTGACTGTCTTCTGCTGCTATTCCTTCGTCTTCAGGTTCTGGATCAAGCCATCGAGACAGAGAAGATGATTGACAAGTACGAGACTCTTGCGTCAGACCTGCTGACTTGGATTGAGCAGACCATCATTGTGCTGAACAACCGAAAACTTGCCAATTCTCTGACTGGAGTCCAGCAGCAGCTTCAGGCCTTCAACACCTACCGCACAGTGGAGAAGCCGCCCAAGTGAGTCAAGCTAAAGCACTGCATTACACCCCTTATAATCTAATCTAATCTAATCTAATCTAATCTAATCTAATCTAATCTAATCTAATCTAATCTAATCTAATCTAATCTAATCTAATCTAATCTTTAGGAAAAAAACACAATGCTAAAATTTAGAAATAAAGTTTTTCATATTTACTATATGTAGTATAGTAAATATAGTGTATACCTGGTATAGTATAGTATATACCTGTCTTTCTTGCATTTACAGTAAGTTTTTATTTATTTAAATGTAATTCAAATGTAATGACTTTATGTTGTGGTATTTTTGTGCACTTCCATTTTCAATTTTGTATGTTATTTATTTATTTATTTATTTATTTATTTATTTATTTATTTCACTGTGCTGAATCAGCCTCCTGTGACTCAGCGTTACACTCTTGCATTATGCTTGTCTTCCCAGGTTTCAGGAGAAAGGAAACCTGGAGGTTCTGCTCTTCACCATCCAGAGTCGTATGAGGGCCAACAACCAGAGGGTGTACACACCAAAAGAGGGCACTCTGGTTGCAGATATCAACAGGGTGAGATGCCTGAGCAACACGCCGAAACATAAACTATAAAAATAATATTTGCGAATTGCAAATGAACTGAGTGTTTTGTTCAGATTCTCCAATTATGGCACGGCTCCATTAGATTGACAAAATTGATTTATTTAGCACTGCACAGTGACATTTTAACCAAAAACAAGTATGTAATTACACTATATTGGTAATTTTACAGACTTCATCAAAAACGCAACAGATGCTGCTAAATGAACTGCAGAAAGTAAAATCTTTAATATATCACAAACACAGACAGTTTTCCATTTCCATTTATCAAATTATTCAAACTAATTATATTTTTATGGTTGCAGCTCAAACATTTACTCAAGTAATGCAATAGTATATCATCAGAACTATTTTCTTGCACTTGTTTGTTTTTAGTCTAAGGATTTGATGCTTTTGTGTTTCACTAATTAGTGCAGGTTCAACTTCTTTTACATTGTGGTGGTGAAAGTATTTAGACCAATGGTATCCAGAGCTAAATCAATACATTGAAAAGAATTAAAAATGATATTGCTATTAGGCTAATTTACCAAAGCCTTATGAACTGTCTCATCATCTATGTGCAGGCATGGGAGCGTCTGGAGAGGGCGGAGCATGAGCGGGAGCGGGTCCTCAGAGACGAGCTGATAAGACAGGAGAAGCTGGAGCAGATGGCGAGAAGATTTGACAGGAAGGCAGCCATGAGGGAGACCTGGCTCATGGAGAACCAGAGACTAGTGGCCCAGGTAAATTAAGCCAACAAGAAAACTCAAAGGAAATGATACTTGTATGTTGTTATTGTTTCATATTTTCTCTGGGGTCCTTCTAGAAAAAGGTCTTGATCTCAGTGAGGTTGTCTCATTAAATAACATTAGTATGTAGATAACTATGGATGCAGTGTTTCTGTTCAGCAGAAACAGTTTGTTTACTTGTACAGTATACGGGGGGTAAACATCAGAGCCTTTATGAGTACAAAATATCAGTGAGAATAAGTGAGCAAAGGCAGACATGTTATAAAACAGTAATAAAATAAAACTAAATAAAGAAAAAATGTAACTTTTGTAAAGTGTTCAATATGTCATTATATAACTATTCTACTTTAATAAAGTACAAATCCTACTTTCAAATGTATTTTCAGGTACAAAAGTATCATTAGTAAAATATGTATGACATATTTAAACAATAGGAAGATTCAGTTCTTGCAGTGGATAGCATTGGTGCCTCACAGCAGGAAGGATTATAGTTCAGATCCTGGTTCAAACTGAGAGTTTCTATGTGTTCTCCCCATGTGTGAGTGGGTTTTCTTTGCATGTTCATCTTCCCACAGTCAAAACCCTTGTAGATTGGGATTAAGTTGATTAAATACGCACTAACTCTAGCTCCTCCTGCAGGTGTCAGAAGATAAGCATTTCAGATAGTGATGAATGGATAGTAATAACTGTCAAATAAACGTGGAGAGACAAAAACTGAAATACTGATATGTTAAACTGTACTTGAACTCTGCTCCTCAGGATAACTTTGGTTATGATCTGCCAGCTGTGGAGGCAGCCAAAAAGAAGCATGACGCCATCGAAACAGACATTGCAGCGTACAAGGAGCGCGTTGAGGCTTTGGTGGACCTCTCAAAGGAGCTCGATTCTGAGCGTTACCATGACGCCAAACGGATCGATGTAAGGAAAGACAACATCTTGCGACTTTGGGACTACTTGCAGGAGCTATTGAAGGCCCGTAGGGGGCGCCTGGATAAGAACCTGACCCTGCAGAGGATCTTCCAGGAGATGCTGTACATCATCACCTGGATGGATGACATGAAGGTACAGAACATAACGCAATATACATAAAGTGACACTGTACATTTCCTAGAAACTAGACTGAGCAATGTTTGAATGTGTCCTCAGGCTCGACTGCTGTCTCCAGACTTTGGGAAACATTTGTTGGAAGTTGAGGACTTGTTACAGAAACATGTCTTGGTAGAAAATGATGTTGCCCTGCAGGCAGAGAGGGTACATAACGCTAGTGCTGCTGCTCTCAAGTTTGCAAATGGAGACAGTAAGTGCACTTTATTATTTATTCACTGAACAACTGTACTTATGTGATGTTATCAGTGATGACTATGTTTGGGCAATATATCAGTATTATATCAAATATGTAACACGAGACAAGCTAGATATTAGATTTTGGATATGAACACATGATATGACATCAGTAATGGCTCTTTGTGGTTTTGAAGACTGTTTCAGACAATGCTGATTTTAAGGCATTTAGTTAAATATGGTGATATATTTCTGATATGAAGTAGAAAATATTGGATAATTATATATGTTAACAACTCATCTTCATTTTGTATGTCTGACTGTGTTTTGGCACAATTTGACCAAATTTATAGGCAGTTTCATTATTTCTCACACATGTAAATAACCTTTATTTAACTAATCGCTCAAATGTAGCCGTAGGATCAAGCATTGTCAAATATGACACTGACAAAGACTACAAAACCCTGAGAGCAGGTCAGAGAACAGAGGAAATTAAATTATTAAATACGCAGACTGTAACATTTATGCTGTCCCTCATTTTTCCATCAGGCTATAAGCCATGTGATCCTCAGGTGATCCGGGACAGAGTGCAGCACCTGGAGCTGTGCTACCAGGAAATATGTGCCCTGGCGGCCCAGCGAAGGGCTCGCTTGGAGCAGTCCCGCTGCTTCTGGAACTTCCTGTGGGAGGTGGCAGAACTGGAGAGTTGGATTAGGGAGAAGGAGCACATTTTCTCCTCCATGGATTATGGAAAGGACCTGACGAGTGTGCTGGTGCTCCAGAGCAAACACAGTGCCTTTGAGGACGAGCTTGGAGCGCGTCGCGCCAACCTTGAACAGGTCCTTGCTGAGGGGGAGAAGATGATCCAGGCCAAGCACTTTGGCTCACCTAAGGTTCAGGAATGCATGGATGACATCACAATGCAATGGCAGCAGCTGGAAGAGCTGGCGGCATTTCGTAAACAGAACCTGCAGGACACTCAGAGGTTCTTCCAGTTTCAAGGAGATGCTGATGAACTCAAGGCCTGGCTGCTGGATGCCAAGAGGCAGATGACCAGCGAAGATGTAGGTCATGATGAGTACACCACGCAGCGGCTAGTGAAGAGGCACAATGACCTGAGGAATGAAGCAATTAAGAATGGAGCCACTATTGATGCTCTAACAAAGCAGGCCAATGCACTTCCAGAAGAGCTTCAGAACACTCCTGATATCCAGAGACGTCTCAGAGACATCAAGGACCTGTACATGGAACTCATGTCTGTGGCTGACCTGAGACAGAAGAAGCTTGATGATGCGATGATGCTGTACACCATCTTCAGTGAGACAGATGCATGTGAGCTCTGGATGGGTCAGAAGGAGACTTGGTTGGTTGGACTGGAGGTGCCAGAGAAGCTGGAGGATCTGGAAGTCGTACAGAATAGGTACAAAGAACAAACTGCATTATTATGCTTTTAATTCTGGATTCGTTTTTTAAATTTAATAATGTTATTTAGACCAATAAGTTGATGCTACTTTTTGTATCCGACACTGATACTGATATCACAAACTTTTTACCTATCTACCAATACCACAATATTTTTTCAGTCCAATACAGTCTGTTTTATAACTTTGAAACAGGATAATTTATTGTCATTGTATATATATGTATATATTTCACAATTTGTGCTGATGTACTTACGCCTACATAGAACACGTGTAGTCCTCACTACTTGGGTTCTGGTCTCTTGATGGAGATGGCATGTGGGTTTTTTTTAGACTGTGTTTAGTCTTATATAAAGTATTTACTTTATATAATATAATATTTAAGGTGTATAGATCATATCTGATCAGGTGATTTTGACTTGTATCATCCCTATTAATTCACAAGAATGTAAGTAAATAAGTAAAAGAATAACATTAATGTTCAAAAAATGGTGCTGGGAATAGTAAAGATGTGTTCATGCATCATGCAGATAAACTAACACCTTCCTTTGTTGCAGGTTGAGCATTCTGGCTCAAGATATGGCCAATGTTCAGGCGAGAGTTGATGACGTCAACAAAGCTGTGAAACAGCTTGAGGACAGCAGACACCCTCGCACCAAAGAGGTTAAGGAATGTCAGACGCGTCTGAACAAGAGGTGACTTGAGCATTTTAAATTATGTGATCAGTGTGTCAACATTTCTGATTGTAAGATCAATAATTTAGTGTTAAACCAAAGGGAAAACACAAAATTAAAATTTTAATATTTTATTTTCTGAATAATCATGTCAGTTTCAGAGACATTCATTGACAACATAGCAGGCCAGCTGAAAATGTAGAAATGAAAACCAGAAAAGCATCAACAACAAGCAGTTTATTATATACTGTATATTGAATTAACCTTCCAGTTATTTTTGACCAATAACTCATAATTCATTTGTCTTTTAAGATAATGATTATTTCTTGTAACAGAAATGGAAGATTACATGAAAGAAGTTAAAATGTTCTGTAAATACTATTCTTCTCAGGTGGGAGGCCTTCAAGGCCATGGTGGAGGACAAGAAGAGGAAGGTGGACTCTGCTGTTGGTCTCCACAACTACGGGCTGGAGTGTGATGAGACAGAAACCTGGATCAAAGACAAGACACGGGTGATCGAGTCCACAAAAGACTTAGGCAATGACCTGGCAGCCGTAATGACCATCCAGAGGAAGCTGTTTGGCATAGAGAGAGATTTAGCCGCCATTGAAGCCAAGCTAATCTTCCTGAGGAAAGAAGCAGACCAGCTTGCTCAGGATCACCCAGAGAACGCGACCGACATCTTGGCCCGCAGAGGACAGTTACAGGACGTAGCTTGGGACACCCTAAAAAAGACCCTGAAAGACAGAGAGGACTCTTTGGGTGAGGTCAGCAAGTTACAGACCTTCCTCCAAGACATGGACGACTTCCAGTCATGGCTCTTCAAGACCCAGAAGGCTGTGGCGTCAGAGGAAATGCCTGCCACGCTGCCAGAGGCTGAGGAGCAACTCAGCCTTCACGATGCCGTGCGTGAAGACATCAACAACCATGAGGAGGACTATCATCGTGTGAGGGACACAGGTTTGCAGGTGATAGTGGGTCAGGAGGACGATCCTCAGTACCAGCAGCTGGATCAGAGGCTGAAAGGCATGGACCGCGGTTGGTATGAACTGCACAAGATGTGGGACAGTCGCAAGAACTTCCTGGACCAAGGTCTGGGCTTCCAGCAGTTCATGAGAGATAGCAAAGCTGTAGAGGCCATCCTCAACAACCAGGTACTGTATTGATTGGGCATTTGGTTTAGGATTATTAGATCATGTCTCAAAATTGAAGACTCGTTGGTTTCGACTTGATAATGATGGGGTTAGCAATGCTACAGGTACTTGAAAGAATGTGGAGCAGAAGAATGCAGCACAGTCAGTTCCCATACTGCATGTTTGACAATATAACCTTCAGCTCTTTGTCCATTCTCCCTGACATGTATTTGGCTGCTCTGTTACAGGAGTACACCTTGGCCCACATCGACAAGCCTGACACTTTGGCTGGTGCAGAGAAAGCTTTAAAGAAACATGAGGACTTTTTGAGCACCATGGAGGCCAATGAGGACAAGATTGATGGCGCCCTGCAGGGTGGACAACGGCTGGTGGACAGTAACAACCTGTACTCTGGGAAAGTTCAAGAGAAAATGAATTCAATCCGAGACAGGTCAGTTGTCATGATATCTGGTCAGCATGTCATCAAAATTAGGTTATTATTGTTGTGCATTAGCGCAATATTTTGAGTTTCAACCATATTTAGTATTGATTAAGAACAGAGCATGGAATAGATGGGCCTGTGTTGTCAGTTCTTCACATTCACTACCATTACCACTATTGTGGCCAAAGAATATTCTTATTCTTATTTTTATTCTACGTTCTTATCACTTATTCAATCACATGCAAATAATGAGGTACATTGTGCCTATTTTTAATCATATATTTATATTTTATCATATATTTTATTCATATTTTTTGATAACTTTCCCTCAAAGGTTAGTTTAACGTCAAGGTTTTTAGTGACAAGTAAGGCAGCACAAATGCAAAAAGTGAAACATTTTGAGATATTTAAATAGTAAATAATGAAACCAAAAAATTATTACATAATAGAATTTTAGTCTTATATATGAATTTAAAAATTCAACAAATTATTTAACATAGGATTTACATACATTTAACCAAATTAAGAGACCCATAATCTTAACCTTAACCTTAATTTTTATCCGTACTTGAGATTTTCACTCTCAACGGTCTAATAAATATGTTTAGACTCTGCTGTAATGTAGAAAAATAAAGCTGTTCATTCAATCACATCTTTCACCTGGCTCGCCAGTGGAGCATCTTCCTTATCACTGTAACATTTGTGTCAACATGAGGCAGTAGAAGGGGCTCAGAAGATTTTCCTCTTAACTCTACCAATTTACTTGGAAGACAGGCCCTCGTGATAATGGATATTGATCCTTAAGTGAAAGTGGTTCTTCGCAGCGTAGCTGAGAGACAGATGACTGTTTTGAGTTCCTGTGTCAGGTATTTTTTTGACTGAAGAGGAGGCGCTTGTCTGGACTGACTTGAAGCATGTTGTTTGTCTTGGTGAGAAAGACAAACACACTGGAGGATGTGGTTGTATTTTTAATGTCTTCTTTGGCTTTGTGTTTGACTTCCAGGTGTGACAAGAATAACACAAGAGCACAGGAGGTGTCAGAGAAGCTGAGAGACAACCGTGACCTGCAGCACTTCCTGCAAAACACTCAAGATGTGAGTTCAACATCACTTCACTGGTGATGAAATCCCAAGTACATTTATCAGTGGCTTAATAATTGCTTTACTGAGTCTTGATATCAGGGTTTTTTCATTCTTTTGATCATCGACAGTTTGCCAGAAATAGTATTGTGTATTGTAACACAGCAGTACAGCAGCATATAGCAGTAGGTTACAGGTCCTATTTGGTTAATCAGCACATGTCTTTGTTGTCAAAAGGTAAACACTACATTAATGTCACCTCTACACCAGTGTGACATTTTAAAGTTCTCCCAATTTTGCATTGCTTTTTCATGTTCTCTCCTTGCTGCAGCTGACCGTTTGGATTAACGAGAAGATGCTCACAGCTCAGGACACGTCGTACGATGAGGCCAGGAACCTTCACAGCAAGTGGCTGAAACATCAGGCCTTCATGGCCGAGCTGGCCTCCAACAAGGACTGGCTCAACAAAGTAGACCAGGTCCGTGAAGAAAGTGCGCTTTCAGGGGCATCTTCATAAATGTTCTGTCTACAAAGCTGCCCATTTTCTTTACACTGCACCTAATTAATTCTTGTCACTGCTCCTAATACAGTAACTAAGCAAAATAATAAGTTAGTAAATAAATAATATGCCTATTGAGGATCCCATGTTAGGTCTCATACATGTGATATTTACCGGTAAATACTAAGATACAGTAGATTTACCCAGGATTAAAAATAATACTACTTTATTTTATTTAATCCTACTTAGAATCGCCAAACACTTAAAACTTAATAACATCCTTGACTAATTTGAAGTGGAGATACAGTACTTTGTATAAGCCACCATTAGATTTGTTGTTTTAGCAATGCTATAATGACCGTACTGTACAATTATTTCTCAATCACTTTATTGGAACATATCCTGAAAATAGGGAGAAACACATACACAGTTTGAAAATAACATCTTTTTTCAGAAAAAAAACAAACAACAAAAATGCTTCTATAATATCAAATATTTAGTGTGACCTACATTTACACTTGACCAATAACACAACCATGGCTCTTTTAAAATCTGGAATGTTAATGTTATTGGTAAAACCTCTGTTTCTCCTACTATTTCATGCCAACAAATAGCTGCTGTGAAAAAGGTCTATTATACCTGGTTTACTCAAGACATGTTTGAGCATCACATACACATGTTGCACAAGTTCAACTCATTGACAGGTTGATCATATAATATAAGACTGACTTTTAGTCACATCTTTTCAATCTAAACGCCAATGATCACAAATCTGACATAAAAACAACAAAGCTGGTGGTGGCCTAAGACTTATGCACAGTACTGTATGTCGCAGATAAACTCTATAACTGTATATGCACACTTAAATATTTGCATGTAATATTTCCCCTTGGACACAACATTTTCTAAAATATCTTCCTCATGTGGGGTGTTTCTGTGGATACAGGAGGGTCAGGAGCTCATGGAGTCCAAACCTGAGTTTGAGCCCATTGTGAAGGAGCGTCTGGCCAAGCTTCATGAGCTGTGGGACAAACTGGAGTCCACCACCCAGGAGAAGGCCCGGCTGCTGTTCGATGCCAACCGCTCCGAGCTTTTCGACCAGAGCCTCGCTGACATGAAGAAGTGGCTCAGTGGGCTGCAGCAGCAGCTGCAGAGCGGAGATGAGGATGTTAAAGACCTGACGAAAGCCAACATTCTGCTCAAGAAACATCAGGTCTGTAGTTTACTGTATAAGCTTCAGATTTATATGCTGTGACTAAAATTGTTCTTGATATATGCAGCTCTTAAATCATGTTTAGCTAAATCACACCATGGGAGTGAATGAATTATAGTTTGAGTTTATGTTATTTCTTAGGATTAGCTTTGCGTGAATGAGCATCTGTGCTGGATCTGTATTACTGTTTACTCTTTGCATTTTAATGCAAAAAACTTAAATCTAAAGAAAACATTGTATTTATCATAAATAAAAAGAAGAACCTAAAAGCTCTAAGAAATTGTATTACTGTCACTTCTGCACTGAAAAAAACTTGTGTAACTAAATCCAAATTAGACTTTTTGAAAGGCTATTTATCTTTTTTTCTCTAATCATATCCCCCTGTGCCAGATGACTGAGAACCAGGTACGTGACCGTGCAAGGGAGCTGGAGGAACTCCAGGAGGCGGTCAGCAAACACGGCGGAGGCAGGGAGGACCAGCCGGAGCTGGAGGCCGAGACACAGGTGCTGCAGGCGGACTTCCAGCAGCTCTTCACACCACTGGCTCAGCGCAAGGGCAAATTAGAGGCCGCCAAGTCTGTTCATCAGTTCTGCAGAGACCTGGCTGATGAACTTGTAAGCTCGCGTTTCATCTCAGCGCAAACTTTAACTGTCATTACTCCCTGGTCTCACATATGATTGATGGCATTAAATTAGAATAAAGTGTATGATTCTGAAGAAACTCTTTGGAATTAAATATTTAAAAATATTCAAGTCTGAACTTTTTTTAACTCCCCAAAATGATAACTTATTAATTTGGAAATAAGGTTTTCAATTACAGAATGTAGAATCAGTATGCACGACAGTAGTGCCACCTGCTCTCTCCATGAAATTGGCTCTCCAGGTGAATCAGGGTAAAAGCTTTAAAATCCTTTTTGGTTCCGCTACATAAATCCACTTGACTCAGGTGGAAGAGGAGGCTTAAAGAAGGATTTATACTGTTTGAGTTATTGGAAACATTTTAAATAAGGGTTACAAATTTTGCTGCAAATGATATGGTCTTGTGGTCTTTTTGTAATTAAGTGCATCATCGGTTGAGATCTGTTGTCTCAAAAGATACCCGTGTCTGCTTTCTCCTCTTTATCATCATAATCTTCCTTTTCCCTCTCCACCTCTTTCCCTCTAAGCTCTGGATAGAGGAGAGGATGCCTCTGGTAATGTCAGAAGAGCATGGACACAATCTCCAAACTGTGCAAATGCTGCTGAAGAAGAACCAGGTAGGGATTAGCCAGAAATCACAATTTTTAATGCTGCATTGAATTCATTTTATTTATTTAATTGTTAATCCAGTAAATGTCAGAAAATATTGGATGTCCTTGAGTTCTGAATTATCACTGAAAATGGCTTGTTTTAGTCTGAGATTCGGTTTGCACTGGTGTTCTGAAAAATAGAAAAGCAGCAAAAATTGCTGCACTATACAGCAAAAGCTATTAGAAGGTGGTATTTTTGCACTTTATTTGTTAGTAACCTGTGAAGTAATAGTTGCTGATCATTTCTTTCTTAGCTTCTTTGTTGTTTCAGTGAATCTTTCATAAAAAATCAAGACCTGTCTATTGTTTCTTCAAAACAGAGCATTTTTTGACTAGTGCAAGATTAAAAATAAAAGCTGTTCATGTTTTCTTTTCATATCAAAACTCACGACTGTTCAGAAAAAGTAAGTGAATGCCACTTGGACTTTATCTTAATGTCTCTGTGGCACCTGTTGTGTTTTTGTTTTTTTTCCACCAGACATTACAGAGGGAAATCGAGGGCCACCAGCCTCGGGTGGATGAAGTGCTTGAGCGCGGCAGGAGGATGGCAGCAGCCGCCAGCACCGAGGGCAGACCGGAGGCAGAGCGAATCACAGACCAGCTGAAGGAGCTGGAAGAGGCGTGGGCTCGGCTGCAAGATGAGATGGTGAAGCGCCGGGAGAGGCTGAACGGCTCCAACTTGGCCCAGCATTACTATAATGACGCGGATGAGGCCGAAGCTTGGATCGGAGAGCAGGAGCTTTACATGATCGCTGATGAAAAACCCAAGGTAGGAAACACGAGCAGTACCAAGCATGACTGTGAAAACAAACTTAGTGAAGTGGTTTCAGATGTATGAAAAGTAGATTTAAATAATTTAAATCAGGTCTCAAACTTAGGGCCTGTGGGCCACATGCAGCCCCAAGTTTCATGCGACTGACCACTTAATATCAAATTATAATTAGTTATTTCTGTATGTTTTTTATTAATAGATTCATTTTGAATCATACATATATTATATTGCACACTATTAATCATTCTATATCAAAACAAACACTTTTATTTTGAAATTAACTGAAATATCATCATAAATTTTACTATTTCTATGTCTTTTTTCTAAAAGGTTGACTTTTTTTAAACTTGATCAGCCCCCTACTGACCAAAATAGGCACTCAATGGCCCCCATGTCATTTAAGTTTGAGACCCATGATTTAAGTCAATAAGCAGGCATATCATGTTGTGCAAATAAGTGTTACTGCATGCAGTAACATGATTACATGATCTGGCTTTCCTCAATGAAAGGGCAATTAATTGTGGGCTGGTGTTTGTAAACACACCAAAAGTTAAAGTTGGCCCCTCCTTTGGAGTCTTGATGGTAAAATCGACGACACTTGCTATGGAATTATATGCCTGAAACAGCTTTTCATAGGAGGGCATGTAAACAGATTAGGTCAGTCAAACTGCCTCAGACCCAGATGCAGTAGCTTAATAAGCCAAAGTGGTGGCTCGTGTGATGCAAAGCTCAAACAAGCACCAAAGACTTTTAGTATTAGTTTGTCAGAACCTTAAGTTATTATAGGCAGTAGTTCTCTGTATGTACACTATGTACATGTGATACTATACCACTGTAAGAACATTACATTTGTTTTAGAAGTGCCATTACTTTACCTGCAATGGCACTTCTGCCATACCTGCTCGCTGTGACCAGTTTGTCCCGCCCACCTCGCTGTTATTGGCTGGAGGATATAAACACACCGGTCAAATGTTGAGTAAATACCAGCAGAGGGCAGTGTCTCTGCATTCGGTACAACACCATGCACTTCAAGTGGCTAATTAATGATGATTGACAGGGATTACACACTCCATTTTTAAGCTGTCATGCTTTAATAAGTGGCAGCCATTCAGAGATTGTTCGGAGTATTTAGTTTTGTTGTGATGTGCAGCTGTTTTTCGTCTACATCCTCCTGCTTCCTCCTTATTCTCCACTTCTCTCATCTCTGCAGGATGAGCAAAGTGCCATGCTGGCCCTGAAGCGCCACATGATCCTGAAGCAGGCGGTGGATGACTACGCTGACTCCATTCATAAACTGGCTGACCGTGCCGAAAAGATGTTTGCTGAGGACCATCCTGATGGGTGTGTGATGAGAAAAATGACTTGCGTCGCAAGAATGCCATTTCCCTCTTGTTTTCTCAGTCAGCTGTGGTTTAGGTTGATAAGGGAGACAAACATGTAAAGTGTGATAATTCCTGAATCCTAATCATACAACTCATCTTGGGTAAACTTAAATCCAATTTCCTCCATCTTATCTTCATCTCATTAATCTCCATCCCTCATCCTTTACCTTGTCTGCAGTGAAGGGATAATCAGGCGACAGGGCCAGGTGGATAAACAGTATGCAGGGCTGAAGGAGCTGGCCGAGGACCGCAGGAAGAAGCTGGATCACACATTCCACCACTTCCTGCTGAGCCGGGAGGTGGAGGACCTGGAGCACTGGATTGCTGAGAGAGACGTGGTGGCCTCCTCTCAGGAGATGGGCCAGGACCTGGATCACGTCACGGTATTATGCTAACCAAACAAGCACATTTAACGTTTAGCGCTGTAGTTGCTGGTTTTTAATGCATTTAAATTTTTTCTATGCGTTTCACAGCAGGTGCAGTACTCACTTTTAGGGCAGGTGCAATATTCAGCTTTCTTATTTTGTTATTTATATTCTGTGAATTCTGTGTCCTTTGTTAGTTGTTTGTTGCCTCTGACGTACTATGCATGGTTCTGCAGCTGTTTTAGCACTCTTGCCCAGAAAAAAAATCCCTGTGGGGACAATAAACTCTGTTTATTTTTATTTGATTCCACTATGCCATATTTCATACTCATTACAATTTTAGAGGTGGAACTAAACTAAGAAGTAGGACTACAACTAGTGACTGTTATCATAAAGGATGATAATAGTTGATTGTTTTATTAGTTATTCAATCAGTTGTTTGGTCCATAAAATATCAGAAAAATGGTGAAAATGTACTTAACCTCCAACGATGTCATCCTCAAATGTCTTGTTTTGCCCACAAAAAGAAGACATTCAGTTTACTGTCTCAAACAAGCAGACTCAAGACATTACTCACATGTATGAAGCAGAATAATTAGTGATCAATGTTGTAGTTGATTGTTAGCCCTACTCAGAAGCAAAATACATTGTATTTGCTTGTGTTGGTGTAAAAAGACCACCTGGTTTCAATTTTGTAGTTTATAAGGATGAGCCAATACAATATTATCGGTATTGGTCCAGTATTGGCAAAACTCTGGTTTGGATATTGGATTGGTGAAATCCGATTGATCTAAACCCCCTAATTATGACATAAATTCTTCATTAAACATTGGTTGTAAAGAGAGAATGGGAGTGAGGAATTCAAGTCTGCCACACCACATTGGTCATGCGACCCATTTATACATATTTAAAGATTGAAGAATAATAATTTAACAAAAAGACTGCATCAGACTGATACCAGTATTGACACGTAGCCTTCCCTATCAGTTTATATCACATTTTCTTTTTAGTTTGTTAGTTTAGTTTGTCCTGCGTCTTGTCCTGTACAGACAGTGAAACAGGCCTAAAACAAACAAACAAACAAAAAGATTGTATATCTTATATGTATATTTGTTTTTTTTTTTTTATAGCTTCTGAGGGATAAGTTTAGAGAGTTTGCACGAGAGACGGGGATGGTGGGACAGGAGCGAGTTGACATGGTCAACCAGACGATAGACGAGCTGATCGAAGCTGGTCACACGGAGGCGGCCACCATGGCGGAGTGGAAAGACAGCATCAATGACAGCTGGGCTGATCTGCTGGAGCTCATTGACACCCGTGCTCAACTCCTTACAGCATCCTATGAGCTGTTAAAGTAAGGAAAGCTTTACTCATCTAACAGACTGTGAGTGTGAAGACAACCAGTTATCTGGATTGATGCCCTCGGGTTTTTTTAATGTGTAACCGTGTAATGCAACATCTAAAACAAGTTAGTATAATATTGATATGTCGAGTGTTTGAGCCGTGGAATGATTAATGAAAGAACCCTGCAAACATCTGACTGTGACAGTAATGTCACCAAGAATTTAACTTGAATGTAATAGCTTCATCTATCATAGTAAGCAGGATGATAAATGCGATGATAACACACACACGCACACCGAGCCAGAGATTGTGAGAGATTGATTTTTTTATTTATTTATTTTTTTCACTAAGATACTTTGATGATGGGAAGGAGTTGGTGGTTCAGATTCACGAGAAGCAGAAAGAGCTGCCTGATGACTTGGGGGAGGACTTCAGCAAAGCCGAGTCTTTCCACAGAATGCACGCCGCCTTTGAGAGAGACATCACTGCGCTCGGCAAACAGGTACAGCTCCTCGGTGGATCAGACTTTTTATTCCGAGGCCCAGCACAACATGATGATTCAGAATGAATGCTGCAATGTTTGTGCAACGGTGAAAAGTTTTCTCAAAATTATGGGAAGTTAGAAATGTCCACAATTGGAATTCAATCAGCAGCTTCACCCACGTTCGTAGATAAAGAACAAGTAAGTGATGTAAAATTAAAGCCGCAAACAAAATGACACCTCTAAATTTGAGTTGTTTTGTCAGAAAAATATGCGTGGAAAAAATATGGATCAAGCTAATGTAGAATTATTTAGTTCTATAGAGGAACATATTTCCCTCAGGAGTTTGTGAACAGCAAAGTGATTCTTCAAAGAAGGGTAAATATTGGATTCTTGTAAGGTGTTAAATTAGATTATAACATATTAATTATTGCTGATGCCATTTTTTATGAGACTGTAATAAATCAGTCTTTATGTGTTTATAGCATCTGCTGCCCTCATGTGGATAAAACAAACAATTAAATAAATAAATGCTGCTCTAATTGAAATCAAATTGAAGGTGGTCATGGATGTCAGCTACGGTTTTCCTTTCAGTTCAAAACTTTTATAACTGCCAGGGTATGGTTTGTCTTTCCAATCTGCAATTTGTGACTACCCTGGATAATAAAAATTATATATGAAATAAATATTATAAGTTATAATCTATGTATTACGTGAAACAGTTCAATCAAAAAGTAAACTGTCCAATAAACTTTTGGAAGAAAAACAATAAAGTTTTAGGGAGTTGTGAACTTTTGTTATCTTTGTGAGAATAAAAATGCATAAACTTACACATGAATAATAATCAGTCAATTAATAAACAATATGTAGCCAATGGTGCTTATTACAAAAGGCCAGACTCCTTTAGTTTGAATCGCAGTTTGGCCGAGAGCCTTTCTGTGTGTGTTGCGTGTTCTTCCTATGTGTGCATGGCTTTCTCCGTGTACTCCCAACTTACTCCCTCAGTCTAAAGATATGCAGATTGGGTTTAGACTCTGAGTTGACCATAGGTGTCAATGTGAGAGTCTGTATGTTGGTTATGTTGTGGACTGGCAACCTGTCCAGGGTGTACTCCATCTATCTGCCTGTGGTAGCTGGGACTTCTGCCTTTGACCTGAGTATAAGCATTAGAAACTGAATGGATAAATAATTGATACACAATATCAGCACCCCCCAAAAACCTGAGTTTCAAATGAAACTTTCATCATTCACGACTTTAATGATATGACTCCTTCTTCTCTTTCCTACAGGTTCAGCAGTTCCAGGAAACAGCCACAAGGCTTCGTGCTCAGTACGCAGGAGAACAGGCAGATGCCATCCACGCCACGGAGCGAGAGGTGGTGGAAGCGTGGAAGGGTCTGCTGGACGCCTGCGATGGCCGCAGGGCACAACTGGTGGAAACAGCTGAAAAGTTCCGCTTTTTCACCATGGTGCGAGACCTGATGGCCTGGATGGAGAGCATCATCCAGCAGATAGAGACTCAGGAGAAACCCAGGTGAGCAGCACTGTGACAAGGCTTCTGTTTAAAATCCATTGGAGAGCATAAAAAAAAATCTTTACAAAAATATAATTTTTGTAAAATGGCAGACTGTAGAGAGGCTGTATTTTCTTTCTTTAAAAGGAAATCAGATTTAGACAGCTCAATGAAACTGGAAACTGTATGAATATTTGCCTTTCACATAAATTTCAACCGTCAGCAAAAAATATGGATTAGTTCATGTGAGTAAAGACCAAGACAAGCCAAAATACAGAACTTCACTGAATCAAATCTCTTATTACCATAGATTCATACAGAACAGATCAATTTGTGAGAAACTAATTCAAACATATGAAAAAAAGCTTAAAATGTATAGTAATTTAGCTTAATTTAGATGATTTCAAAACAATTTCTACATTTATTATAATTTATTCATGAGAAGTCTCATACATGATTGATTGATGAGCGACTTTATTGAAAACACGTATACTATAATAAACTTATTGTTCAGTAGTTGGTCCTGTTGTAAATGAATTAAGTGACTCAAGGATTGAACCTAAGAAAATATTTTTAGAGGTATAGTAAGTGCTTTTTGTTGATTAATTAATTTTACTAGGTGTACAATATTACTGTATTAGACAAAGGACATACTGTATTGAATTTTCCAGAACCTGGCTGACATTGTTGTGACTTCACCTCTTCCAAACCTGAGGTAGTTGAGGTTCATTTATTGTTTATCATCACTTTATATCCCTCCCTCCTCTGTATTAGGGATGTCTCATCTGTGGAGCTCCTGCAGAAGTACCACCAGGGGATCCGCTCTGAGATTGAGGCCAGGGGGGCCAAATTCACCGACTGCATAGACCTCGGCAACGCCCTGCTGACACGAAAGCACCGAGACTCTACTGAGGTGAGTCTTCAGCAACAAAGACAGCTTTCTTTTCATCCTCAGCTGGGCCTTAAATTGTTACTTTCATTAGATTTAATTACTTTTCTGGGAGTGATTGTTCTTGTCTGGTACAATCGAAGCAACTGGATTGCCACTATAGAAAAAAGCTCCACTCATCTTACACTCATCAGGGAGAGTATAAAGGAAATTCTAATTAGAAATGGAAAAGCCAAAAGAATTTAAATGAGCAATTGACCCCGGCCCGATTTTAACATTTGGTTAATTACTTCACAATACTAATTCTTGGAGGATAATAACCAGTCTTGGGGCCGAGTTGTTTAATAATACTGATATGTAACTGTGGGTGTATAACTGCTTGTGTCAGATCAAAGAAAAGCTGGTGCAGCTGATTGAGAAAAGAAAGGAGATGATGTTCAAGTGGGATGACAGATGGGACTGGCTCAGACTCTGTGAGTATATCTACACTTTAACTTGCAAACCTGAAAACAAAAGCTTTTTAAAACAGATCATAGGTTTTTTGTTTTTTTTAATGTCCTAATGCTGTATAATTATGTACAGCATCATATGCTGTACAACCTGAAGTGTCTTCATCTAAAGAATGCTATCACTAACCGTAAATCCAACCCATAATCTGACTGAATAAATGATGATATTGCAATACATCTTGACCCAGCAATCGTTGTCTTCATTACATCCAGTGCTTGAGGTGTGTCAGTTTGCACGGGATGCCTCCGTGGCGGAGGCCTGGCTGGTCGCTCAGGAACCCTACGTGACCAGCAGAGACCTGGGCCACACTGTGGACGAGGTCGAGAAGCTCATCAAGAGGCACGAGGCCTTCGAGAAATCTACTGCCACATGGGAGGAGCGCTTCTCTGCACTGGAGCGCCTCACTACGGTAAAAAGAAATCATAGACCTCCTTCAGACCTGGTATTAAAAGATTTGTCCTCGGTGATCTAATCAGAGATCAGGTGCAGATCGTGTTCAATAAACTCCTGTTCTGAGGCCTTGAGATTTGCAATTTGACTGGCACCTTGTCAGTTTTTGAAAGCAGGACTTCACAGACATCACCTAGAGTAAAACCAGTCAATCGCACTGGTGTCCACTCATTTGTCCTGTGCTTTCTGGCCTATTTATTGAGACTTATTTTTAAGCATCAGTTGACATTTTCAAGAAATAATAAGTGAGAAGTGGGCTCATTTACCTTCTTTTAGCCACCATTGGAGTCCACTGGTGGATTTTCATGGTCATACGTCCGAGTTGTCCTCAACTGGCAAAGCGGAAGATAACGTACACTTTTTATATAAAGTCTATGGTTTTTTTGTAGGTGGTTTGAGGATGAATGTATCCATATTCCTGATCATGAAAGGATGCAAAACATAGACAGCAATACCTAATTCTAACCCTAATCCTAAAACCTTAGCCCTTAAAAAGCCCTTCAAAGTTGTGGGGACTAAAAAAAAATGTCCTCACAAAGATAGGTTTTATGTTTTCTGGTCCCTACAAAGATATAAAAACGTGTACAAAAAGGCACAAACACATTGACACACGCAAAAATATTGACAGCTGACCCATCTGTACAACATAATTTTGTTGTAGCGAATGGGCATAATGTCACTCTCCAGGACACTTAAATATGTAAATAAGTTTTGGGCAGATCAGTCAAAGTATGGCAAAATTACAGGGCACTTCCTTTTCGTGGCAAATGGTCGAAATTTGACAAAATTCCATTGGTTGCCATGGCCACGCCCTGTTAGATCTGCAAAACCTCTTGATAACTATTCATCTTTGATGTGTCTAATTAAAATTGACACATTTCATGTTGGTATGATTAACATGCTCCGAAGAATTTGTTCATTTGCAAAACATGAAAATCACCAAGATGGACACCAAATTCAAAATGGCTGACTTACCGTTAAGACCGTGGTCGCAATAGCCTTTGGGGGGGGGGGGGGGGCTACTGAGCCACTTTGCACTTTTATGTATTCTTATTTTATCAAATTTATCACCATATCTGATGTGCATGCCAATTTTTGTCAGTTTTCACCAACAAGGCCTCAAAAATGAAAAAAAAATATCGGGGCCCTAAATATCTGAAGATGATACTAGTATTTTAGCTGGTTATTTTTAATGAATGCTATAATGAGTTTGAGGCTGTGTTGCAGCTGGAGCTTTTGGAGCTGAGGAAGCAGCAGCAGGAGATGGAGCAGTTCATTAAAGAAGAGCAGCGCTCAGATAAGGACAGCAGGTACACACACACACACACACACACACACACACTGGTTTTACATTCTTTCTGTGGACACTCAGACATAATTCATTCCCTAACTGTAACCGTAACCATCACAAGAACCTTAATCTTAACCTAAACCTCATTCTAACCCTAAAGCCAGGACTTAATCCTCAAAAAGCCTGTTAAAGTTGTATGGACCAGCCAAAATGTCCTCACAAAGATAGGTTCACTTGACAATTGGCGCACACAGTCTATTTAAGACACATACACACACAAAGCAGAAGCACATATGTACATTCAAATGCACCATGTGTTTGAGCAAGAATTACCATTGCATTTATGGCCTCACGAGGCTTATTCTTTTCTGCCATAGTGCTCCATTGTTCGCACATAAACTAATGATAACAAATCAGTAAGCATGTGTGAAATGCTCACATGCCTGTAGTGTGGTCTGTAATCAAGACCACACCAACTTAACTATGAACTATGAATTTACAGTGTATGCTGGACGATATATCAATATCAGAATGTTTAGCCCCCTGAGAACTTGCATCAGTCCCAAAAATTGCACCGTCTGTAACCTTTATTTACTAAAATAATTGCAGTGTACTGAACAGAATCATAAATCACTGCAAGCATAGAATCATAAATCACCATGAGCATGTTTTTGGTACTATGTAACATAAAACCAAAAAAACATTCCACATCAGCTGGTGTCGGATAACAAAATTTTGTACCTACTTGTGTTATTGAGGAGATAATTTTTCCATCTAATTACAATAATGATTCATACAAATACAAAGTCTTTTTACCATCCAGGGTTTTTTTAAAAAAAAAAACTATGCTCCAGTGCACAGCAGTTAAAGAAAAGGGAAATTAAATTATACATTAATTATCAATTTTTCATAATTATATAGTTTCATGTTTGAGGTATGGCTGGTGAAGTCATAATGTTTTAAGAGAAGAACACCTAAAATGTAAGTTTTGATCTTTTTTTGGGGATAGTTTCCAGTCACAGAAATGCTGATTTTTACCAGATTAATCTTTTCAAGCAGAGACACACACACACACACTGGTTTCCATGACTTCAGAGGACACTGCACTGCACTAACCCTAACCCTAACCCTGACCTCAGCCTAACTTTCAAACATGTCTTCACCTTAAAATGTAGTAATTTAATGTACGTTATGGGGACTTGATTTTTCCCAAAATGTGATTGTGTAAACAGATTTAGGTCCCCGCAACATACGGAATACCAGGTACCAACGCATGCGTACACATACACACACACTGCTCTTGAAGGTGTATAATGCAGACTGTATTCTGTGTTCTTTCCTCCAGGAGGGAAGACACTGGCTTTGTAGAGGAATCTTCACAGCTCGGCACAGTTGAGGAACCAACTCTGGTAACTACACTCACTCAGCTCATGCCCTCTGTACTTTAAAATGTTTTGACTCATGTTTAAACATACTGGAGTATTTGACGGATGTTCAGCTTCTGTTCTGCTGACAGCTGTGGCCTGAGGCATTATGTGTTCAGACTGTCCGTACATTCCTATTACGGTGGATGTGATGTCTCAAGAAAGCCTGAATTAGATCAAGGTCACTGTGACCTCACCAAACATGTTTTCTGGTCAAAAGTCAAGAATTCACATGCTAGTTACACAAATCCACGATTTGTTTTATATGCGATATTTATATTTATATCGTCTATTTTTATCTCAATAGGAACAGAGTTTATGAACTCGATATCATATTCTATTAAAAAAAAAAAAGACCTGGAGCTAGTGATTGAGACCATTAACTCTTCAGAAAAATGTTTACTGATGTTATGAATCAACTGAAATGTGGACTAATTTTTTCAGACGTCCACTCAAACCAAGTTAGTTTTGCAACCTGAGGTGTCACCCCCTAGTGGCTACATGCTATTACTGTATACTTCCGGTATTTCACTTTTCAAACCAGGAGACATTTTGTCCATTTTAATGTACAGTCTCTGACTAGTTATGACAACAGACAACTAGGGATGTGGTGATTCGATACTCTGTCCGATACTGGTTAAAATCACTGGCTTGGATATGAAAAAAATGAAAAATGTGAAATTTAATATGCTCCAACATCCAAAAATATTAGATCAGTTCCTTACTAAAAACAGACTGTAAACTTGTAAACAAATCAACAACAGCATTTGCTGTGGTTTTTGTATTTTCTTCTTCATAAGAGCATAATATTTATTATGCAGTTGGAGCACATTCTGAAAACTTGGTGGTAAATGCATCAACAGAAACAGTAATATTTACATTAAATATTTAAGGATATGTTATCAGAATCAGTATCATGTACTGGAAAGTGTTAGTGTGCCATTCCTATAGACAACAATAATGTCATTTAAAGTCTGAAAAGACATAAAACTGCAACTTGAACAGCCGGCAGACATGACATGGTAATTCAGAGTCTTTGACTTTGAGAGAGCTCTTTGAAATTTTTTCAGTCTAAAACAAACTATTTGCCCGTTAAGAACATTTTTTGAATGCTTAACAAATAATTCATAATTACTGCTGCATTAGTCAAGGTCACCGTCTGCTCTGCTTTCCTCTCCAAACAAGTAGGTAGATTTCTCTCTCTTTTTTTTTTTTTTTTTTTTTTATCTCTGTCTCTGTCTCTTCTCCTTCAGTCTGGCTCTGGTGCAGTCGAGCCCAGTTCACGTCCTCTGGAGGGAAAAGCGGGCGACTCCACAGCACCCATAGTGTCAGAAATGAGAGAGAGCGGTTCCCTGGAGCTGGAGACCTCAGTCTCAGTGGTGACTCCAAAAGAACCAGAGAGAGCTGCCACCATGCCCACGGAGCCCCTCCGAGGCCAGAGCGTGCTGCAGGAGGGCATGCTGGGACGCAAACATGACTTAGAGGGCTCAGGAAAGAAGACTTCAAACAGGTAGTTCATGATGGCTTTCAATAATTAAACCAAAAAAAAAAAAAAAAGTAACTTCTACCATCATAATGAATCCGCTTTCTACCATCATGTGTGTGCATGTTATTGTTTAAGCAACCTCACACACTGTAGGCTTGTTAAATCAGTCCACACCACACCACCATCACTGTGTGACAAAATAACTCGGGATCCAAAGTTAACTTTTTCTGTGACATCTTAAAAATGACTCATCTTCCACAAATTTACTCTCACTGGCCTCTTTATCAGACACATAGGACACTTAATAAAGTGGCAGGAGAGTGCGGTTTTCCTCCGTTGTTACTCATCTGCTTCAAGGTGTTGAAAAGATTACTTTTTTTCAAACCTCGGCTGTAAAGAGTGGTTATTTGAATCACTATTGGTTTTGTATAATTTCAAACCAGCTGTATCCGCTGGTCATTGTCCTCTGACCTCTTGAGTGTTAGACCGTCCCATCTGACACAAACATCCAGTAATTAATTTCACCTTTCTTCCTTAATCTGATGCATTGAAGGTCAGAAGGTCATCTTGACCATGTCTACATGCCTAAATGAGTTGCATCCAATTAATTGGCTGATTAAATATCTGTATTAACAACAGAGCAACGGAAAAGAAGTAGCCAGTGAGTGTGCTGTTATACTGTAAGGAAAGTACGGCAAACTAATGGTGTCTTGGAACAGCAGTAAAAATAGAAGCACATTAAACAGCAAAAATGAGAAGAAGAGGATTTGGATAGAGGATTTGTATTTAAGAATTTAAAGTCAAAAGTCATTTTAATGAACAGCATAGCTATTGATGTGAAGGTGACACTATGTTTAGAATGCATAAGCAGTATGTAAATATTTGATAAATGTGACAAGGATAGTGTAATGGAGTTATACTGATGCCTCCTCCAATTCACTCTCAGATCTTGGAACAACTTGTACTGTGTGCTGAAGCCAGGTCAGCTCTCAGCCTATAAGGACGCCAAGAGCTTTGGTCTTGGAGTGACGTACCACGGCGAGGACCCGCTGTCCCTGAGTAGCGCTATCTGGGAGATTCTCTCCAACTACAAGAAAAAGAAGCATGTCGCAAAACTACGGTGAGAGTCCCTTTTCTGTTTTAGGCAGCTGGCCCATCATTAAAGCGATAATCTGACATCCTCCACATGTAATTGACAGCCCGTTACACCTTGTTCTAGTCTTTATGCTCAGGGAGGTATTGATTTTCTCATCTACATCTGAGCAAGGGCATGAAAAAGTTGTTTTTTTTTTAAACTTTCCAGTTTGACTCATCATGTATTGCAGGAAACAATACCTTTTTTTGTTAAAAGTCATGACCTCTCATTATAGCACCCCCTAATAACTAAAATGTCTTAGGTTTGCACATAGTTTTTCCAATTTTTGACCATGATTCATTTTTGACTTCTCAGAGACGCCCATTGAGCCGGCTCATATTTGAGTATAAAAAGGTGGATTTGGTTTGTTATTTGCCAAATAAATAAATAAATATAAACACAAGTCCTTGTGCAGTACAGTACATTACATCTTTGCCGCCATAATAAATCAAATTTTGGTGGCATTAAAGGATTGACGAAAAAACTGTTCTTGTGGCCATGCACACTGATTGCAAAATAGGATGTCCTGTACTATGATTAGGGCTGCAACAATTATTATAATAATAATCGATTAATTGGTTTAAGTGTCATTTTTCAGCTTCTTAAATGTGAATATTTTCTAGTTCCTTTGCTCCATATTAAAAAAAAAAAGAATCATTAAAACTACATTTTAAATGTAGTACATTTGAGAGCATCTTCCTTTCTAGTGTTAGTAAACACTGAGCAACATTTTTGAAACATTTTCTGACATTTTATGGACCAAATAATTACTTGATTAATGAGGAAAAAATAGACAGATAAATTGACGATGAAAATAATAATTAGTTGCAGCCCTTGCTATTATTAATGAATTATTTGAGGCATTTTTAAACCATAAATGCCAAACATTTGCTTTTTCCCATGAATCTTATACTAAATTAAATATTTTTCGGTGTTGTAGCCTCGATGAGGCAAAACAAGGTGCGTGGAGATGTCACTTTCTGCTCCAAGAGGGTGTGATTCACATTTACTTTTACTTCTAATTAAAATTTCATTGAATTAACTAAGCGAATAGTCAATATGGACAATTCATTAATGGTAGGAGTAATTGCACTCACTTTGCTGCCAGTGTGTGCCAGCTGCCTCATTAGCAAAGTTTTTCAAATCTACAAAAACAAAGCAGAGTTTAAAAAAAAAAAAAAAAAAAAAAAAAGATCTGCTGTTGGTTTGATTACTGAGAAATCTGTTGAGGATACTTAACAGATTATTTTTCCTCTAACAGTCTAAACTTGTTCCTCGAGGAAAATAAGTTTTTAACGTTTGTCTTTCCTCTCACACAGTCTTTCGGATGGCAGTGAATATTTGTTCCAGTGTAAAGACGAGGTGAGTTTTTAACAAATCGAGCCGTACTCACATTAATTCATTCATAAATGAAAAGCCTAATTATTGCTGCCTTGCGCTCTGTGTTTCCTTTTCTGTCATTGCCATTAACATGGTTGTTCAGTTGCATGTTAACCGACTGTCTTGGCTCGGTCTCACTTGTGAAAGAGATTATAATCTCAATTCCACTTTCAACGAAAACAAAGGTCTAAAAAACACTCGCACTTAAAAAAACCAAAGGTTTTTCTTTCTTGATGCTGGACTTACTGTAGCTGCTCTGACAGTATGTAATCATGTCACCTATGACCCTGTGTAATGCAGCAGTCATAGGGTAAAAATGTTGCATATATTTACATTTTATTTTCTAAGCTGTTAGAAGTTTGAAATCCCAAGCCGCATCTTACAAATATCTATTTTTACAAGTAACTGACATAAGGAAAGATGATGTACATTTTCTATATAGAGTTTTACCATATGAAGATCACTAGAGTTCATCAATTTAAATTCACAGTAAAGATGTCTTACGGAATGTATACTATTTTAAAGATACAGTTTGGAACATACATTTCTGCATTCAAATATTTAAAATCAATGAGATGAGAATAATGTCATAGCTTTTAAGAGTAGAGTAGTGTACTTACATTAGCCAAAAGTTTTCCTAGAACTTTTTAAATCTATAGCAATCCATAATTATATTCTTGTTTAAGGACAATTTCAGGGTTTGTCGCGTTACCATTTCTGCTATAACTTCTAGCACAAACTCCCATGAAACATCAGAATGAGGAAGAAAATATTCAGCACTATGAGTTGTATGTTGTCTTTTGTTTTTTAATTTTATTGTGTTTTTTTTTTTTACTAATGGCTCATGACTACTCATTGCCGTTTGCTCAACATTTCACCACCAAAGCTCTCCCAGTGCAAATGCACAGGGAAACCATAGAACGAAATAACAATTTCCATACTGCGCTTTTAAATGTGCCTTTACAAAAAGCTTCATTGTTAAATGCACGACCACCTTTTACCATTAATAGACCTGGAGACAAAAACACAAACTCTGTCCCACTGGATGTAGACTTTTCCTTTGTAAGTCACAGTGTGTGTCTTTCTGTGTTTTAATTTCAGGACGAGCTCCAGCTTTGGAGCCAGGCCATGGAGAAGGCCATTCAGCCAGTGGAAGCGGAGGAGGCGTCGAGGCCCTCAGGGGCCAAAGCCCACAGCTTGCCCCCTCCCTCCTCCTCCTCCTCCTCCACTGCCCTCCCTGAGCCCAGCTCTGCCAAGAAAGACAAGGAGAAGAAGTTCAGTCGCTTTGCCAAGAAGAAGTGAAAGGAGATTTTCTTGGGGGGGGGGGAGGTAGGGTGTGTGTATGCACATGGAGGTGCGGGGGTTGCCAAGGCAACCTGGAAAGAGAAAGTAGTATTTGTGTACAATCAGTCGGAGCATTTTATCAATAGATTTGTTTTCATTGTTTTTTTTTTAACATTATTTTGTGAGACTGACCATAAATATTGTAGATTAGTTTAAAGCTGTCACTCTTGCCTGTATTTAAGTCAGTGTATCATTGCAAAGGTCCACCTTTTTATTCTTTGTCTTCTTCTCAACAAATAACCAAATTCAAAGCATTAAATTAAAGCACAGGAATACTACTTTCACACTCAACCAAAGAATGTTTGTAAAACCTTTTTTGTTGTGTTACTTTTGCTGCCATGTTTTTGCAACGACGCATGCTTTGATAGAGCTATTTACGATACGAAGGCCTGTAATGAACGACTCCAGTAGTGGAGTGTACTTTTCTGCCTTATGAAATGGTTGTGAACTGTAATACTGTGCTATTTGAATTTGGAGCACTAAATGGTACTCATAGGATTAGCGAGTGAAGCGAGTGAATTGAACAGGCTTTAAAAAGCTTTGTAAATGCGGCACGAGGACTGGGTGAGGAGCGACTCATAGTGCAGTGCTGTACAGTGCACACACCAACACACATGCCAAGTGTAACTGCAGGAATGCAAACTAAATACTCTATGCACTATGAAGGTTTTGACATTTTAAATTGTTAAGTGACAATATACGAGCAGCCATGTGACACAACGAGCAGTTGGGTGAGTATAGTCTCTATTCTCAACTGAGCTGCTGCAGTAGCTATTTCTATATATTCGACACTTTGTGTTTAAACCCTGAATCTCATATATAGTATCCTATATATACAGTATATACATCTACAGATGCATGAGGTATGTTTTACATTAGTTTGATATGGTGCTATTGTGATATTCTTGAATCTACAATCAAGACCGACTCGACCTGCCTTATTTGATTAAAACTTTGGCTTCTAGTAATGCACATTAAAATGTATTGTTTGTATAAACACAAAGCCTGGTGTTTCCTAAAGCTCCTACTTAGAAAAATCTGGATTTTAATGAGCAGGGAAAACTAAAATTTAATCTAATATCAGGTCCAGATTGAAGTCTCAGTCTGAGACGTCAAGCACTAGTCACATAAATTCACAAGAAAATAACATTTATGTGAAGAAATGGCAAGGTATGCAGCACATAATAGAAAAACGAATGTGCAATATAACAGTAAAAATGAGCAAAACTACCACAAACCAAGCAACATACAATGTTTGGCATGATGTTTTGTGTCAGTGCAGACTTTAAAATAAGACTTTCTTAATTTAAGTGCTAAATGAATTAAAAGACCCATATTAAGCTATGCACTACTTGGTGAGTAAGTAGTTTATTTATAGGAGCAAATTATACGATTAGCATTTCTTTTAGAAACCCAAGTTCTAATCCTGATATTAATTTCTTGCTAATGTGTAAGATCCATGGCAAGGTGAGACAAATTGAGGCATGCGTCTGGATGCCCCAAAGGGTCAAATCCTACAAAACATGAAAATGACTTGTCAACATTAATTTTGTCCCCATCGGGTTAGCGCTCTTGTTTCTGTGTAAAAAGAGCAGCCTGATATTTATCTATCAACGCTTTTTTTTTTTAAACAAACATTATATTAAAATTATTATTGTTATTATTGTTATAATAACCTTAACCAGGTAAGCTATTCATTTGCTTATATAATGATCAATCTTTCTACTGCAATAACTACCTAAGTACTTATTACCTCAAGGTGGCAGCAACAGCAAGAATTTAGTTAGTACACTGCATGTGTTTGCAGAAGTGATTACATTTTACTAGGTCTCTTGAATGCATCTTTTTGCAGTTCTTCTAAGTTAAACATGATGTGGACCTGTACAGTATTACTTTAACTAGCTCCCATGTGCTGGAGTTTGTTTTTTTGGTAAGAAATTTCAAACCACGTCTGATGTAGAAATATAATTTAAAATTTGTCTCATTGTACTAACAAATATTCAATGAGTAATCATTTACTCATTGAATCATTTTGAATGGTCAAAAAGCATTTTTTTGCTTGAAATGTCCACCTCGATCCATTAATAACCCTATAAAACACCTCTCTGGCCTCAAAAGCTAGATTTTTTCCCCGCCATCTGTTATTTGATAAAACAGACAAAAAAAGCCTTGGGCCCTGTTAAAATTGTTAAAGTGCAAACCAAAGTCTAGGACACCTTGAGGATCACGTGAATTGCAACTACTTTTCCAAACCACAAAACAGACCCAGGAATTGTTACAGGGAGGATTATGCAGTAGCAGTAAATGGAGCTGTGGTGTCTTTTCTCTCAATATAAAGGAGGAAATAAAAAGGGAGTGGAGAGTTTTGCAATATTTACCATAATAAAGTCATTATATGATAATAAATTTGATCAATACACGCATACAGCAGACAACAATATGTACCGTATACATACCTATACCTTATCTAAATTCATGTTCTTAGAATAGAGGCTCACTTTCTCTCAAACACACGCAAATACAACACTCTTCCACTGCCATTTTGCCTTGTACTGTGGGCTCCGCCCCTAAACTATGATTCTAACTCGCGTGACTTCATTAAAATGATGGAAGCCGAGTGAAGAGAGATGAACAAGTCTCGAGAGTTTTCCACAAAACGAGGTAGCATCATAATGACCTCCCTCTGGGTTATTTACATTTAAAAAGGGAGGAAACAATGATGATCATTAAATCCATCATTTTGACTCTCATGACCATCACACACAAGTCATACAGATGTTTGTGTGTGTGCTGAAGGACAGAAAGCACCAGTAATTACATGTTCTGTTAAAAATGCAAATTGAGGTGGTTTGGCACATGTGCATCATGTGTATTCATTCAGTCAGTCACTTTATCTGCGGAATCTCAGAGTCTGACACTGTCACCTCCATCCACTTAATCTTTTCCTCCTCTTCTTCCCTACCTGCCTTTTCCAGTTCAGTGGTTTTTAATATGGATTTTCTACTCTCTAGCTATGTAAAATACACAAAACTGTTGCCGGGGGAAAAAAATTTAAATAAATACATTTTGAAAGAACAACGTTTAAAATAAACTCCTGAAACTACCCCAGTTTGAGTTTGTTTATTGACCTTAGTCTCCTTTGCCTAATCCTATCACAGATGGGTTCCAATGTCTAGCAAAACCCAATTTAATTTTTTAACACATTAAAAATGGTGCAATGAAATGCATTAGAGGATAGATTTATTGAGCAAACAATTAAACATGGGCAGGCATGAATGAAAAGGGCATTTTTGACTTTGTTGAACAGTTAGCCATTAACTAATTTCAGATAAGACAAGCTGCACAGAAACATATTCAACACCGACAAAACTGTTGTATTTACATTCCAGTGGCTGCTGGTAAAACAATGAATAAACAGCCTGAAGACAGCTTGGCAGCCGTGGGCTTTACTAATTAGATGTCAGCTGACAAGTAACAGGCTGAGGACGATCACTTATAGAAACACAAAACCCTGAATAACAGCTCATTGCAATCCTGACAAACTGACTAGGTTTGTATGCCTGCAGCAGAGCATACAAATGATCATTTTTCTTCTAAACAAATAAGCGGGAAAATGCATATGAGAGAGATTTGCACTGCAGCACACCGAGTTATTTCATCATTAGCCAAATTTTCACAGCGAGGACCTTAGTCATTGCTGGCCAGGACTTATCCTACTTCCACATTTACCCCTTAAATGACATTCATTTGCATGGATATTTTTTGCATCTTGCTGCCAGCAGTAATTTCTCAGCCTGGCTACAGCCTCGACAAGACAAATTATCATTTTACCATAGCTCTGCTCTGGAAAAAAAGGCTATTTACAAAACAGGTGCAAGAGGAGCAGTTTGTGATACTGTGGCTGTTACAACACAACCACGGACCATCTACATTTACTGGGAGGGTTCCAGCACATTCTCTTATTTCTAAACCCCAGTATTTTCCCAATTTCTTTCTTTTTTTTTTTAATTTTCAAGTCTTTTTTTATTGAAACATGCTGAACATGCCATAATGACATATAATGATGCGAATCAATGTAAGAAATGATTTAGGAATCAAGAAAGCACAGTCATGTGCTTTAAAGACTCCTCGTGTAGTTTCATGTGTCTGCTGGAAATTAATAACTTGAGGAAATGAATTTACTTCACATTCCTAGGCTTGAGTAAGAACCTGGAATAGACGTTTAAATCTCCTCTTGGGTGCTATAAATCTCTATTAACCAGGAGGTAACAAAGAAAGAATGAAATTAGATTAACAGAAAAACTATGGGCAGTAAATAAATGAATAACAATGTTATGTTTCAATATTTCCACCAACACTAAATATCAAGTACAGCAGTTGATCTTCTGATGACTTTTTTTTTTTAATTCAAGCACTGTTGTTTCCCATGATAAAAACAAGCCAGCGCTTTAAATCTCCGTTAAACAATTACAAGAGACTTGACTTCCAATTAGTCACAAAAAAATTAATTGCTTTCATTCAGGGGTAGGTGCTTTGGATACCAGCTAGAAAAGTATTTGACATGAGTTACTCCAAAGCACATTTGATATACAACATACATACATACATACACACATATATATATATATATATATGTTGTTATATAATTTAAACAGCTGTGCCAAAATGGCAAAAATGGCATGGGAAGAAAGTTTTAAAAAAAGGACAACTTTAATCACAAGTCATTTTTGCTTGATAAAGAATTAAATAGCATATCATCTCAAAATAATAAATGTAATTACACATGGGATCAACAGCAATTTGAGATTGTGTGTTGTAAAAACTGACAGGGCGATGATACATAAATTATTGAAAAAGGATGGATCAGTGACCTCATCTATACATACCACAGAGGAACACACACACAAAGACAGTTCATAGCCCTTCACTTAAAGTGAAAAGTAAACAGGGAAAAATTTGTGAGAATAGTATTTGACCTGTGCTGTGATATGACACAACAGGTCGGGTCCTTATTTGGTATCAACCGACAGTGAAAGGCTGTCAGTCACTTCTCACACAAACACTGCTTCTCCAAGTATGGGATAATATACACATTTTTAAAAAGGTATGAGGTGGTGACCTAATTTTACGAATGTATAAATAATTGTGTAATAGATCGATATTTTAGTGCAGTAAAAATCAGGCACACTGCTGGCAGAAACTTTCTTCCAATGTGATTTTTTTTTTCCCCAAAGAGTGTGTGTTTGTGGCAACAGAGGCTCAAGGTTGATAGATGAAATAGGCAGAAGCCTGGTTCCTTGTCTATTTGATAAGCTTGTTGGCTCTCTGGTTTGCTTCATCGATGCGGACCTTGTTCATATCGGCCTGAAAGAAAACAATGAAAACTGGTGAAAAGGGGCAATTATGCAAACACCCACATGCTTGCCTTTTTGTTAAATTTGTTAAATAACTCATCTGCTAAGTTTAAAACCTGTCAAGTGACCTGTTGGACAGTTATGTGATTATCAGTCCAACAGAAAGACTTTCCTTCTAATTCCTTCCATTTATATATGGATAAAACTTTAACTTGAATGCACTAAACCTAATTCATCAACACCTAAAATTTGTCAAAAACAGTCTTTGGAGTTTTGTTGTGGGCTAAAAAAAATTTGTTTTTTTTACGCTTACTGTAAAGCAGTGCGTGTACCTGTGGCTTAAACATTTGGCTTTAATTCTTTTTCTTCAGAAAAACATTTGTAAAGCTGCTTTTAGAAACCAACACACCAGTCTTGCATTGTTTATTTCTATGTTTTCTTTTTCTCAGTCTTTTCCTACTGGGTCACCGCCTCCAAATATCAGGAAGAGAAACGGCGTGAAACCTTTGGCAGAATGTGTTTCACAGTATTGTGCAACTCAGGGTCACTTCAATGTATCCATCAAGCTTAACGTTATGAAAGCAGAGGGGGAAAAAAAATGCCTTTTTCTCAGACAACAAAGTAAACTTTTTACAACTTCCCTCTATATCAAAAAAGAAAAACATCAGACAGGATCCACCAGTAAATACCAATCATATTGTCATATTAATCTCTTACCTTGTCAGTGATGCGGTCAAGCTGTTTGTTTTGTTTATCTATCTCGGTGCCCATGTCCATAGCCATAGTTTTCAGGTTGCCAATAATGCCGCCTACTGCCTCGAGATTTTCTTCCATCTCATCCTCACGTGCATCATTGGTTACTCTGTATCACCAAAGTAAAGGTCTGTTTAGTTGCACAGTGTCTTCTAAATGTGAATTAATTTGTCAAATGTGACAAGGCAAATATGGAATTAAAATCACACGGTCCTAAAAAAGAAAAGACTGGAAGAACAGTGAGCAAGACTTCACCTCTTAATGTACGGGCCTGAAGGTGCCGAGGCACTCATCTGCACAGCCTGACCGTTGCCAACACCTGAGGGTTGTCTTATGACTACTTTTGCGCCATTTGCATCAACTTCACCCTCTCCACCTCCGATACCCCAGGTACGCTTGTATCGCGAGTCGTGCTCAATGGATGTCACTCTGCAAAAAGAAAAATAATAAAAAATAAATAAATAAAACCGTTGAACAAACCAGGGAATACAAGAAGTTAAAGACTTAAACTCGACCTGTGACCAAAAACATCATAAATCAGTAAGAGGCTGTTCATATGCAGCGCCAAAAATGAAAAGGCTGTTTTAAACTGAGGCGCATGATGGCATGTACACTTGAGAATGAGTTTTTAATTTTATCAGCTTTTTATCCAATGTTTTGTTAGACCAAAATCTATTTTTGGGTAATGGCCCCAGAGGGAAAAACAAAATCTCAAAATGATACTCTTGTGTTTTCATGTAAATAGGAAAATGATGTTGGTCATAGCCCCACCTCTCTCCTGCTCTTGCATTTGCCGTCATCATCTTCATACTGTCATCATCTTCGTCTTGTGTTTGAAGTTTGAAAAGAGCTTGGACGCTTCATGAGCATGCCGCATGTCTTCTTCTCTGTTTTGTATTTCTGTGGCAATGTTACAGCGCCACACACAGGCCTGGCATGTATACCGCAGCGTTTAGAGTCATTTTGGGGAAGAGGGGTGGGGTCGTGTGCATGACAGCATTTCTTGAAAAGCTGCAGTGTTTTTGGAAAACCTTTTTAAAATAATGTATAAGGAAACAAAGCAAAGTAATGTTTCCATGTGGATAAGGCCTGCAGGTTTGTGCTCCTGTTGAAAACCAAATGCTAAGCACTCCTAAGATTAATTAATGAACACATTAAACAAAAAAATTGATCAAAACTAACAAAATAGATAATCAGCAACACATTTCTCCTCACAGTAGCAGCTTTGCTGGTTGATGCGAGTGTGTTGGGGGAAAAAAATCTCATCATGTCTGTGTGCATTCTCTCCTTCACCAACTAATTCAGAAGCTTAGTCTGGATGATGGAGGTTCTGAAATTATTTCTGAGTGAACAAATACCAGTTTGTGTTCAAAATATGCGTCGGAAGCACTCACTGCATTTCAACAAAAAGTTAAGAAATTTTAATCTCAATGTACAAAAAAAGAAAAAAGCCAGCCGTGTAAAAAAAGGATGCCCATCACAACCATATCGCTCTCATTTGCTCACACATCTGATGCATGTCTCCACTGAAAATAAAATATTTATGCTACCAAAAGGTGGTGCATGTGAACAGCCCCTAGGACTACACGTACAGATTTTTTTTTTTTAAACCTACCTTATTTTTTGGTAATCATCAAAGAATCCTCCTCTCCAATGTGAAAGCATTTTGAAAAGATTTGAAAGTTTTTCATGTTTAGAACCCAGATATGAGCTTATTTTGCAATTGCACAGTAACACACTGCATATAAATATCTGAATGAAAATAATTGAAGTGTCCCCTTCATGAAGCATGTGAAGAACTTGGTAGGAACGCTGATCCTGTTCCATATCCCTTCTTAAACCAGTGGAAACACTCACAAATTCTATCAGTGATTATTTGACCACCAAAAACACATTAGACACAAAAATGTGTATTTATTTCACCTCCTTGTCACACCCTGCTATTAACAGTCACATGTGGCTGTAGTTAACGCTGTGGCAATCCGAAAGCACCTGACAGATCAGAGTTGCTTAATGGAAGTGTTCACGCCGATAATAACAGTGTTGATGTGAAGTGGGATGGGTTGCTGGTTTGATGACTTGTCCTTGCTAGTTTCACCATTTCAAAATGATATCCCTAATGTTACCTCATGTAGAAACAAAGCACCCTCCCTGAAAATGGAACAACTATTGTATACAGACTTATGTTATTGCTGTCAAACAACTTGATACACAGTACTTCAGCATCAGCTGCTTTTACAAAAGAGAGGGAAAGGACAAAACGGCAAGCAGAGATGGACATCACAGCAGGAGTCAACTGAAAAATGCAAGATTTTTATGTTTGCAGTAAAACACTGTGCCTTAGCTAGTGACTGAATCCAAAATGAATTCAGCTTAAAGATAATATAAATATATTTTTTTCCTCAACAATATAATCTTTAGGTTTTGACCGCTGATAGCAGTGCTCCTCAAAGATTCTAAGCTCAGTGGGTGTTTCTTGCAGATACTGTATGTTCCTTTGGGAATTGTTTAACATCTTACTTTACAATACTGTTTTCACATACTAATCAGTTTTGTAAATGTAATGTAATAACAGCTAATTATATAAAACGTTTTTTCACTTGGTAATTGCTACAAAAGTAAAGTATTTCAAGGTCAAGTTCAAAATTAACAACTCAACAAAAAGAGAAAATGTCAAAAATGGTAATGCGTGTCCACAACAGAGATGTGGAGCCGTGAGCAGCTCTGAGTGTACAGTGTACCTGTCACAGGGGCAGACACAGAGGCCGCAGCACTTGGAGAGATCGGTCAGGTTTTTCTCAGCCTGTCTCATGTCCTGGTTGATCTGGTCCATGCCTTCCTCCACACGCTTCAGCTGCTCTAAAACACAAAGACAGACAGTGTCTGAGACTCACTTTTTTGTACTCGTATATAACATTTTTAATAATGGATCTTACTGTATTTTGTTTATCCATATTTAGAATAAATAAATTAATAGTTTAATAACCCCTGTCAAGATTCCTAAACTGGGTCAACAACTGGGCCATTGCAGAAGCAAAAAGATACAGATAATATAACCGAACATTCTGCAGATTGAAATACAAATAATTGAACATGCACAGGAATTGGATAAAACTCACATGTGCACATTGCATGTACATCTTTTTTAAAACCAATATTAAATAACTTACTGTAACTGTGATTGTTATTACAAATTCAGGTGGGTAAAAACATAATTAGCACTTTAACACTAAAGTGAGTGTAAGGATTTTAGTGGCAAAAAGCTTGCATATCTCATCATCACTCACTGACAATCAATTAGCTTCAAAATGAATGAAAAACATCCAAAAATAAAATGGCAAAAAAAAAAAACAAATAAATATTCTGAATCCGTTGCAAAAATTTGTTCATGCATGCATTTACCTCCTTGTTGGTCCAACATGACTATGGTGTTGACGCCGGTCTGTCTGCTCTGAAAACACACAATTCACTCGAATTCAGAACAATAAAAAAAAACAGCTGACAGTTTTAAAAAATATGCGATGACACAGATCAGGATTCTACTAATTTCTATACATTAATTAGGACAAGAGGAGACCTGATTGCAATTATTAACTCAAGAAAACTTTTCCTTATATTATCATCACTTTTTTCTGAAAAAATCCCATATTCTATAAATGTTCAAAAGGGAAATTAAAAAAAAAAACGATTTAAATTGATTTAATTTAAAACATCATTTTCTTGAGTCAAACAAACTGGGGGTAATGATACACCAACAAAGGCACTTTCTGGCCATTAAAGTTCTCACCTCCTCTGCCAACTGCAGCATCCTCCGTGTGCTTTCCAATGACTGTGGGAGAAAAATAAAACAGAGGTTTTTAGACTGAGTGAGGCCAAGTGTGGAAAAAGTACTGTAAAAAGTGTGTGTTAGCCAAAGGGGACTGTGCAGGGAATGAGGGATAAAGACAAAACTGACTGTCACACTTCAGATTTCTCATTCTCTTTTCACTTAAGTTCTAAACGTACCTGAATCAGAGCTTTCAAATGAAATAAAAATGGACACATGTACAGCATTTGTTTTTGGTGACATCCTTATGGTATCTTCTATTCCAACATGATATTGCAGATTTAAAAATAATGTGCCACCACAAGAGATGGATTTTAGCTTCTCTGTATCATGTATCATTTTCTCTGCTGTTTATGGCAGCACATTTTCCCCAGGAGTTAGCAAAGCTCATAGTGTTTAGGTCAGGAAAGATGGACTAGATTTTAAATCCACCCCGTTTTTAATTTATCTGGCTTCTGTTTGGATCAGTTTGGAATTTCTTACTCTTCTTAATTCTAACAAAGCAACTGATTGGTGTTTACAATGGCCTCAAGAGACTGAAAGAAAAGGAATGAAAAGCATACAGTGAGGAAGGGAGCAAGATAACAGGGACAAGGAAAATGGGCAGATGCATGCGATAAGAAGATAAAAGGAAGCTGTGCCACATTCATTAAGATAGATGATGAGAAGACTGTAACCAATCTATAAAACCAGTTTTACACTGTGGCTAGGGCTGCATCTGAAGATTATTTTAGCAACTGGTTATAAAAATACACCACAGTATTTTAAAGACCATACGACCATTCACTCACTTTTCCATGCGAACACTATACATACTGAACTCCTGATCCTATTTTAACTAGAAGGCAGCATGAACGTAGGACGCAGCCACAGAGTTACTCTGTCTAAACTCTCTCTGATCAGCACAAAAGTTAACAATCAGCACAGAGACAAAAACCCGTGAACAGACAAGCCCACACAAACAAAAAAGTTTTGACGGCAAAGTGGAATGCAGTCAGTTCAGGTGAGGTATGACTTTGTGTCTCTATTATTAGATATCAATAGCTGTGCTGGGCATCCAAAGGAGCAAAGCAACTCAGGACATGACTCTATTGTTTCCATCATTAATTAATCGTTACTATGAGAAAGTGTGGAGCCAGATACCTCACTTGACCTGTGTTATGTTTGCTCTGAATACTATTATCAGCAGGTTACAAACAAACATAAAACTGGCAAGAGGAGTCTGTTGAGCTAAGCCAGAACATCACTTGAGTGGACAAACATGACAGTATTTCTCCAACCATCCTTGACCTTTGCTCATTAAGCAAAAAAAAGACTAACTTTGCAAAATTTTCCAGGTTGAGGTTCTATGACATTAAAAAAAAACCAGTCAATGGCATGCTATCATTTGGTTGGAATTTAAGTACTGGATGACATAATTGGAAGCTGCAATGTACCAGGATGATTATGAGGTGTCATACAAACAAAGACTTTTTTTTTGAAGAGGGAGTGTGAGAGATACTGGCCTGTAGCCAGTGTGATACACACAATATAATCCACCAGAGCAATGGCAGTGGGGAAGACTGGGGGTTTGGTGGGCGATAAGACCATCAACTTAAAAAAATGCTTACACTGTAGCATATTTTTTAAAAAGACAAACAGGAACCACTGGTCACAGCCTCCTACACCCCCACTTAAAACAAACAACCTACTATACCTTTAAATAACTTTCAGACAATGCTGAGGCCAATTACTGCACAACAAGATTACAATAAATATTGTAATTCTTTTTTTATTATACCAAAGTCCGTTGTTGTCCTGATACATTGCAAACCATGCACCATGGGTTTTTTAGGGGAGGTATTGTGTTTACCCAAAGCCTGAGTATTAAGCAGCATTAGCAGAAGGACCATCCCTTGTCTTGTTCCATTTATGATCTCCTTAGTCAAACAGGCAGCAGCAGAAGGAAGCAAGAAAAAGTCACGGGTTAAGTGAGAAAGCACACATTAGTAGAAAAAACAGATGAGAGGAAAAAGAAAAAAAAAAAAAGAGTAAAATCCCCAAAGGCAAATTACAGGAGGGTGGAGTGTGGAGCAACAACAACAGGCCCAGCAACAGTAGGTTAATGTGCATCCATTTTAAAACAGGTGGCTGATCATATGATGCCGTGGAGCACAAATTAAACAATTATCTCCTGGATAATAAAATGCTTGATTTAGTTAACAACATTCAAAGTGTCAAAATCAGAGGGTTAAGCAGGCTATTGAGCTAAATTAAGCGCACATTCTTCACTTACTTTACACACCTCCCAGTCATGCTTGGCTAAACTATTAACGGAAGGCAGTGAAAATTATTCACCCTCAACTCTTTTGATTAAAAACTGCAGCAAACCTGAGATTATTATGTTTGTGTTTACTGAATCTTTATCATCTGAATCAAATCTATTTAAAATAATTATATTAAGAAATAAGAAAATAAGAAATCTTATTTGTGTACAATAATTGTTCATTGATTGATCAATTGTACAGCTAACTGAAAATATTGGCTGATTGTGAGCTCTGGATATTAAAAAGGTATTAAAATGAAAAATCTGACATTTTTGGAGAAGACCTGGGTTCACGACTTGGTCGAAACAAGGGCCTTTCTGCATGGAGTTTGCATGTTCTCCCGTGTGTGTATGGTTTTTCTATGGTTTCTCTGGCTTCCTACCACAGTCCAAAAACATGCAGATGTGGGGATTAGGCCAAGTGGACACTCTAAATTGAATGTAGGTGTGAATGTGAGAATGAAGGGTTGTTTGTCTCTGTGTGCCCCTGCAGTGGACTGGCGACCTGTCCAGGGTGTACTCCACTTCTCACCCCCCGTGACTCTCATGTAGAGGATAAAGTGGTAGAAGATGAATGAGTGAGCAAGTGAGTGAGTGAATTTACATGCTTGCTTGATGAATGACAATTATTACAAATCTGCTTTTTTTCTTCAAAATATGAAACTACACCTGGCAGGCTGATAAGCTTAATTTTTTTCCTGGGATGATTCAAATAAAATGCTAAGCTCAAGTGTATTAAGATACTCAAAGGCTGATTTTTAACCTAAGACAGGTTTTTCAGTGCAGGTTACATAATGACATTATGATTTTCTTTTAAAATTACTTATATTCTCAGTTCTAGCTGCATTAGTTGCATAATTATCTGAACGACACTGTTTTGCATCTAAAATTAATTCCTCCATTTGTGGGTAATTTGTGTATGGTGAATTGTAAAGTAAAACTTTACACTTTAATTACAAATTTTTAGCTTCAGATACTCATTCCATGAAAGTTCACATAGTTTAAGAGAAGAACTGCTTTGAGATTTGTTGCTGGTGATGACAACGACTGTCATGATTTAAAGAAAAAAAAAAACCTGCACAAACATTTCAGACCTTGTCTGGAACAATATTTACATTTTAAGAATGTCAAACACTCATAGCTTTACTGTGACTTCTCATTTTGCAGAGGGAATATACTTGCAAAGAGAGAAATGGGAAATTACAGAACCAAGTTGAAAAACTGCAGAAATGTGTATGTGTTGTCTCTCTGACTGTGTACCTCGTCAGTCACTTGGTTGGCCCTCATGGTTATCTGTTCCACTGTCATGTCTTCCATGTTGCTGCCGTCTGCTTTGGAAGCTCCTCCCGTAGCACCGAGCTCGATATTTTGTGGCCTGAAAGAGGAGCAGAGGTCATATGTGACTCTGTAGCATCACATCAGGGGTCATCGCTCAAACAGTCATCATCATTCTGTAATCTTGAGTTCTGTACATTTCCTGCACACTTTAAGATGAAGAGATGGAAAATGTAAACAAATGAGGCTCCTTTCCGGACTCTTGACACTTAACAGATGATAAATGACACAGTGAATGGCGACGGTTTGGAAAGGATCAGTTTGTGTGTCTATCACAGATGTCTGTTAATGAAAAGCTACTTCTTTATTTTAACCAGGAAATAGTCCTATTGATATTAAGAATCTCCTTTTCAAGGACGATCTTAACTGCTGTGTGGCTACTTGAATGATATTTTCCAACTGTGATGGACCTGAGACAAAGAGGCTGATATATGTAAATCAGAATCATGAAATTTAATGTTGGTTAAATAAAACCATTACCATTTCTAAATGGCAGAATCACAGTTAAATTACACCAATATCACAACAAATGGCACAATCATACAAATAACATTCAATGTTATTTTCTCAGTATGTATATTCTGAATGCACCTAAAATGACAGTAAAGTATATGAAAGAACTGTGCAAAACAGATATAACATTAACCTATGTGACCAACAAAGGATCAAATAACATTAACAATAATTAATCTAATAAAACAATTTCCTCCTTCAATTATCACCTTCAATTTAACTTCAGTGACAACCTAGGATTTATCCTGAAAACTAATATCATCTAATGAGATTACTTACAGCTACAATAATTGAGTCTAATACTATCTTAAAGAATGAAATAAGAACAATCTTACAGGATAAGAATAAATACACAACATGTACTTAATGCCCTGAAAGCATGTTGAAAACAGCAAGCCACGCGAAGCTGCATCCACTGTTTAATGCCTAAATGCACATTTTGTATTCAGATCAACATTTAGATTTCATGATCTTGCACAATATGTATAAGAAGAGCGATCATGGGGAAAGAGGTGTCACAGAGAATCTTTAACTGTGAACTACCAGGAGGAAGTGAAGTGGCCTTTTTAGAGCTGCACAAATGAAGGAGAATATATCGTGGACAGTGCTTTCAGATAGCAGTCAGGTTTTAGAGTGGACAGTGAAGACATAAAACCTAAATGGAGTCATTGATATGTGAAGGATTATGGATGGTTTCTCTGTTCCTCACAAGACAAGTACACTGACAGGCAGAAAAACTGTGGGGACAGAACTTGACTAATAGTTGTGGCCTTGCTCAGTATTTTTCAAAATTAACCCATTTGAGGACACATACTATACATATTAAATTGCTTTGGTAGATAGCACTATGGTTTAATGGTGCAAATTGAATGATTTGCGATGATGTCTAGCATCACAAGATGTGCTGACATGATTGCTGTAATGGCAGCCTGAGAAATAAAAAAATCCAGGTGAACTAGACACAAAGTTCTGCCTTGATTACAAGTCCACTGTTTTTAAAGTCCAACAAATAGAGTGATACTAACATTTAGGAAATGCTGCTTTTCCTTTAGTTCCTCACCTCTCCTGTCCTCTTCCTTTCTTTTAAAGATCAAGTGACATTTTCCTGTTTTGCAAATAACCCCTGAACTTCAAGTTCCCTTTCAAACCTACAGGAATTTAACATCCTCAGTAAAAAAACAACAACGGGAAAATGGATAGCCTACTTGGCAGACAGATTGGAAGTATTTTTTCCCCTTTTTTCCAAACAGGAGGGCACTTGGTTCACACACAGGCTCGACTGCTTTTTCTAACCAATTAGTGAACTTGGCAAGACACTGATGTGAGTTTATTGCAGTAACAGGATTCACATGTATATATTTCACACAAAAGCAGATGAATATGTCACATTAAAATATAAGCCACATGTGCAAGTGCAGCAAATTGTTCAGAAACTTGGTATCGATTATCCTACAAGTGAGAGTGATTAGAAGGCTACACTAATGGGTCATACCGGTAAACACTGTATTTTTTGTTCCCTTATGATAACCTTACAGTCAGCCCTGTCCCCACACCACAAGCAAGTCATGGTGGCAAGACAAGATTGTGACGCCCACCACATGAATTCACAGCCACAAGACTGTTCAACAAGGCTAAAAGACCTACCTATTCATATTGTAGTTTCCTCAGAGCACCAACAGCAAGTGGCTAACACAACAACTCCTACAGGGAAGCACATTTCTGGTTCTTCTACCCAAACCTGTTCCTCCAGATCTATGAGCTTCTCTTTCTCCGACACACACGCTGACGTCTTATCTTACTCCTGTCAGACAGTGTTGAGATTCCCATTCTTTATCTTTTTAACATTTAAACTTAAGAGGTATAGTGCTGTCAGAAACGTCCATATACGTATTTTAGCCCCTAAATGATACAACACATTTATTTTGGTTGAAAGTGATGTTTTCGATGAGGACATTTTGCTGTACAGAAAGAAAAACATAAACTATTAGTTTTTACTTTTTAAAGCACAATATGCTGGCATATGTTTTATTATCTACAAGGCCATCTTGGGTTTTTACCTATTTACCTATTTATTTCTGGTGTTTCACGGCAGTTAGCACTCATAATATTGCACTGCAGCCCCCTTCTTCTACTTCCATTTCTCTCTGTTAGGTACTAAAATCTCCTTTTAGTACCTAACCTTTAGGACATATAAAAAAAAAGTATTCCAAAATGTACTTAAATGTTTTATGTTAAAAACATAATTAGTGATAGGAGCAAAAAAAATAAAAGAAACTGTCATATTAAAGAAGCTTAAATAACAGATTTATTATAAAATAGATGGCAATTAATTTATTCCGTCTTTATTAATAAATTTGTTGTTGCCGGCGAATCTGGCTTACGATGTTTCCGATGTTACTATTCTTTATTTATTAGATCAATGTTTAATGCCTGTCTCCGTCAGGAGTAAAACACGTGTAAAACACATTTTAACCTCAAAAGGGATATATAATTAAGGTTAGAATTTTAAGGGACAAAAACATTAATGTCTTCAGTTGCCAGTCATAATTGAAGGGCTACATTGTAAGACATGTCTTCAATAATTTCCATCGTTTGGTGTATATACGCTTTGTGCAAATACGCTTTGCGCGCTCACACACATACACACCTGACCTTCATTATATTACAAGCAGAGGAATAAAGTCTAGGTTTACTGAGCAACTCTTTAACATGGGTCACTTGATAAACAGGTGACGTTATGGCTGAATGACATAAACACAAAAAAGCAGCAGTCACTCCACACCCAAAACGCAACAGTTGTGGCTATAAAGTCCCCAAAGAGGCTTTTAAAAAAACTTTTTGAATGGCAAATCAGTGCCCAAATGTAATATGAAGATTGGAGCGCTCTTACATTGTCAGAAAAGTTGCTGGGAAGTATCATACAGAGTAGCCAGGATCCGGGGGGGACAACTCGTTTAATAACCTAGCTGATGTGCTACTAGCCTGCTAGTTAGCTAGTTCCGCTTTTCCTGTCAGCTACCTAATAGCAACCCAAACATCTACACAGGATTGGGAGAGAGCTACGTATAAAGGGAGTAACTACTTACACTTAACCCTCCTTATTTTTTAGAAGCGATAACCTCGCACCTCCTCCTTCTCTTCGGGTATGTAAACTTGGCACCAGGAACTTCTGAATTCCTCTACACCGTCCACCGTCCGAAGTGCTTCTCTCGGTGTGTTTACGTGTAGTCGGAAAGATCGCTACCGCAAATAAGCTGGGCGGAAGAGGTGCACGCATGCTTAAAGTTATTACAAAATCGTAAAATAGTCTATCACAAATAAAAGGGATACATTAAAAAGAAAGTTACTCAAGTAATAACCTAAAACATTTTCCATGTAAAAAAAAAGGGAATACTTACTCACTCATTTTCTACCGCTTTATCCTCCACACGAGGGTCGCGGGGGGGTTAATTTTATATAAATTTGAAAAACAACCACCTGTGAACATTGTACTTTCCCTTAGTTCAGCTGCTTTGGTAGCAAATATTATATTTTCTTTATTAGTAGTGACTAGTTTTATTCTTTTCTGGTTTCGTTTGAGCGGTTGTGTTTCAAACCGAATTTGACAGCAGTATGATGAGCCACCGATGGGCACCCGAACTCAGCACACGGTGGTGCGCATGTCCTGTCATATGACTCCAAAGAAAGACACTGGAGATAAAGAAAAGAAAAAGAAGGGAATCCAGAGGCAGTAATGCACTATTATTGATGTCAGTACCAAAGAAGAAGACTTCAAAGGATCAAAAAACTGGCAGTGGGGCGTTGCTCATTTTCCCCACATGAGTGCAGCATTTACCCTTCACCCAGACCTCCACCCCCCACCCCTCTACCGGCTCCTGTGTGTTTTACATGAAGCCAGACTGCTGGATATTTTTCATAGTGTTTCTAAAGATGCTCAGTAATCTGAGCCTCTAGCCTTGGATCTGCTGTGTAATTCCCCAAGTTTTATGGTTTAAACCACAAAAGCATGTTCAAGGTGACTCCAAAGGCACTGGGCAGAGTGCCAGCCAACTCACAGTATCAACTGACAGTGTCTAAAAGGCAAGTGTTTTTTCTCCCCTTTTTTTGCTAAAAGCAGATAAATATTTTCCCCATGTTGGGTCACCTACAGCTAAACACCCAGAAGCAAAACATTTCACAACAGTTTCAAATTTGCAGAGGAGAAGCTCCGGAGCTGCCCTCAGTGAACTGCCTAAGGTCCTTGAATGGTGCCCAGCTCTCTGCCCATGTATCTTTTATAGAGTCTACATAGCATGCATTATTCAGCAATAACACATGGCCCATCTGGACCTATGTCCATGTGTGTGTGTGTGTGCATACTGTAGGTGTGCCGTCCATAGTTAACTTTCCTGCCATACCATTTCACCACTTCACACCACATCCAACTGTGCTCAAAGAGCTAAGAATAACTTTTTTTCTATTCCCCCCCCCCTTTTCTATTTTCTTTCCTAATTACAACATACTGTGCAATATGTTTTACAGAATATGTGTATGTGAGAGTGAGTGAAAGAGGAAGAAATGAAGGAAGAAAGGGGAAGAGAAAGAATAGAAACTACTGAGAGAAAAACAGAGTAAGTGATGTGTAATAGTGACTACAGATGGCACGTTCAGGATCAAGCTCTTTCATCATGCCGTTTCTCATTAATAGAGATGGGAGCGCTGCCCTAATTCCATAATTCCTAAATCATGCCAGTTAGTTAGAGTATAAGGAGGGAAAAGTACAGGGGGAGAGAGAGAAGACTAGATTAGCTTGTAGCCTAATAATTTGCCCGCAAGAGCGAGAAATCAACAGATGAAGAGGCAGAAAAAAGAGGAAAAGAATGGAGAGGGGTCGCCATCTGTATTTCCTGGTTTTTCTTTTTGTTTTTTTGCCAAAACCAATAGCATAGAGGCCAAATTTGATCTAGGCAGTTATTGTCCCACATGCTCACCAGCCAAGGAAAACTGCTTAAATAAACAAGAGCTTAATTGGATATGGAGGAGAATACATGGGGACATAACAGTGTGTTGCATGAGCATGTGTGTAAGTGACATAGACCAGATCACTTGTTTCCCATGATTTCAAGAAGCACCTCTGTTCACCACTGGCTCTGCTCCATCCACCTTTCCTCTCACAAGGAGCGAGGCAGGGGAGGCTTTTGGGGCCTTGCTTGATCAAGCTTAATTTTACGTTGGGCTAATTCCGCTGGTACCTGATACTTGTTAGGACAAAGAATTGGCTGACCAAGCTTGTGTGTCAGTATTCAGAGATAATTTCATTCCCTCGTCTCATTTTCACTGGAATATACTCTTTCTCCATTTAAATTGAGCTCTCATATGAAGCAATTTGATGGAAACTGGAGACATCGATAGCCATTAGGTCGTTTTCCACAGGAGGGCCAAACATGGCAAGCCGGGCCTCATATATTATTCATGTGCCTTAGTTTCCCTCCCAAAACAACATTTCTTATATTCTTTTTGCATCATGCTGACAAAAGAGACGAGTCAGTGGTTTCACATATCGTTTTTCGAACAGTGCCAATAAATGTTTCAAGATAGCTTTGGCCCTTACAATACCCAATAGGGAAATGTGTCTGTGGTCTTCATGTCCAGATCTGGTAGAAACCTATTGACCTTTGAGAACACAGGAAACATTTCATATTCTTTTTTTTTAAAGACTTTTAGACTATTGCCATCTCACGTAATGATTCTGTGTCATTTCAGAATAACCACACACTGTTGGAGGGAGTATTGAGATGCGTAGACTAAAAACATATTTTGAATATTAGAAGTAAAAGTATGTTAATTAGATGACTACCATTGTGTTAAAGGTTGTTAAGGTAGAGCTAGTTTACACGTAGTCCAGTGTTTTACAAACTAAGGATCAGACCTAACCCAACAGGGATCAAAAGATAAATCTGAGAAGTGATATGAGAGAAAGAGGAAAACTGCTCTGAAACATTTTTCGGATTACTGGATAATCTTATCTCTTTGAACTCATGACATATTCAAGCATGTGAGAAGTTGAGAGGGGAGATCACTCTTTGGTGACAGCCATCGCTCTTGTCATTTACTCATTCTTTCCATATTTCATGATGAGCGCTCTGTGTGGAGTGGGTGGTCTTCCATATGGCCGTTTACCCATAATGAACCTTAGATCAACATCCAAATGTCCAGGCCTTTTGACATAAATCAAGAATTACGTTCCCATGCAAATATCACTGATATTTTGACAAAAACTGCAGGTAATAAGCTAAATGAAATACAAACATATACACGTTTGAAACCACTACTGTTGCAGAAACATTAGAAGAAACATGGGCACAGCCAGTGGTTCTCACCATTAAAGTATGAGTAAAACATGGAACAATAAGTGTTTTTGAAATTCCTGCATTAATGCTCTACAGTTGTTTATGTACAAAGTGAAAATATGTATTATGTAATGGTGGAATAGAATTATAGACACCTGAAATTTGACATCGTAATTCTTTTCATAAGAGGTTGCAACAGGTTAAGGTGTATTTTTCACGTAACATGTGAAAAATAACAAAATCAGTGAAATAAATATAGTGGAGGAAAAAGTTGCATATTTCTAGAGGGGTATTCAATACAAGTGAAGTAGTAGATAATAAAAGATACTTGAGTAAATTACCTCAAAGTTTAAATTGAGTAAATGCACTTTATATTACTGGTATGCCACCATGCTGGAGACCTGATGGAAACAAGAGAGGAAAGGCGATCAAGCTATTCAGTCTCCATGTTGTCAGCAGTTCCGATTAGCTGTCACATCACCAAGGGAGAAACAGCTGAAGATGGGAGAGGATGATTTCATCTGAATAATTTCATGCTTTGACTGGCAGAGCTCAGTGTACACACCGTCCAAAGACTTGGACGTCAGAGGAAGATAGATTATGGGCCATATAAATAAAGACCCAAGTACCATCTAATGCATGAACACACTAAAGAAATCCCACTTTTATGAGTAGACAAAAAGACAATCTTTATTTGTGTGTTTCTCTCCTTGCTCTTACTTCTGTGTTTACTTTTGACTGATTGACATCAATGACTGGGTTCAGCTTCCACAAAAAACAAAAAAACAAAACAAAAACAACAACAACAAAAAACCCATCACAAACAGAAAAGGAGACAAACTCATACATGACGCTGAGACCTGGAGACATCCTACCTGCTACCAACCATGGTTCACAAACCAAAGAAGAAGAAGAAGATTGACAGAAGGACAGTATCCGTGGAATAGAAGAAGAGAAAACACTTTTTTTTTAATCGTCCACAGGCTATAACCCATCACTGCTTCCCACACAGGAGTAATTAACAGTGATTTTAAATGCTACAAAAATAAGATAAAACAGGGAATGAAGTGCTTACCCCTGTTTGAGTTTGATGTGTGTGTGTCTTTGTACATGAGTGTATAACGTGCATGCCATATCTCTGTAAATGTCTAGATCTGCATTTGTATTTGTACATGCTGTATGTTTGCGCATATGTGGTGTGTGTATCTGTACATGGGTAGTTATGTAGTGTGTTCACAGTGCTTACTCATGATGTTTTATTTTCCAACAATAAATAAGTCTCAGTCCCATGATATACACACACTTTGTCTCCCTCCGCCTCCCTCTCTTTATGTTGTCCCCTTTATAGTAGCTTCTCTAGTCCATGAATGCTCCGCGACGGAGACCTTGTTATCATGTGTAAATGTATGTGTGTTTGTATATGTGTGCGTGCCCACATGTGTTGTTGTGATGCTACCACACACACTTCATCTCATTTGCCACAGTCAATGTGCTTCCCTTATTGGTTTAACCCTCAGACCCTTGGATCATCTTCAGTCACTGTTTATGTCCATTGTGACTTGGCCTGGGCTCAGAGGGCTGCTTTCCCAGTCAGTTACCCTCCTGTGAGTCCATTTATCTCCTGGTTCGAGCTAATCCATCACTGACCAAAAGCCAGACAGGAGCAAACATGTGGGAAAAGGTGGAATGTTCCTTTTTGATGTCTGAAAAAAAGTCTCAGGGAGAGCAAGAGAGTGGTAGCAAGCTGTTTCAGATTTTCCCCATGAAAAAATATATCATCATTAGAAACAAGATTGATCGAAAGCTTTCACAGTGGTCATGCAACTTGAGTGTCGCCTCCTTTTCTCATCTGTAGTCCATTCAACGTTTTCTTCACCCTCTCCCCTTCCCAACTGCTGACCTGCCAAATGCCCAACCCATTTATCCTGCCAGTCTGAGAGAAGGTAATATAAGTGACCACAGTCAAAAATAATACATAGAGACAAAGAGGTGGGTGACCAGTGGTACATTCATACATGAGAAAGACATGGTTCCAAAAGTCACCCAACCCACCTAACATTTGACAGTGCTGAAAAGCCTGTGCTGGCCAGACTGTGATAAATGCTTTGTTTAGAAACACGAAGACAAAACACATCCCACCTGAAATTGTACATCCCACCAAACCCTCCCAGAACACCAGCACACAACCCACCTACTGAAACAGGCTGTGGTTATACTCATCATTTTAATAAGATATCTGAGCTTCTCATACAAAAATCAAACTCTATGAGTTTTACATCACGTTGCTGTGAAAATAACAACACATATAATATTACATTTGTCATATTTAAGCCTGTGTCTGCATTGTTTTTTTCTATTTTCTTGTGCACAGGACTGGCCACTTGCCTCCCGTCCATCTCTATTCATTTGTTCTTTTTCTCATTGTGGCTGGAATTCATCCAGAAAGTATAGAATTCCAATTACAAAGCAAGCTTGGCCACTTCCAATACTTGGTTTGAGGATGGGGTAGTAATGTGTGTGCAAAATCCAATTTTTGTGCATCCAGGCCTAACACTTCATGTATCCCACTATGATTGGATGATGGAAAATGTACTAGTTATAGCAATATCTACCCCATGGGTAGCTAAAAGTCAAGAGTCAAATAAAAAGTACTGCCTGATATGAGTGCAGAGACAATTCCCTTGTGTCTTTCAGCTGGGAGGTGCTGTCCCTCACAGACTTTAGGGATCAGAGAAGAAGGGCAGCTTCCCAGACAGCTTAAGACCAAGCCCTCTTAGCCAGGCCTGGGAAATGGTGTCCATGTTTGGACCATGGAGGGGGCTGGCAGTGGAGGTGGTTGTATAAAGGTGGAGGTGGGAAGAGATAGGACGGAGACAGTGGGCTTCCCTGAGGGGTGGTGGAGTGAGAGGGATAGCCAGCCCAGCTCAGCAACCCAAGATGGGAGCTCCAGAAAGAGTGGCAGAAGAGTCACAGCCAGGAGAAGAATCCAAGGAGAAGTGAGGCCACAGCAGCTAACAGTGTCACGGACCCTGGCCTCCATCTTGGACCTCCATCAGTCAGGAATGGCTCTGGAGAATCATATCCTGACCCATCTGAAATAGAGAGAACAGAAAACAAAAACGACAAAACATCTGAACTGAGAGAGACACACGCAGATGTATGACAAGACACAAACAGTGATGTGGATTTTGAGACAATGGAAAATGAGTGATAAATCACACAAGTCTCAACATTCAACACCCAAGAAAAAGGCTGAGAGAAGATGGAAGAGAAGGATGAGGGAAGAGGGAGGAGGAGAAGACGACAGAAACTGTGCTCTGCAGGGGGTTTAACCAACCTAATTACAGTTTAATCACAGAGACTCAGAATCTGGAGCAACTGACACACACACACACACACACACACACACAAAGTCACACACATGAAACCCACAGCTCACTCTGGTGACAATATTCACATGGAAGTTGCAATGTCAGACAGATTACTTAAACATCACAAAAAGCAGCATCACAGAGAGAAGCTAGAGGAAAATGACAAAATGAAAGAATGTGTGTTGTTTCAGTAATTATGGAGGAGGAAAGAATTTCCTTCCCCCCTCAGTGAATGTTGGAATGATCTGAGCCTGGAAAGCTGCAAAGGCCAACTCTCATCCTTCTACGAGGATCTTCAAAGCTGTGCCATTATCTAGGGAGACGTGTTATTACCCAGGTTTGCTTCTTTAATCTGGCTCAGGGTGAAAACTCACGAGGTAGAATCCGTCTTTGAAAAGACCTACAGGTAGATTTTCAAGATAACGCAAGGCTAGCGTAATGCCTGCTGCTATAACCTGAGCCCTGTGTATGCCAATCCTCTGTTGGTCTATTTTTGAATGGGCAGTATCACTGGCCTACATTATGCTCTCATGTCTGTGCTCTGTCTGTGAAGGAGCTATTTTCAAAAGAATATATATTACAAGGCTGCACACTGTTTGGAAAAAGAATTATGTCTCCTCTTTTACCACATGGATGATGCATGAGTAGAATTTTATTAAAAAATATGAAGTGTCTATTATTAGATTAGACCTCTCCTGTATGCGATTGATTTATAATTAGATTGCTCTCTTGTTTCCTATGAGTAAATCTAGCTAATATAGAGATACCTAGGTTTGGTAACATTTCTAGGGAGCACTTCAAGCCTGTTCTCTTCTCTTTTCACAAGGACAGAAGGTCTCCCTCACACCCAGTGTGATGTGACGTGATTTGATGAGGCGTGTGTATGCCACTTTGTGCCTGTGCTCTGAGTCTATGTGTGTGTGTGTGCATGCATGTGTGAATGTGTCACAATGTGCATGCTTACTGTGCATGTGTGTGTATAAAGGTGTTATAGTGTTGCCTGGCTGGTCTGTGAATCAGAGCAGAGACTGTTGCCGGGGCATTCTATCAGGCCTCTTATTCCCCCTTAATTTTACTTTGATAGCCAATCTGGACTGTGGTGTGTACGTGCAAGGGTGTGTGTTTGCGTGTGAGTGTTGATGTGTAGTTAGAGCATGACTTACCTGGAGGTCTGACATACACCTTCAGCTTTAGACATGCCCGTCCCACATGGTTTGGGTGAGGAGATGCTGCAAAAAGCAGAGAGATTGAATGAGGTTAGCTGAGAGATAAAAGCGATTTGTGCTGCTGATTGCACTCATGAAGTAATTGAGGACATTTAATAAAAGTTTCATACTCTTCTGTCACTGAGGACTATGAGGCTGATTATCAGGCGATTGGTTGGTATAATGGCCACACAGAGATTGCCGTGACCATGGCCGGATGAATCTGTTTGCGGGCTTTGTGTAAGGCCCCCACTTTCTCCCATCCCCTTTCTCCTCCTCTCTTTCTATTATATATCACATTGCTTTCAAGTAAACAAATTAAACACACATTTATTTATTTATATGCAGCTCATAAAAGTAGATTTACATATGGAACTTCACAAAGATGGGGCCTCAATATTAACCATACAAATATACAGTATAGCACAACGTGATATCCTGTATTTTCTTGCTGTCAAATGAATCAACCCACACACAAATATTGTTAAGAGTCAAAGTCTGATATATAATATGCCTTTATGCTAAAGGCAGTGTGCAATATGTTCCATTATTATGATGGACGACATGATGACATGACATTGTAGTTCATTTCAAGTCAGTCTGATGTACACCAACATGCTGCTGTATAATGTCACAAGATCCCTTAATGTGTATTAATGCACACGAAAATGGTCCCCAACAAATGCACTATTTACTTCTGTTTGAATGATGTTTGCTGAAAACCACTAGTGCCCAGTGGATTTAGCAAACAACTGTCTTTTAAATTATGAAATTTCTGACCTGTTATGTGGTATGTTTTCAGTAGGAATTAATGAGCTTTGGGTCGTAGTACAGAGCTCTACAAAGTATGAACACAAACAAAAAAGACAAACAAATGTATGGTCTAAATCTTCACATTGATTTTGTGGTCAATAAAGGAAAATATGGACAACACAGGCTTTACCATTGAACTAATATCAGCATTTAACAGAATATCGGCATATCAGCTGTTATCATTGCATCTGTGACTATTCTAAAATATAACAGACCCTTTGTCACATGGGCTTAGGCTTTCATTGCTGAATCGGATTTGGGCAGCACTGGAACCTCACAGCAGCCAATAGCAACTGTCAGAAAGACGCCAAACTTCAACAAAATCCATCACATTAAGCCCATGTATCTATTCACAGCATGGCTGGGAGACAAACTGGACAAAATATAACCAGGTGATAACAAGACACAGTGGAAAATGGTTAAACTACAAACTTTACTGAATGACTGTTTGTGATATATGCAGATATTTCTTCTTTTTCTCTGGGGTAATTGCTAAAAAAGTAGGACCAATACAATACAGTAAATAGTTTAAAGCACAGATGAAATTTTATGCAAATTAATTGATAAGAATTGGACAAACTTTAGTCATTACTGTATCCTGTTACTTGCTTGATGTCATATATTGCTCCAAGCACCTGGATATTTTTTTTTATATTCTACCCTTTTAAGTTCCCAGAAACTGCTCCCAAGCTACTCTTTTGAACATACTTAACACTTGAGGCAATGTAAACAACTCTGTGAGGGATGAACCCATTTATACTTCAGGAAAATAGCTGACTCTCAAATCAACGTGATTTGAATGTCTTTGTTAAGGGGGAATGAAATCCATGCCAATTCCACACAGATGCAGACCCTTCTTGTTATGAGGTGACAGTGTAAACCACTGATCCACTATGATGCCCCAGATGAACTCTCCCACTGTCTTCCCACAATGCAAAAAAGTTATCGTAATACATACTTCAAAGTAGATTCAGTGAAATTAAATCTGGGTTTTTAGTCCCATCTCACTCTGATGTGAAATAGAGCTGGAGACCTTTTGAGGAGATGGTCACCAGCTCTATGACTACTCATGCCAGCACACATGCACACACATACAGTACATGTGGATGTACAAAGGAATATGCACACACACACACACCGATACAGTACAGACCTTTTGGCCTTTTCCCTTGAGGAAGTCTGTATCGCCAAAGCCCACTGTGACCCTAAAGAGGACCATCATCAAGAACCACCACACACAGGAAATAAATCTGACCCTTCCTTTGCCCTCCCCGCCCCCTTTTTCTGCCCACAACTCCTCCCTCCATCATTCTCTCTGCCCTTCACCTCATTTACCCTTTTGTGCCTTCCCCATAGCCCACTTCCCCTGCCTCAATTTTCTTCACATCATCTACCTACCCTCCTTACAGTGCACAGAGAGAATGTTCTGGTCTCCAGTGAAGCACTGCTGGCCTGGCATAAAGCTTTTAAGTCCTGCTGTATGTCTTTGTTTTTGTTCCCCTACTGTCGCACTGAAAAAGGGCAACACTGGGAGCAAGGTCGTTAGATATATACCTCCCCTCCCTTTTCCCTGTGCCCTCCAAAGATCCTGACTTTTGTCATTTTTTTTCAAAGTCTTATCAGCTCTCCCAGCGCCTCTGTTTCCCAGCACATCCACAATCCGACGTCCCCTAAAAAAACCCATTGAAAATCACTCAACCTCATCAGACGGCAGCTGGGAGAAGCAAGAGGTGGAGCAGACCTGTCAACATGTCAACCTCATGACAAATACACAAACCAACGTGCACACTAGGGCACACACTCACACAGGTCCAACTACAGATCACAGATCATCATAGATTGATGTGTTTTACTTTGCAGAATATCTGGACACACAAACAGACACACTCTTCGGGAGGACAGGGTGGTTTACAGTGTCATATGGAGTCATTTCACATCAATACTGACCTGTTTGTGTGTGTGTGTGTGTGTGTGTGTCCATCTGTGCATGTGAGAAACAGTGAAAGACAAAAATGTGTGTGTGGTTGTCAGTCAAGATGATGGACATGGCCTTTCATGGACTCACAATTGCTTGACAACTGAACCCACAACTGCCCCTCCCCCTACAGCTCATACACAAACACACACCAGTCCTGTGGAATACACATACTACCCTCAGGGGTCCCAGAGACACAGTACTATAGTCAGCAACTATACAACTCTGGAGGGGCCCCGTCCATGGTTACATGAAATTGAAAACAAAAGAGTGTGAGTTTTTTGCGTTTGTGTACCAACTGGGAAAAGTGTAGAAGGACATCGGGTGGCTGTTATCTTTGGCTCTTTAGCTCTTCGACTCTCCCCTGCTGTGTCTTTGTGACAGTGAAGACAACAAGAGACTGAGGCAAGAATTGTTTAGAATACATTTTAAAGTAATTTTCCACACTGTTTATTTCATTAGCCTTTAATAAGTTAAAGGTCCAGTGTGTAATATTTAGAAGGATTTATTTGGCAGAAATTGAATATACTCCCCACAAGTAATTTTGTAAGTGTTTAACCATTTTACATGAGCTTCAGGCAAGGACCTTAATCCATGTTGGCTGCAACAGAAACTTACTGAGTAAGAACAACATCCTTTCTGGTCTGCAAAGCCCACCACAGATCTCTGATATGCTCCAGAAAAAGTAATTCCTTTGTTAGAATTTGCAGTCTCACCAGTAGATGTCACAAATTCTTGCACACTCGACCTTTAAGTGCATCACAATTTGATTTTCAGTTCATTATAAAGTTATGTTACTGCCTTTACAATAGGTTGAATTCAAACTTGTGAACCTGGAAGGTCAGAATCAACATCCAAGGACAAATCATCACCTGCATGGAGACCTTAAACTGGAGGGGAGAAGAACTCATCCCATTATGTGTCATGGTGAGAATTCAACACCTCCTACTCAAAAAAAAAAGGTTAAGGTCATTTTTCAGCCGACTGTGCCCCACAGGTATAAAAATGATAGACATGCATGCTTGTGTCTGTGTAGAATTGTTGTCTTTACACGATTCATATTATAAGTAACACAAAAGGTAACTCAGTGAAGAACCAATGTGGAAACTTTGACCCTTGCACATAAAATACGACTAGTATTTACAGCTTTAGAATAAATAGTCACTAATATCCACTTGTAAAAATGTACATTTATCACCTTATAGGTCACCTAGTACTGTTGGAGCCCCAAGACAGTCTGCTGCAGTAGTCACTTACACCACAATGGGTCCTGTCCAATAAAGGCTTCAAAAAAAGTATCTATCTTAAATAAATGCTAAGATGTATCTATCTTAGCATGTATCTATGCTACATTTGCATGCTTCAAATTCAAATTAGTTTGAGTTGAGTTGTACTGTCCACATGCACAAAATATACTTTCTAAATATTATTCCCATTTGGACTGATAAAACCCCTTGTATAAAGTAAAAGTGGCACTTTTCTGTGTAGCAGCAAAAAGTTTGGACATTGACATCAAAGTTCCCTGAAAGTTACCTTAATGCATGTCTTTGATTACCTAGTGATTGCAATAAAGTGTGTGGAAGTGGTAAATCTATCCTGCCCATCTGGTGCAATGGGCAGCTGAAAACAATATTTAAGAGCAATTTGAAGATACTATTTGTCCCATGTCAGGTGGGGGAATGAGAACTTTTTAGCACACAAAAAAGCTGTCTCAGGGGCCAAAGCTCATCTGAGATACTAACAAATCACTTGGTGATGTGAGGAGAAACATCAATACAACTAATGTAAAAATTATAAACGATGCTTGGTGACATTTTACCACTTTGCTGAGCACATCACTTATGGTCCTCAGAGATGAGGAAAGATACATCAAGAAATAAGGATAGAGGGAGTGAGTGAATATGGAAGGTGTATTTATGCTCTGTAGATGTGTGTGACATGGTGGGCTCTCAATCAGCGTCTGTTGATTGCATATTTGCACGTTGCATATTGGACAGGACTGTGGAGTACACAGAAACACAGACACACGCACACTCCCATGCACGCAACAAAACAAATAAACAAACAAACACTGCAGAATCGCACAGATAACCTACAGATGTAGTAGTACTCGTGCCCAGGCCTGAACTCAAAGCCCAGTGAGAAGGGAGTGAAGAGCTGGAACTTCTCTGAAAAGCGCAGCGGTCCATCAGGACCAGTGGGGCGGTTGCACTCCCAGCGCTTGAAGCCGCGCATCCTGTGCTGACAGGTAGTGTAGCCCTCATAGTTAACCATGAAGAGGATGTAGCGCTCCATGCGCCCGTGGGACGGAGGACCCTCGTAGTAAGGACAGTAGATGTCCAGATAGTCATTGATGTTCACTGCCACCCTGTACTCTCCATGCCAGAACCTGCAAGACAAACAGGACGGTGAAATTAAAATTGTTTAAAACATCTTTAATAAGCTAAGGAATATGTGGACAGAAGGCAGAAAGTTATGTGTTTACTTAAAGGTCCAGTATGTAGAAATCTGTGATATCTAATGGCGAGACTGCAGAGTGCTCTAAAGGGAGGACTTGCCCCCCCCACCTCCCCCTTTCCCAAGTCAAGGAACGTCAGTGGCTTTCACACATCAGAAAGGATGTAAACACTCTTTCACAACTCTCGGCACTCTATCCACTCTATCTGCCGCTTGCTTTTTCCTCTTTTTGGGTTCATGCATCAGGTTAATGTGGGCAGAGCACCTCTTTATTTGTGTGGTAAGCTTCCATTTCAAAAAGTGAAATGCACTTCTCTTCAGGCTGCTGTAGAAACATAGCGGTGCCTAAAGTAGGTTGTCTTCAGACATGTGCTTCATTTCAAACTGAATATTCACCACTACAAATATACATAAACTAAATTCAATATGAAATGCTTATTTTGAAAAAGGCAAACAAACTGTACATTCAGAACTATACTTAAAATTTTATAATATAATATAATATAATATAATATAATATAATATAATATAATATAATATAATATAATATAATTGGAGAGCAGGGAGCAAACTGAGGTGAGTGAGGTGATGTCTTTGTGTTGGCAACTTTCAGCTACTTTTCAGCTAAGTCAGCTACAGAGCAGTGCCTTTTAGAGATTCATGACATTACATATTAGGACAACACAAATGCTTAGGATAGAGGTTCTTTAAACCCCCTGTGTAATTGCAGGACATAGTAACAAAAAAAAAAACATCCTAAAGGGTGTTTAAAAAAGGTATTTAATAATAATAAGCATTTTTAATAAATCACAGCAAATGATGCTTCATAGAAATCAGCAGTATGTTAGGAATGAAGTCTTGCTTTCCCCTGTCAGGATGTCTCCATGAGCCTATACTCACATGACACCCATGACAAGTGGGTCATGTGAAAGAGGACCCACATTATCCCCACCATCCCCTGAAGCAGTGTAAAGGGGCAGCTGTGGTTAATGTCCACTTAGTTCTGTACACATAAAGATCATTGAGGATGGCATGATAAATAGAAGTGGGTCAGAGTTTAGTGAAGAAGAAATAACAGTATATATACACACATTGTAGAGGTCTATAGAAGGGAAAATGTCTATGTTCTTGCTCGTGGCACTAAGTCAAGGATTATATGCAGGTAACATATGGAAATACAGAAGTTGGCATCTCTTTTCAAAACCCTTCACTGTAGCTGCATCTTATTTCTGTATATAATACATTCTCTATTAGGCTTATGATTTGGTGCCAATGTTGCATTTATGGGAATGGAATTTCTGTTTACAATCTTTAAGTCAGTGAAGTGTAACAGTTTCTCTTCAAGGATAAGGCTTTGTGATATCTTATATTTTTGTTATTGCCAACAAATGCCATTAAAAGATAAAGGGAAACTGTATATTAAGCTAAACTTTTCAACTTTCCCTTCCCTGTGACATCCAGCCGCAGGCCTACGTGTTTCTTCTGACATAAAAATGTCTGAAAATGGGTCATGAATACATAGTGCCATTTTCAAAAGAGGCTAAATTATTTTCTAAAACAGCTTGACTAGTCACACAGGACTTCACACGTATTGTTCGGGACTATTTCCAGCCAAGGACGAGTAAACATGGAAAGCTCTTGTATGTATTTATAGCAGGAGGGTAAATTTGAGATACACTCGCAGCCCTGATTTTTTTTTTAAAAAAAAAATAAGTGTTTTTGATAAAGGTGACTAAACCATTTAAGGCTTAGGATACACAGACTAGGGCTGCAATGATACTCAATTAATTGATTATAAGTCTATTACTAAATTAATCGTCAACAATTTTGATAATTAATTAATCAGTGTGAATGTTTTTTTCAGTGATTAACCCATTTTCTGATTTTCTGATTCAGCTTCTTAAAAAGTGAATATTTTCTGAAACCAAATAATTTTGATTTGTGGACAAAACAAGACATTTGCAAACATCATCATTTCCAGGTTTGGTAAACACTGATCAACATTTTTCAACATTTTCTGGCATTTTACAAATCAAATAAGTACTGGAATTGTCAGGGTCCGGCTCCACACGCCTCCTGCCTTTTGTTTTGATCTGTCCATTTCCTGTGCGACCTTGTTTCTGCCCCTTTTTGTTTGGCTAAGTGATTCACATTTTGTTATAATTAAATCATCAATTCCCCTTTTTGAACTCGCTGCTTCCGCTCTTTACTTGGGTCCATACATGTCTATGATTACACCCAACAGGAATACTCAACATTTTCATCAATTATGAAAATAAATATTTCACGTCCAACGATCCTCAAAATGTAGAATACTGTTGAACCACAAATCCTGCAACACATAATTTAGTCAGGCATAATTTTCATTTCATATTAGTCCTTTTATTGTGAAACAATATAATACATTAATATGTTTATTAAAATATTTTACACTTTAGTTATTTTATGTACCAGTTCTCCATAGAAAATAAAATTCCCAAATGGCATGACTTGTGGATATCTTTGTTTTTGCTGCCCAGCCAGTACACATTCATGGTTCACTTTAAAATATACTTGAGTAAATCTTCTGCTGCCGAAGAAACATAGAGGTTGTCTTCGGACATGTGCCTTTACGGAGGCGTAAAAAGACTTGTTCTAAGGCTACAGAAACCCAGAATGATTTTAATTTCAAACTGAATATTCACTAATACATGGTTAATGGTTCACTTTAAAATATACTTGAATAAATCATCTAATATTACAAAGGCTGTTTATAGCATATAGCACTTTATAGCATAATGTCCAATTTCAATGTGTGCATCTGTCCGTGTCTGTAGCAACCACTTTCTCTGGCTTTTGTTATTAATGCCATTTATCATCATGGCTACGATCAATTTAATTTCAAATGTACCACATCAAACAAATTTGAAATTCAGCTGCTGCTCGCAATCAAATCTTGTTTTTCAAAGCTCAGGAAATATAAGACGTAGGAAAATGTCTTGAATCAAAAGAGTGTAAACAGGGCCAGTTGTTGAGTAATCTTGTCATCTCAGATGGTATGCATACGCAAATTCATCATTTTCCTCCTCACCTTGGCAATAATTGATTGCCTCAAATAAAGACATTTTGGTCTGAGCCCTTTTGGTTAGTGGTATATTTAGCTTTGGGACAAATTATCCCAAAAACCACAGTCCTATATTTCTCCCAGAGGGCAAATCAGGAAGTGAGTTATATGTAATGAGTGCCTTCATGCTTCAGTGCCCTATCAGAGAGAGTTTTGCAGGTTCTAAAGGATCCTTGAACAGATCATTTAGATGCATTGATCCACTGGGGAGCTCCTCTCGGCTCTCTCTGCTCCCAATCAACTCTGATTAACAACTAAAAAGGAAAAGGCAGAGGGAGAAACGGAGGGGGAGATGCATGGAATAAGAATAAAAGGAAGGAGCAATGGTTGAGGAAAAATAGAAGTACATGCAGACCAGAGGGAAAAAGGAAAGAGAAAGACAGAGAATGGAGGGGAGCCCGTGGATGCATAATGAGATTGCAAAGTGGGAGTTAAAGAAAAGTCAGGAATAAGCAAAAAGACGGAGGGAAGAAAGGGCAAAAGAGGAGGAGGCTAGCTGAAGGAAGAGCATATGGAAGAGGAGTATTCTGTCTCTTATTTCAATTTGTATGACTGTGGGTTTCCATCTGAGACAAATGTGCTTTGCCTATTGATTGTGCACTGATACATTCATGGACAACTACCATCTCAATATTACACTCAATGTGTGTTTGTGTGCTTGAATTCACATGTTTGCAACAGTTGGTTTGGTTCAGTTCTAATGTGGCTAAGTTTTGGTGATTGAACAGGTTCAATCCAAGAAAGGGCGTAATGTGTCAGGATACATTTGGTTGTATTCAGCTACTCAGCTCCCTGTCCTGCTTTGGTGACACTGTCTGAATATCTAATACACCCAGGACAGGAAACTGTGTGCAGGTGTGTGTGTGTGTGTGTGTGTGTGTGAGTGTGTGGGTGTATGCCACTGCATTCCAAACTGTCAAGAGAACATGTCATCGTGTGACGTTTTATGCAGATAAGTGTGAGTCGTTGCGTTACGGCCTCAGAGGCTACGTGTCATTTGGAATTAAACACACACACTGCACTGGCCAACAAGACATGAGAATGCACTCTCACTTACAACATGCATCTTCCTGAAAGAACTTATCTGTGTCAGGTGTGTGGGTGTCAGCGCCGTAGGTACTGGTGTGACTTCTTTTTATGTGCTCATATGCAGCTCTGTCTCGGAGCAATTACAGCCAAAATGAATTCCTGCTAAATTTATACACTGAATGAAGTGTGAAAATGAAGATACATTTTTAATTGAAATTGATTAACACATTTAGTATCATCAGTTACGATGATGACACTAATGTACAGTATCTGTAGAATGTTGCATTGTGAATCTCTTTTGTTGAGGCACCAAAGTGAAGCTGATGCATAAGTGGCTATTGAGTGGCATTAAAGTGGCTGAAACCTGTATTCTCTTGATTGGTCCTCAAGATGCAACCACACTGATTGCAAATATGGACCATACATAACAAATGGATGTGGTCTTTGAGTAAAGTTAATCAGTAGGTAAAAGTTTATTGAATATCCAACAGAGATGACTTCACTGGTTGGAAAAAGAGTTCTGTTTGAATGGAAGTCTATGGGAGGAGGGCGCCTCCCACTTCATTTATACAGTCAGTAGACAGAAGCACTTAATGGTTTAGTTTAGGGTGATTTACAAAACTGACAGAAAATATTTGTCAGTTTTGTAAATTATGTTCACATTTAGAACAAAATAGAAAAGTAAGGAACATGTAAGTGGACACTAGAACATGTGAGCGCTGGTTTTATCCAAATGGAGGTGAGATTCTCCAGTGGTTGCCACTTGATTGCAAAAAGAAGTCAGTTTGTAACTGTTACTTGATTTATAAGGTCAATTAACAATTTCCTGCAAAGTTTATGGTTTCAACAGCTTCAACAGTTTACAATTTTTTTTTGTAAACTATGGTCCAATTATTAATAAGGTTGGCTTATTTTAGAGAGTGGACACAATGTGATTGATAACTAAGAGTGTCCAGTAGATGCTCAGTGGCTGTGCTGTGCACAAGTTCTCAGTTAGTTCCACCACAGCTTTTCAACATAATGGTTACTGCTGTTTTCCAAAAGAATGAAGGTGACACTGGCCAAAATACTATAATCTTAGCTTCAAAATGTCAGATCACCATCCAGTGGGTGGTGTCATGGCAACATGCACTTCATACTCTTGCCATCCACCCCCACCATGTTCTGGCAACTCTGCGGTCATTAGACATAATGCTTCACTCAGGCTAGCATTATAATGGTGGTGTCATTAAAAAGTAACTTAACCAACTGGTGCAGTGAGAATGTCAAGGTGTACTCGAGGTTGTGTCACAGCACTGTGAAATCACTGGTGAGAGTGGTCTAGCTGCACCCATTATGACTCTGCTAGAGGAGAAATAAAGTTCTGGCTTGTTCAACTTTCTTTAAAACTGTGTCTCTCCCAGAAAGGCAGGAACCAAATGTAGGAGTCAAGGGTAAAACAGTCTTTTTTAGTGGCGATATGCAGAGTTGGTGCATGGTGTATCAGTTCAAAAAGACTGGTAAAAGTAAAACTGGAACGGATGAACTGACAAGGAAAGTATTTATACTTTGAGTGAGTAGGTAACAAGACACTGCTGTACTAAGTTAAGGTGGAGAAAGTAATTAGAGGAAAACCTAAAGCAGAAGAGGAAGTGAACTTATCAGAAATGTGAAAACTCAATGATTAAAGAAAAGAAAACAACCAGGCCCTAATGAATGACGCCAAAACAGAAATATAAAAAAATAAATAAAACAGAAACACTGTTTTATTTAATTAAACAGATTTGAAATGAAAACTAAAAGGCCACATGAACATAAATTATGTATCCCACATAGGCAGATATGCAAAAAACAATTACAATCAACCCAAAACCCAAATAAATCCAAAATAGTAGATGTATATTGACTATGATTTCATATTCACCAAAACTTGACATTTTCAGTGTGTGGGTTGCTTGCTCGGAGGTTGTTGTTGTTGTTTTCAGTAGCTGAGGTGGATTTTGGAAATGGTAACAGACCATAGTAGGAGGGTGAGGCGAATGGCAGGCTTATACCCACATTCTACATTCAGTGAGTCAGACAACCCCTTACATGTAAGTGTCATTTTCTTGGTAATGTCAAAAGCCTTTATGACAGCACATGAATAATGTCCTTGTTCTTAAATTACGATGTAACATGCGGAATCCTCTATTTTTCTGTTCATTTCAAAACTACATTTGAGATATCTGCCTCCACCTTAATACAGTCAAGGTGAATGGAATTTCATTAGTGCCACACACTGTCAGCTGTTGTCATAGGGACAATTTCTTATGCATGAAGTTTTTACAATGAAAACTCTCCACAGTGAAGTTCAGGGATTATCCGGTAGCAAGTTTCTTAAAAGTAATGCTGCTGTTGAATTCTATCTGTGCTGAGATTTCTGCCAAACAAACACTCATTTACCTTCACATATACACTAATTGGTTCCTTCTTTTTCTTTAGCTACACCTGTACAATTATGCAAATAGTTAATCAGCATGGCAGAAACTTAATGCATTTAGACATGAAGACATCGTCAAGTTGACCTTCTGAAGGTCAGAATGAAGAAAAGTGATTTAAGTTACTTTAACATGGCATGCTTGTTGGAGGGAGACAGGCTGACTTAAGTATTTCAGAAACTAAAAATGTACTGGGATTTTCATGCATAACCATCTCTAGGGTTTACAGAAAATGGCCCAATAAAGGAAGGAGGAAAATATCCAATGAGCATCAGTTCTCTGGAAAGAAAAATGCGTTGTTGATGCCAAAGATCAGAGTAGAATTGACTATTTCAAAATGATAAAAATGCAACAGTAATTCCAAAAATGGGAAGAAAAAAAAACACCTGTTTCAAGCAGTATTATTTGTACCTACAGAAGTGGCTGGTGAGGGTATCACAAAACCTCAATAGAAGAACTATACTATAATACTAGACATCTCAAGGGGCAATATATACTTTTTATATACTGCAATTTTATTGAACTGACCCTTTAAGAAAATCAGAAATAAATACTGTAGCTGTTTAAAAACACTCTTTTGTTCACTAATTGCAGACACTAGTGTTTATATGCTATGAGTAGAACTACTGTGATTTCATCCACTGTTGAATTTTTAAGGGCGGAAAGGCTCTCCGTATACTTTTACACACAACTCGGCCACTAAATGTAATGCCAGGGAAGCCTCGGGAGACTTTAAGGGCCCCAGGCAAAAGGGACTCAGGGGGCCATAATGAATTGAACTGCTGCAAGACAGTGGCATTTGGCCTCATTAAGAGGGTTTCCAACTATGGTGTCATTGCAGTTTTCTGTTCATGACCTATCCTAAAAAATACACGGGGGTTTTAACCAAACTGTTGTTACTATAGACTAACGGTATCTTGCTGTTCTCAGGGGTAATCTCTCAAATTGGGGCCCAGGGCAATTACCTGCTTTGCCTAGCCTGTGCATTACATGTAACACCCATGTAATGCACAGTGTAATGATTTTAATCATTTATATTCACCTTTTTTTCAAGGAGTTTATAATTTCACTCAGGTGTGTCACTTTCTTTATTTTATGTAAAACGTGCTAAACCCACTCCCCTTAAGGCTGGTACCTCCAAACAATCCATAAAAATATGGTTTAAATGTGTCTTTAGGGTGAAATCCATAACATTTTCTTTTCTTTCTTTCACAAAATCTTATGACAAATAAATGAAAACACTGCATTATGTCCACCAATTGTGTTTCTAGCTGTTTTGTGATTGCTTTAATCATTTTTTTCCTTTGAGTAAACAGCTAAATAACTTCATATTTAAACCTGTTCATTCTATTAGAAGGGATTTCTGTTTATAAGCTGACTAATAGCAAGCTCATCCGGTCAGAGAGCCTTTATTGTCCCTCTTCAATAACTTTTTCATTGCACAATATGATTTACTGTGATGGACGAAACACCACCGGGGAGTCAACAGAGCAAAATGGGAAGATAATGTGGAGAGGTTTTATTGTGAGGGACTAGCCTGGCTGGCTAGCATGTTAGCAGTTAGTTTGGGAGCTATAGCACGGATATGTCAGATAATTAAATAATTATTATTTTAAATAATTATGTTTTCTTCTTTTGTAAGTCTAGCTGGCTGTGGCTTTGTATAGGCTGACAACCTGAGTGAACAGTGCTTCCCTCCCAGTGTCAACTGGGACTGACTGCAGCCCCTTCATGATCCTCAGAAAGAATAAGTGGTAATGGCGTGCAGATGGATCAACAATTCACAATGCAAAACTTGTCCCATCACAAACTTGTCAGATATCATATACAGTAATATACAGCTCAACACGTTTGGAGCAAAGTTCAGTGCAAAATTATCAGATTACTCACTCACTCTGCACAACATGGCTATCAACAGGACAAGAAATAACGTATGTACGTATTATATCTGGATCACAAAACATGATTAGCTTTCATTTCTAGAGAAAGGAGAATTTGTGTGTCTCTAGAAAATGGATAGATAACACGATTTGCACACATAAAACTACCAAAAAGACGAAAACCCAGACAATCAGTTTCTGTGATGAACAGGAAGACAGCGTCCAAAAACTTCATGACATTTCTTGATTTCAAAACGATCACGTCATATCAAATATAAAAAGTGTACTTCTGAAGTGCATGTTGTTCGGCTATTTTGTTCCACTGCTTGAAGCCATTTCTTCTTGATATTGTCTCTGTGTGTGTGTGTGTAAACCTGTGCAATACACTATGATGGTTTGTTTCATTCCTAATCCCTTGATGTCTCACAGATTGTCCTCACTCTTTCAGTGATTGAATTGTCTGGTGATGTTAGCCAGATCAAGCTGAAGCAGGTCTCAGCTTTTGGCTGCTGGCTCTCATCTGGATGTAAAAGGTAACATTCTGAGGCGTGGACCTCAATCACTGATAAGGAGTCTGTCTTAAAGGGTTTTATGGTTATTATAGTGTGTGCATGTCAGGGTGAAACAATAGAAAGTGAGAAGTTCATAAAATGAAATGAAGGATTACGTGAGAAGGAAAAACCCCACAACATTATTTGTATTCTGCCTACCTTGCTAAAAACAGGCTCTGTCAAACAGTATTGTCAGACTTGACTGAGGGAGCATTTGTGTGTATACAACAGCAGCTCAGTGACAAGAATCTGCAGAATGACCCGCTTCTCTGAAACGTTTTGTAGGAGTCTCCTTTGTGTTTTCAGTCATTCTTAGTAATACTTGCAGGTATCACAGAGTTGCTGTTATCTCCACCTGACTTGACATACAGTAAAATAATTTACTTCCTGTGTGCAGCACAGGAATGTCAGGTGGAGAAGATAGGCTTAATCAGCGTTGTGTGAACTCATTTGACAATTGTTGCCGATATTTGTTTATATATAAAAGTGATGCACTACAGTGTGTGTTGTGGTCACTCCTTAATATTCTGGCACCTCGGACTCATCAAGATCCTCTTTCACTCTGCCTGTGATCAAAGCCTCAGGATGGAGAAGCTTTGGCTGTTTACTGTACCTGACTGTATCCTAAACAGCAGGCTGCATCAGTAAACAAACATCAAAGGATACTATGCCCCCCCCCCCCCCCCCCCCCCCCCCCCCCCCCCACCCCCCCCACACACACACACACACACACACATACACACTCAATGTGCTGTGCATAACTTCCTCCTTTTCACTATCTCCACTCCAGAGTTCGAAAATAATCAGGTGCAGGATGTCAATAAGCAAAAATGCCACATAGATTTTGGGATGGTTAAATTGCAAAGCAGAAGTCTGTACGGTTACGGTTACACTCGCATTGGGGCAACATTTTCATTGTAGTGCAAGATTTTGATATGGTAGACATTCAAGCAAAAAGTGGCATTTTTATCAACAAAACAAATGGCTGGATATTTAAGGGAAACACAATGTATGTTAATGTAATTTTTAGAGCTAGGATTTTACAAATACAGTGTGTAGGATTTAGCAACTTTGATACATGCATGTCAGAGAAGTTGAGGTAGTTTTGAAACTGAACAGGTGTTTAGTTTGTCCATTTCAAATATGATGGTCCAACATGGTGGACTTATATAGAAGAAGACTCATTCTTCAGTAAACTTCAGTAAACAACAATGGTGCATTCCATTTATTTTATATTTTTAAAAAAAGCCTTTTAGGTAAAAAAAAAAAAAAGAAAAAAAAGAAAGAAAGGTAAGGATTTAAATTTAATTAAAATCATCATTCTCCACAGTGTCAAATTCCCATTTCAGGGCAAAAGTAAAAATTCAAATTTTGCAGGCGAAGTGGGTGATTTCTTTTCCAGCTCTGAGTCTATTATCCTTCCTTTATTGACAGTAATGAACATCCAATTTCCTCACAACCGCATAACACCTCACCAGTGCCTAACCATGCATGGACTGTTACTTGCCAAATAAAAATGCTGAGTCTTTCAAATGTAAAACTTGATGCTCCTCATATGAGAAATGCACAATTTCACCTCATTTGGCTTATTTTTTGGCAGAAAGTAACTGCAGGCTGTCTCACGACATGTGTGTCTGTAGCCTCAGTGACTTTGCTACGCTGCAGCTTCAGTCACTCTCAGTGTTTCTCCAACTGACTCCACATTACTCTCTGTTTCTGTCCCTCCATCTTCATCTGCTCTATCTTTTGTTCCCACTTACCTACCTCAGCTTCATTTACTCGCCGTCCTTCCCCTTATTTTCCACTCCTCTCACTTTCCCTCCAGAAGCACAGCAGCATCTTTTGACTTTGTTGCTGTCTCCTCTTTTCAGTTGTTATAACTCTCATTCTCACACTATTGTTGCTTCGTTCTTCTCTTCTGTCTTAACTCCCCCCCTGCCCCATGAATGTATTTTTCATCCCTCCTCCTTCCTGCTTTCTGCTCACTCTTTTTTGAATGTTTAAATTGACATCCCTTCTCGCCCACACTACACACACACACACACACACTAAGATGCTTTTCTCTCAGCGTGAGGTTTTCCTTTCTCTCGCTGTCGTCTCTTCCTGAGATTCTGCTTTGCTGCCAAAGCTTTTCAGTAAGTAGGGCAAAGTAAATACATTACCTATGGGCGTCGACACATATACAATATCCTCACATACTGTATTGTGTTCATTAATATACCACAACCACAAGCCATATACACCCATAAGGATAACATCTGCTGACAAGACATCAACACGTACAGTTCACTGTTTACCCACATTAAAACATGTTTAATTATGTAAATTAGCTCTTGATCCTATGTTGAATGCAAACACATGGAAATGCAGAGGGAGAAAACACAGCACACATACATATTGTTTATACATACAATACTGTAGCTCTGCAGGAAGCACGCAGGGAAAATGAACCAATAATAAAAACCCACGGGTCGCACACACTCCCACTCCAAAAACTGTCTTGTTGTTTTGACAAGTTCCACATCTGTCACTCTGAATAATGTTAACCATAGATCACTGCGGTGACATTCAGCACTTCTGAAAGGTTATTATGTATTTCTTCAAGGCGAGCAACATGGGCCCCCCTGCGGATTAAGTGCCGCCTGTGTCATTCCCCATCAAATTATTACAAATATTAAAAGTGCACATATACACAAAGTGTCAGGCATAAACATGATTCCCATCATACATACAGATACAGATACTCAACACCCACAGACTGAATTAATATAACAAGTCTTGTTGGAGGAAAAAAAAAAAAATCTGTAGACCCCCTACAAGCAAAATTGTCACCTTGGTGATGTGGAAGCTGCAATAGAATAAAAAGTAGAGACAGAGTCTAGACCTTGAGCAACATAGATAAAGTGACAAAGCTTGTGATGGATGGACAAGGAGGACAAGTTAGTCAGACAGACTGGTGGGCACACGTGGTGCATCAAGCTGACAGACAGTGCATTGCATGATATGCTTGTTTTGTGAGAGCCAATCACCATGATGCAGCACCAGATTTGGCTCTGTCAACAGCGTTAACAGCACCGGGACTGTATTGGTATCGACAACATTGGCCCAAAGCGGAATGAGAAGGAGCTGATGGCTGTTATCCAAGCATACCAATAGTCATCTTTCAACACAGCAGGTGGGGGCGACAACAAGAAAGGATTTGTGTCAGCATCCTGCAGAAATGTCACATATACACAGAGTCAGTGTTTCAAGAGGGGAGAAGAGCCAGATGATTTATTGTTCATTCAACCCAGTGTTCATGCAATGTTTAGATTTTATATTTCACTACTCTGATTTTATATATATGTATATATATATATATATATACAGTATAGATCAGGACTCACTTTTGGCTTTGAGTCAACCTCCAATACTTTGTCAAGACTTAAACTTTCTTTCATTTTGTTGATTTCATTCTTATATTTCAACCAAACATCCATCTGATATTTTGCCAGAATCTTAATCCTCAGAGGTGCAGAGTTGCAAAATCAATCCCACCATGGTCTGGTGTGTAATATTTATCATACCACAGCATTTTCTGCACTGAAACAAATACTGTTTAAAATTCATTTGATACAAAAGGGATGGTGCTTTTCCTATTTTAGCACTGATTTAATGAAATAATTATACCATTGCATCAATAAATATATATATTTTTTTGTATTTTAATATCTCTATGCTTGATCGTTCCCTGTAACAATTTTGTGCTATTTCATTTAATCATATTTTATCAGTACCTATAATGTTCTTTCAAAGGTACTTTGACTGTTTTTTTTCCACCCTCTGATTGACAGTGTGAGTGACAGATTAACAGATAAATGTTTGACATGGTGACAAGAAGATTATGTAATTGGCAGCTGAGAAAAAAAAGACTATCTGGCTTATTGGCCCACTAACTGACTGTTCATTTAGTGACAGCCTGGATAACTGGGTGAAAAAGTGTCCAGCTGTCTGATTGACTGACCGACTGAAAACTAATCTTACACATAAACGAACAGTCTGACTGGCTGACTGATTCATTAACTGTCTGTCTCGTGCCAGCGTCGCCCTCAGCTATTAGAGTCTTTCTCTAATATAAATGGGCTGATCCAGATTGACGAGGTGCAATAATCTATGTAAGTTTGGGTCAAAGCGCTTGAGTCTTTGTGGGCTGGGAGTCACAGAGGGCAGAGGAAGAGCACGGGGGGGAAAAGCTGGTGTATAGATTGCTTTGCAGCATCACTAACGAGTTATTAAACACTTGAATGGAGTCCAATTAAGATACACACTGTATTTGCAGGCATGCTAACACACATAAATACAGCAGTGCACACACATATCCATGGCTGCAACGCATGAGTAAATATTAGTGTGTAAACAATCACACTCCTATATCAGAAAATGAAAAATAGAAACACACACACACACACACTCAGTGAGGTGGAGCCATATTGTACAAGTTTCTGTATTGGAGGTCAATGTCATCTGACTCCTTCCCGTGCATCCTCTGTCTCATTCCCTCCCTTTCCTGATCTCCATGTCTGTCTCCGTTCTCATCTCCATCACTCAGCCTCTCCTGTTCTGCCCCTTTCCCTTTCTGTCAATCTCTCTTTCCGTCACTCACTTTCAATGCAATTTCACTATCAATATAAAAGGTGCAAAAGCCATAAGAAAAAACAAACAAACATACAAACAACAAGACTCTAAACCAAGCTTGTCCTTACCAGAAAGACAACAGGGTAGGTCCATTGCTCAGAATTTCAAAATGACCCACATAAACGTCTGTGTATCCAAAGCCATTCAACCATCTGACAAGCTACTGGCAGCTCAGTCATTAAGGTTTTTTTTTTTACTGAGACTTAAAACAGTAAATAAATTGTTGGAGGCAGCCCCCGAAACATATGGGAGGACAAGGGTTCACATGCTGTTTGATGATCCAACAACTATTTAATATATTGTTGCCTTTAATGTACTGAAAGAAAACCCTTAAGGAGAAGTGTAGATGCATGATTGACTCTCCTGTCTCCTGTCCTCTCTGCTGTCAGAATTAGCTTCATCATAATGTTCTTTTTAACAGTCTCAACCATTATATGCATTTCAGTTTGAGGTTGAACAACCTGTCTTTTCGATGAATTCCATTATTTGTATTCATTATTTGAGGAAGTGTCTCCTTGACTGAAATATGAAACATCAGGAAGTTTTTTTCTCCTTGATTTTTGTGTGCAAAAAAAAGTGCTGTTGTCTCTCTGTCTTTCTGTATTCCTGTCTCCCACTCACCACATCTTGGAGTAATCCCACTGAGCCTAAACCAGCCCAAACCCTTCCTTTTTTCCTCATCTTCTTTCCTGCCACTGATCTGCCCAAATTCCTCCCCCCCACCCGGCGTCTCTCCCTTTCTCTTTCAAATTTCTTTCCTATCTTTATCTTCAACTATTCTCTTAACCCGAAACATTATTCTTTAGGCATCATCTTGATGGGAGGATGAACACTTTTGGCAATGCTTTTCTGTCAAATCACGATCAAAAAGTTTGCAAAGACACTTCACAGCCCGTCAAACGCTTTTAAACTAGTGGTGCTGTACTTTTTCCTTTGCTTCATCCGATCAGCCACATTCGATGATGCAAATTTCCTCAGCTGACTCAATGTAAAACGCTGATATTCACAGTCTGTTGTTTCATGAGCCATGACATTGCATTTTCTTGTAACACGGAACTTGACTAGTTAAATGTTCATATTGATATTGATTGTCATCACTTCAGTTTTTTCATTCTATCAGATATAATTTTGTTATATGAGCATGAATTCATTCACTTGATCAGTGACATATCCGTTTACTGTCTTTCAGTGCTTTTTTTTTTAATTTATTCATTTTACAATGTGAACTCTTTCATTGATCCTATGTTTGAACACCAACATCTCACCAGTTTATCCTTGATTTCAAGCAAAGAATATCATGTTCATGGGAATGGGGCAGATTGGACAGACAGATGGACAGACCTAATGGATGGTTGGATGGGACAGATGGATAACTCAAAAACATAAAAATGCTTTGGGAAAATTTTGCAGTGAAAGTCACGTTTGAACTTTTGGGTACAAAATGCCATCACTTCATCATCATAGCAGTAAAAGATCCCGTCCAGGCCAGACCAGACCAGACCAGACCAGTTCAAACAAATGACATAACTTGGGAGACACCAGAAGAATTATTTCTAAATAATCTCCTTGTGTTAGCTCTAATCCCTTTTTCCCTCCACCTCTCGCCTCTATCCACCCTCTTCTCTCCAAATGTCCTACTCTATCCTTCCATTCTTTTTTCTTTTTTTTTTCTTTCTCTCCATCTGGTGTTTCTCTATGAGCATTAATCAGAATGTTCAAGCACCATGACCAAAACATCTCCACAGAGACTCACTGCTTCTCCCACTGAGTTGCTTTTCCTCAGTCTTGCTCCATTTTTTTCCATAAACAGTCACAGATAGCCCACATATGCACACACACACACACGCACACACACACACATACATGCTGAGAAATCCACAAACATTAATCGGTCTGATTTCAACCTGGCCTGAAGCTACTCTGATTGTGATGGTAAAAGTCTTCCTTACGTCTCAAAACGTACTATTCTGTGCAAAGAGCTGATTTTCACAGAGTAAACTCAAACCACAGGGGGTGGGGGGTTAAATTGTGCAAAGATGTCCCGCAGTAATGTTTCTCATACAGTTGTCTCCGGGCATCTATCTCCACAGAGTCAATGCAAATCACTGACTGAGTTTGAAATTTGCATTATCAAATGGGCTCTCAATCTTATTGTCTTTTCCTTTTGCCCACAGAAGGCAGAGCCGTGATGGAGGCTGCAGCGGAATTGTCATTAAAATTCACAGTTAGGAAACTCATGGATGCTGCTGAGCCCCTGTTCTGCAAACATGGTTGTGCTCTTTCAGCAACATGCAGCTCACAGCTCGTCGATAAGGATGCTGCAATTTTTTTTTTTTTTGGGAATACACGGCAGAGATCAATGTAGATCTATTGCCAGGGAGAACCAAACAATGCCAGTTTTGGCTTAGTTAAATAGCTCATCTTTAATCATGTTTCAGAGTGACATTTAACAATAAGGCTATTTCTGTATTTATGGTAAGAGCACTTTTATTCTAATTTGTTTGATGGCATTGTGAGGTGGAAACAATTCTGTGAAGATTTAGGTTGAAAACAAACTTGATTTGGAGATGAATACACATGAACAACATATTGGATTTCTTTTAGGTTTCAAATTGGTGTTTTATAAATTCATTTGTTGTCTGTCAGTTGCCAGTGTGACACATCAAACAGAGAATTGTTTGTCTGCTGTCACAATTCTGTCGCCCATCAGCGGCAGATATTAAACAGGCAAAAACTCATATTCTGGTGACCTGTTTGCAGACAGCAGAAACAAAATGTAGACATGACACTGGAATAATTTCATGTTTTCTAACCTTGCTTTCAGTAATTTATTTACACATACACACATGGAGCAGCATTTGGAGCCATGTTTTTTATCCACCTGAAAAGGGACTAATTGTACTTTTTACTCTATGTATACTCTAGTTTCTACTGTTCTGAATAATTCTGGCTTTTTACCAGCCAAACAATCTCTGTTTGTAACACTGTCTGCCATTTACAGCTGGCACTAAATCAGCCTTTTTCTGAAAATGGTCACCTGCTGCATCTAAAAGCGTCGCTATGAAAGTGATGCTGAGATTGAACAATAAACTGTGATCGCTCATTTTAAGGGAAGTAAGACACAGAGGGACCGAATAATAAAACAAGAAGTGAAATGATAAATCCAATATATCCACATCAATATGAAACCAGTACAAACCAGCACTACTCACTTTGATTTGCCATAAGCATGTGTGACTTTTCCATTTTCATGATAGTGGACTTTTTCCCCCCAATTATTTCTGTTGAAATATCTGTCAGGTGAAGTCAGTAAGAAGGATGGGGCAATTTCTTCACACTGTACACTTCGCACTGTGTCACAAACAGAGTTGGAAAGGTAACAGTATCTGTCATCTAAGTTCAGCTGAGATAGTGATTTGTTTAGCATTTTAACAGCCATTATTTTTGGGGTACTACTTCATAGTATATGGTTGGGGAAAATCATGAAAACTGATGGCGAGTGTTAGACTCCATCCAACTCCTTTGTCTTTGGTGCATATTCTCACGAATATGAAGGTGAAACTGCACATTTATCTCTGCTGACTTCCGTTGCTCTGCAGAAATAATGTGCATATTCTCAAAAAAACATCCTCTTCAACTGAAAGTCAAAGATGCAGGTTTGTTTAAAAATACAGTCCAAATTAATCAAGTGTCTGTATTCACACAGCTGAGTGGTATCACACTACTTGTATAGCCAGGCTCCCCATGGTTGCCAGTGTGTTTTATCTGCTGCCAAACAGATGACAAGATGACTGTGAAGAGATAATCGGGGCAACAGTTGAAGCTCTTATCAACCTACTAAAAGTCACATTTTGGGATTAATTCACTTATACGTACACACCTGATAATAAAGGCTACATTTTTACATCTTAAACTTGCTTTTAGTTTGAGTTTTGTACCTCCACCAGCAGCAGAGCTTTTGTCCCTGCTTCATTTTGTATGTTTAAACTAATATGCACTGTATTGTTTTACGTTTGCTCTTTTACTGATGTGGTTCCGAACAGCACTTTGGTCAACCACACTTGTTTTTTAGGAATTCATTTCATTTTTGAAGAAATAACATTTTATTGTTTCGTTTTTTTTTTTTGTTTTTTTTTTTTAAAAAGGAAGATTATAACAAAGGATGGGTGAATTCTTCTATTTGATTGGCTGTTCACCTTCAGATCCCTTCTCTGACAAGGTCATACGTACCCTTCCAAGCAAATAGGAACAAGGAGCTTCATAAATACAGATGCAGGCTTTCAGAATTCCCCACAGAAACCTACGAGCGATGTCTTGGATGCTACAGTCATGTTTTTCCTACAGCATAATGGATTTAAGGCCGGTGAGTCAGAGTCTGAGTCACCGTGATCATGATGCTCTAAGAGCTAAAGGGAAGCTCCCAATACAAGCGAGTTAAATTGGGAAGCCTGGTTATAAATTGTTTAAGTCTATTTTGTAGTTTTGCTACGTTACTCATACTGTAAAGCTTCTCAAAACAAATGTAGTTTTTTGTAAATCATATCATACAGTGGTGTAAATAGGCTGAACAAAGTCAGCTACACATTTCTCACAGGAGGCAGATTTATTCCTAATAAGATAATTTGCTCTCTCATCAGCCTCCTTCTTTTCCTCACATATACCCTGATATAGGCAAATTCAATTAAGATGAAGCAGGAGATAAGGTGACTCTAATTATTATTATTCAATTTATTATAATTTTTTTGCTATGCGCTTCATTTTCTACACACTCCGGTCAAAATATCTCAACTCCACTTTGACCAATTGCCCTGGTAAATTCAGTGGAACAGTATTTCTGATTTTCTTCCAAGTACCACCAGAGGAAGATCGTGTACCCACTGTTCGAGAACCATGGCTGTAAATGAAACATAATAGTATTAAAACTGGTTGGGTTGTAGGGTATCACTCAATTAAACCAATCAGTTGATCTTATCCCATAGTAGCAGTAAGAACTGGCACGTGGAAATATGGAAGGGGTGAAATAAGGACCTATACTACAGCCAGCCATAAGGGGACGATACAGATGTGTTAGCTATAAACTGTATATAAAAATGGATGCACACAGTCTGAACTCCCATTGTGAAGCCTTGAAATTCACTATGACACTTTTGTAACCAGAAGTTCACAGAAGACATCTGCACCCAGGTTCTTATTGGTCCAACTAAAGAGAGAATCAGCTGTTAGTCACACTGGTGTCCACCCATATGAGCTGTGATTTATTGTGTATTTATCTTTAAATGGGAACATAATTTACAAAATAAAAAAAAAACATATTCTATTGAAGACGATTCTACATTGCGACTGAGGCTATTAAATCCTTAGGAAAATGCTTCCAAATCAAGTTAGAAGTAGAAGCTCATTTTCCCAAAGACTTCAAGTTCTTCTTGTAACCGGCAGAGTCGCCCCCTGGTGGCTTATTACTACTTCCATCATACTTTACCTTTTTTTCCAAACCAAAAGACTACATCAATTTTGATACATAGTCCACAGTTTAAGCTTCACTTTTGGGAGGTGACGAGTCATCTGTAGTTATATATCATCATAAAGTTCAGTGGCATGTGCAAACAAAGAAGCACTTGAATTGAATTTTAAAATTTTGACTTAATAAGGTAGCATCAAGTGTGGAAAATGTGATGCTTTTATCTCCGTTGTGTTATCCAGGATCTGCCGTTGTTGCGGGCGGCTACAAGGCAGAGCAGGGGTTAAGGCTTTAAGAGGATGATGTGTGTTTGGTCTTCTTTCCATTGTGAAGAGAGAGCAAGAGCTTTTTTTTCTTTTCTTTTAAATGGGAACACAGCTTTTCACCACTGGTGGCCAAACCTTGACCCTCCAACTGATCTAGAAATAGGCATTCACTAAGGGAGGAAAAAGAAAGAAACACACTCGCACACACAAAGCCTCCAGCCTTTCCTTTCACCACACAAATACACTTACCACTGCCTAAGTGTAAATGCATATGGTCTCTCTCACACACACACACACACACACAAAGCATGGTTTTCCACTTTTTCACTCTGGGGAGAAGTTGAACTCATATTGTCGACAGAGTAAGATGAAGCAGGGTACACACTCACCCGCGCACACACACACACACACCCATGCACATGTATGGGAATGCATGCACACACATAATTGCACACACACAGACCTCACAGATACAAACCAGACTGTTGTTCCAGATGTCTCTCTTTCATTTTTTTTTTTTTTTTTTTGAAACAAAGTGTGTCCCTGGAGCCTATGCACACAAGTGCATTTTGTATGTGACTGCATGAGAATGTACCTCACTGTCTTTCACGTACCAGCTTTCTGCGTTTCTGACCTGTAAAGTTCTGTATCTTTAGTTTGAGCTTTCTTTCAGAAGTCAGAAAATGTACTAAGTACAAAGCGTTAAATAAACACAACGTGCGCACGCACCGAGATGAACAGAAAAATGTCCTGAGGAATCTATGAGGAATTTTTTTTTTTAACTGTCTCAGCTCTTGTAGCCACTTGACACTTAGGAGTGGCTTATTAAATCTTTAACATGTACAAGTTCTGCACATCAGACATATTTTGTAGGGCCTGTGCCTTAGATACCTGAATGAAAGTAAAGTGTATGAATGCTGCTCCAGCTACAGTCAGTGAGCCCAATTTGTAAAAAAAAAAAAAAAAAAAAAAAGTGAATCATGCAGCAATCTGGTTTTGATGAGACTGGCACTCAGACGTGAGCCTGCTGCTTCAGCTCCCAGCTCTCCCCTCATTTTCCTCCCCGTCATCTTCTTGGTTCTCTTCTTACACCCTTCTACTCCATCTTGCCTTCAGGCTGGTGTGGCAGAAAAAGTGAGGACCAGAGCGCGACAGACTGCGGCTGTACGAACAGCCGCTTTTTATTTTCATTATTTTTACACCAAACTCACGTTACAATATTTTTCCTTCTTAAAAAAAAATACATTATTTAAATCACAAAGAAATGATGTGAAACAAGTTTGCAGAGAGCGTTGGTTGTCTGACGCTGAAGAAATTTTTTATTGCTTGCTTCTATCTTGTTAGTCTCTGAGAAAATTCCTGGGGGGTCAGTGCTACACCCATATGAACTACAAAGGCCCAAGGGCAGTGGTGGTGGGAGTTACAGAAAAATCAATTTTCATTAAAAACAAATCGTCCTCAACTATTCATTCAAAGTATTTCATTAAAATTAATTAACTGCCCTTACTTAATAGTGGTTTTATTTTATGCTACATTGAAATACAACTGCTTTGTTTTTCCCTCAAGAAAATATGTGAATATTAATAAAGTTGAAATTTGGATTTGTTTCAGCTGACTGATGGATGGTGTGCAGGGCTAGGCAACAAACAAATCATGGTGTCATGATCTGGCTGCGCGATCATGACACTGTTAAATAATGGATGTAGAACAGTGCATTAATTAAGCTAAAGTACAAACTAATAGAGGAGCTGATGGATGCCTAATGACAATCTCCTTCAGCCTCAACAATCACGACTCATAATGGACAGTACACAGTGCTAAATAAATTATTAAAAAGTGTACAATATCAGATTTAATTCAATGTGATCAGGGTAGATATTCAAATTACAGTTAAATAATTGAAAAGAGAATGGACTTTCACTTAGGTTAAATATCTCCTCATCTCAGAGTTCAGCGACTTTTTCATTTAATTGAAAACCACTTCCTCGAATACAATTAATTGAAAAAGGAATAGAGGCTTAATTTGGAACTAAGGGCCCGTAACTGTGGTCAGCAGTGAGACTAATGGCATTCTGCTCAGACAGAGGAGCCAGAAAAGTGGACTGAGAGTTGTTTGCCTAAAATTCCCTCGGCAATGCAGGCATTGATCCTCGGCAGCAAACTTTGCAGCCCTGCTACAAACATGAGACTAAATGGGGGCATGAGAAGGGGGGAAAAAAAAACAACAAGATTTTAGTTCTTAATAGAATTTTGGGCAGCGGGGTAAGCTCCATGTCTGAATAATTCACTTTAGCCAAACTGTTGCTTTGAGTTCCATTCATTTTTAATGGTGTCTTTTGATGTTGATTAATTAAGCAGTGCTAACGCTGCTGTTTCTCCACCATCGCTGCCTGTCACACACACACACACTCTCTGTGCACAGACACAAACCTGCTGCAGCTTTTCCTTCTCCCTGTTCTTCCTCGCCTTGTTCCCTCTAAACCCTGAAGCTTAAACCCCCACCTACAACACACACACACTTGTCTTTTTACAGGGACATTCATACACATGATGCATGATCCCTAACCCCTTACTCTAAACCTAAACATCCTTAACCATCTCAACTACAAGTCTGACCTTGACCCTAACCTAAAACCAAGGTCTTACCCTTAAAAATGCCCTTTAAAGTTGTGAAGACCTGATAATGAATCACAATTTGTCCTCACAGCCTAAGACACACACAACCTAAAAAAAGTGTTAAAATTCATTTGTCTTTTCTTTCGAGGCAGTTTGGGAGGAGAATGTGTGTTAATTGGGGAGAGAGGAGGAAAGGGGGAATGCCTCTCAGCAAACACATAGCGGATTAGCAGAGGTGTGTGTGTGCGTGTGTGTGTGTCTGAGAAAGAGAGAGCCGGAGAGAGAGTGAGAGAGAGGAAGAGGACGAATTTATTGTTAGTCTGTAGTGTAGATTACAGCTGGGGGTTGGATGGTAATTAGGAGAAATGCCTAACTTGGTGGTGGTGGTATCTGCATGCTCACGGCCATGTACGTGCAGTAGTCTGTGTAGCATGTGCACAAGCCTGTGCGCGCGCGTGTGTATACTCTCTGACTCTTTCATGTGTTTCTAGCCAATGGAGACAGGAGCAACCATGCGCTGTCCAATCAGCACCCTGAGGTTTATAAATAGAGTTTGGCTGACTGGAATCTTACTAGTTCTTCCAGCAAAATTTATTCTTTAAATGATATTTCATAGCAGAGGCTGGGTCTAACAAAATCAAAGACCAAATTTAGGGATGGTGTCAACTCATAAAAGCCCTGAATTATTGATTCATTTTTAATTAATTAGAATATTAGAATATTTTGTGCAAAGATGGCTTGTTACAAATTTGCTGGTTTACGATCTGAAAATGTTTTTTTTTTTTTCTTACAAAGGTGACTCACTCACTCACTCACTCACTCACTCACTCACTCACTCACTCACTAATACATGCTCAGCATGATCAAGGTCAACCTAAACATTGCAAGTAAGAAAGCCATTTTTTTTTCCACTTTCCTGGTTCCACTACTTCACCCAACACACACACACACAGATTTATTTGATTTACTCCTGATAATAAAGTGTCTGTGTGTCTATGTGTACCTGGTATTCCTTATGCTGTAGGGATCTAAAACTGTTCTCCATAACATGTGTGTGTGTTCTTGTACTTGCTGCAGAGTGAGGACATTTTAGCTGGTCCTCACTTTTTTTCACCCCTTAAAAAGGGCTTTTTCCAGGGTTAAGACTGGGTTTTAGGGTTAAGGTTAGAATTGGGTTTAGTTTAGGGTAAGGGGCTAAGGGATGCATTATGTCTATGAGGGTCCTCACTTTTTTTCACCCCTTAAAAAGGGCTTTTTCCAGGGTTAAGACTGGGTTTTAGGGTTAAGGTTAGAATTGGGTTTAGTTTAGGGTAAGGGGCTAAGGGATGCATTATGTCTATGAGGGTCCTCACTCTGATAGAAGCACAAAGCTGTGTGTGTGTGAGAGAGAGAGAGCAAGAAACCGTAATACTAAGTTACACTATACATTTGTTGCCAAAAAGCCAGCAATGTTACATTGATCTTAGCATGACACACAGCTCAGTGCTGTAAGTAGATGAATTATCAAAAGAAAGAAAGAAAAAAGAAAGAAAGGAAGCTGTTTTTGCTGCTGCTGTTTTATTCTTTGTTTTACAAAGTAAAGGCCCCCCCAGTAAATGTCCCATTTATCTTGGCCAGTTTGTCCCATGAGTGCAGTGACAAAAGGAGATAAAGAAGGAAAGAATGGAGGAATAAAAGAAAGAAAACCTCTGCAGAGTCCAATCAGACTCTGTGCAACATTTGTAACAGGTAGCACACACTTTACATGCATACATTTTGGATCCACTGCTTGCTATGTTGGAGCCAAATCCAATACTTCGATAGTCTTAACTAAATCAGCAGTGAATTAGTCTGTCTGAGGTTTATCGATGGCCATTCTTTTAGCCATTATTAAGTCCTATGCATCTCTTTTGTTGTTGGGAAGCAAAGGTTTCAGTGATGCATAAAAGGTATATTTTTTGAACAAATATACATGTATCAAAGAGACACAAAAACAGATTTTTCTCCTTCAAGGTCTAAGAAGAAGATATGAAAGCAAGTACAAAGCCAAGGCACAAAGTAGGACAGAATACTAAGCAGCACCTAATGCAAGCTTAAAGTACAGCTGCATCATGGAAACCACTACCTGTCCTCAAACTACCAAGTGACCATGCGAATCAAATAAGCTGAATTCTTATCATGTTTTCTGTTGGTAAGACTAATATGAAAACCAGCCATTTTGCTGCTGCTTTGACTGCAGTCACTTTTGTTAAAAAAAATGTATATATGGATATGGTATCATAGGATATATGATTGGCTGAAATTGACTATAGTACATATGTATTCAAGACTTTAAATGATTAGTAAATGATTGATCTTTGGTATGTGGGCAAAACTAAATATATGACTATGTTGACATTCTGAATCAACATTTTACTATTTTCTGACTCTTTGGCAATGGCACTTTTATTGACAGTCTGTAACACATTATTTTAAAATGAAATTCAGTGTGCTTTGTAACTAAAAACAGAGAAGATAAATAAAGTTAGAAAAAGTAGAAAAAGAGAATATAAAATGCAAGCGCGTATCACACTTATAGTGCACCCACCCACACACACACACACACACACACAGACTGGTTATCATGACTTCAGAGGATCCTTAGAGTTTTGATGATAAGTGGAGGCTACACAGGGTCCTCAACACACCTGAAAGGGAGGAGTAAAGTGAGGGATGTACCTTTAAATCTTTATGAATCAAACAACTTGAGGAAATAACTGATGACTTAAAATTACTCTTAGTTGCAGCCCTAGTCTGTGTTACTTTATCTTTAGTTCTTACAGGTTGCAAGTTGATTTATTGGCACCTATCAACCGCCTGTAGGTGTGAATGTGAGCATGAGTTGCTCTCTATATGTCAGCCTCACAATGCTCTGGTGATCTGTCCAGGGTGTACGCTGTGCCTCTCTGCCCAAGGTCAGCTGGGATTGGCTCCACCCCCAACATGACCCTCAGAGGATAACGATAATAAAACTGTCATCTTATTTAAGATTATAATGAATGAATTACTTTCCCTTCCTCTCTCAAACTCAGCACTCTGTGTCTGACTAAGTTTGATTACAAACGTCAGTGCTGGTTGCATCATCACAGAAGATCTGACAGCAATGTGAGTGAAACAATCACTCGGCATAATTGGATACCTCATCAAACAAACGATATGGCAGCCTTTTTTTCCCCTCCATGCTTCAATTTCCTTTTTCTTACACTGATGCACTGACTGTACTTTCATCTGATGGATAACAGCACTGTGTGATGATCACTTCCTACAGCTGCTTTCATTTAAAAGTCTTTCCTCGAGAAAACCAGCAGGACATATTTATTGTGAAGTGGCAACAGGTGCTGTTGGTTCATGCCAGCTTTAAGTGCTGAATGCAAGCTAAATCACACTTTATTTGGATAGATCAGTGCAGTGTTACAAGAAAATGGCTTCTAATACGTGAAGCAGTGAGATAAAGGCACTTACTTCAGTTTAAAGGAACTTTAAATCATGAAAATTATCTTTGTTCAATGCAAAACCTAGTGATGACACACCAAGCCACAGGTATTGTAGAATAATTGGAATGGGGGCAATGATAGTGACAAGGTCAGTAGCTACTCAAACCAGTAAGTATTGAGTAGTGAGAGTTTTTTCTAAATTTAAAGGCAATTTATCTTCTGTATGCAAAGTTTGTTGACAAAATTGGATATTTTCTCCAGGAAAAGGCCTTTGCTGTCCATTCATGTTTACTATGAAAAAACAACTTGCATAGATTTTAAAACTGCATGAGGCGGATAATCCTCCACAGTAAAGCCCCAAATTATCTTTGTCAAATTTGCTCTTTTATTGCCACCTCATTGTGTTTGTCAGTACTGTATTACGCCATGCTTTTCTTACAGTCAATCACCTGAAAATGCAATGTTACAATCTCAAGGACTACAAGTCTTACCAAAAAATCAGTTGCCAAATTTACCGGACAAAAAACAATCAAATCAAGTAAATGGATTTCAATGTTTTCCCACATTTTAGTCATGTTGTAGCTTCTATCTCCACCTCTTCCCCCTTCTCCCTCCCCCATCTTTCTACACATCACCTCTCTCTCCCATTTTGTCTTTCCACCCCAGCACCCTGAGGCAGATGGCTGCATATCTCTCTGGTTCTGCCACAGATGTATTCCTGTTAAAAGGGAGTTTTTTTTTTCTCCACTAGAGCCCTACAATTAATTGTTTTCAAATCAAAATTGAAATTGAAACAACACATTTTGCTCATGCCAAAGGCTGCAATGTAACTGTTCTGTTTTTGATCGTTCTTTTCAATGTGTCTTCCATCCATTCATTTTCTACCACTTTATCCACCTATCATGTGGGTCATGGGGAGTGCTGGAGCCAATCCCAGCTGACATAGTGTGAAAGGAAGGGGCACATTCCACCGTAAGTAAGCAAGTAAGCAAATATTGAAATAAAACCCAACTTATATGTTAATTATATCAATCACGATATATGTCTAAAAAGTTGTAATTTGATAATTCAATCCTACTTTCCACTAAAGAGTCTTAGAACCTAAGAGCCTGCTCACTGTGTGAACTGTTTCTCTTTCTCTTAGGCTTAAAGAGCCTTAAGGTAATGATTTGGTGCTATACAAATAAAATTGATCTGATATGATGTAAAACCAAAGCAAGAATGAATGCTGTAAAAATTGCAAAAATGTGTGCTCATACTCCATGTAAAACTGACAGAATATTACTAGCATGGTGGTTTAGGGTGATCAAATACAGTTTTTCTTGTTGTGAGGAAGGAAAAGTGGGCCACTGAGCCATGCTTGGGTCCTGACCCATAGTTTGCGGGAAACTGTGATTTAAATGCAGAGCAAGAGTGGGAAACAATCCAGCTGTGTTTGGAAGGATGCGTGAAAAATCCAGGAATAAAATCTGTCAGACTCACAAAAATAAGTCTAAATGCTTTTAATGGAGTAGAGCGTGCCGTATCCGTTCGGTGCATGCCAGTAAAAGCTCCTTTTGGCTTTGCAGTCGGAATGTTTCTGAGGGTCCGACGGGCCACTAATGGTGTGGCCGGGGAACAGAGTGTATCAGAGGAGAGCACACAGAAATCACACACAAACACACACTGTGAGAGGCTCACGTTGTCCTACAGGAAGACACCGATGCACGCTTTTGAGTGATAATGTTGAAACAGAGAGGGTGTGACATGTGAGTATGTAGGTGTAGTGTGTGTCTCTCTGTGTGTGTGTTTGTGTGTGCAGGCCCTCAGTGGGGGATAACAGCTGGCATGCTGAGAGCCCCATGAAGCTGTGGCATGAGGGAGGGATCATTATGCACACACACGCACGCACACACACAGGCAGCCAAAGGCACACATTCCCGTACCTTCCTATTGAATTAAATCCAAAATTTTGCACCTCTTAAATTACATGTTTAGAAAATACTGTCAAAACCACTTAATGTCTGGGAACTAATTCTCAATATGCGTAAAATGAATATGCATAATGACTGTTCCCCAATTGCACTGATAAAAGAAAAAGCTTGGAGAGCAAAAGCAGCTTCACCATGAGTGTGTACGAAGGTGTGTGTGTGCGTGTGCGTGTGTGTGTGTTTTCTTCCCTTCTTTTAATCTGCGTATTGGGGCAATGGTGGGAATCTGCACACCATGCTAAATCGATACACTCCTGCCTGCTTAAGTATGCTTCCGTGTGTGTGTGTGTTAGAATGCAGCTCAGATACAGAGAGAGAGAGAGAGAGAGAGAGAGAGAGAGAGAGAGAGAGAGAGAGAGAGAGAGAGAGAGAGAGAGAGAGAGAGAGAGAGAGAGAGAGAGAGAGAGAGAGAGAGAGAGAGAGAGAGAGAGAGAGAGAGTTGCATAAGAAGAATAAGAGGCACACTTAAGTGGTTTTGACCTTGGTTATACCCCCCCCACCCCTTACTCCCAAACCAGTCACCCCATGTTCTACTGCTTGAATAAATAAACTTTATTTCCACACTGAATTGTGGACATTACTTTCTGAACTGTGTCTCTGTGTGAACATGAAGCAGATATGTTAGTTCGTATAAATTAGAAAACTCAATGAGCAGCAGTTTAGAACAGAGAGGATTAGACTGTGTTCTTCCCTCTCCAGCTCATATTTTCTCCTCTCTTTTGCTTCGTTCCTTTTGTCTCTCTACCCTCCTCTCCTGCCAGTCCCTCTCCCTACCCTCCCTTGTTCTCTGCTCGTTGGTCCATTCTTCTGAACTGTGTCTCTGTGTGAACATGAAGCAGATATGTTAGTTCGTATAAATTAGAAAACTCAATGAGCAGCAGTTTAGAACAGAGAGGATTAGACTGTGTTCTTCCCTCTCCAGCTCATATTTTCTCCTCTCTTTTGCTTCGTTCCTTTTGTCTCTCTACCCTCCTCTCCTGCCAGTCCCTCTCCATACCCTCCCTTGTTCTCTGCTCGTTGGTCCATTCTTCTGCCCTGCTTGGTTTGGCCTGCTTCACTCCGCTTAAATCTACCCCCCCCCCCCCCCCGCTTAAATCTCCCCCCCCCCCCCCACCGCCCTCGTGCATCTCCATCCATCCAAATCCATCCTTCCCTTGCTTAGATTTTCTTAGACTGCACTCCTCCTTTCATCTCACATTCCTTTACTGCATCCCTCCTTCCCATCCATCCTCATCCCTCATTCTGACTGACCGCTGGTCCCCGAGGCTGTGAGCACATCAGACTGGCAAAGCTCTATCTTCCATCACCCGCCACCTCCCTCCCCTCCACATTCTCTATCTCTTTCATTCGCTCTTTCACTACTGGCAGCATTGGCAGCATGACAGTACTTTCCCAGGGCAAGGCCTTATGTAAACAGCCCCTTCACACCAATGTCGTGTGTGTGTGTGCATACATGTGTGTGAGAGGAAGCGTTAAATTTCCTTCTAAAGTCCTTGTGAGGAGGAAAAACAAAGACAGGGTCAGAATTTGTAAGTGTGTGTTACTGTTGTCACAAATGCCTGTGCAAGTCAAAGACGCTGAAGTCACTGATAAACTATACAAATAAAGGTTAGGATCTCTCTGTACCCACTTTCTAAGAGAGCAATTCGCAATTTCTTTCCTTTATTCTGCAGGCGTTTTTTGGTTGATTGAAGATGATACACTGCTTGCCGTTTGATTGGTTGACAAAGCTGTCTTTTGATTGCCCCTCTCTCGGGTCCGTCCCAGCCACGCTCTTGGACGACCTTCAGGAAAAGTTTACCAAACTTTGCTTTGATCTACCCCCCCCCCCCCCCCCCCCCCCCCCCCCCCCCCCCCCCCCCCCCCCCCCCTCCCTCCAGCCTCCCTCAGGATTCCCCACCCATGTCTACAGCCTCTCCATGATAATGAAGAGCAGCTAAATCTGTACAGCTGACAAAACGCAGGAGGAAATCACAATTCTTCTATTGCGAGTGATGCTTCATTGCAATCTAATCTCAATCAACTGCAATCAGTCCGTCTAGGCTGAAATATTGAAGTTGCGCTGCCCTCCCTCCGCATGGGATTCAGTAATCCTGAGTGCGCAGCTAGTTGCCAGTGACTGCTCGAATTTACAGCACTGTTTGATGATGAAGATGATTTTTCCGACTAAGGATGCAGTTAGCATGATGCTCCGAGACATACAGTAGAATAGTGTCACTGTTAAAACGTCCTCCTGACAACAGCACTGGGAGGAATCTGACATTCAGAATCTTAAAGAGAAAGACAACACCAACAACACCGTCCTACGCACAGAACTTCATCTCTGCACCAATCCATTCTGCCAGGTTTTCTCCTCTACCTTTTGTGTGTCTCTTGTGATATTTTAAGCATGACTCAGTTCATCTTTATAATGATGCCAATTACGAAGGTGACACTGACCTTAACACTTAGCGAACATCTCTCCACTAACTCAACCCCCTTTCTTTGTCCTCCATCTTTAAGCATTTATTGACAGAAAAGCTACACCCACAGGCATCTAAAGATAGCCGGAGAAACCCTTATTCTGCTTTGAAGTGCTAATTGATGCTATCATAGTTAGAATGAGAGTGACGTCCAATTTGTTGTGCTTTATTTTCCAAGAGGAGTCATCTTGATGTAAGACTTTGATCCGTCTAAACCTGGGCCCATTCACTTTTGCAGCTCGGTGCTCTGACACAAATTCTCGCCTACAGCTTATTAACCTCACCCTTATTTACCTCACCCCTTATTATCTGACTTTATTCAAGCTTATAAACTACTTCCCTCTGCTGTGTTCAATGTCAAAAACCTCAGTGTCCTTTAACCTGGAGGAAATTGGATTCTTAAGGGGGCTGTCATGTGAGTATCTGTGTGTGTGCATGCATTTTTTTTTCGTGTATATTACTTGCATTCATCAATTACCCATCTGCATGTGGTTTTATTTTGTGTGAAGGTGTGTTCTTCTGTGAGAATACACTTGTGTTCCTGCCTCAATTATCTACCTGTGCAGAAAGTGTTTCTGCGCACACATCTGTGTCTATACTTGTGTGGGGGTGTACGCATCAGAGGATGACTGTGAATACCTGTGTGCATGAATAAGAGTGGGTAAGCATTAGCATACGGGTGTGTGTGTGTTGTGTGTATATGCTTTCCAGAGTGTGTGTGTATGTGTGTGTTTGTGAGTCATAAAGTAGTGCGGTGTGCATCAGAGGGCTGGCCCTGTCTGAGACTGGCAGGCAGAGTTATTCACGGATCACGGCAGACATATGGGCAGACTGGGACTTGCTGAAGACATGCTCTCACTGCTGGGACTGATACAATGAGACAAACAGATGTGGAGGAGGCCACACACACACACGCACACACACACACGTGCAAAGGCAAACACACAAAACACTCACACACATTTGATGGACATGGACTAAGACGTTTGATACTTTAGAGAGGCGCAAAAAAGACGACTTTGCAGATACTTAAAGACATAAATATGTATAAATATTGGACGATATTGTAGCTGTCAGTCATAATGGTGTCCATTCATACTATATGTGCAGTGCCTTACTGTCTATTTTCCTCTACATGGAATCAAAGTGATGTTCTATTGAATAAGACCTAAAAGGAGAGATTGAGACCATGAACTCGTCAGGAAATTGTTTACTGATGTTATAAATCCAGTGAGAAGTAAGTTAATTTTCTAATAGACTTCAATTCAAAGAGTCCTTTTTGCACACTGCAGTGGTTCCTTCCATCTTGATTCCTGGTCTTCACTTTTCAAACCGGAAAACTACATTTATTTTTATATACGGTCTGTGGCCTTATCCCTAATCTTAACAGCATCCAGTTGATTTCTACTCCTACCATTAACCTAACCACAATTCACATCTGACTAACCTTAACTAGAGTCTCAGAAATTAGGTTCTGACTCATTAGGACCAGACTTTTGTTCCCATGGGGACTAGAGGCCCTTACAAGGTCAGGTTTACATCAGCACAGGTCCTACAGAGCCACACACGCACACGCACACACACACACACAGAACATGAGCACACAAGTTAAAGATCTGGACATACAAACTAAGACATACAACCTAACATCCAACATGCACCCAAACAAAAACCCACTAAACCCTAAACCCTCATAGACTGATAACTGAACAGGGAGCTCTTTATCAGAACAAGTGTGTCCTTATCGTATACTGTTCCAGCTCGCTGGCTTTTGAGCCACTCTTTCAAACTGTAACTCCTCACTAACACTAACTGTATTTTTTGCACACCGCTCCTCTATGCTCTCTGTGTAGGTGCAACTGATATGCTTTCTTTCTCTAAAGTCCTGCAGCAGCCAAACAGCCTCTTGCTTCTTGTCACTGTGCCAACTCTGTTGAATGGAGGTGAAGGATGCAGCCAAAGGAGCAAAAAGGGAGCAGGAGGAGGTGTGTGAGGGTTGATGGGGGTTGGTGGTTTGTGGAGAGGGTCCCATTCAATATGCCAGCTGTCCTGAGAAAAATACACACAGCATTGGCTGGTGGGACATTTTCTGCCTGAATGAGTGTCTCAGGTTTCCTCTATTTCTGTTACCTGTCGGCAGGCTTTGCAGAGATACATGGAGATGGGGAATTTACACGAGTGCAGCTGACCCACGCTGGCAGTAAGAGAACTGAGCTCAGATGAACATGACTAATGTTAACTTGAGCCCTTTTGGACCTGACATTGCACTGTCTGATCAGATACAAAAACACCGAACCCTAAACTTGACTTAAAGTTCCAGTCTGTAATTCCTGACACCAAAACACTGGTAGCATCACTAAACAGACATGAACTGAGCTTCTGCAGTGAGTGCCGGAGATGCTGCAGCTTTGTGACACACACACACACACACACACACACACACACACACACACATGCACGCACGCACAGGGTGACTGTTTGTACGAGTCAGGATTATGAGGATTGGGAGTAAACCGTTCTTGATTGCCCTTAAAGCTTTTTCAGCCAGGAGGTTGGGCAGTGGCATCAGACTTCGCCCACTCCTGAGGTGAGCCGGCAGATCTTTCTGAATATTTGCTGCTGTCTCGCTTCTCGCTTTACTTGCCAAGGTGTTATGTTTCCACTCTGTGATGTGCTTCTCTGGTCTTGATGGCCACTCAAAGCTGTATTCCACTACAGCTGTCAGGAGCAACTTAGGGTTTAGACTTGTGGAGACGGGGATCGAGCCCACCACTTTCTAAACGACAGCACTGCTTTGCCACCGATCCACAGAAACAAAAGCAATGTAGTGCAAATGTAGTGCAAAACTACACAGAGAAACACAGAGAATTGTGTGGAGCTGATAGGCTTGATCAACATTGTGTGAACTCATGTGGCAATAGATTGAATGTTATGGACATTTTTTATGTTCCAATGTTACAGAACACAGCTTTAGTGACCTGAGTCAGGTTATGTTTATCATCAGAGCTTTATCTTCAGCATCACAGTGTGGTAACTAAAAGTTAGATATAAAGCTTTGGAAAAATCATTCATAATTTGATACATCAATGAATCAAAATGGTCTTTCAGTGGTTCCAACTGCTGCTTATAATAATTTCAACTGAATCTGTTTGAGATTTGGACTTAAAATTGCACAAAACAACTGCAAATAACTGTTTAGGTGACAGTATTCTTGCAACTATTAAACTATTTAAAAATGACTGTAGGCAACAATATTGTCTGATAACATTTGAAAGCAAACATTTTCTCCTCCTTTCTTTCATTTTTACTGTATGTATGGACAAACTGGCAAATCTGTCAAATAGAAATAATGGTACTCACTCACTGATAAGTTTCTCCAAGGCTGATAATAATAATAATAATAATAATAAAAAACCCTTGTTGTTCCAAAAACAACCTAAAATATGACCATTCAACGAGTTGGTTTAAAAATATACTGACAAAATATTGTTCTAGACACAAGAGTTGAAAACTAAAATGCCAAGAAAAATAGGCCTCCTACTCATAAACATCAGGAAAGAAGAGTGGCTGAGTAGAAATATGAACTCGTACTGTCACTCATCTAAATATCAAAATACATCATCACCTTTTTCTGTAGTTCCCAAAACCTTATCTGGGAGGTAATTAAAAAGTTTCTGGGGAAACCTTCATGTTTTCCGAAGTTCTGTATAATGACAATTCATTCTGAAACATTCTGAAAGAACACGATCTGTTAAGTTGGTAATTGATGTTTGAGTAATGTCATACTGTCTCTGTTATGTGCTGATGAACAGAACAAAACAGTTCAAAGATTTGTGAGAATTTAAACTTAAAGAGAGGCAGAGGCAAAACGGGAACAAGGTGATAGATTTGTGTGTCTCTGTGTACGTTTCTTTGAGTAGAGTCTTTCTACGTGCACTTGGTTAAAAAGCACTGCAGTAAAGCCAAGAATTACATTTTCCCCATACGTATGTTAATCAAGTACAGTAAAGCAGAAGAAAAAACAAACAACAAAGCATTCTTCCGTCTTTCAGCATTGCTGTTAAACGTATTTATGGGGTTTCTCAGAAGCTTTTCCCCAAAAAAGAGATTTCCCCACACAAGAGATTTTAATAAGTTTGCTTTGCATCATAGAGCATTAGAGTTTCACCTCTACAGAAATAAAAGGAGAAAGAGGAAGGTGGAAAAACAAACTTGGCAGAGACAGACAAAGAAGCTGAAGAAACAGAGTAATTTGTCTGTTTCAGTTTGTGGATTTTTAGCTTCTACCACACAAAGAATATGGAAGAAGTAAAAGAAAAACAAGACGAATAAGGAGTTGAAAGCTGTTATGATGAAGAGTTATGCATCTGGGGACCTGCTAAGGAAGCCAGGTTTGGAAAGCCTATTTGAGCCTATGAGAAAAAAAAAAAAACAATCTGTTGAGTTTCCATATGTGTGAGTGTTTGTGCATATGTCTGCAAAACCTGTGCATTAGTGTGTGTGCGTGTGTGTGTGTGTGTGTGTGTGAGTGAGTGAGAGAGAGAGTGTGTGGTGTGCAAATGTTTCTATTTTGGTATTTTTTACTGTTTGTGTGTTTGTCAGAGATAAAGTTTGAGTGGGAGGCTGTGGAGGAGAAACTGAAAAAAGAGTGAAAGAAGTGGAGATAGAGCAATACAGAGAAAGGTGAAGAAGCCAGAGAGATAAACTGATGGAAATTGTTGGCTGTGAAGAGATGGTAAGATGTAGAAAGTGATAGACAGAGGTTGCATGTGGAGAGAGAGAGAAAGAGAAGGAAGAGGCAGGGGAGAGAAAGTGAGAGAGAGAGAGAGAAAGGAGAAGAGCAACCTTTGGGACCCACTAATTCAAGGACCAGCTAATGCACACATCCATGAAGACCTGCAGCTTCCTTTGGAAGTACAAAGGAAAGAGGCTCTGTTTTCCTCTGAGGATGCCCAGCAGCTCTCCAAACACTGTGAGGTCTTTGTTTCTCTCATTTCCTTCCCCCCACCACTCTCTCCATCTCTCTCTGCTCTTCCACTCTCCTCTTCCGCATCTTTACACATTCTAATACTTGCTCCTTTCTTCTATCAATTTGGCAAGGGTGCCTCCTATTTATTCGATTGCTTCTCACCTTCTTTACCCGTTCTCCCTCCACCTTTTGGCTCCCATTCACTCTGAGTCAGTGTGTCCATGTTTGGACTATTTGCCATGTAAAACATCCTGTTGCTTATTCTGTGTGTGTTTGTCCGAGTTAATGGTTGTTTACTTTGCAGCAATTACTCATTTACGTCAAATCACAGAAGTAAATTCCTATGCTGTAATGCTCAGCAGAAGCATTTAAACTCAAATTAAAATATTGTAGCACCATGTGGTGCAAAGTACGTGGACACCACTGCATACTGGGGATGTTTTTCTTTCCATCATGGTGGGTATATATTGTGGAATTCTGGTGTGCCCGAGGTGAAAGAGGACCAATTTGGTTGTTATCCAAAACGTTGGTCCAAAGTCAAACTGTAAAATTTCAATAACGTCATGGTCCTGTGACAAAATGATGACAGTCTCTGAAATTTCAGATGAGGCTGCTGCTAGGACTTACAACACCAATAGGATTGCAGCAACATGATGGGCCGATATTACTTCCCTCGGGCTCTCTGTGCAAAAAATTGGCCTCCCAAGTGGACTTATTTTCCTCAGCCATAGCCGAATCCACATTCCACTCCTTCTCTTCCACTTAGTTTTTCCATACACATAAAAACCACAATTGAAAAGGTCTTGATTTTTGCTTTGCTTCATTGTTTACCAAGCTGGTTTAATGAAGGAACAGCTTAATGGTTTAGCATGCAATGATATTTTAAACAGTCATGTCCTTTTTACTTTTCCTTGTGGGGATGAGTCATATTTCAACATTACAGCCCCTTCCAAAGGTTGGTTTAGAAAAACTTTACTGATATGAAATCAGTAAGCTAAAGTATATCACAATTTTGTGTTTAAAGTTGATTAACACATTCAGGCTAAGAACATAATGACAACATATTTGGGGGTCAACATGAAAACACATACGTGTAAATGAACCTGTTTCACTTTAGCTCTGTGTGGAAGTGAACTCCCCAGAGTTTTCATCCGATCACATGCTTGTAAACACACCTGCTGATGAACAGGACTCAGATTCCCAACATCCCCAGTGATTTGGTTTGCTCATCCGGATTTGATCCAGACTTGCTTCTTGTTACATCTCAAATTCCATGTTTCTCTCCTTCTCTCTCTCCGTATCCCTGTCACCCTCCATCTTTTTCTCCTTTCCAATAGCTTACCTACTTTTTTGAAAATCCTAATTTGGATCGGTGACTAGAGATAGTTTTCTTTTTTCTCTCTCTTTTGTCCTGTGTCCATTATTGCTCCTAAGTCTAAAGCTTCCTCTGCGCTTCAGTTTGAGAGGCTGCTCATGGAAAACACACACATTCACAAAGCAGGCACTTGAAGTAGGAGGCTCTAAACATGCAGACTATACAGATGCATCAATGTATGCACAATGATACCCCGAAAGACTTCTATAGGGGGATTTTTGCCTAAACTCCTGCCTCATCCCAAACACTCCCATCCACGTACAACCCACTGTCTGCTTAGTTCCTGCCAGGATCATCCAATCCTGCTGTCCTTTCACTGTCGGAGCATTCGAGGAGCCAATCAGATTAGTCGTAGAGAGGAAACTGGAGAAGGTTTGGCAGCGAGTCATTGAGCCTGCTTTTCCCTTTCATGTTCCACTTTCACTTGAGCTCTTCCTTCCCCCCCCCCCCCCACCCCT